>CM031615.1:12085972-12115972 GCA_018398815.1 Conus ventricosus
TTAAGAAAAGAAAAAAGCAAGTTGTGTGAAAAAGAATATTTGTTTGTCAAAGTGTGATAAAAATGACTGGTATGATAAGGAATGCAGATTAAGCAAGATTAGAGCAAAAGGTTTGCTCCCGATATTCAGGAAGACAAGGGATGAAAGTGATAGTGATGCTTACTGTATTGCACAAAGAGAATATATGAATACGTTGAAAAGGAAAGAAGAACAGTGTGATGATATGGTAGTGGAAAAACTTGTACAGTAAACAACCAAAGAGAGTTTGGGGAAACTGTTAAAAAAATATCCTTTAAACGTAAACACGTTCATGATAATTCAAGTACTGACGGTTGGTATAAGCATTTTAAAGACCTGCTTGAAATAGATAAATTTACAGGCGTAGATATTATAGATAATGATGTAGAATATGTGCATGAGAACGAAGAAGAAATGAGACCTATTAATCGCTTCGTATCAAGAGAAGAAGTAATGCTTGTAACAAGAAAATTGAAAAAAAGGTAAAGCTCTAACACCAGATGGGTTATAGGGGAAATGCTAAAAAAAAAAAAAGTGCAGGGGCTCGGACCGTTGATTTTTTTTGTAAAATGTTATAATGCATTGTTTGACAAGGGTGTTTTCCCAGACAACTGGACAGACTCTATCGTACTTCCTTTATGTAAAAAGGGTGATGTAAATAACCCTAGCAGTTGTAGAGGCATATCTTTGTGTGATATTAGCTGTAAAATGTATAGTGCTCTTATAAATAACAGACTTCAAGAATGGATAGAAGAATATAATTTGAGGGGCGAACACCAAGCGGGATATAAAAGAGGGTATTCTGCAGTTGACCATATGTTTACTTGATTGGCATTAATACAAAAACAGTTTTGTTTTAACCGTAAACTATACGTTGTCTTCATTGATTTTGAAAAAGCATTTGATTCTCTAGAAAAGAACTTGTTATGGCCGATTCTTTTGAAAAATGGAATTAAAGGCAAACTGTATAAGTCTGTTCGTACTTTGTACATGAATGTAAAAGCTAAGGTCAGATGTATAGCTAAACTGAATGAATACATTAAATGTACCCATGGGGTAAAACAAGGTGTTGTTTGCAGCCCTATGTTGTTCTCTTTTATTCATCAGTGAATTAGCATTAGAAGTGAAAAGAGGAGGCAGAGATGGTGCAGCCTTTACACATGATTACTTTGAGCTGTTTATATTATTACTGGCTGATGTTGTGGCATCTGTGCCGTGCAGCGTCAGCATTGCATTTAAGGTGAATATGAATAAAAGTAATGTTATTGTATTTAGAAAAGGGGGTTATTTATCTGCTAGTGAGAAATGTGGAATAATCATGACTGTTGTAAATGTGTATAAATATCTGGGAATTTACTTTTCTACCAGAATTAATTTTGTAGCAGCGCACGTGAATCTTTCTAGTCGAGCGAAGATTGCTTTGTTATGTATATTGCAAAAATTGTATAAGTTGAAAAATCACTCTCTAAACACATTTCTAAAAATTATTTGACTTCCAGATTCAGCCAATGGTTCAGTACGGTACAGAATTATGGGGACTAGACAGTGCAGCATTACACTGTGAAAAAGTACATTTGTTTGGACTCAAACGATTTCTAGGCGTCGACATACGAACACCAAACGATCTGATACATGGGGAAACGAACAGATATTCTGTATACATAAATTCTGTTTTAAAATAATTAAGTTTTGGTTAAAATTAACCAGAATGGATGAGCATTGATTACCATATAAGGCACATCGTATGTTGTTTGATTTGGACGAACGTGACAAAAGAAACTGGGCCTCAAATGTTCGTTGTAAATTATATATGTATGGGTTTGGTTATGTCTCGGTTCATGCAATTGATGATTTTCTTCGGATTTAGAGATATATTGAGTGCGTGAAGATGGCAAAAATGGAATTATCATGTGAGCAATAGCGAAAGATTTAACGTTTATAGATCCTTCTGTACTGTGCCTAATGTTAAAACCTATCTATTGCTGAATCGGGACAGGCATTTGAAATATGTAACTTACAGATTCAGACACGGTATTTCTGAAATTGCAGTGCAGTATCATCGTCACCGTCTCCATGGCGGTGGAGATTTATTATGCCAACTGTGCAGAGAGGAGAAAGAAAATGAAGTTCATTTTGTGTTATGTTGTCCTGTTCTGCAAAAATTAAGACCTCAGTATATACCTTTGAAGTATTATTATAAAGTCCCAAATCACTTCAGATTAGCACTTTTTTGGCGTGTACTTGTGAACAAACAGTCAGAAATTTGTCGATTTATCTGTTTAAAGTGTTTAAACCGCGGTCTTCTATGTCATCTTAGAATAGTTTATGAACAAATATTGGTAATGGCCTAATCATAAATGAATTGTCTTCTCTCTCTCTCTCTCTCTCTCTCTCTCTCTCTCTCTCTCTCTCTCTCTCTCTCTTTCTCTCTCTCTCTCTCTCTCTCTCTCTCTCTCTCTCTCTCTCTCTCTCTCTCTCTCTCTCTCTCTCTTCTGGCTTTGCAGTAGGACTCACGAGAAGGGAATATAAACATCGTTTAAAGAGAAAGGAGAAGAGAAAGGAGAAGTAGTCCAATGATCGTCTGTTCATGGAATTACTTCGGTCTGTAAATAGCCAAAAAGATTTGGGGATCGTGTTCTCAAAATTTCAAGAAAAGAAAAACAACCTGTGAATGACATTCGTTCAGAAATGTGGTTCCATCATTTCAGGGATCTACTGGCAGGAAAATTTAATTTCCAGAATGATATGGTCGGTGACAATTACCTAAATACAATGATTATGATGACGATCAAAATCGTCCGATCTGCAGAGAAGAAATTTCAATGGCTCTGGGAAAAGCAAAAACCTCGTAAAGCTGCTGGCCTTGATAGAATTATCGGTGAAATAAAAATTTTAAAAAACTGCTTGCAAGTCAAAACTGTTTTTAGATTTTTGGTTCATTTTTTCAACTCTTTATTTGATAAAGGGGTATATCCCAAATGTTGGTCAGAATCTATAGTGATTCCATGATGTAAAAAAGGCGATGTAAGGAATCCCAATAATTACCAAGGAATCTCATTATGTAATGTGCACAGCAAATCATACAGTGCTGTTATTAGGGGTAGAAGAAAATAACAAATGGAGAATATCAAGCTGGATTTAAGAAAAACTACTCAGCTATTGATCATATATTTACCCTGAAGGCATCCATACAGAAAGTTCTGTTTAAATCGTAAACTGTATGTCGCATTATTGATTTCAAGACGGCGTTTGATTCTGTTAATAGAACTAGATTGTGGCCCATCTTGCTTAAAACTGGTATTCGTGGAAAGCTGTATAAATGTATGACTGTGTAAAAGCACGAGTGCGAACTGGTGCTACTTTAACAGAGTATATTAACTGTACATCTGGTGTTAAGCAGGGCGATGTTGGTAGCCCAGTTTTGTTTTCGTTATCTATAAATGAATTATAACACAGGAAGTTATACATTCTGAAAGGCATAGTGCACACTTAATGAATGAACTTTTGGAGATTTTTATTCTTCTTTTAGCTGATGACATGGTGCTGATCTTAGAAACAGTAATTGGATTACAAACTCCATTAAAAAAAAAACTTGCAAAGAGCTACTGCTACATTACAACTAAGAATTAACAAGACAAAAAGGAGCATAATTGTATTTAGAAAGGGCAGGTATCTTGCAGCGAGAGAAAGATGGGCATATAATGGATCTGCAATGCCTGTTGTTAATGCGTATAAATACTTGAGTATATACTTCTCCACACGCTTCAGTTTTGTTTTTGCCTGCAAAGATTTAGTCAGTAAAGCAAAAAACAAAACGCATTGCTGTGCATACTAAAGAGATTATCATTACTCCATAACGATTCTCTTGCCTTTTTTTCTTTTTTGAAGCTATTTTTCAAGTTCAGCCGATGGTGCAATATGGAACTGAAATATGGGGTCTGGATGCTGCTGTTCTACATTGTGAAAAAATACTTCTATTTGCTCTAAAGAAATTTCTTAGGGTATCGTTACGAACACCAAATGATTTGGTATATGGTGAAACAGCTAGATATCCGATTCACGTGAATTCTGCTGTAAAGTGTATTCCATATTAGTTAAAAACATTACAGATGCAGAATCACAGGTTACCAGGCAAAGCGTATAGAATGTTGTTAGAACTGGACAATCATCATCATCATCATCGCCTATTACCCCTCCTGGGGTACAGGCCGCCACCCAAGGACCTCCAGGCATCTCTGTCCTGGGCTCTTTTCTCCAGCTGATTCCAAGTCATCCCCATGTTCCTGATGTCTGCTTCCAGGTCCCTGCGCTAGGTGTTCCTTGGCCGACCTCTTTTTCGTTTTCCTTGGGGCTTCCATGTTAGAGTTTGTCTGGTGATGTTGCTTGCAGGCTTCTGCAGCGTATGTCCAATCCAGCCCAAACGTCGTTTCTTGATTTCTTGTTCTGCGGGCAGCTGATTTTTTTCTCTTCCAGAGCTCGTTGTTGTTGATGGTGTCTGGCTATCGGATGTGGAGAAGCATGCACATGTAGTTGTTGATAACACCTGCACTTTCTTGGTGGCAGCTGTAGTTCTCCAGGTTTCCGCCCCGTACTGCTTTGATGTTGGTGTTGAAGAGCCTGACTTTGGTGTTGACTGACAGTTCCTTGGAGCTCCAGATGTTCCGTAACTGTACGAACGCTGCCCTGGCCTTTCCGATCCTTGCTCTGACGTCAGCGTCTGTGCCCCCCTGCTTGTTGATGACACTGCCCAGGTAATAAAGGCTTCTACTTCCTCTAGCATCTTGTTGTCCAGCATGATCGAGTTGGCGCTGACAGTGTTGGCCTTGAGAATCTTGTTCTTTCATTTATGGATGTTGAGCCCTACTTGTGGTGATGTAGCTGCTACGTTGCTTGTCTTCTCTTGCATCTGATGTTGAGTGTGCGAAAGTAGTGCCAGGTCGTCGGCAAAGTCCAAATCGTCAAGCTGCGTCCAGGGTGTCCACTGGATCCCATGTCTTCTCTGAGCTGTTAAGGTCTTCATGATCCAGTCGATTGCCAGTAAAAATGAAAATGATGAAGGCAGGCAACCTGGTCTGACACCAGTCCTCATTTCGAATGCCTTCGTGAGCTGCCGTCCATGGAAGACTCTACAGGTCAGAGCCTCATATGAGTTTCTGATGATAGTGGTGATCTTGGCCAGCACACCGTAATGTCGGAGAAGCTTCCACAGGGTTTGTCTCGGGTCTACGCTGTCGAAGGCCCTTTCTCGTAGTTGAAAAAGTTGATATCCTTTGATTGCTCAACAATGATGCGAAGCGTTGCGATCGGGTCTTTTGCAGGATCGATCCTTGCGAAAGCCAGCCTGCAGGTCGCGGAGTTGAGCGTCAACTGGACCCTTTTAACCTTTTCAAATGACTTTGTTGAAAACCTTTTCCCTGGCACTGACAGCAGTGTGATTCCTCTGTAGTTCGCACAGTTGCTAAGGTCGCCTTTCTAGGGAATCTCGATAAGGTATCCTTCTTCCCGTCTGCTGGTATTTGCTCCTCTTCCCAGATTTTCTTGAAGAGAGGTCAAGCATCTCTACTGTGGTCTCTATGCCTGTCTTCAGCGCCTCTGCAGGGATGTTGTCAGGTCCTGCCGCCTTTCCGTTTTTCAGCTGTTAGATGGCCTTCTCAGTTTCTTTTTGGTGTTGGTGCCCCTCAGTCTGTGGGGAGGTCTGAGTCAGCCCTTCGATGTCTGGAAGGTTCTCTGGCGATGGTCTGTTCAAGAGCCCTTTTCGACGTACTCAACCCCTCGTTTTTTCTGCTGTTCTTCTCCAGTGAGTTATCTTCCCTCTCTGTCTTTTATTGGGCGTTCTGGCCTCCTGTACTTTCCTGCCAGCTTCTTGGTGGTGTCGTACAGTCCTTTCATGTTCCCTGTTTTGCTACTTGTTCAGCTTCTGTTGCTAGGTCATCTACATATTTCCTTGTCTGTTCTGATGCTCTTCTTTTGCTTGTTTGTTTCCTTCAGTGTGTTCTGCTTGTGCTTTGACCTTCTCTGCTCTTGTTCGGCTGATGTTGATTGCCGCTTTCTTCTCTTTCCTCTGTTGGATTTTGCATAGGCTGTCAGCTGAGATCCATTCTTTGTGTTGGTGCTTATTGTGGCCAAGCACTTCCTGCAAGTTGATGTTACTGCCTCCTTGATCTCCTTCCATTTGCCCTCTAGTGTACCGTCTTCCTCTTCCAGTAGTTCTTGCAGTACTTGAAACTTGTTGCCTAGTGTGGTTCTTTGTTCTTGGATCTTGTTAGTATCTCTCAGGAGAGCTGTGTTGTACTTGTGTCATACTGCATGTGCCGTCAACCAATTCTTCTTTAACTTCAATTTAAGCCTGGCCACAACGATGTGGTGGTCTGAACCCACGTCTGCTCCTCTCTTTGCCCTCACATCCTGCATGGATCTTCTGAATTTCTTATTGATGCAGATGTGGTCAATATGGTTTTTTTGTTGTGTGGTCTGGTGAAACCCAGATGGTCTTGTGGATGTTCTTGTGGGGAAAACGCTGACACAGACTACTTGGAATGTCTTTCCTGTCTCATACATGGTCCTGACGTTCCATGTTCCGATGTTGGCTGCCCTGGTTGAAAGAAAGGCGGTCGACCTTGTGGCTTCCCGAGATTTCAGGCTTCACCACATGGCATCATACATCTTCTTGTCGAAGACCCACCCCTTCCCAGGGCTGAGGTGTCAGTTTGATCTTTGGCAGGCGTTTTTGTAGCCGTGGTTTGTTTTACGGGGTAGGGTAGCTGGCCCACGCCCAAGCCTCCTCCTTTATCCGGGCTTGGACCGGCATGATTCCAAAAAGGGTCTCTGGCGGAGTTAGAACTTGACAATAGAGGTAAGAAAAACTAGGTAACAAATGTAAGGATGGAACTATGCGAATACGGATTTGCATCCGTTTTGCAAGTTTTGGTGACATGAATGTTTTTGTGAAGGTGTTCTGAGAAAGATTGATTGATTGCAGTTGGCAAAATTGAAAAAACCCAAGTAAAAACAACAACAACGAGAGATTTGAATTATACAGGACGAATAGTCATTTACGCTGTTTACCACTTTATATGTCAATGAAAATAGACAAGCAAATCAAATACATTATGACTAGATTTCGTTTGGGTGTGTCTGATATGCTAATTATTGCTATAAACAGCTATGCGAAAGAAACCTGATGTGTCCATTATATCGAAATGCAGAAGAAGACGAATTTCATTTTGTGCTGGCTTACCCAATATTAAGAGAACAATTCATCCCACAAAAGTATTTTAGCTATTCTCGTCTGTTCAAATTAACGTTTGTAATGCCATCACCAAATGAAAGCACTGTTAACAAGTTAGCTATTTATTTATATAAGGCATTCAAAAGGAGACGTATTTATACAACATGAAGAAGACCAATATTCATGTGCAACTAAAATGTATATCCCCTTTTTAAAGGGCTATGGCCTTTATGAATAAAACATTTTGAGTCTCTCCTCTCCTCTCCTCTCTCTCTCTCTCTCTCTCTCTCTCTCTCTCTCTCTCTCTCTCTCTCTCTCTCTCTCTCTCTCTCTCTCTCTCTCTTTTACAGGTCCTTTTGCACCGTACCTGATGTTAAACCTATCTACAGGAAAATCTGGACAGGCACTTCAAGTGTATAACGACTAGATTCAGGCTTGGTATTTCTGAAATTGCCGAGCACTATTACCGTTACCGTTCTCATAGTGAAGCAAATTTGATATGTAAGCAGAAAGGATACAGAAAATGAAAATCATTTTGTGTTGTGTTGCCCTGTCTTGCACGAACTAAGAACTCCTCAGTATATACCAATCAGGTTTTATAAATTCTCGAGCCAGTTTATATTGGCACTTCTTTTGGCATGTACTCATGAGCAAAGTGTTAAAACTTGGTAATTTGTTTATTCGCATTCAAGTTGAGATCATTTATTCTGTCATTAACTATTATTTCGAATAAGTATTAGTCATGTTTACGTGCAGTTGCTCAGGTGCTAAGCTGACTGTAATTAACTTGCAATCCCCTTCATGAGGGGCTATGGCCTAAAACGTGAATAAATTATCTTGAGTACCTCTCTCTCTCTCTCTCTCTCTCTCTCTCTCTCTCTCTCTCTCTCTCTCTCTCTTCTCTCTCTCGCGTTTGCTCTCTCTCTCTCTCTGTCTGTCTCTCTCTCTCTCTCTCTCTCTCTCTCTCTCTCTCATACCTCTTCTACTGCAAGCGTTATTTTACATGTTTATTAAGAGAGAGACTGTAAGAGTTATTTGTCGTAGGATAAAGGGGTAGGATAGGGGAGAAGGGGAAACAAAACAGGATCATATGCCTTCATTTTGACTTTTCTTGATTCTCGCCCGCTGTCCCTCTATTTTTTAATGTAAACATATTGTGATGTGCGACCTCACAGATATGTTTTATTCTTAGCATTCAAAAAGGTCTGCAAAATCGATCCGTCGCATGAAAGGATGCAAAGGTAAAGAAGTGAAGAATTGGGAGGCATTAAGTCGAAGTTTGAAAGAGGCCATCCTTTTTCGCCAGAAAAAAAGATACAGACATTTAAAAGAATGTGGATCGTGTTTATAATATTTATTATCCTAAGCGCCATTCGGTCTTTTGTTTCCCATCGATTTTCTGGTCTGGATGCCTTTCCATTCCTCCTTCTTAATTCCTATATGTTATTTTTTTCTCTCATTTGGAAATGTTATCGAGCGTAAGTACTGCTTCCTCGCCTAAAAGAAACCTTTCCTGGCTTTGCAGGCTCAGTTTTGTAGTGACTGATGGAAATGGAGAATCAGCACAGAATACTGCATCAAATGATCTTCCTGGATATGTAGGGCAGTGAGCTTTATTGTTGTATGATAACTGGTTGGTGAATACATTGAGAACTTAATTCCAAGATGAAGCACTTAAAACATTTCAGCTTGATCTGCATTTTCATCTTCTTTGTTGTTGTTTTTTTTCTTTTTAGTTTGCTTCCTTGTTTGTTTTTCATGCACATTTTGACTCACACATGTGACCGTAGAGGTATGTTCAGTTGTCTGTATGTGTGTGCACCATAGCACGTGTGTGTGTGCGTGTGCACACGCGCGCGCGAGTCTGGGTGCGTACGTGTGTGCGTGCGCATGCCTGTATGTGTCGTCGTCGTCGTCTCTCTCTCTCTCTCTCTCTCTCTCTCTCTTCTCTCTCTCTCTCTCTCTCTCTCTCTCTCTCTCTCTCTCTCTCTCTTCTCCCTCCCTCCCTCCCTCTCTCTCTCTGTGCAGTTATTTTCAGTTATATAGAAAAAGGGGGAGGGGGGGGGGGGGCACAACGATATACACCATTAGAAATCTGAACCAGACCACCTTGTGTTAAAATGGATGCTGTTTATCCATGGTATGGCTTTCCAACGCCCATCCAACCTCCTCTCTCTCTCTCTCTCTCTCTCTCTCTCTCTCTCTCTCTCTCTCTCTCTCTCTCTCTCTCTCTCTCTCTCTCTCTCTCTCTCTCTCCTCTCTCTCTCTCATTCATTCATTCTGTCACGAGTCCTATGACGATTGGCCCATCTAGGGTGGTGGAATTGTTCATTTATTTATTGTTGTTGTTGTCGTGTATCAGTCCCTTAATGTGGCTTGTGGTGTGTTTGCACCTTAATGTTGTTCAGCTCAGGTTAGGTTTACTTTCTCTCTCCCTCTCTCTAATTTCACTGTCCGTGCAATTCATCCTGCAGGTTCACGGGTGGCTGGTACCTGTCTCTTGTACTGGCTGTCTCTATCGGCCTCTCACCTGTCTTTTTACCTGCCGCACGTGCAGCATTCCTCTTAGGCTTGAGGTATTCTCACTCTGTGACGTAGGGTGGCATGTTGGCTGCCATCGGTTAGGCAGGTTTTTCTCTTCACTCGAGCGGAAGATGTCCCTGGGAGCGCCCGCTCCGGTTCTCTACCACATCGTCGAAAGTACGGTCGGTACCTTCATTCCCACAGTCGGCCTGTAGGGAGGGACGTCATCTCTTTTCCGCATCTGCTCTGCTGGTCCTCTCGACTGGACAGAGGGCAGAGAGTCGCTTGACCCGCCACTTTTGGGTCACCCACGGGTAGCTGGTAAGCATCAGTTTCGTGGTTTGTTTGTTTTTTTTGTTGTTAGCCGGCTAATTCTTCTCTTTTGCGCAATTTCCTTTTGTTTTCAAAATTATAAAAAGAAATATTGTTTGAGACCACTTTTTCTGGTTAATTCAATCCTTAACCTGGCCATTCAAAATTATATCCAAAATTCTTTCTCCTTTCAATGCATCTGTGATGCGGTAGTCGGTGGGGATGGGGGAGAACTTGGTGATTTAGGGTTGGAACTTGCTTGGTCTCGCTCGTCCTCCCCTGTCACAATCGCCGGTCTCTTATTCTTCGGCCACCGTCTGTTTGTGTTTGCAAGGGGAACGAGTGTTTTGTGTTTGCGAGCGTGCGTACGCGTGATTAGTCATTTGGATGCGTGGTTGGAAAATTGTTATTTTTGAAATGTTACTATAAAATGTGGGGATAATCGTGCCATTCAATTATGATTATTTGCAATTGTGGTGGCAGTTATAAAGCAATGGTTGCTGTATTAGTTCAGTTCCTAAGAAGGGAAATGTTGAACGTGAGTGAGGGAAGGATGAAGATATAAATTGCTATTCGTTTGTTTAGCCTGTTAATGTAATCTCTTACCTGCTTCGTGTGAGGAGACCTTTAGCGAACATTCCTCATTTGGTTTGTTTACTGTGTTATGCTCAGGTCTGTGTTGAGCTGGTGTTACTAATGTATTCAGCAAACACTTCCCCTCGCCCACCATGCGAGTGGCTGTTAGGATTAAGCAGCAAATTTCAGACCGTACTGACTGCGGGGTTCTAGTACCCTTCTTTCCTTCCAGTTCCTTCCGTTTTCTTTCCTCCCGGGGCTTCACCCGAAGCTCGCGCTGTTAGGGCCGCGCAGTGTGAGGAGCACGTGGACCTTGCTGGATGGTCCTAACCCCTGTCCGGGACCTTCAGCGACAACGCCTCGTCTCACGGGATGCGTTCTCCACTGTCCTCGGACTTCCTACAGCTCATGTGACCAGTGTGGTTAGCTCTGTGTCGTGCAATTTGGGGTGTGTGTGTGTGTGTGTCAAGGGTGTCGGCATTGAAAGACTCTATTCAAGAACAGACCCGGTTTGGGGCACCTGAGTCGACACGACTTTGGAAAGGCAGGTGTGGGGGGAACCACATGAAGCACGGAAAGGAATGTGTGTTGGAAATGATTATTTATGATTATGGTTGTGTTGTGTGTGTTGAAATGCTTAATTGTGATTGTGCATGTTGTGTGTGTTGAAATGCTTATTTGTGACTATGTGTGTGTTGGTGTGAATAAATGGTGTATTGTATTGTAATCTTTCTTGTGTGGTCTCTTGCGGGGCGTGTGAGGTCAGTCACTCCCTTCATTCCCATCTAGACCGATCCTGTCAGGGCAGACCTCCAGGGGTCGGTCGTGACACATTCATCAGATGGACACAACGACGTAGCAGTAATAATTCTTGTCCAATTGCAAAGAATTCCTCACTTGTTCTGATTATGCCGTCATTGCTTACCCTGACAGGGATAGGAAATTCACACTTCTTACCCATCTTGTTGGTGTTGACACCCTTCATCTCCCCTTGCCTCACCCAACCCACCTTACCCTCCCTTATCCAGCTTGCATTCTTATTTAGGCTAATGTCACCATGATAATGTTGGTTAATCACAACTTTGCTGGAGAGCTCTAAGGCCCATGCTTAACTTGTCTTTTCTGCCGTCCACCATGCTAACAGATGGTGGATGAGAGAACCATTCCTTGACATAACCGCTTTTGTGCTCGCACGCATCAGCAACAGCTGTAGGAGAATGGATCTCCCCACCTCTTGGGGGGCATGCCCTCAGCTCTGGCCACGTTCTGTTTCCATCTGTTCCCTGATCCAGAGAGGCGCGGCGCTCGTTATCGTCTGGACAAGTAGAATAGAGAACAGGACTGTTGAAAGATGCGGGCTGTGTGTCGGTGAGGAGGATGGAGAGGAGTGGAATAGGGCTGACGGAGGGTGGGGGCGGTTGCCGGTACACTTATTGCTTGAGTTCTGTTGTGGTGTATATGCTGCTGTTGAGACAGTGGCCCAGCTGTTGTCTGAGGTAGAGTATGGTTCACCTGTAATTAGTTTCAGAGGCACACACTGCTGCCCGTATGTACCGTGGAAGCGGCAGGTTAAAGGGGATTATCGCGTCAGCAAGCCACGTGCTCGTTGTAGGCTTTTGTTGTTATTAGTGTTTCATGCTGTTAATGCCAGCTATGGTCCAGTCGTGTTTTTTGTGTTGTTGTTGTTGTTTGTTGTTGTGGGTTTTTTTCCACACATGGATGCATCAAATGTTGTGCATGTGTTCGCATGCACATGTGTATGTCTGTATTACTTGTATGCATATTGAAAGTATGAATAGATTTGTCTGTGTCTGTGTGTTTGAGAGAGAGAGACAGACAGACAGACAGACAGACAGACAGACAGACAGACAGACAGAATCACCAGTGATCCTCAAGCAGAAATTGTTTGGTTTCTATAAACCTGATTCTGAATCCGAGTGTTATTTTTAATGCTGAGCAAATTCGGCACAGAAAACAGTTTTGACTGGGAGTATATTACCACACCTATGACATTGGATGTTAGCAATATACTACTTCCCAGACTACCAGAAAATTGTCAAGCTTCCCATTATTGCACGTCAAATCAGGTGCAGGAACAGGCAAAATCATTCGAGAAAACCCGGCGAAGAAAAAGCACATGCTGAAGGGGGGAGGGAGAGGGAACAGTGGCAAAATATCGGTTGTACTGTTCTATGGTGAGGCTATCTCCTAAGAACGAGCGGCCAGAATTTACACAGAAATTTGTTGAGGTTTTACATCACAGTGCAGCACGACATGGTAACAATCGCTTTCGGGAAGTCCAGTCAATATGTCCTTGTTGCATTGCGGACGCCGTTTATGGCGAACGTCGATTAACGTAAAGGGCATCTTACAGCACCCTTTCCAGGCAAGCTATAGAATTGTGAAGATAGACCCAAACATAGAAAGTAGCAAAGGAAATGGTTAAAAAACGGACGAGGCGGAGACTTCATGCCCTATTTCCTGTAGTGCGAAAGAATGCGATTTCATTTGATAACACAAAAAACCTAGAGAAGTACTTGCGTGTGCAGTATTGGACAGGCCATCTTGTGTAAACCGCGGGTGAAAAGGGAGGCCAATTTTGGGTCAACAGGTTATGCTATGCACATACGCACGCACAAACACATACGAGCGCGCGCACGCACATATATATATATATATATAATATATATATATATATATAATATATATATATATATATACTGAACAATTAAAGTAGTGGGGGAAAACAAGTGCAGGCTAACAATTCTTCAGTTATTATAGTAATGACTTGGCAAAGATTTGAACTTTTAGGGGGAAAAAAGAAGGAAATGGGGGAATATATTATAAATATGCGAAACCCTTCACTAGCTGCCTGAGGGAACCATCGTAATCCCTCTTGAAGGCAGACCTATTTGTATTGCCTGCTCCTAGGCCTTTCGTCCGCTGGATCGGACTCATCAGGGAGACACGGCTGATTGTGTCTGTGCTCCTGGTGTCAAATAGAGACACACCATAGTCCATAATTCTGTGGTGTTCTCGCCACCAAGGGTTCAAAAAAGAATCCAACAGCACCCCCAAAGCAGCCAGCGAGGGATAGTAAAATGGAATAAAACGAAAGTGTGAAGAGGAAAAAAGTTGCTGAAAAACTAAAAGCATTATTCAAACAGTATAAAATGTAGGGGACAATCTTTGAGCCTATGCTTGAGGATTCATTCAAGGATGCAGGGATATATATATATATTGAGGGCACATAAGACCGTATGGCGAAAGCTTGGCTGTGTCTGGAGTGGCACTGTCTTCGTCTGTCCGTGGGCAGGGGTGGTTGGGTCTGTGGGGTGTGCTCGGCAGCTGGAGGGTGGTGTTTTTCGCCGGTGGGCTCTGCAGTCATGAAATACGGGCTGGTACACCCATGGGGATGCTACTTTAAGGCTGTTATGAGCTGCATCCTGTAGTCTAATTTACCTCTGTTCAGGAGCAGTTATGTCCCTTGATATCTTAATGGAGTGTCCTGTGCGTGCCTGTACCCATCGTCAACACAGCGCAGGCCTCCAAGGGTGGTACAGGACTGCTCTAAAGGCAGGCGAAGACAGTGCTTCTCTGGGTCCTCCCCAGCACCTTCGGGTGTTTCTTTTTCTTCTTTGCCTTAACTAGGCTGACCCTGGAGAAAGGTCCAGTGACGGTGAGGAAAGACCCACTGACCACAGGGAAAGTCCTGTTGACAGTGGGAAAGACTACAACTTTGGATTCTCTCTTGAGGGCACATAAGACCGTATGGCGAAAGCTTGGCTGTGTCTGGAGTGGCACTGTCTTCGTCTGTCCGTGGGCAGGGTGGTTGGGTCTGTGGGTGTGCTCGGCAGCTGGAGGGTGGTGTTTTTCGCCGGTGGGCTCTGCAGTCATGAAATACGGGCTGGTACACCCATGGGGGATGCTACTTTAAGGCTGTTATGAGCTGCATCCTGTAGTCTAATTTACCTCTGTTCAGGAGCAGTTATGTCCCTTGATATCTTAATGGAGTGTCCTGTGCGTGCCTGTACCCATCGTCAACACAGCGCAGGCCTCCAAGGGTGGTACAGGACTGCTCTAAAGGCAGGCGAAGACAGTGCTTCTCTGGGTCCTCCCCAGCACCTTCGGGTGTTTCTTTTCTTCTTTGCCTTAACTAGGCTGACCCTGGAGAAAGGTCCAGTGACGGTGAGGAAAGACCCACTGACCACAGGGAAAGTCCTGTTGACAGTGGGAAAGACTACAACTTTGGATTCTCTCTTGAGGGCACATAAGACCGTATGGCGAAAGCTTGGCTGTGTCTGGAGTGGCACTGTCTTCGTCTGTCCGTGGCAGGGGTGGTTGGGTCTGTGGGTGTGCTCGGCAGCTGGAGGGTGGTGTTTTTCGCCGGGTGGGCTCTGCAGTCATGAAATACGGGCTGGTACACCCATGGGGGATGCTACTTTAAGGCTGTTATGAGCTGCATCCTGTAGTCTAATTTACCTCTGTTCAGGAGCAGTTATGTCCCTTGATATCTTAATGGAGTGTCCTGTGCGTGCCTGTACCCATCGTCAACACAGCGCAGGCCTCCAAGGGTGGTACAGGACTGCTCTAAAGGCAGGCGAAGACAGTGCTTCTCTGGGTCCTCCCCAGCACCTTCGGGTGTTTCTTTTTCTTCTATATATTATATATATATATATATATATATATATAGATAGATAGATAGATAGATAGATAGATATATATATATATATATATATATATATATATATATATATAATATATATATATGCACACACACACGCGCGCGCACGCACACACAGACACACACACAACACTTTCCCTTCTCTACCTGCCCTTACCCATCCCTCTCTGACTCTCTCTCTCTCTTTCCCTCTCTCTCTCTCTCTCTCTCTCTCTCTCTCTCTCTCTCTCTCTCTTCCATCCCCCCCCCTTCTCTCTCCCCCTCTTACAAATATATTAACATTTTTATTGAAAGGGAGACTGTGAGAGTACCTTTATTCTTCTGTTGAATTTCTATTTGTACTTCGTAGTTTAAAAGAGGAAAATAAGTGTGTGTGGTGGGGGGGGTGGGGGGTGGGGGGGGGGCTGGATGATGTGTCATTATCTTCTTTTCTTTCATTCACATACTCCCATTTTTATGGATAACTTCCTGACATCTGATCATTCAACTGGGCTTCACTCTGGCATTTCAACACTTCTGCAAATCGGTCTATCGCACGGACGGAGGCAAAAGCAAAGGAATGAAGAGTAGCGAGATATTAAGAGGCCATCCTCGTTTTTCAGGACAAGGTAACTGGCATCTAAAGAACCCGACTGTGTTTATGATACTTTTTGATCCTATTCGCCATTGCGTCTCTCTCGTTTCCCATCACTGGCTGCTGTCTCCATGCCTTTCCATTCCTCTCTGAAACCCTATGCCACAGAAATCGGTTCTGTCATTTGGAAGTATTATCAAGTGTAATCACTGCTTCCTCGTCTTCAATAAATCGTTCCTAGCAGTTTAGTCCCAGTGCTGTAATTACCATAATAGAGGAGAAGAATCCGCGCAGAATGCTGTGTCAAGGATCTTCCAGGATAAGTTGCGTATGTAGGTGAGTAAATTTCACTGTTGAATAACAGTGTTTTTGATAGACACATTGTGAACCTTATGCCATGGTAGAAGGGTTTTGTGCATATAAGATTCATATTTTTGAAAGAAAAATAATTTTCTCTCTCTCTCTATTTTTTTTTTTTTTTTTTTTTTTTTGTCTTTTTTTCCCTGTGCGGATTTTTTAAACTCGAGTGTGTAAACCGAATAGTACGTAATATTCGGTTTCGTTTATTCCGTGAGTATGTGTGCGTGTAGAGGGGTGGGGGTGGGTGGGTGGGTGGGGGCCGTCTGTATGTATGTATGTGTGTGTGTGGTGTGTGAGCGCGCGCGCGTGTGTGCGTGCGTGCGTGCGTGTGCGTGTGTATATGTGTGTGTGTGGTAATAGTTTGGCGGGCGTGCGTGTGTGTGTGTGTGTGTGTGTGTGTGTGTGTGTGTGTGTGTGTGTGTGTGTGTGTGTGTGTGCACATAAATGCTACGTGAGTGCCCATGCTTGTGTATGAGAGAGAGAGATATTCAGATTCAGATAGTTTATTCATATATATGCCTGAGCCCGCTATCTTCATAGCGGGCTCAGGCATATATATGAATAAATAAAATATAAAACAACATAAATAAAATATAAAACAACGGAGTTGAAAACTGCAAGCTGGGTTAGAATGTAAAGTATTGTTCCATTTATGATGTTGCTGCGTTTCTTAGTTTAAATGCGTTACAAAAAGAAAAGGGAAAATTTTAACAACTGAAGTGAAGGTGCGTGCGTATATGTGTGTGTGTGGTAATAGTTTGGCGTGCGTGCGTGTGTGTGTGGTGTGTGTGTTGTGTGTGTGTGTGTGTGCACATAAATGCTACGTGAGTGCGCATGCTTGTGTATGAGAGAGAGATATATTCAGATTCAGATAGTTTATTCATATATATGCCTGAGCCCGCTATCTTCATAGCGGGCTCAGGCATATATATGAATAAATAAAATATAAAACAACATAAATAAAATATAGAACAACGGAGTTGAAAACTGCAAGCTGGGTTAGAATGTAAAGTATTGTTCCTTTTATGATGTTGCTGCTTTTCTTAGTTTAAATGCGTTACAAAAAGAAAAGGGAAAATTTTAACAACTTAAGTGAAGGTTGAAGACATTATCAAGCACAATGTTAATAAGGAACGTTCTCTGTATTATTTAGGGCTCATAAAAAAAAATTCACGAACGGTTTTGAGAGCTGGGCATCAAAGAACAGAGAGAGAGAGCGAGAGAGAGAGAGAGAGAGAGAGAGAGAGAGAGAGAGAGAGAGAGAGAGATTAAACACTAGGATCTTCAGTAATTACAAGCATTAGTGCAGTCAGACTTGGCAGAGCGATGAATAATTGTTAGGACCTTTCCAGCCTTTCGTGTCACCAGACAGTGACGGTCGAAAATCTGCTATATTTTCAGCAAAATTTTTAATATTACAAACATGACATTTTACAAAAATTACTATTACAAAATATCACATGCAAATATTGTAACAAACATTCAGTTACATTTCATAAAGATATTTATTGCAGTTCCTGCCCAAGAGAGGTGAGGATATGATTAGAATTAAGATCTACCAGGAAAAGGGGCATATTAGCCAATCATCGCTAAGTAACACCACACAAAATTCATCATAATGGTGACTAAAGCAGGAAAAGCAGCATTAAAGCAGCAAACAAATCGATCCTTTTTGTTTTAACTATAACGGATAATGGAAGAAAAATGGAACGAATTGTAAATTTAAATTTGGAATTACATTTGAATACTTATGTGATTGTCAGCCAACAAAAAGGGAACTGTAACCAAAGTGTCTGATAGAAAAAAAAAAGTGTCTGATAAAACGCTTAAATGTATGGATGACTTTCAGTGAGAGGCAGCTTAATTATGATAATTATGAGCTTATGCGCCTAGCTTAAAAGTTTTTTTTGACATCCATCTCTTGTTGATTCTATTCTGATTGAAAATACACATGCTTTTCTTATAGTTTGTGTTTGCATTCTTTGTGTAAATCTTGACCAGACTCTTTCTTTTCTTCAGTACATTCTAAACGTCTGTAATTGCGTTGAATCAGTTTTATCCGTTACTCTCGACTGGTGCGCCCAAAAACATTTATGTGTGCTTGTGTCCTCTCAAGATTATTGTAATTCTCCTTTGGCCGGTCTGTCAGACTCCTGCCGGAGTTGTTTGTAGAGCGTCTTAAGCTCACCATGTTCCTCCTAACCTTCACTGTCGCCACTGGTTGTCTGTTTCCAAGCTGTCTGCTCTGACTTCAGCTCTCACTGTCTCTGGACCACAGTGTCTTTTTGAACTCCTCCAGATTCATGCTCTCTCTTGCTAGTTCCTCTTTATTTCTAATACTCGGCTTCACATGATACGTCATGCCAGAACCAATACTTACGGACAAAGTTTGTCCCCAAGAATTGATATTTACGGACATTCTCTTCTTTTTTTTAAGCCCCAGTGACATGCAACAGACCTCAGACAGCCTCCGACACTCTCTTTGCGTCTTTTAAATCAGGCCTTAACACTTTTGTTTCGCTCACAGGAATGTCTGGTTACATCATTTCCTTCTAAGCTATGTGTAATTTTGCACATGTGTGATTTGTTTGTTTAGTTAAGTGTGCGTGTATGTATGTATGTATGCGCGAATTTAGTCAAATGTATATGCGAATTTACTTTGTAGCTTCTGCGTTTAGCTTTTGTAATAAATGTGTGTCAATGTATGTGTAATTTTTTTATATGGATTTTGGTGTGTACGTGTGTAATATTGATGTGATGTGTTAAGTAAAATATTGTATGTATTTTACACACATATCATTGTTGCTTGTAAAACACCCAGCAGTTTCATATAGAATATTGTATGTAATGTCCATTATCATTTTTTGTAAAGCATCCAACACAGTTTTCTGGATTGTATGTTCTATAAATATCCACTAGATCCCTGGGATAAACCTTTCACCTTTGAAGAGAAGCGTGCAGGTGTCTGTTGCGTAACGGCAAGAGAGAACAGAGCTAATTAAGGTCAGGATACTTAATTAAGATACCTGCTGGTAGTAGCTATGAGATGGGAGAAAAGAAGAGAGAGGAAGGAAAGGGGAGTGAGGAGGAAGGCATGGGCCTTGAAGGGAATGAGAGGAGAGATGGTGGTAAAGGGAGGAAAGAGGAAGGCGGATAGGGGCGCTATATAGATTAGAGACGTGAAAACTTTCGAAGATGTCTGCTGCTGTTGGTACTGACAGCTTCGTGTGCATTGGGTTGTATTGCCAAGAACTGGTCCAGCAATGAGACTGGGCTTATTGGAGATGGAAACATGAGAGAGGGACACTTGCAACATTTTTGTTGTTTGTTTGGACGTTTGTTTATTTATTTTTGATCACCCAAATATTTTACAAATGTTGATGTGCAGCTTGACGTTGATCTTCCTACAGAGGAAGCTGTTGGAATTGTGTCTAATGCCACTCTCCATCCCATTTTCACTACGCACCCCACACGCCTCAACCTCTTATGGCATGTATCCACCATATATGCGTCAAAATAACCATCTATCCTCTGTTTTTTCTTTTAATCTATTTTAATAAAGTGCATTTTCTGGCCTTCGTTTGCTGCTCATCAAGTTTCGGCGAGGTAGAAGTTAGGGATTTCTGCTTACATGGCCTTGAAATATTGTTACGTCTTTGTTTAGTCAAATATTGTAGGTAACTCAGGTAGAAAATACTGAGCATGTTCCACAGACTCCAAAGAATAGCAGATTGGATTACTGAGTTGGCTTCAGTATTTGAACTAAATGTTGTGTCCTGAACAAAGATGCCGACCAGATTCTAGGTTTATACGATTTTCGTACAGCTTTGTTGGATATCTCTTTAAAGACATAATGTGCTATATGAAGTCCATTGATCAACATCAGTTCGGCTGAAAAGCATCAGTACTTTACTCTCTGAGACTGACATGGCTCCTGGTTACTTTAGATGGGTCATAGGACATTACCTTCTCCCTCCCCTACTTCTCTCTGTCTCTCTGTCTCTGTCTCTCTCTCTCTCTCTCTCTCTCTCTCTCTCTCTCTCTCTCTCGCTCCTCCTCTCTTTATCTCTGACTCACGTTCTCTCTCTCTCCTTCCCTCCCTCCCCCCCCCCCCTCTCTCTCTCTCTCTCTCTCTCTCTCTCTCTCTCTCTCTCTCTCTCTCTCTCTCTCTCTCTCCCTCCCTATCCATACCTCACTCCATTTCTTCCTCCTTCCCTTCGTCGCTTCTTTTCTCTACAGTTCAGTATCGATTACGTCTGGTAGACAGAGAGAGAGACTAACAAGAGAACTTTGGCATCCCTTGCTTCATGTCAAAGGCTTTTATGTTCTATCTGACCATCATGGCCACCTCGTTCTTCTCGACCCCTGAACTGATTGCAGGGTGACATCATGTTGCCTTCATTTTCTGAGCAACATCGGTTTTTTTTTTCCATTTTGATTCAAGGAAATTATCCAGTTTTCTTCGAATCTTCAAATTAACAGTAGCTGTTGAAAGGGTCAAAAAAGACTTTTACCTGATGGGGCAGATAAGGCGTAAAACTGATTATTGGAAAAGTCGAAACTGCCAGCGTCTAGCTGGTGGAGGAGTGTCTTTATTAGCTGGAGGTTCTGAAGGAGTATTGTTTAGTTTGGTTCGGTCCACGCATTGTGGGGAGTGATACGTCTTGTACATATTGCACGTGCGTGCACATAGAGTAGAAACAGTAATACGTGTCTCTGAACCTGTCTCTGTCTGTCTGTATCTCTCTCTCTCTCTCTCTCTCTCTCTCTCTCTCTCTCTCTCTCTCTCTCTCTCTCTCTCTCTCTAAGTTCATAGGTGTGTGTGTGTGTAATAAAATGTTCTGTTTCCCTTTTCTTCTAAAGTGAATTTGATTTGCTATCAGCACGAACCTTTTTCTTTCTATTACAAACAAAAAAATTGTTCTTTTCATGGCGCTGCAGATATGATCTTGTTCCTCCTTGCCACAAGGACGGTAAAGGTCAGTGTCAATAGAGAAAATGTCTGAACTCTCTCTCTCTCTCTCTCTCTCTCTCCTCTCTCTCCTCTCTCTCTCTCTCTCTCTCTCTCTCTTCCTTCTCAGCCCTCCATCATTGTTCCTTCCCTCTGTAAGAAGAACATCACTCGCATCATCATTCACTGTCAGTTACATTTATAAGAGAGAGAGTTGGGAGAGTAGAGAAGAGACAGAGAAATTGCCGAGCGAACTTCAAAACGGGCATTCTTTGCTTACAGTCCAAGGCTTTTTTCTCTGTCACTGTCGTGTTTCTTTCTCCCAGTCCCTGAACTAACTACAGCGTGACACCATGTTGTACTCATCTCCTGAGCAGTATCGATTTTTGCATTGTCACACAAGGACATTTTCCAAATCCTCATAATCCTTTAACTGGATAGCAACTGTGCACAGGGATGAACAAAGACTTCCCGCTGATGTGGCAAATAAGGTGTTCAACTAAATATTGGAGAAATCGAGGCTGTCAGCGCCTGGCTAGTGGGATTTTGTCGTTGTTTGGTTTAGGCTGGAGGATCAGGAGGAGTAATGTCTGGGTTGGTGAGATCAGCACAAAGTGCACCGTAAAACGTCTTTTTGGCGCACATAATGCGCCTTCAAGCACGTTTTCGCACCAAGTTCAGTTGAAGAGAAAATGGGGAAGAAGTGTACGTCTTCATCATATACTACGCTCAGTGTGACAACACGTTTAATGTGAAAATGACAATAACAGGTCATCAGTAGGACAGAAGTCTCCCCTGCAATGCTGTGGTAAAGAACCAGCCCCAGACCCTCAGGGAAATCGCCAGGCCGCTTCCAAAGTCAGTAACGGGTGTGACCCCCTCACTGCTGCAATGGTAGCCTGGCATCTGCGGGGCAATGAAGCAATAATGTTCCTGATTGTCTGCTGTGGGATGGCCGCCCACTCGGCCTGCAATGCCCGGAACAGTTCATTTGGAGTCGCTGGGGCGTTGGCCCTCACTCTCAGGCGTCTGTCCAAAACGTCCCAAACGTGCTCAATAGGCTTCAAATCCGGGAAAGAGAGGGCCAGGCCAGGGTGTTGATGTTGTTGGCGGTAAAGAAGGCTGTGGTCAGGCGTGCTGTGTGGGGCCTGGCGTTGTCCTGCTGGAACACGGCCCTGGGAGTGGCCATTAGAGGCAGGACGTGTGGCTGAACAATGACCTGGACGTACTGCTGGGCTGTCAGGTGACCTTCCACGCGCACCAGCTGGCTCCTGCCTGTGTTGCTGATGGCCCCCCCATACCATGACATTGCCGCCACCATGCGGAGGTGCCTCGTCGACGCAGTTCTGCTGGTTGCGTTCATTAACCCGGCGGTAAACCCTTCGCCTCCTGTCATGGCGCTGCAGCAGAAACTGTGACTCATCCGAGAACCAGACGTGTCGCCAATGGTTCCTCAGTGTCCAGTGTCTGTGTTGCGTAGCCCATTGCAGTCTGGTCTGTCGATGGCGCCCCGTCATTACGTTGCCACGTAGGGGCCTGTAAGCCCTCAGCCCAGCAGCATGCAGCCTGTTCCGGACAGTCTGGTCGGAGATGCGACGGACACCAGCGCATGCCTGGACAGTGGACGAGGCCGGCAGGAAGCGATTGCGGAGATGTCTGAGCCGTATAAAGCGGTCCTGGGCTGGCGTTGTGATATGAGGTCGGCCTGACCTCGGGGCATCAGCTGATGACCCTGTCCTCTGGAAGCGAGTCCAAAGTCGGCATATGGTACTGGGGGAGACATTCAAAGCATGGGCCACATCAGTTGCACTCTGACCAACTTGCAAACGACCCAGGGCGTTTTCTCTCTCTGCTGGGCTCAAACGTGGCATGCTGTTTTTTGGTACGGTGTGCCTGCCGGTTGCCAAAATGACCCGGCTTTTATACTGCACTATGACCATGGTGTGTGTGTGTTCACCACTGAGTTGGGCATGCTTTGCAGGCGAAACAACAGAAGCACAACCCAATGTTTGCACTGTCGCACCTGGCCCACAACACGCACGTGCACATAGTGACAACCTGAATCAATGTTTACTAGCACGTCGACGTTCAAGACATACATCAGGGCCGGTTTTTGGCGTGTTCTCAACTGTATGGTCCACCCCAGGTGGCAAAATTTCATTTTGCGTTTCTTTTTTTGAACAGTATAGTATCATAGACACATGAGCGCCTCTCTCTCTCTCTCTCTCTCTCTCTCTGAACCGTGTTCACAAGGCAAGCAGCAGCGCAACTTCTGAGCTCCGTCAAAAATATTAATCGTTTTGTTGATTAGTGCATTTGTTGATATCTTTTGACAATGCCTGTTGGGGTTCATGGTAAGAATGACGACGAAGGTAGGGTAATCGAAAAGCGACATCTAGTTGCGTTTGTAGAAGCAAGGAAGAATTACCGAAAGTTAAAAAAGAAGCACAAAAACAGCGTATAAAAAGGAAAGAGCGAATAGACTGAATGATACTATTCATGACGCTAAATTATGCTGGTCTGAAATAAGGTTAAATACATGTACGCATGAAAAGAAGACAGGTGAAAACATAACATTAGAACAATGGTACCAACATTTTAGAGCAATTTTTAGGACAGAAGAGGCGGAAGGGCAGATAATTATTGCCAACAGGTCTGTTAATGAAGATACAGTCGATGAACTAAATGTTCCTATTACTGAGGAAGATGTATGAAAGGTATGTTTGGGCTAAAGAATGACAAAGCATTTGGCTGTGATGGAATAACTGTAGAAATGTTAAAGGCTTCAGGCTTGAAATCAGTCTCATTCTGACTTGTCTATTCAATGAAATTTTCAGAAATGGAGAATTCCCAGTACAGTGGTCACAGTCGATAATTGTACCCATTTTTAAGAAGGGTGACACAGACGTGCCTGATAATTACAGACTTATTTCCTTATTTAGTGTCGTGAGTAAAATCTATACGAGTATACTCAGAATGAGGCTTACGAAATGGATGGGTGTAAATGGAAAAATCGTCGAGGAGCAAGCAAGTTTCAGGAAATCATATTCATCTACAGATCATATCTGTACGCTAGCTTCTGTTATAGAAAAAAAAAACATTCAATAAAAAGGGTGAAAAAATGTATGTACCCTTCATAGATCTGAAAAAGGCTTTTGATTCAGTTCATCGTGTTTCCCTCTTTGAAACTCTGGTGAGAGCAGGTTTCTCTGGTCCATTTGTAATGGCCCTAAGGGGCATGTATTCATCAGTTGTGTCATGTGTTTGTGTCAAGGAAACAATGACCGGCTTGTTTGAATGTCCTGTTGGACTCAGGGTTGTATGTTGAGTTCTGCCTTTTTCTCTCTGTTTCTAAATGAAATAGCCGTGCCCGTTGAAGAAATCGGAATACATTGAGTACAGTTACAGTCTGGTCTAGTTGAATTGTTCATTTCATTGTTTGCAGGTGATCTAGCTCTTTTATCAAGAACACCAGCAGGACTAGAAAATCAGCACTATGTAAGGATCGGTTCTTAGATATTAACGTCGATCAATCTTAGGTTATGGTATTGAGAAAAAGGGGGTAGATTGGGCAGAAATGAAAAAGGACTTCTGGATAGCAAAGAGCTGGAAGTTGTAAAATGTTATACATATTTAGGTTTTACAATTACAACAAGGTTAACTTTTGTGCAAGGGATCAGCCACATAGTAATGAAGGGAAAGGAAGATGTCTTTGACTGCGTTCGAGTTCTTCTCAAACTCAATGAAATTACAAGACAGACGTACATTAAAATCTTTGACGCCCAGGTCCAGCCAATCTTGTTGTATGGGTCAGAAATCTGGGGTCTGGATGCCATTGAAGTGATTGAAAAAGTGCATACCCAGGCGCGTAAGCGATTTTTCAGCGTCACCCCTAAAACCCCAATTACATGTATGTATGGAGAGCTAGGAAAATGTCCCATATACGTCAGTTCATGCTTGAAAGCAGTGAAATATTGGTTGAAATTCCTGCATATGGATGTTAAGAGATTGCCCAAGCAAACATATTTAATGCAGCTCAGTATAGAAGAAAATGGAGCATTATGTTAGGCATCTAAACTAGGAACTGTGCTTCAAAAGTGCGGATTTGGTTTCGCTTAGCTGAACAAAGACGTCGCAAATGAACGATATCTTCTGTCATTATCAATAGGGCGTCTTATAATAAACTTCATTGATGACTAGTACTACAGTTAACAGCAATGAGAGATTTTCTCTGCATTCTTCCTTTAAGTCAATTTTTTCGGGCATTCCATTTTTTAAATCAAATAATATTAGAGCTTTCAAGTCCACAGAAAGAGGACAGTGCGCAACGTTGTCATCATTTTTGTAGAGAGGCATATAGAAACGAAACAAGCACATAAAAAAAGAAAAATCAAGCATAGATCCATGTACACACAAAAGGGTTTTAAAAGAAAAAAAATATTGCTGTATCGATGGACAGTCTGCCGGGTTGGATAATTACTTGTCGGTGATCTGTATACAGTTTCTATTAAGTTTGGTTATTCTGCAAGGAGGATTGCTAATCAAGAATTAAAACTGTACGCTGGGTACAAAGGGAAGGGAAATACACACACACACACACACACACACACAGACACACACACACACATATATATATATATATATATATATATATATATATATATATATATATATATATATATATATATATATATATATATATACATATACATACATATATATTATTGTAACGAGCAACATAGTACAGGTATGCGCCAATTATGTATCTGATTGAAGAAACATTGGTGTAAAGTTGTTCCATGAGGCTTCAAAGCTTGTCTGATTATCATTAACTCTGGCATTGTGTAACTCGACTTTAAATCTGTTCAGCTGATTTTGGAATCCAGTAACACATGGCGTACGTTTTACAAATCTACATTTACAGATATAATATTTTGCAAATATTATGATGAAATGAAATATTTTGTCTGTTTTTTAAATGGTGATCCACCCCGAAAATTACAGTATTACAAGTGATCTTAGCATTGAAGATGTTTCTGCATTTTCCATTCAGTAAAAGTTCGACAGCTTTCTAGAAAGTTTGTACATGGTTGCATTCCCAAAACAAGTGTTCGATTGACGCTCTTTCTTCATTACAAAAAGTTCGTCGTATTTGTTTTCCGCATAGCTTTAAGTATAATGTTCGTACCAATAATCCTATGAATAGTTCTGATTTGTAACCATTTGCGTTTGATATCGCTTATGTTGTGGGTGTGGAGAAAATATTTTTTCCAAGGGATTTCAGAATTTAGCTTTCGTTCCCACTTTGTACAACAGTTTGGTTTCTGTTCATCATAAGTTAACATTTCATAGTATTGTTTAACTCCTCTGCTTGCCTTGAAAATAATATTCACCGCTTTCGGTATACAGAGTGTTTAATTCAATCCCAGTTATATTTATGTAACTTTTTATGGAGGAAATCGTTGTAAGTAACGACATTTATGTTATAGTCAAGGTTAGTAGTGAATTCTTCGTAAGTCATGAATTTTCCGTCTTCTTTTAAGAAATGCATTACTGCATATTTTCCTTTCTCAATCAGCTTCTTTTGTTTGATCGTGACGCTACCTACTTTAATTTTGTCATTGTAAAACACAGGTTCCGACAGTAGTTCATTCACTGTCTGGGGTTCTACACATAAGCAAAATTCTTTGTAAGCCTTCAAAACATGAGTCCAAAATAAATTTGAGTTCGTACATTCACAAGCAACTGCTGATCCATAACTTTCAAGTTTTTCACTAAATGGATGGGTTTTCCTTGTAATGTTCTTCATTTATGTTTAGTCGTGTTAATTTTTTTTATCCACGAGATTTTCAAAGCATAAATGTATTTTCTAATGTCAGGTATTGTTTAGACCACCTTCTTTTAACCGTTTTGATCGTTGTCTTCCTCAGATCTTATCTTTTTTACCGCTCCACACAAAGTGGAAGCACATTTTTTGAAGTTTTTTTTAATAAAGGGGTCAGGTGGGTCAGGCAAAAGAATCCAAAGATGTTTCAATTTCAACAGGACTGATGACTTTAAAACTGCGACTCTTCCCACAGGTGTAATAGTTCTTTGAGTAACATTTTCATTTCAGAACATTTGTCATTGTAGTTCTTTTAAGTCTTGTGTAAACCATATTCCGAGTATTTTAAATTTCGGGGATTCCATATCATTTTAAAATGTGGACAGTATGTTGTCTTTGACATCTTTTGACACCCGAGCCATACAGTTTGCGTTTTCTCACTGTTCATGTGTAAACCTCAAGCTCTGCCAAATGTGTCGAGAATATGAATAGAACTTTCAAAAGAATCTCTATCACCATTATTTAATAACTGAGTGTCGTCAGCAAACTGAGCATTTTTGGTCCATCTCACCTACTTTCATTCCTTTTATCAATTTTTCTTCCTTTATCATTATAGCTAAAATCTCTACACAGAGTGTATAATAAACAAATACGGAAAAATGGTATCTCCTTGCCTATATCCTTGTTCTATCTCAAACCATGGCACAGTCTGTCTGTTTACAATAACTGTTGGTTTAATATTCCTATGAAATGTTTTTATCCACTGGCATATACTTTCGCCAAAACCAAACGCTTTTAATACCTTAAACATGAAATTTCAATTTAAAGAATCGAAAGCTTTTTCGGAATCCTTTAAGTCAAATTTCTTCAGCGAACCATATGTTGATGATACGTGAACTAAACATTTTGGAGAATTATCGTTAAATTGAGAATAGTACCCTCCCACTGACAACGTTTTTGATATACTCAAAATATACCGCAGATGTATTGTGTAGTAGAACTGAGATAGAAACTGAAATTCTGTTTGTAACTGTCCGTGCTACAAAGAACTACGACTTAAAGATCTTGGCACAAACCAATTTAATGCGGAATTGTTTGGTGATTTGATGATCTTATATCCGTGGAAAACGTTGCTCAGTTTGTGCATTATTGCATTAAAAAGCGTGAAATACTTATTTAAATTATAAATTGAATTAGTACTGTCAAACCTGTTTTGAAAATTCGTACAATGTAACTTGTGGCCGTTGTCCGAAATCGAAATGTAGCGTATCAGGAAAGGGGAGATTAAGGTTGAGGGAGGGGTAATTATGCGCATTGGTGGTTCTGATATTAGGAGATCGGGGCAGAGGGGCTGGGATAGTGGGAAGGCGTAGCTGAATTTGATTCTCTTGAGTTCAGCTCACAGCTTCGCAGTGTGTTTAAATATCAGTAAACAGAATTTGTGTTATTTGCAGAGTCCATGCTTGATGAATTTTGATTGTATGATATTTGTATTTAACGAAATGTTAAGAGTCTAGTGATTTTGAACATTAAACCGTCTGGATTCTCTGTCTGTCTCTCTCTCTCTCTCTCTCTCTCCTCTCTCTCTCTCTCCTCTGCCCCCACTTCTTACCCACAACCTCCGTTCTCCACTCTCTCTTTCTCCTTCCTCCTCCCCTTCTTTCATTACCGTTCAATCTGCGGAAAGAATACTATTGAATCATTTAATATCGGTTACATCTAAGAGAGGGGAAGGGACACAGAGAGAGAGAGGGAGGGTGAAGTTAAACGAACGAAGATGAACTTTTTCTGTTTACTGACGGTGGCCACCTGGTCTCCCCCAGCCCCTCGACTGACAGTGGGGTGACGTCTTGTCCTCATCCACCTAGTCTCCCCCCAGCCCCACGACTGACAGTGGGGTGACGTCTTGTTGTCCTCATCCACCTGGTCTCCCCCAGCCCCTCGACTGACAGTGGGGTGACGTCTTGTCCTCATCCACCTGGTCTCCCCCCAGCCCTCGACTGACAGTGGGTGACGTCTTGTTGTCCTCATCCACCTGGTCTCCCCCAGCCCCTCGACTGACAGTGGGTGACGTCTTGTTGTCCTCATCCACCTAGTCTCCTCCAGCCCTCGACTGACAGTGGGGGACGTCTTGTTGTCCTCATCTTCTGAGCAGTATCGATCTTTGCATTATAATACAAGGACATTCTCCAGATCCCCATAATCTTTTTATTTTTCAACAGATGTGCAGAACGGCCAAAAAGATTCCTCGTTGATGTGGCAGATTAGCCATGAAATTGAATATTGGAAAGGTCAAAGCTTCCAGTGTCTAGCTCATGGGATTTTGTCGTTGTTTTGCGCGTGCAGACATGTTTGCGTACAAGTCAACACAAAATGTGGAAGAAGTATACATCTGGCACACCGTATCATGAATACTTGAGCGCATTCTCCTCTCTCTCTCTCTCTCTCTCTCTCTCTCTCTCTCTCTCTCTCTCTCTCTCTCTCTCTCTCTCTCTCTCTCTCCAAACCCCTCTCTATAGCTCCATCCTCACCCTACTTCCTTTCCATGTTACTCCTTTCCTCTGCAGATAGAACGGAACTGCGAGCATTGAACCTGGGATCCTTTGCTTCACGTGTAAGACTTTTTTTAACCTATTTAACAACCCTGGCCATCTCCTCTCTCCCAGTCCCTGAACTGACTACTGGGTGACATCATATTGTCCTCATCTCGTGAACAGTATTGATTTTTGCATTGTAATACAAGGACATTCCTCGGGCCTCCTTAATCCTTTTTATTTGCAGCAGCTGTGCAGAGAGTCCATGCTGATGTGGTAAATAAGGTGTAAAACATCACATTGCAAAAGTCAATCAGCCAGTGCCTGACTAGTGGAATTTGTCGTCGTTTTGTGTAAGGGTAGAGAAGCAGGGGGGGGGGGGTGATGGTTGCGTTGGTGAGGTCATCGCAATGTGG
>CM031615.1:12118472-12125972 GCA_018398815.1 Conus ventricosus
AGACGAGGACATTATGTGTCTTAACACTAACATTAATTTAACAATCTTTTCAACGCAAACGGATGTACTCTTAATTCTGGTCCGCAATCAGTCCCCGAACTTCTGAGCCGTACGTCAGCACTGGCAGGATTTGACAGTCAAATAATTTAAAGAGTATTTTTGGATGCTTTTCACGGAGGGACCACAACAGTTTTAAGACGCATACCAACTCCTGTCTTTGCTTTAGCTGCTCTATCTTCCATAGTGTACGAAAACGAGAGGGAGGAAGAAAAAACGACCCAAAGGTTTTTATACTGATTGACCACTTCTGGCTTACTGCCACCAAAGAAGCATTTTCTCTCACTGCAATGTAAATGCCTTTCCGTAAGATGACCACTTTAGTTTTATCCAAATTAATTGTCAAACTCATTCTGTCCGAGGCATCCCTCAAAATGTTCAGCTGTCGTTACAGACCGAGAAAGAAAGCAACAGAACATCATCGGCAAAAAGTACAATCAAAATTTCAATTAAATCTGGAGGTAGCTTTACGCCGTGTTTACAATTACGGATTACATCAACTGCAAATTCGTTAATAAATAGTGAGAATAAAACTGACTGCAAATTTCTCCTTGTCTCAAGCCACGAGGACAGTAGAATGGTTCAGTACACTGGTTGTTCACTTTTACACTAGCTTTCACAATTTCATACATGCCTTTGACAGCTTTGTGCATTTTATCGCTAATCTAGTTCTTCTTTAATATCATCCAAAGGCACTGCCTTTTAACTAAGTCGAAGCCTTTTAATCAATAAACGTAACGTATACCTTGTTCCGATTGAGTAACTGCTTTTGAACTAGCGCCAGGAGGGTAAAAATGTGATCAGTTGTAGTATAATTTCGTCTAAAACCAGTTTGAGATGAATCAGTTAAGTCATTATCTTCAACCCATTCAGTAAGTCTTTTATTAAGGATATAACTGTACAATTAGCCTCCAACTTCTAGCAAAGAAATACCCCTGTAATTGTCAGGACAATCAGGATAACCCTGTTTATAACACCGGTAGAATAATAGACTGAGACCAGCTTTTTGGAAAACTACCTGAGTCAAACAGTGTATCAAAGCATTGAGTTAAAAAGAATGAGATTACACTTTGAGATAAGTTTTTATAGAATTCGCTATATAATCCATCGGAACCAGATGCTTTTCCATGTTTCAACGCTTTTATAGCCTCAATTTCCCATTGCTGTATCGCTCTGTCTAGTGGAACACAGTCTAATTTTATGTCTACCAGCAAGTTGGTTTGAAGCGTATCTTCAAAATCGGTTAAATCAGGATCACTATTGAAAACCATCTAACCATCAAACCATTTATCAGAAGTAATCGATTTTTTCCTTTAATTCTGAAGATATAAGAACAGATTTAACAGTGCCCATAAAACGTTTAGGATCGCCACCACTATTCACATGTTTCTAATTTCGAGTGTTTGTGTTATGACATGTTAGCGCTAAGCAGATTTTTTTTATACTGTTTCCTTAAAACTATGTACATATATCTATAATGTGTCATTTGTAGTTTGTTACTGTCATTATCAGCATCAATTTTAACAGTATTGTTGCAAGCTCTGTGAAATGTTCGTAAAGTTCTGCGTACTTTACGTCTTTTTTCTGCACATTTCTCTATCAAATTATAGCTTCTGTCTGAAACTGTTTACCTAAACGTCTTTAACATACTTTTTCCAGCCATCTTGAGACATCCAATGAGTGAAGTTAGTGATCTATTAAATTACTAGCATCTTGAATTAGTTTCTTAACGCTATTATCATTAAGCATTGCATGATAATCATTTTTCGTTTCATTATGCCACACAAACTTAGTAACTTTACCTATCGTTAAATGGGTGAAGGTGGGTTTCAGTTCAATGGCCTTTGCTATTTCAAGAAGAGCCTCTACAGGAATATGTTTTGATTCAGTTCTGGGTATAACTTTAAATATTAACCCGCAGGAAACACACATTTAGATACAATAAAATAACCAATAACACTACATCCATTATATCTCCCCCCCTCCCCCCCCCCCCCCCGCCCCCCTCCCCCCCCCCCCCCCCCCCCCCCCCCCCCCCCCCCACCTTTGACCTACGATATCTGCTATACAGATACGAATCCTCTGAATCTTCACCAATAAATTCGTCGATGGAGTATTCAGAAACATCACCATTTCCTGTTATGACATTCAAATCTCCAACAACAATTATAGTTATTTCGCCATATTCTTCAAATAAATCAGCGACACAGTTGTCCGAAAAACATAAACCATTATCAGTTTCAGTTTCAGCATAATATACACTATTTGAAAGTGGAATATACATACCAATCAAAAAGCAGTCAGAAGAAAAACCTGTTAGCAGTTTCAGTATCTTGGGAACCAAGCAGTTGTCATATCCAGTTATAATCTGTGTGATATATCTAGTGAGGTTTCTCTTTGCAAGAAGCGCAGTTCCACCGATAGTCCAGCGGGAATCAGAAACTTGAATACCAGATGAAATATAAGCATCATGATGAGGAAACAAGTGACTTGGGAAGGAATCTGAAGAAGTTTCAACAAAAAGAATGAAATCATAAATAAATACTTTGTTATTTTGAGCTTCGCCGCATTGGTTCTGTGCGACATCTTCTCTCTGTTGATGCCACAAAAACCCTTGCTTCTGCCAACATACTGTCTATACTTGATTACTGTAATTCCCTTCTAGCTGACTGTCCCCAGAATCTTAGTCGTCTCCAGAAAGTACAAAATAATGCTGCTCGTTTGATTCTCGGACAACTCAGATCTTCTCATGTCAGGCCCTTACTTCTTTCTCTTCGCTGGATGTCGGTCGAAAAACGAATAGACTACAAACTGTCCTTATTCTGCTTTAAATCTTTGAATGGCTTAGCCTTCTGATCTCCTTTCTAGGCAGTTGCGTTCTTCTACCGACAACACTCTGCTCAAAATCCCTCGATTTTGAACTAAAACCTATGGCGGTCGTTCTTTTTCTGTTCAAGGTCCGGTTTCTTGGAATAAACTCCCAACATCTTTGCCTAGTTCAAACTCTCTGTCTTCCTTCAAGGCATTTCTTAAAACAACCCTCTTCATCTATCAACTGCAGTTCTTTCTTCCCCTTCCCTTGCTCATCAAATTGATTCTGCGACTAATGTGTGTGTGTGTGTATATGTGCGCGCGCGCGCGCACGACTATGTGTGTAGGCGCGTGTGTGTGTGCGCGCGCATGCTGTTGTGTCCGTTGTTGTGCGACTGTGTGTGTGGGATCATGTGGTGTGTGTGTGTGTGTGTGTGTGTGTGTGTGTGTGTGTGTGTGTGTGTGTGTGAATATGCACCCTTGTTTGTAGATGCATGGTACGTATTGCAATATTCATCTACATTATTGGTTTCATTTTTTTTTTTAACCTTTTGTGTATTTGTAAGCGTTTAGGGCTTATGATGTAAGATTAAAAGCCATAAATACTCATTATTATTATTGCCATTAAAAGAGTGAATCTCATACACATACATATTGACAATCGTTCCAGATAAGTCAAGAATTGTAATGTTTTAGCACATTCTGAAATGCCAGATGTTTGAGTCACGGGGTGATTTGAAACACAGGCAGGGCCAAATTCCTAGCTACTGGAGAGGGCAGGGGGCTCCACGAGGAGTGTGCCCTAGGCCTGTGGAAGTGAATGTGTCTGTCAGGTGTGTTTGGCAACATTTGAGAAGAAAGGTGGCAGAGTGGTTAAGACGTTCGCCTGCCAATCCAACGTGTGAGAAGTGCGTGGGTTCGAGCCCTGCCTTTCTCGCCCTTTCTTTCCCAGTTTGAATGACAAATCGAACTGAACGTGAAGTCCATCGGATGGGGACTATAAGCGAGTCAGACCCGTGTGCCTTCTTGGCCCCCTGCACACGTTAAAGAACCCACGGCTGTTGAAAATCGAAAAGAGCAGGGGGGTTCCCCGCTGCCCTGGCAAAATTGATGTAGATTGAAGATAGCCGCCTGGTATTTCTAACCAAACCACAAAACTTGTCACTTACTGTTATCGTGTGCCATCGTGTACGGGTGGAAATGGAGGACACGTATAAACATCGCATGCATCCTATGTGAGAAACTGGAGGAATAAATGAGATAAATGAAAATGAGTGACTGATATTTGAATGGTACGGGAAACGACTGAATGAGCGCCAGTAGGCTGCTTTTCGGCCGGCTCTACCTGGGTAGGCAGCCCGTTGAGTGAGTGAGATAGTGTGTTTATTGTAAAGCGCTTAGAGCTTGGTCTGTCCGAGGATAGGCACTATATAAATACCCAATATAATAATAATAATAATTTGGTTCTGTTTCGGGTTTGAGGTAGATGGCGTGGCGATTGACAGTGATTTCGTTTTCGCATGAAGAGAGAGAGAGAGAGAGAGAGAGAGAGAGAGAGAGAGAGAGAGAGAGAGAGAGAGAGAGAGATTTGCTCAAATGTGCCACCAGTATAAATGCAAATGAAGAACAAGAGGAAAAGGATAAGGTGGTAGGGAGAAGAGGATGAATGAAGGAAGTCAGGTCGTATAGATGGAAAAATATGAGTACCCAGCAAGAGAGGACAAACACGCTCAGTGCGTATTGCTTCTGGATAGTTCCATGTTGGGCAGCTAATAGAATCTTCTCCATTGAACCGTCATCCCGTATATTTGAAGGTATTCCAAATTCTCTGCACAGCCGACTGTTTCCATCACACGCACGCACGCACGCACGTACGCACACACACACGCACGCACGCACGCACGCACGCAAAACACACACGCACGCGCGCGCGCGTGGGCGCAAAAGTACATGCGCACTCTCCTCTCTCTCTCTCTCTCTCTCTCTCTCTCTCTCTCTCTCTCTCACACACGCACGCACGCACGCACACACACACACACACACACACACGCACGCACGCACACAGACATACACACACACACACACACACACACACACACACACACACACACACACACACACACACACACACATGTCAAAGACAAATTTCACAAAGAATTTGACCGATGTATTACATGTAAGAGTCAGACAGCTCTGAAAGACAGTGCCTTGCTCTACTTGTAAATCTGACGCAATTCCATAATGAAATTATAGTTATACCACAATTATAGTTTATACTGACACATTCGCATCCGCCCTGCCTCCTTCCTTCTCTCTTACATCAATTTATGAATAGCGTAATACATTTTTTAAACTAACACAACTGACAAGAATGGTTTAAAATGCCTTACAATTATCAATTTTTTAAACCCTTCCAATCGGATGATTATTAATTACGTGCAGCTTACTGAAGTCATTGCTCAGCCGGTCTTCCTAGTCGACTGTAATACACTGGAAGCGTAGGCGGCATATTTTGATGTATGATCTTTTCATGGAGTGATTGAAAGTAGATTCTAGTGCTCGTGCATTCAATTAAGAAATGAGTAATATCAAGTTGAAGACCACAGACAACAGACAGCGGAAGGATGAAAAAATCTTCCCAACCATACATTAACCCGCAGTCGGTGAATTAAGTTTCTTACTGGGATTGGTCCAGACTGCTTCGTTTCCCAGGAATAGTCACATCCCGTCTGTGTTTGAGGCGAGCAGCATTTAAATATTGTTCCCGTCGTGTGTTTTTTTCTAAATTGCGTTTGATAAAACATTTTTAGCTTCAAAGACAGAAGGAGGTATATTAAAAACACTGAAGTCTGATTTCCCAGAAACTGTCTCTTTGGCACATGCATCTGCCATCTCATTACCATACAGACTGGAATGGCCAGGAACCCACAATGACGATACATCTGAACCTCGTGTAATTAGCTTATGAATTAAGAAAAGAATTTCTTGTAAAATACCAGGTCTATCTGATGATAATTGATAGTGTAAAGCCATCAGAGCTGATTTTGAATCTGAAAGAATAAGTAATTTAGTGGGCAGAATACTCATGTTTTTAAAGAACTTTAAAGCCATCATGATAGTAGAAAGAAACTCGTGGAGAGCGTGGCAGCAGAGTGTCCTCAGAAGAGAAGCCCCTTCAAGCAAGTGTTTCGGCCCTTATCTCCTGACACTCAAGGGGGGTTGGGCCACACCCGGTTGTGACTCCAGATGTCCCTCTGCTGCCCTTGGGACGAATCATGGCTGGGATTTGAACCCATGACCTTCTGGACGTGCTCATTTTAGAGATTGTCCACTGAATGTCTCACACCCTAACCACTGAGCCACTGGGGCACCTGCTATTTGTAGGGAAAGTTAAGCCTTATGAAGTTCACTTTTGTTCCTACTTGACCAGATCCAGCTTGAACACCTCTCTGCCGCTTCTGCCATTGCTTTCAGGGCTATTGTTTTTTTTTCCTCCCTGCAATTGAGAGCTGTTTCATGAGGCTGTATGCAGACGCTCCTACAAACCCCATAGCTCCAGTTTCTGCAGTGAGGACTTTGACCTGATAGCCTTCTCTCCTCAGGCTGTTTGCCAGATCAGCATACTTTTAAGTCTTGTAGATTTGAGCTGCCTCCATTCTGCCTCCATATGGCACCGTGAGCTTTAAAGCCATCATGATAGCAAATAACTCAGTGGTGAAAATAGAACACCCCTTTGTTAGATGAAATTGTTTTCTAGTATTTAAACCGGGAACAACAAAAGCGGCCCCAACTTCATAGGAGTCTGTGACTGAGCCATCAGTATAAACGCGAGTATGAAAGCAATATTTTGTATTAATAAGCTGTACAGCCCTAGAAGCCAAAATAAGAGGGGAATCAGTCCTATTTGGATCTCCATAACTATAGATTATCTCAGCTCTTGCAGTAAGCCAAGGTGGATGCGGATGACGAGGAACCATGGCAATTTGATCAAACGATAGATCACAGTTCTGGATCAATGGACGTGTATAATCTAATAAGTATAACTTGTTTTATTTATAATCTCTCTCGAAATATAGGTGTCCTCATCAAGTTCAGAGATAACTGGTTTTGGAATGGACCTCACCCTCACCATGAAGTTGCAGGCACAGAGTCTTCTGTATTCATCAAGCGGCAAAATCCCAGCGTCTGTATACGTCATATCAATAGAAGCCCATCGCAATAACTCTCATGCTACTTTAAATGCCAAAGAATCAATGCTGATTGATTTATGTAAATCCGACACGGAAGCCGTGAAAAAAGCTTCCTGGCCATAATATATATGTGAGAGAACGAACTAAACTTGAGGCAGCATGAACCAGATTAGAACCACAATTAATAAGAAGGATACCTGATGAAACGCGCAACAATGCAATTTTCTTCCTTTCCTTTTCAATGAGATAGTTAATGTGTTTGTTCCAGAATAATTTATGATGAAAAATAACACCAAGAAATTTTACTTGTTTGCTCGGATAGATAGTAGTATAATATATTTTGCTGACAACAGCATCCTTCCCAGTAAAATCGAAGATCTCTTTGGTGAAAATCATAAAGACGCTTTTTTTTTCAGTGAATAAGAGAAAAACCAGATTCTTT
>CM031615.1:12130972-12138472 GCA_018398815.1 Conus ventricosus
ACTCTAAAATATAATTATCAATTTCTGCACCATGGAAGTGCAATGGCTGATGGGTTAGCTTGTCGCATGGGTTCTCCATGTAAGGAGAGCAGACCAACGAAATAGGACAATAGCCACAGTGCAACATTCATGTGCAGAACCGAATCTCTGAGTCGACTAGGCATATGTACAGACTTTATCTTCAATAGCCGAGCAGAGCATGCCGATTGGATGGATAACTTTACTCTAATGATGGAGGAGACGTCCTTATTCTAAAACGAAATTATATAACTGGATGATTTTAACATTGATCTTATGAAACCAGACAAATCCTGGATTCAAGCCTACTATTCATTTAATCTTATTCAGTTCATTGATAAACCAACACGGGTCACTGCTGTTTCCCAAACTCTCATCGACCATATTTACGTTCTGTAGACACGATAAAAATATGTTCACCAGATTTAGGATGCAACGATCACTCTCCTGTCTGTTTTACTTGGTCTAAACGAGATGTTAAAATTCCCATAAATTGTCACAAGTATGTTACATACAAAACCTTTTCGAACTTTGATAAAGATTTCTTCCCAATAGATCTGATGAATTCCTTACTTTCCTCTGTGTATCAGTTTACTAGTCCTTGGAAAGCCTTAGAAATTTGATATCACAATTTTCTGAACGTCTGCAATAAACACTTTCCATTTAAAACAGACTGTGTGAAAAATACCCCAAAAAGTCCTTGGATAACAAGTGATGTAGAAAAAAGCCACAGATGCTTCTGGCGTCAGGTAATAGTATAGAATTTGGGACACAAATGATTTGGTTGAATATTTAAAACGCTCAGCTAAAAAGAAACATTTCAAGATCTTATTTATTCTAAAGCAGATTACCGAACAGTCTGCAAAGCCATTAATCAGCTTAGTAATAAAAAAAATCACAACGCACAGGATACAACATTCAAAGAAACATCAGTTGAAAGGTTGAATACGCATTTCTGCAATATTGCCAAATTAACTATAAAAACAAACAGATCCTCACAGAACGATTTAGACGTTCTGTAGGATGTGTTTATCAGTAGAAGAGCATTATAGTGTGTCTAGATATTCCGCTGTTTTGTGTACACGGATATTCCGCTGTTATGTGTACACGTAGTACGAAATGCAAAAGAAACTAGTGCTACGGGCCTTGATCGCACTGACAGGAAACTTCTCAAACTGTTAGTCCATGTAATCGCTGAAACATTTATATTTACAATCTCTGCATTACTAAAAATCGTTTCCCTGATGCTTCTAAAGTTGCTGAAGTAATACCAATCCACACAACAGGTGATTACACTGATCCCTTGAATTACAATCCCATTTCAAATCTGTCTGTACCGTCTAAACCATTGGAAAATCATATAAACAAACATTCTAGATCATTCCATTTTTTTCAATTTGTTTCATAGAAACCAGTCTGGTTTTTAGGGCAAACCATTCTTGCCAAACGGCATTGGCAAACCTAGGCAGTCAGTGGCGTAATAATATAAATAGTGACAAAATTACAGGTGTCCTAATGGTGGATTTTATGAAAGCTTTTGATTTTATCGATCGCAATCTTATTCTTAAAGAGTTGTATAAGTTATCTGAAAAATCGTTAGAACTCCTATCTTCATTTCTTGCAGATAGAAAACAAACGGTTTCAGTAAATGAATCTTTATCTTCAAGTATTAGTCATGGTGTCTCTCAAGGATCAGTACTGGGAGCTATCTTATTTTCCATATATAGATATAAACAATTCACATATGTTCAATAACCTATATCAAATGTTCGCTAATGACACCACTATATACACTAGTCAAAACAAAATGAAAAACTATATGCCGCTTTACAAGAAAGTATGAACATGTAAATAAAATGGTCTGAACTCAATCACATGTGTCTCCATCCTCAGAAAACTGAACATTTGATGATAACCACCAGGCAGGAGCCTTAAAATCTCTCTTATAATTGTCTGTCTCTTCGTATAAATAATGGGGTGGTTCAGAAAGTTGATCATCACTGAGTCCTTAGTGTTACTGTACACAATAGAATTATTTGCTATGGTCTTTTCATGTCACAAAGCTCTGAAAACATGTATCTCAAGAGATTCACAAGCTTTCAAAACTAAAACTTTTCTTAGACCAACATTGTCGTTATGTACTTTTTGCTCCGTATATTGAATCTCTTTAAATTATTTTTCTGCAGTATGGGATTCGGCCAGCGATTACTTTTTTAAAACCATTCTTCAGTCTTCATTGACGGGCTGTTAAATTAATTCTCCTAAAATCTTTAACCGTAACTTCGTCTGATAATAAACATTTAGACTTACTGCCTCTAAACTGGAAACTCACTTATAACAAAGCAGTTTTTATGTTTACGATAATGCCCCACCAACTCTTGAAAATAAGTTTGAAACAAATCTGATCCGCAATGTCAACAAGACTGGTTTAAATTCAGTTTCAGTTTCATCAAGGAGGCGTCACTGCGTGCGGACTAGTCCATATACGCTACACCACATCTACTAAGTTTTTAGGCCACACTACGCATGATTTTAAGCTGATGGATAAATGAATTAACAACTAAGATGAGAGAATTGAAGAAGAGGGTCTCGTGACTACGACTCAGCAGATGTCTTACCTGCGCATTAGCCCAGCGCGCTGGTCAGACCTTGAGTGCCTGCCTAAGAGGTGTTTTTTTGTATGTGTGTGTAGTGAGTGTACATATGTGTGTATGGATATATGGGCACGGGCCTACGTGTGTGCGTGGGCACATGTGAGTGTGTATGTGTGTGCGCATGCGTGTGTGCGCGTTTCTGTGTGCATGTGGGCGCGCATGTGTGTGTGTGTGCGTGCGCGCATGTGTGCCTGCATATATGTGCGCGTGTGTGTGCGTGTGCAGAAGTGTGTGTAGTTTGTGAGTTTGAGTGAGCACACACACGTATCTGCATATATATGTGTAAATATCTCTGTGCATATGTGTGTGTCTTTGTATGTAAGCGTGTACGCATGTGCGTGTGTGTATGCATTTGTGCGTTCATGTGTATGTGCGCACGCGTGTGGGTGTGGACGTGCACATGCACGCATGTGTATATGTGTGTGCGTAGGCAAGCGAACGTACCCGCACACGTTTGTGAGTACAAGTGCGCGTGTGTGTGTGCATGCGCGCGCGCGTGCGTGTTTGTGTGTAGTGACTGCGTGCGTGAATGTTCAGAAGATGACTTACGAACAAGACCATCAAATACAACATATACGTGCACGCGCACAGGCGCTCACGCACACACATACACATAACAATAAGAACAACTCCCCCTCACACACACCCTACGCGCGCACGTGCACATACACACACACACCCCACACACACACACACACACACACACACACACACACACACACACACACACACACACACCGCGCGCACTCATTCTCTCACATACACACTCACGCACCAACGCTTGCACACTCATGTCCGTGGTCTCTAATTAACAGGCTGGCATCACCCCACTAATGAACACACTCCACACACACACACACACACACACACACACACACACACACACACACACACACACACATACACACACACAACTCACACGCATATACACACATACACACTCGCTCACTCTCACACACACAATCACACACCAACGCTTGCACACTCATGTCCATGGACTCTCTAATTAACACGTTGGCATCACCCCACTGATGAACACACGCCAGTGCACACACGTCTACAGTATGTGCTGGGGGCCCTGAGAGATTCAAAGTCTTCGTCTTAAGTAAAAGGCTAACATTACAATTGGCACAAACAAACAAATTAACAAAAGGGAGGGGAGGAGGAGTGAGTAGATTGATGCAGCAAGTGGAGGGGCTAGGAGAGTGTAGGGAGACGGAAAAGGAAGAGAGCTGTAACTTACGTCTGAGGTAAACAGTAGAGGTATGGTAGTATGCATGTATGTTGGTGGAGGATATTGCGAGCTGGTATTGTAAAGGTAAGGGCACATACTACTTTTAAATGCTGATGCCTTGGGGTGAAGGGTTCCGAGACCGGCAGGAAGATAAGATTCCTGCAAAAGGTGCTTCAAATTGTCACTCTTTGATTGCCCAGCGCCTGCACTTTGACATAGTTGATATTGTGTTGAGCGTGGTTGAAGTTTAGAGCAACCGGTTTGAGCTGATGATGGCGGATCAGTCATGTGTTCAGATATTCGTGTCTCAAGTGTGCTAGATGTCTCACCTGCATTGATCTTATCATACAGCTGGCAGGGGATGACGTCACAATGTTGTGGCTCTGACAGGAGACTGTGCATTTAATAGTGAATGATCCTTTGGGGTCATGTAGGATGGTGTCTGGTTTGCTGAGAGGGCAGATTATGCTGCTGGGTTTTGAGCAGGGGAAAGTAGGTCTTTGAGGTTTTTGTCACGTTTGAAAGTGATCTTCAGTTTGGTCTCAAAGACAGGTTTATGATTTTCTGCGATGTGCCAGTTATACTTCAAGATCATGCAGATGGGCAGAATGTGAAGATGGAAGAGGAGGTAGTAAGTGGGTCTGTATGTCTCTTTGGGTGGCTGTTTCTGGAGCAGATGTTCTGGATATAGCTGTGGTGCGGCTGAGAGCATCATTAAAGACGGCACTGGGGCAGCCACAGTTGGTTGAAAAACTAAGACATTTTGGCTGCTTGTAGAGGCCTTTGACACGGTCAACAGAGAAGCTCTTTGGACAGTCCTCGAGCGCATTGGATGCCCGCCAAAGTTTGTGAAAATGATCAAGCTCTTCCATGATGGCATGACCGGCCAGGTCCTCTCCAGTGGAAACGTGACGGAAGCCTTCGAGATCAGCAATGGCGTGAAGCAGGGCTGTGTCTTAGCTCCGGTCCTCTTCAACGTCTTCTTCACCTGCATGCTGTCCCACGCTGTCCAAGACCTGGAGAAGGGAGTCTACTTCCGCTATCGTCTGGACGCCTCCCTCTTTGACCTTCGTCGCCTCACTGCCAAGACAAAGAGCATCAAAGATCTCCTTCAAGAAGTCCTCTTTGCCGATGACTGCGCACTGGTGGCCCATGCAGAATCCGATCTGCAAACGATGCTTGACCGCTTCTCCGATGCTTCAAAGCTCTTCGGCCTGACAATCAGCCTCGGCAAGACTGAGGTGCTTCACCAACCCGCACCAAACACCAACCCCTCGGCACCCACCATCGTCATTGACGACTCCCAGCTTGCGGACGTTGAACATTTCAGATATCTAGGAAGTACCATCTCCTGTGATGGCTCCTTGGACAGGGAAGTTGATGCCCGAATCAGCAAAGCAAGCCAGGCGCTGGGAAGACTCCGCAACAGAGTGCTTAGTCAACACAACATTCGGCTGACTACAAAACTGAGAGTTTACAACGCAGTGGTCTTGCCCTCTCTCCTCTATGGGTGCGAATCTTGGACACTGTACCGCAGACACGTCAAGAAGCTGGAGAACTTCCACATGCGAGCTCTTCGCTCCATACTCGGAATCCATTGGCAGGACCGTGTTTCCAACCTCGAGGTCCTGGACCGTGCTCACACTACAAGTATCGAGTCCATGCTCATCAAGGCCCAGCTTCGATGGGTGGGGCATGTCATCCGTATGGAAGAGCACCGTATGCCAAGGCGACTGCTGTATGGAGAGCTTCTGCACCACAAGAGAAACCAAGGACGCCCAAAGAAACGGTACAAGGACTCGGTCAAATCAAACCTCCAGTGGTGCGAACTCAAACCAAAAGAACTAGAGGAGTGCGGGCCACAATTCACAAAGCCGCTACCAACTTCGAAAGTACTCGACGCCAAAAGCTGACTGCCGCCAGGGATCAACGCCACAGAGCAGCAGCAGCAGTGATCACGACAACGGACTTCCAGTGCCCCCACTGTTCCAGACTCTGCGCCTCCAGATTGGGGCTGCAGAGCCACCTCCGCGTACATCGATGAGCTGCAGAAACGCTAACGTCATCTTCGGATCCGAAGGACTACCATCAGAGTGAAATCTTCTTCACTGGATCCGAGTCTGAGTAGGCGAAGGAATTCAGGTTATGAAATGCTGTCTTTAGAGAATGGGTGGAGGGAAGACATACAGTCCAAGTGCATGTGCACATCAGTGGGTTTATAGAAAACAGAGGTTTTGAGCAGTCCATCTTTCAGGAGATGGTGATGTCCAGGATGTTCACTGACTGTGAAATGGTGTAAGTCAGTTTGATGGATGGATGGAAAGGTCTGAGCAAAATTGAGGAAATTGCGGAGGTCATGTTCTGGCATGGATGTGGCTTCCAGTCCATCGTCAAAGTATCTTTTATAGAGCTCTGGTGTTGGGTCTGTCTAAGAGGCGGTGTTCTAGATGCAGGCATAGGAAAGTCCCATTTTGGTTCCCATAGCAACACCACTGATTTGTTAGAAGGTATGGTTGTTGAATTCAAAGGTGTTGAGGGTGAGGACTAATTCTGCAAGTCTGACCATTGTAGTTGTGGGAGGATGTTGTTGGTTAGGGAGCCATTTGTTAAAAAAAGAATGTGAGGACCTTCCGTCCATCAAGCGTGAGGGATGGAAGTGTAGAGAGAGGTACAGTCAAGTATAAAAAAAAAGGAGGCTGGGTTGGAAAGTGGAGTCTGTGTTGTATGAATTGATAATGTTAAGTGTGTGGGTTGTCTTTGAGGTATGTGGGGAGGCTTTGTAGGAGGAGAGAGTTTAAGTACTGTGAAATGTGTTCTGTAGGGCAGCTGCATGCAGATACAATGGGTCTGCCGGGGTTTTGTGTATTCTAGGGATCAGGTAGAAGGTAGGTTGTTTGGTGTCTGTCATAATGAGTAGTTTGACTGTCTTCAGTAAGTTATGTTTTATTTCTTGCTTAACTGTGGTTGAGATGGGTTTCTAGTGTTGAGGGAGGGGTGATGCTGTGAAGTGGCGTGTAGAAATCTGTGTCCGACAGTTGTCTGTGTGTTTCTTTATGTACAGCTGTTTGTCCCAGATCATCATGGCACCACCCTTGCCTGCTGGTTTGATGACAATGTCTTGCCGTTGTCTTGGTGATTCGAGGGCTTTTTGTTCATCCTGTGAGAGATTGGAATGGCGGACAGGTTTGGATTTCACTCTAGCGATTTCTTTTCTGCACTTTTTGATGCAGAGTTTGACTTCATTATATTTGTTAAGAGGTGGTTGACGGAGCACTGGGGTTTTTAAAATGTGGTTGAAATTGTCTGAGCTCTCTGGGTAGTGGGGGATTTGGTACATTTTGAAGTGCAGCCATCATCCTAATTTTCTAAAGAATCTTTCAACATCAAAATGATTTTGGTATTTGTTGGTGGTAGGCTGAATGGGAATAAATTTTAGACCTTTTGCCAGGACTGACCTTACATCATTGGTGAGAATACGATTATCAGGGATGCAATGGACAAGGTGGCGGTGTTGTTTATGGGTGGTGGTGGTGGGATCATGGTTGTGTGTAGGGGTATCTGACTAGTCTGGGAGAAATCTTAAATAAATGTTAG
>CM031615.1:12140972-12173472 GCA_018398815.1 Conus ventricosus
TTAGATGTTTTTGATTCATGTTTGAAAGATGCGGCAGAATACATGAAAAAAACCCAGACCAATTCCTGCAAGAGGTATGCAGGTAAAGACTGGTTTGATTCAGAGTGTGGCGTTTATAAAAAAAAATATAATAATAAAACTGGTTCGTAAGCTGCTTAACAGACTTAATCGTGCGCATGATGAAAAGGACCGAGTCAGCTGCTGCATAAAAACACGTGAGTATAAATATTTACAAGGGAAGAAAAGGAAACATTTTAATCACGCTGTTCTGAATGATTTAGTAATGTAATCTAAAAGGCTATTTATAGAGCGCTTTACCTCGCAAGAGCCCAAAGCGCATATTACAGAAAAAACATTATAAAATACTAATTCTAATTGAAAGCATACACACACACACACGCGCACGCGCACACACACACACACACACACACACACACACACACACACACACACACACACACACACACACACGAAAAACTCACACACGCAGACAGACACACGAGGTCATCAACACCAGCAAACACGCGCACAGTGATAAGTGGATATCGTTAATAAGTGAAAAATATTTAGTCTCGTCTAGTCTTGAAAGCCAGAAGCAGTTTTGGGAAACAGAACACAAGATTTCGTTTAAAAACAGACAACCCGTAAACAGTACTGCTATTGACACCTGGTTTAAACATTTTAAAGACCTACTAACAAAAGATACATGTACTAATGAAGATTTTTTTCTATAAAAGCGTGGATAGTGTTGAGGATGTTAATACTTTTAATTGCCCAATTACTAAAGAGGAGGTTCTGCTTGCTTCAAGGAAAATAAAAATCATAAAGCTACTGGACCAGATGGCATTGTTGGTAAGTTGTTAAAATATGGCTGTAAATCAGATTTGATTTTGCTTTTTTGTTGTTTGTCTTTCTTTAACATTCTCTTCGATAAAGGAATATATCCAGAAAAGTAGACAGAACCAATCATTCTTACTCTGCAGAAAAAAGTGGACGTGAATAATCCTAACAATTTTCGGGGCATTTCACTCTATGATGCGGCGAGTAAAATGTACAGTACGGGGGTGAATTATGTTCACCTTGATGGCATTTATGCAAAAACAATTTTTCTTTGAATCGTAAATTGTATGTAGCTTTTATTGATTTTGAAAAGGCCTTTTGATTCAATCAGTAGGAGTATTCTGTGGCCCATTCCATTGAAAAACGGTAGAAAACTATTTAAATGTGTAATGAGTATGTACATCAGTGTTTGAAAATTAAAGTTAGATGTGGGGGAGGGGGGGGGATATTTCAGATTTTATACAATATACTAGTGGCGTGTGTAGCCCCATTCTTTTTTTCTCTGTTCAATAATGAATTAACGTCTGAAGTTGTTTCTAGTGGAAGAGACAGGGTGCACAATTTACTGCATACTTTCTACAAGTATTCATTTTATTATTGGAAGACGATGTTGCCCTATTATCAGAAACAGTTGTTGGTCTCCAAACTCAGCTGAATAGTTTTTATAGAGCTGCTAGTTTACTTCAGTTAAAAGTGAACATGGCAAAAAGCAACATTATTGTCTTCAGAAGAGGTGATTATCTAGGAGTTAGGGAGCACTTGAGTTATTATTGAGTAAGTATGCCCGTAGTCAATGCATTAAATTATCTAGGCATTTATTTCTCAACACGACTAAGCTTTAATCTTGCATGCAAAGATCTTACAAGCAGGGCAAAGCGTGCTGCGGTATGTATAATGAACATCTATCTAGACTGGGAAATCAGTCTCTTCCGGATTTTTTGTAAATTGTTTGATTTGCAAGTGCAGCCCATTGTACAATATGGTGTTGAAGTGTGGGGGCTTGATAATGCAGCATTTTACTGTGAAACAGTTCATCTGTTTGCCCTCAGGAAATTTCTTGGGTGTCATAACAACGTCGAATGATTTAACATATGGCGAGACAAATAGATTTCTGATCAGTTTAATTCGAAAATTAGATATATTCCTTACTGCCTAAAACTTACAAATACTTGTTGTTAATTCATTTATTCATCAGCTTAAAATCATGCGTAGTGTGGTCTCAAACTTAGCGAATGTGGTGTAGCGTATATGGACTAGTCCGCAAGCAGTGACGCCTCCTTTGATGAAACTGAACTGATACACAAATGCAAGATTCAAGGACATCGAAAAAAAGCTTATTTAGATCAAAGGGGCAACCAAATTGGTAACCAAATTGAGTAACAAAGATGAAAGTTAAACTGCGTGAACTTGGGTTGAGTTATGTTTGGTTCGTCATGGTGTAGGTCATAACAACTGTTTTTGTACTCCCAGTTCTTATAGAACAGGAAGTACTTTAAATGGGAACGAAGAAAGTTGTCTGTGTGTCTGTCCGCCCGTCCGTGGTTAAAATGTGTTTCCACTCGCTCCAGACAAAACTACTGGCCGATCTTTCTGAAAAAATTGTAGGTATGTTCATTATGGCCACGGATGATGCGCGGTGTTTTAGTTTACCGCTATAGCCGTTACTAACGGCTGTAACGACCTGTAAACGGTTTTTTCTTCTTTATGGAATATCTCAGAAAGTACTTGGCCGATCTTTGTAAAATGAGCAGGTACGTTCATTATGGGTCACGGATGATGCCCGATGTTTTAGTTTACCCCGTTATAGCCGTTACAAACGGCTGTAAACGGCCTGTAACTGTTTTTCTTCTTTATGGAATATCTCAGAAAGTACTTGGCCGGTCTTCTGAAAATGTGTAGGTATGTTCATTATGGGTCACGAATAATGCCAGATGTTTTAGTTTACCGTTATAGCCGTAACTAATGGCTGTAACTGCCTGTAACGGTTTTTTCTTCTTTATAGAAATATCTCCGGAAGTACTTGGCCGATCTTTCTGAAAATATGTAGGTATGTTCATTATGGGTCACGAATAATGCCAGAATGTTTTAGTTTACCGTTATAGCCGTAACTAATGGCTGTAACTGCCTGTAACGGTTTTTCTTCCCTTTATAGAATATCTCAGAAATTTACTTGGCCGACCTTTATGAAAATTTGTAGGAAATGTTCATTATGGGTCACAGATGATGCCCGATGTTTTAGTTTACCCCCCGTTTATAGCCGTTGCTAATGGCTGTAACGGCCTGTAACGGTTTTTCGTCTTTATGGAAAATCTCAGAAAGTACTCGGCCGATCTTTCTGAAAATTTGTAAGTATGTTCATTAATGGTCACGGATGATGCCCGATGTTTTAGTTTAACCCTGTTATAGCCGTTACTTATGGTTGTAACGGCCTGTAGCGGTTTTTCTTCTGTATGGAATATCTCAAAGTATGTATCCGATCTTTCTGAAAATTTGTAGGTATATTCATTATGGGTCACGAATAATGCGCTGGTATTTTAGTTTCCGTTATAGCCGTTACTAACGGCTGTAACGGCCTGTAACGTTTTTCTTCTTTATGGAATATCTCAGAAAGTACTTGGCCGGTCTTTCTGAAAATTTGTAGGTGTGTTCATTATGGGTCCCCACGAATAATGCCCGGTGTTTTAGTTTACCGTTATAGCCGTTTTCTAACGGCTGTAATGGCCCCGTAAGGATTTTTTCATCTTTTATGGAATATCTCAGAAAGTACTTGGCCGATCTTTGTGAAAATATCAGGTATGTTCATTACGGGTCACGGATGATGCCTGATGTTTTTGTTTACCCCATATAGCCGTTACTAACGGCTGTAACTGTTTTTCTTCTTTATGGAATATCTCAGAAAGTACTTGGCCGATCTTGGCCTCAGTCTGAAGAGGATTGTCTGCTGGTGCCTTTGGAGCTGGTGGATCGGTCAGAACCACACTCTGCACCCAGCCTTCTCTTCCGCTGGGACTGAAACTTGTTGTAGGTGATGGTCTTGGCCTCCTTGTAGGTCACGGGTGGCTGAACTGCTCCATTTTGCTGCCTGCCTTGGAGAGAGCATAATTTTTTTCGTTGCCCATGATCCCACAGTGAGACGGAATCCTCTGAAGCGTAATGACAGACTGTTTTGAGAGTTCATGGAGGGCAGTCTTGATGTCTTGCATATGTTGTTCACGTCGGTTTTTTTTCTTTATGGAATATCTCAGAAAGTATGTGGCCGAACTTTCTGAAAATGTGTAGTATGTCCATTATGGGCGACGGATGATGCCCGACGTTTTTAGTTTACCGTTGTAAGCCGTTTTTCTGACGGCAAGTAACGGCCCATAATGGTTTTTCTTTTTATGGAATGTCTCAGAAAGTACTTGGCCGATCTTTCTGAAAATTTGTAGGTACGGTCATTATGGGTCACGGATCATGCCCGACGTTTTAGTTTACCGTCATGGCCGTTACTAACGGCTATAACGACCCATAACGGTTTTTTTATGGAATATCTCAGAAAGTACGTGGCCGATCTTTCTGAAAATTTGTAGGTATTCTTCATTATGGGTCACAGAGATTCCCGATGTTTAAGTTTACCGTTATAAGCCGTTACTAACGGCCCAATAATGGTTTTCTTCTTGATGGAAAATCTCAGATGTTCTTGGCCGATCTTTCTAAAAAATTGTAGGTATGTTCATTATAGGTCACAGATGATGGCCGATGTTTACAAGAATAGCCATTACTAACGGTTACACCAGCCCAAGACGGTTTTTACTCTTTATGGAATATAATAACGTGTATTCAGGATAAACTGGGAGTATGCTTATATGCTTTGCATCTTGTTTTACGTATACTTCGCATGAGATTGATAAACTACAGGTGGCAAGTGTGGAACACTCATATGCTAGATAGTACAAGGTTTGACTAATACAGGCAGTTTAATTCACTCCATTGTGTTCCAACATACGTGCAAATGAAAATGGACAGACACTTAAAATGCATCATGACAAGATTTCGATTGGAGTTTCAGATATAACTGTTTCATCTTTACACTACAAAGAGCTTACTGAACGTGATCTTATTTGTCCATCTTTTAAAAGGGCATGGAAGATGAAGCCCATTTTGTATTTCATTGTCCTGCTTTGAAAGATCTTAGAAATCAGTTTGATTCTAAGGAAATACTGGTTGCAGCCTCCGTTGTTTAGACTTGCGTTGCTATGTCGTTCAAAACCGTGAAAATATGTCAAACAGTTTGCAATATTTTGTACAAAGCATTCAAAATTCGATATGTACTTTTCTCATAACTTTGTTGTTTACATTTTGTGCTCGCTTTGCCCATTCCTATGTTTTTCATTGTCAGAATTTGCTGTGCCTGTGATTTTTTGCTCACATACCCCTTCAAAATGGCACATAACCTTATTGAATAAATTACCATCCATCCATCTCTCTCTCCTCTCTCTCTCCCCTCTCTCTCTCTCCTCTCTCTCTCTCTCTCTCTCTCTCTCTCTCTCTCTCTCTCTCTCTCTCCATGTCCCCATGAATATGATATTCTGAGGGTCACTGTGACTGAAGTTTGTTCAGATCATTTGCGAATTTTAAAGGATTGAGAGGTTTAAAGAGGGGTACATTGTATGTGTACTGGTGACCACTTTTAAGCAGCAAATTCATCATTATTTTGCACTTGAATATTACAAGAACACTGATTTCCGGCACAAAAAAGAACCACAGAGAGGAATCCCAGTCCATACTGACGCAGGCAGACATGAACACTGAGGCCCTTTAGAAGAAAGAAAAGCAAAACAATCAGTGTATAAGAAGAAACCATTGACTATGATATGAATCACAGGGCTTCTCTTCCGATGACTCTCTGCTGCCACGCTCTCCACGAGTTTCTTTCTACTGATGCATGGGTAAACCATTGACTTTCAGGAATAGGCCGGAGGACGTCCGGGAAAGACTGGAGGGCACTGGGAAAGACCAGAACCAAGGGCTCTGTGGGCTGGCTCCCCACTTTGCCTTCAACATGTGGCTACTAAGTACAAAAGGAAAAGATGCTCCCAAGATTCACCGAAACCGGGAGAGAATGATGAATCCATGGTGTGCTCAAACAATCACGACTGCAAATCCCAAACGGACTATGAACATGGACCAAATGGAATACCCATGTGTCTGTGGAAAGCGTTTCGCTACCATCCGTGGCATGAAGATCCACAGAACAAAGATGAATGTGTGAAGATTCATCTGAATGAGCAGCAGCGCACTGCATCAGCAGATAAGACATCGGAAGACCAACGCCAGGATTTAAACCGCAGTGCCAAGGACATCCACGCTGTTGGTTCGGATGAGGAATTTGCACAGGTCCTCAAGGCCAGGCGCCTGAAACTCAACCTGCCACGAGCAAACGAAAGCAGCAACAAACAACGCAAGACACACAGACCTTGGCGATGGATACAAGATGCCCCCTCTCAAGGCTTTCATGGATGACACTACAGTGATTTCATCCAGAGAAGACGAGACACGTCATGTACTGGAGAGACTGGACGACATAGTTGCCTCATCCAGAATGAAGTTCAAGCCAAAGAAATCACGGAGTCCTCTCACTGAGGAAAGGAAAAGTGGCCGAATCTGTGTTGCCAACCAGGCCATTCCAACAGTCACAGAAGAGGCAGTCAGAGCCTTGGAAGATGGTATGATGATACGCTGAAAGACACACAAAGAGCAAAAGAAACCAAACAGATGTCGGAAGAAGGCTTGGAGACCATTGACCAGTGTGGGCTCCCTGGCAAATACAAGGTCTGGTGTCTACAGTTCATGCTGATACCAAAGCTCCTGTGGCCTCAGATGATATACGACATCTGCACCAGCATGGTGGAGGCAATGGAAGCCAAAATCAACAAGTTCACACGGAAATGGCTTGGTGTCCCACCCTGTCTGACTGACATAGCGCTGTACTGTCGCCAAGCAAAGCTGAAACAACCACTGAAATCCATCCTGGAGGAACACAAAGCAGGGAAGATCAGACTTCAAAGCATGCTGGAGGACTCAGGAGATAAGGTGGTAGAAGCAATCAAGCCCCAGCTGAAGACAGCAGAAAATGGAAAGTTCAAGAGGCGATGGATTCTGCCAAAGAACGTCTCAAGATCAGAGAAATAACAGGGCATACACAGACCAACAGACAAGGACTGGGGGTGACCAAAACTGAATGGTGGTCAAAGGCCAAAGGAAAAGCCAAAAGAGACATGATGATTCAGGAGATGAGAAAAGGAGGAGACCAAAAAAAAAACTCCAAAAAGCAGTCCAGCAGAGCCAGCAAGGGCAATGGACAACGTGGGAGAATGCACTCCAAAGAAGTCTCACTTGGAATGACATTTGGCAAATGGCCCCTCTCAGGATCAGCTTCATTCTCAGATCTGCATATGGCCTTCTGCCCTCAAATGCAAACCTGGTGAAGTGGGGAAAAACAGACGATCCTACATGCCCCCTCTGCCATGAAAAACAAACAGTGGAGCATGTCCTAAGCTCATGTAAAGTAGCCCTGGCTCAAGGAAGGTACACATGGAGGCACAACCAAGTGCTCAAAGAGATTGTACAAGTAGTCTGGGCTAGTACCAACACCACAAAAGGGAAAATCAGGACTCCCAAAGCACCCGCAACATTCTTCACGGCAGGAGGCAGCAAATGATGGCCAAGAACAACAGTGCCACTCGGAACATGCAGGCAGAGTCTGATGGACGGGCAAATGACTGGAGTGCACTGCAGACCTCCCAAAATGGAAGAGTCACCCAGAGATCATCAGCAAGAGTGGCATGAGACCAGACATAGTAGTCCACTCTCAGTCAACCAAGCAGCTGATCATGATCGAGCTCACGGTGCCGTATGAGAACAGAATGGAGGCAGCTCAAATCTGCAAGACTGAAAAGTATGCTGATCTGGCAAACAGCCTGAGGAGAGAAGGCTATCAGGTCAAAGTCCTCACTGCAGAAATTGGAGCTGGGGGGGGGGGGGGGAGGGGGGTTGTAGGAACGTCTGCATACAGCCTCATGAAACAGCTCTCAGTTGCAGGGAGGGAACAAACTAGAGCCCTGAAAGCAATGACAGAAGCGGCAGAGAGGTGTTCAAGCTGGATCTGGTCAAGGAGAAACAAAAGTGAATTGCATAAGGCTTAACTTTCCTACAAATATCAGGTGTCCCAGTGGCTCAGTGGTTAGAGTGCGAGTCATTAAGTGGAAAATGAGCATGTCCAGAGGGTCATGGGTTCGAATCTCAGCCATGGCTCGTCCCAAGATGGGAAAAAAGGGGCAGCAGAGGGACATCCGGAGTCATGAACCGGGTGTGGCCCAACCCCCCTAGAGTGTCGTGAGATAAGGGCCGAAACACTTGCTTGAAGGGGGCTTCTCTTCTGAGGACTTTCTGCTGCCACGCTCTCCACGAGTTTCTTTCTACCTACACAGTATTGTAACTTCAGAATAGATTCAATTCGATCCAGGTACTCAGCAAGTTTATCAGTTTAAACTTTATTGAAGTTCCATTCCGTTGTCGTCGCCGTCTCAATCGTCCTTAGACGTGGTTGTACTAGCAGAGATGACGCATATAAGGGTTAAGGTGGAATTATCGCGACAATTGTTTGTCTCCCCTGGCTCAATCGACCGTGTGTGTTTGTTTCTTTGTTGTTTTTTAAACACACTCTAAGGCAGATTATTTGACTGGAGAGTACTGAGTAGAGAAGGGAATTAACTCTGGCATGTTCCTGTTGCAACGTCTGCTAACTTCAACTTCGCCATAGCTGCGCAACGACCAAAAGGCTAGCGCAGTGGATTTGAAAAGTATTATCCGCACACAGTGATGTTGATATTTGTCAGAGTTGAAATTTAGTACTTCATTTATGTACATATGTACGTCTGTGGGTACTCTCTCTCTCTCTCTCTCTGTCTGTCTGTCTCTCTCTCTCTCTCTCTCTCTCTCTCTCTCTCTCTCTCTCTCTCTCTTTAACATGCGCACACACACAAACACATACACTCACATACATACCTACAGACAGCACGCGCGCGGGCACGCACCTCTCTCTCTCTCTCTCTCTCTCCTCTCTCTCTCTCTCTCTCTCTCTCTCTCACACACACACACACACACACACACACACACACACACACACGCACACACACACACACACACACACACACACACACACACACACACACCACCGTCGAGACAGAAAGAACAGGAAGAGAAGTTCCTTGGCTATCGATCGTGCGGTCAGCCAGGTCCGAGCCTGTTTACCCAGAGTGGAGGACAGGACCCTGTGGGGCTGTGCTATTCTGCTCCACAATCTACAGATGGAAGACGTGGCTGGCGCCCCGCCAGAGACAGGCACCACTGGTTCCAGACTGTGAATAGCAGACAAACCTAGTAATGTGGCGATTGTATTGCAGGATGTGTGTGTGTGTCTGTGTCTGTCTGTCTGTCTGCCTGTGTCTGATTGATTTTGTTCCTTTCTCTGTCTGTGTGTGTGTCCTCTCTCTCTCTCTCTCTCTCTCTCTCTCTCTCTCTCTCTCTCTCTCTCTCTCTCTCTCTCTCTCTCTCTCTCTCTTCGTGTGTACGTGAGTGGTGTGTGTGTGTATATATGTGTGTATATGCGTGCGTGCGGGTGCGTCATAGACCGTTTCCTTTTGTTAATTAAAAAGTATTCATTAGCAGAAAACTGCTTATTGCTTAGGTCAGTATCTTAAGTTGTTTATCGTTTACCGATTCCTATCCCCTTGTAACGTCTTACTCCTTTACCCTCACACAAGCACCCACGTGCGCGCATTTATGCATATACATGGACTTCCGTATACACACACACACACACACACACACACACACACACACACACACACACACACACACACACACACACACACGGAGGTCCGCATACACACAAGTTTCTGTGGACAGAGTCAACAAGAAATTACCTGGTTTTAAGATGCGTTTGGGCAGAAGGAGGAATTTACATTAGCCTACCTTGTAAGTATTCCTGTCTTTGAAAAAAAAGAGAGAGAAAGAAAAGAGAAAAGAAAACAAAAGAAAGGAAGAAACGAAAACAAATAAATTTTGATAATCCATGGTCTCCACACAAACCGGTTGTAACACAGTTATGACCACTATTATGTTTCTTGGCTGAATTTGATTGTATTTGTTTCCTGTTTCTTGGCTATATCTTTTGACAAAGCATACCAACATATTACTGAAATGAATTCTCTCTTATTTTTCAGTTGACTTCCAAATTCCATTTTGTGAAACGAATTATGAATATGGACAGACGTGCGGCCGTTCGAGTTGTAATATTGTTTGATCACAATAATTATTACGAAGTGCACAGAGTCTGGATTCAGGATAAGCAGCTCTGAATACATTCTATATTGTGTATGTGTGCGTGCATGTTTGTGTGTGTGCGCGCGCGCGCACGCGCGTGTGTTGTGTGTGCGCGCGCGTGTGTGTGAAAATAAATCAGGATTGCTGCGTTAATCGGCATTTATTCGGTTCAGATGACAAACTACTGATGAAAATGTCGGCCAGTACTACTGTTTACAATCTTATTTTGTTTGACCAGATATGTTGGCGATGGAAAAGTGGCCCGCTGTGTTAGGACATTTACTGATTAATGTCACCGGAGTACTCGTTTTGTTTGACCCATTTGCCCTTGCCAAGTCTGTCCCTTTTAAGTGTTACTGACGCAATCGCCGGTGAACGTGTGTGCATCTGTGGATGGATAATGTGTGTGCATGTATGGATGTGTTTTGTGTGCGCGCGCTCATGTGTGTGTGTGTGTGTGTGTGTGTGTGTGTGTGTGTGTGTGTGTGTGTGTGTGTGTGTGTGTGTGTGTGCCCCTAAGCCGTTTAGCAATATCAAACTTTCTTTTCTGCTAGCATTAATTGGCTGATAGAAGCATTGTCAGCATAACAGAGTCGAATACTTTCCTGAGATTTGCGGTGCAAAGGCATTGGCGGCCTATTCAGTGACATTCAGTGGCGTTGTGGATAAGGCAGTTACCCTGGAAGCGAAATAATCCCATGGAAAGTGGTTCACATGGGCGGTTTTTTCCCTAACCCTCTACTTTGATGGCCTGACGTGTAGTCTTTCGGATAAAACGATTAACCAAGATCCCTTGCGCACTTGGCAATGATGAAAGAACTTACAACTAAGGAACTGAAGCTGGCAGCATTCTGTAAATACTTAGGAAGGCACAGCTGTAATAGGTGTCGCTGTATTAAGATGTTCTTAAAGAGAATTACGCTACACAAATACTATATATTTATTTATTATAGTTTACCATAACGACGAGCTCTCTCGGGGAGGACAGTCCAGTGTTCACATGGTAGTCAGTTGACACAATGAAGTTTACAAGGCAATACACATGATGGAACAAAGGAAAAAGAACGGTATAGAAAAAAGCAGCTTTCTTCCAGAGAAAGAAAACGATGCATGAATAAAGACAGAAAATGTGTGTGTGTGTGTGTGTGTGTGTGTGTGTGTGTGTGTGTGTGTGTGCGCGCGCGCGCGCGCGCGCGCGCGCGCGATATGTTTTAGTTTTAGTGCGTGCATTCACACAGGGGACGACACCTTAGAGAACTTGGCAGAAGGGATGGGGAGCGTGTTGTCTGCAGTGACGTTACTTCAGAAGAGAACATTTCCTCTGATTTGGCTGTCTCATATGGGAAATCAGCGCAGAGAAAACTGATGACAACTGAACAACTGAAATCGCTGTCAAAGGCCATAAACTTGAAACTGTCAACCAATTCAAGTACTTAGGGCAATCATTTCTGACGATGGATCACGACCGGAAGTGTTATCAAGAACTGCACAATCAATGTCTGCACTCGCCAAGTTAAAACCAATATGGAGGGACAGAAACATCACCATGAAGCACAAAATTCGACTCGTGCGTACGCTGGTACTGTCGATCTTCCTGTACGCTTGTGAGACATGGACCCTCACAGCAGAGCTGCAAAAGAAGATAGAAACAATGGAGATGAGATGCTATCGAAACATCCTGGGCATCTCCTACTTGAACCACATAATCAACGAACAAATCCGACAGACCATCCAGAAACACTTAGGCCCCTATGAAGATCTGCTCACTACAGTGAAGAAACGGAAGCCGAGATGGTATGGTCACACAACAAGATCCAGTGGCCTATCGAAAATAATCCTTCAGGGAACCGGGAGGGAGCAGAAGGAGAGGCAGACAGAAGAAAAAATGGCGGACAATATTGCAGAGTGGACAGGCAAACCTTTTGCTGAAACCCAGGCTCTCGCTCATGACCGGACAGATAAAGAAAAGTGGTGTACAGCGCATCAAGGCGGCGCCCCTACGACTCCATAAGGAGTTAAGGGCGCAAGAAGAAGAAGAAGATATGGGAACTGAACCGTGGATCCCTAGAGTCAAAAAGAAAGCTTGATCCACTAGGTCCACGGTGCCCCAGCAGTTAAGCTGTTCAAGCTGCAATTTGTATGCAAAGGACATCTGCATCAGCTCCATTTTTTCTGTGATCAATAGCAGGCAGTCCCAAACTTGCACCGCATGATGGCCAAGAAGAGTTGAAATGGCAAATGTCGGCCAAACCATGATGCCATGATCACGTTATCTGCAGTTTTGTTATATGCAACGTGAGAAAAAATTAAAACGCGTTGATAATAATCAACAGGCTTCTGCTGCTAAGCAACGAGACGACATGTGTGATGTTTCCACCTCGGAATCTTGCAGCACGCGTCAATAAGACATTAAGTTCAGGCTGGAGGAGAGAAAGAGAGAGAGAGAGAGAGAGAGAGAAGTTCTGAGGATACCCACACATATATTCGCTTTCATCCATGGAAAAGCCACACGTCTATGAGAGAGAGAGAGAGAGAGAGAGAGAGAGAGAGAGAGAGAGAGAGAGAGAGAATGAAATGAATGATTTATTCAACAAGGCCAAGGTCCTATCTGAAGGGGGTCAAATCAGTTAGAAGAAAACAACAATAAGAACATCAAAATCAAAATGATCACTTCGCTGGAAGTATGTAAAATGTACAAACATGCTTACTCTGCTCACCCTTATTGAGAAAAGGCTCTGATACGTTGAATTGATTTATACAGGTAAATTGCAAAATATTTTTATTGTATTTTCATTTTTTGTTGATAAGAGCAATACTAAACGAAAACAAGATTGTCTACAATTAAATTTTGATAGAATAAAATTAATTTAGTTCTTAGGTCATTTAACACTGGACAGCTAAATACAAAATGAATTTCATCCTCAATTGCTGAACTACATAAGGGACATATGGCAGCTTCATTTCCGCCGTATGTATATCTCTGGAGTTCACGGCAATGTCAGATACGCCAAACCTAAACTTGGTTAATGCTGCCCTTACTAAACTACACAAAGACAATGAAACGTATGGTTCAATCAGATGATTGACTTTAAACAGTCTGTACAATGAAAATCTGTCACTCGTCCGAATGTGGGACTTCCAATCCTGCCACCTACAATCTATAATACGCTGCTTGAAACAAGCCAAAAAATGTTTGCACACCCGACATTCTGATTCATCCATACGTAATAAAAACCATAATTACATAAACATTAACGTACGCTATTTGCCCATGTTTCTTTGATCAAGTATATAAGCCAGAGCAGGTAGTCCGTTATCATTCATTTGGACTACTTTTAACCAGTACCTAATGCTTTTCGTGTAAGCGTTTAAGTAAATAGGATATCTTCCAAGTTCTCCGTATATAAAATTATTGGGAGTCTTTTGTTCAACATGCAAAAGTGTTTTCATAGCAAATAAATGTGTCTTTTCAATTTCTTGATTATTATTCAAGCCCCATATCTCAGCTCCATATAGAGCTACTGGTTGAACGTGTATCAGATAGTTTAAAAAATATACTTGAAGAGTAGTTTTTAAACTTATACATTTAGGACAAAATGCTAACAACAGATTTTTTTCGCTCGACTGACCAGATCTTGGCAAGTAAACCTAAAACTAAGCTTAGTTGAAAAATATAATCCCAAATATTTATATGCATTCACCACAGACATCTGACTACTTCCATATAACCATGTTTCACGTGCCGCTATATACCCACCTTTACGAAAAACTATGATGTTAGATTTTTCCATGTTCACTTTTAGCTCCAGTCTCTCCGCCGCCGCATGTAACTGATTTAACTGATTTTGTAGACCAGTCGGAGTTTCAGACAACAACACAATATCATCTGCAAAAAGCATAATAAATATTTCTACTAAGTCAAATGTTACTCCATGTTTACCATTTTCATTAATTTGTTGAGCCAAATCATTAATAATTTAAAAAAAAAAAGAAAACAAGACGGACTACACACATCGCCCTCTTTTACTCCTCCTGTACATTTTATTAGATCACTAACTCTCTAGCACCACATTTAATTCTAGCTTTGACATCCTGATACATAATTTGTATACACCGGTAAAGTTTTCCTTTTATATCGTTATTTCTTAGTATTGGCCGTAAAACTTTTCTCGAAATCGAATCAAAAGCTCTTTCAAAATCTATAAAAACTACGTATAATTTTCGATTATTTGCGAACTGCTTTTGTACAGCTGCCAAAAGAGTAAACATATGATCAGTCGTTGAATAATCTCTTTTAAACCCAGCTTGATGTTCACCGGTGATATTATTCATTTCAGCCCAGTTTGAAATTCTACTGTTTATAACTGAACTATAAAGTTTACCTGATTATTGTTTGTATTGTTGACTTCACCTTTTTTATATATAAAGGCATAATCATAAACTCTGACCAGCCCTCTGGATACATTCCTTTGTCAAACTGCGCATTGAACAATTTTACTAAAAAGTCTAGCCCCCCCCCCCCCCCCCCCCCCCCAAAAAAAAAAAAAAAAATCTTAAAGAATTCCCCCCTAGTATTTTTGACTTCACTTTTTTTATATAAAGGCAAAATCATAAACTCTGACCAGCCCTCTGGATACATTCCTTTGTCAAACAGCGCATTGAACAATTTTACTAAAAAGTCAATAGCAACCCCCCCCCCCCCCCCCCCCGCCCCCCCCAAAAAAAAAATCTTAAAGAATTCCCCCCTATCAAGCCATCGGGCCCAGGAGCTTTTTGATTTTTCAACTTCCTAATTGCTGATAAAATTTCTTCCTTTGAGATAGGTTGGTCCATGTAATTTATATATGTTACCGTCAATCCGTGAAATCAGGCAATGTGTGTAATAAGCATGACATATACGGAACCCTCTCGAGTCAAAGTTAGGGTTAGGTATAGGGTTAGGGTTTGGGTTAGGGTTAGAGTTTATTAGAACTAACCCTAACCCAAACCCTAACCCTAACCCTAACTAATTTCCCTAACCCTGACATCGAGAATTTCTCTATATTTGAATCGGCTGTGAATCTCGCTACACACATTGCCTGATTTCACGGATTGACGGTAACATATACACGTCATCTGCAACATTCTGAGTTGCTTGTGGCGGGTCATCTTTCTCTAACACTGATTTAAAATGTTGGTGCCATTCCTCAATAGTAGTAAGATTTCGAGGCTGTGATCTCTTTTTGTATACTGAGCGCAATTATTTCTAAAATTCTTCTTGATTATACACAGAATTTAGTATTTTCATAAAGTGAAGATCTTTATACAACTTCTGCTTTCTGAGCAATAAATGTTTATATTCTCTCCTCGCTTTACAAAAAGCTGCCCCGTCTTTTTATCAGATGTTGTCCTAAATATTCTTAAAAGTCTGCGCGTCTTTAATTTCTCTGCCTTGCATTCTTCATCGTACCTGTCATTCTGTCTGTTTCAACTGTTAACAGAAATACGCTGTTTCATAAAGTCTGCAACATCTTTCTACATGTTCCTTTTCATCAAAACCTCCAACTTCACCTGATCCATCATCAGACATGTTCATACAGAATTCCAAAGGCATGTGGTCGGATTCAATTTTATCTGTAACAAACATACTGCAATATAGTCAAACAAATCATATGAAGATACAAAGTAATCATTTACGCTATGACCTGAATCAGAAATGTATGTGAAACGACCGGTCTGGTCGCCATTACATACACCATTAAATATAAATAATCCCAGAGTACTACACATGCTCAAAAGAGATTTTCCATAGGAGTTCCATACTCTGTCCACCAAACGTCTGTTAATATTAACGCTATCGCTGTTCTCAAAATAAGAATACATCGTAACTTCATCACTGTATTCAGGGATAGTATTCGCTGTTCTGGCATTAAAGTCACCACACATCAGTAACGACAACTCTTCTATAGATATAAAATGATCAGTTAAACGATCTTCTAATTGGCTCATTCCATTTTCCACATCAAATGCAGCACAAATATACAGAACATTTTTTGAAAAATGAAATAGTGTTTTGTCAAGCACAAACAGTTCAAAATTCCCATTACCCGCGTCGAGTCGCTTCACATTTGAAACAAGGCTATTTTTAATAAAACATATTAACCCCCCCTCCCCCAACACCTTCCCTTGTGTGACAATTTGAAGGCAGGCTGAATGAAAGTTTCTACCAAACAAATACAATCAAACGCCAGGAGCGCAGACACAACCAGCCGTGTCTCCCTGATGAGTTCCGACCCAGCGGACGAAAGGCCTCGGAGCAGGCAATACAAATATATCTGCCTTCAAAAGGGATTACGATGGTTCCCTTATGCAGCTAGTGAAGAGTTTTCATAACTGTAATATATTTTCTTCATTTCATGTTCCCAGTTTCTCCATCTTCAAACTCCCCCTTCCCCCCCCCCCCCCCCCCCCCCCCCCCCCCTTATGTCCAAATCTTTGCAAAGTCATTACTATGAAGACAGTTCAGTTGTTGGCCTGCGCTTGTTTTTTCCCCCACTATTAGATTGTTCGTCTATGTATTTGTCTGACTTTATTCAAGTTTAAAAGGCTGTGCCAGTCTTGAATAAAAGTTACTCTGTGTTAGGTTTTCTTATGGGAGCAAAAGTTACCCCACTTGTTTACTGTTTATTGTTTACTGTTCCCTGCCTCATTTCATTTCCAATTTTGTTTCGATTAAATTGAGGATATTTGTATTTGTTTCTGTCCGTCTTTGATCTCCCTTGCATCTTTGGGTGGACCTTCAAGCGTAGGCTTAAAGATTGTCCCCTACATTTTATGTTATTTGCATAATGTCTTTAGTTTTTCAGCAACTTTTTTCCTCCCCACACTTTCGTTTGGTTTCGTTTACTACCCTTCACTGGCTGCTTTGGGGTGCTATTGAATTCTTTTTTGCACCCTTGGTGGTGAGAACACCACAGTATTATGGACTGTGGTGTGTCTCTATTTGACGCCAGGAGCACAGTCACCACCAGCCTGTCTCCCTGATGAGTTCCGACCCAGCGGACGAAAGGCCTCGGAGCAGGCAATACAAATATATCTGCCTTCAAAAGGGATTACGTTGGTTCCCTTATGCAGCTAGCGAAGAGTTTTCATAACTGTAATATATTTTCTTCATTTCATGTTCCCAGTTTCTCCATCTTCAAACTCCCCCTACCCCCCCCCCCCCCCCCCCCCCCCCTCCTTATGTCCAAATCGTTGCAAAGTCACTATGAAGACAGTTCAGTTGTTGGCCTGCGCTTGTTTATTCCCCCACTATTAGATTGTTCGTCTATGTATTTGTCTGACTTTATTCAAGTTTAGAAGGCTGTGCCAGTCTTGAATAAAAGTTAATCTGTGTTAGGTTTTCTTATGGAGCAAAAGTTACCCCACTTGTTTACTTTTAAATTCTTTAGGTTTGTTATCATCCCTTACTGAATTTTCCGATTTATAATCAGATTCATCTTCGATATTTGTCCGCCCATAACTATCTCCCGAAAACCCCAAGTCACTCGTGGTCGCACACGCACGCGTAACACTGTCCATGGTCAACATATCAGCACGTGCCGCGCGTGGCAGTGAATTCGCTGTGGTGGCATGAATTGTCTCATCACTTCCACGTGCACAGACGCTACGCTGTCCTGTCACACTCGCTGACACCGGTAACTGTCTTTTTTTTTGTCTACCTTTCTTACATTGAGTCTATGGGCAAAAAAAAACCCGTCGGTCGACCACACCTCTTGGTGAGCTCGATGATGCCCGTCTACGATGGGCAAGTTTGATTTTGCACTCAATCTGTGGACTCTACGAAAACTGACGTCGTCGCTCAACTTTAACTTATCAGAAATCAAGTCTTTCAGCAAGTTTCACAATCTTCACTTGTCTCGTTGGCCTGTCTGGGTATACCGTGCACAATGGTGTTGTTCCTCTTAGAACGATCCTCTAACTCACTGGTCTTCATCTCCAAATTTTGCACGCTCTCTTGAAGTTTCTTGTTTGTTTCTACCAGTTCATCATTTGACCGCCTGAGAGAGGCCAACTCACTTTTCAGTGTTTCGACTTTCTCCTTCAAACCGACAAAGAATTCTTTAATTTCGGTTAGGTCCTCTCGAAGGCTATCGAACTTGTCACTCATGGAAGACAGCATGGACAAGGCTGGTTCAAAAACAGTGTCACTATCAAGTCTGCTGCAAGGACGACTTTGCATTGTCCCCTGGCTTCTCTGGCCTCTCTCCATTCTCAGTCTCCAGCTAACACTGGAACCGGTCAAACATGTCTGCTTGCTGTCCCTCTTGGGAGGTCCGGGATTTGCCTCGACGTCACCACACTGCATCAAAAGGTTGCTGAAGAAAATCACAGTGAGGAGCAATCCCGCTATGACACCGTCCGCTCGGCTTGTCACTATCAATGTCCGACAGCGCATGGCGATCTGTTCTTTGGCACGGCGACACATAAAATTGATGTAGACTGCCACGAAGGAGCCACGTCTTGCTCTGAAACTCAGAGCAACCTCTGGCATGATGCGTTAGCTGCACCCTGTACAAATTTCAAAATTGTATGTAACTGGTAAATTGTGTAATTTCACCATAAACAAGACATACACCACAACACGTCCGACTCCTTTCAAGTTCCGTGAGAGAGAGAGGGGGAGTTCTGGGGATACTCACACGTATATTCACTTTCATCCGAAGGAAAAGCCACACGTCTCGGCGCTCGAGTCGGAATGGTTTAATGATTAGGCCATTTCTGCTCATGTCAAAATGGGCAGGGTGGGGATACAATAGCGTTCGTGTTAGAAACAACCACTCAAATCAACATAAACAGAGAAAAAGCGACGTACATCATCGTAGATCATTCAATGCATTAACAGAGGGAGACACAGAGAGAGAGAGGGGAGAGAGAGAGAGAGAGAGGGAGCTTCTGGAAGAGGGAGGGTGGATGATGGCAGCCTAGGTACAGAATGTGGAAGAAAGTGAGAGAGAGAGAGAGAGAGAGAGAGAGAGAGAGAGAGAGAGAGAGAGAGGTGGATAGAAGAGCGGGGGTAAGGGTGATATAGTGGGAACAGCACGTATGGACTGTCGGGTGGGGCAAAGAAAAGGCAGGTGAGGACGGGGTTCCGGAGGAGAAGGTTGAGGGAGGAGTGGGGATGGTTTTTAGGGTGACTTATCATAGCAAACGATTTCAATGCATTCTCTTGACGGCTCGCCATTGCGGCATCATTGTGTTTTTGTGGTGTGAAGTAATCGAAAACTTGTGGCAGCTTGTGAGCGGTGGTTGGCTGGTTTGTTTTTGCATGTGCATGCGTGTGTGTGTGCGCGTGCTCGTTTTTGGTTTGGTGTGTGTGTGTGCGTGTGTGTGTATGTGTGTGTGCGCGCGCGTGTGTGTGCGTGCGTGTGTGTGTGTGTTTGTGTTCGCGCTTGCGCGTGTATGTGGATGTTTGAATATAATTACAGTCTTTTTCAGTCCAAACAAAATCCATTGTTTTCGGATTCATCGAAACAAATCGATTTGGTCCTAAACATGAATGCAGACGGCAGGGAGTATAATTGTTGAAGAATTCTCACAATTTAACACACACACACACACACACACACACACACACACACACACACACACACACACACACACACACACACACACACGTGTGCACGCACCCAGAGTATTGAATGAACTGCTTCGTTTAAAAAGAACATTTCATTGGTGTATGATCTGTTGTCCCACTTAGATTCTTAGGCGTTCACTACTTTCATCGTATTATCATTATTCTCATAATCACGTGGGAGCGCGTGCACATGTGTGTGTGTGTGTGTGTGTGTGTGTGTGTGTGTGTGTGTGTGTGTGTGTGTGTGTGTGTGTGTGTGTGTGTCTGTCTGCGTTCATGTGTACGTATGTGTGCGTCTCAGTGTTTGTGATCCCTGCCGAGATAATATGCGGGCTGCATGATGCAAAACTAATGGTGATTAATATTTCAAAGAGCGTGTGCATGATATAAAACTATGCCCATATGTTTCTCAATGTTAGAAAAACAGTAAAACTGGGGGGTGTAAGGGAGTGGGGCAGACTGTATAGAATGGAGGGAGTACAGGAGTGTGAAAAATTCAGTGTGGGGTGAGGGCAGACGTTAAGGTATGGGGGGAGTGGAAGGGTATAAAAAAAAGTGTCATTTCTTCTTCTTTCTTTCTTTCTTTGTTTGTTTGTTTGTTTGTTATTGTTCTTGTTTTGGGTTGTTTTTTTTATTTCCGTCTCCGATATATATGTGTGTGGTCATCTCTCGTCTTCGATGTGTGTGTGTGTGGGGGTTCCTCTCTCTCTCTCTCTCTCTCTCTCTCTCTCTCTCTCTCTCTCTCTCTCTCTCTCCTCTCTCTCTCTCTCTCTCTCTCTGTCTGTACACTACGTCATTCATTATGTCTACACAACTTAATGAAAGAGACTTATGAAAAACGAACAAAGCACATAATTATTTCTATTATCTCCTCTTCCACACCCCCACTGGCATCACTCCCACGCTGCTGACGCTCCTTCCAGCCACACCCAGGCTTCTCCAGTGGCAGCCTCAGCACTGCAGTCCACTCGGGGCAGTCAAAAGTAGTTCACCCTGAGCTGTCTATCCCACCACAGCTGACCTGGAAGAGTAATGGTTCTTAAACAGTAGGTGGTAAGGAGAACGCTGAAGGGAAACTATCCAGCCAATCTTTGGCAGCATGTGAAGATCACTTGATTATCCAGTGTTGAGAGAACCATGATGTTGCTATGGCGACTTTAATCTCCAGAGTTAGAACTGTTAGAATCCCATCAATGATTGCGATATTATGTTCATCCATCCACAGGGTTTAACAGAGACACAGCACTTGCAATAAAGTGATCTCTCCATTACCATGTGACGAATATGAAAATTCTAAGTCCCCCGCCCTACCCCCCCCCCCCCCCCCCCCCCCACACACACACACACACACTCCAGTGAAGTGTAATATTATGTAACAGAAGGAAAACGTAACAGAAAAATAATGTTGCGAAAATAAAACTATTTACATTGCAAATCTGTAGATCCTGTCCTTGAGAAACGGAAAGGTAATGCTGCTTATAGCGGAAGGATACCACGGAGATGGGAATGAATGTACAGTAAAAGTTATGTGCTGTTCGGTAAAGTAATCCAGTGTGAAAGAAACAGGTGCTGAAGCAGACTAAGAGTTTTCTTTTAGAGCGGAGAAACAGATACATCACTCTCAGATCCAGCCAGGAGCTTCTCCTTGCGACTGCTCTTTCCATGTTCCTGTACGCATGCGAACCATTGATTATGACAGCAGAACTGCAGAGCTAGCAATGAGATGCTTCAGAAGAATCCTCGTTATCTTCTATACAGAGCAAGTCCACCGAACCATCAGGCAACAAAGGAGTCTCTGTAAAGATCTACAGACGATGATAATTGACAGAGAGCTGAATTGATGTGGACGTAAGACGGGATCAAAGGGACTAGACTATCTTTCAAGGAACAGCATAGGGGAAACAGGAGACGGGATGAATAGAAAAAAAAGGTTAACAGACGACATTACTAAATGCACTACATTGGGATGAGCTTTTCCACAACACAAATACCTGCCCACAACCGTCAGAAGTGGGAACAACTCCCACAGTATTCATTATTACAGTGCTCCCTTAGATTTGCTGAAAGGCAGAAATCAAGAGAGGGAGAGAGAGAGAGAGAGAGAGAGAGAGAGAGAGAGAGAGAGCAGTAATGGGACTCTTTACCAACACCATGTTTCTTTCAACAAACCCATAACTGAAACTGCATGAACACAAAGAGTGAAGGCTTTTTATCTTCTGCAAAACTAGACTTTCACAGGATACCGGAACAGCCGGCGACAATGGGCTTGAGAAATATCAAAGAACGCCATGATTCCTTCTGAGAGTAGATCAATCACTTAACGTGCTGTCTGATCAATAACCTGGCTGTGGCTGCTTGGGAAGCAGCGGAGATGTAAAGAGGAAGTTGAGCCCAGAAGGTATGGAGTGTACTCGGGAAGAGGAGGGGACCTGTGGTGGTGGTGGTCAGAGGTTGGTGGAGGGAAGAGGAGGGGACCTGTGGTGGTGGTGGTCAGAGGTTGGTGAAGGGAAGAGGAGGGGACCTGTGGTGGTGGTGGTTAGAGGTTGGTGGAGGGAAGAGGCTGAGAGGCAAAGAAAGTAGTCGTGGTCAGCAGGAAATGGTGTTGTAGGGGTGAAACGTAGTGGGAAGGTGAAATGAACGGACGAGTCTGGGTTTCTTCAGGTGGTATTGATCGAGAAAGAAAGAGAGATAGAAGAGTACATGTGGATATCAGCCATCTGACTGCAAGATCAAGTAATGATCTCTGATCATATATTATTTATGGGATTTCCCTGTCAACATTTTCTTACTCACCATCATTCCAGTCCTTCTGTCAAGGATAGCATTGTAGATTGCTTCGTGTTTTTCTTTCATCATGGCAAGTGAAGCTATCCAAATAGTTACGGCAAAATCGAAAATGATTATGTCAGAAATATCAGACATTGGCTGTCATGGTGTCAAACGTACAGTTTCCTAAATGAAAATATGAAGTAACATTTGTTGCACTTCTTGTCATGTAATACAAATACATTCCACCTATGGTTACTAAAGTCTTACCCTTATTTTTGTTTCAGAAAACGTGGGCAGTAACCTGTGCAGATATTTGATTGGAAACGAAGACCGACGCGGCGCTCTGTACACACAGTGAACACAGTGACAGAGAGTATACCCAGCTGCCATGTAGGCACTTTGTACACACAGCTACGGGGAGTATACCACAAGGCCTCCACATGTCAGTTGCCTACACTGCTTACCATCTGCCTTGGTCACCTGCAAGCTCCCCCACGGACATCAACGCTCCACAGAAGATCCGATTTCCATGTGACACCCCTTTTGGTCGAGCTAAACTAACGGATGATTTGTGACATGTATTGCAATGAAACACCTGACAAGATTGTACGTCTGATTTCAGATGATCCAACAACCACACACACACACACACACACACACACACACACACACCACACACACACACACACACACACACACACACACACACACACAGAGCGTATCTCCTTTGTACTGTTTCTGTTCTTCGACGGAAATGCGGGGCCAAGATTTGAAACAAGATCAAGCTATACTCAATTTTATTTTGTTTCTTTGTTTACTTCAGATTTATTGTTCATGTTATATAGCCACAAAGAAAGTAACATCTCTCTCTCTCTCTCTCTCTCTCTCTCTCTCTCTCTCTCTCCTCTCTCTCTCTCTCTCTCTCTCTCTCTCTCTCTCTCTCTCTCTGCTGCAAAACGCTGCTTGTCCTGAAGATGGACCTTCCGTATGGAGAAAAGTTTTGAGAAGTTGCCGAGTTGTTAAAGAAGACATGTACATTCGAGTGATTTGTAATTGCAGTTAAGCAGCTCGTGCAATACTGCTGGGAATTTACGGCCGTTGGGTTGTTTTCATGCATTACATATAGATCCATATGGAAATATGATTCACCCCCCCCCCCCCCCCCTGTGAGTATCGTAATGATTAAGTGACTTTCAAAGAGCTATAAGTGTGAAGAATTCTTTCTTTGAAAGCTTTTCTCTGCTGTTTTTTAAAATCTTGATGAATTTGGAGAGCATAAAATGTACTATGTGTAAAAATTGTCTAGTACAGAGTCCTGTGCACGCAGACACATGCACGTAGGGGGAAGTGAGGCAGACATAGCAGTCAGAGAGAGAGAGAGAGAGAGAGAGAGCGTTTTCATCAGTGATTTGACGTGGATTGCTTCTAATACATGGAAACAGAAACTTTTGTAATGTTAGCTGACATGGAAAAAGAGAGAAAAGAGTAATAGGGAGAGAACAAATTAGTAAGAGGAGGGAACAAGTGCAGGCTAACAATTTGTCCGTCATCACAACAATCATTTGGTAGATTTAAAATAAGAAAGGGAAGGAAAAAGAAAATGGGAGTAGTAAACTAGGATGTTATATTGTTGATAAATCTTTCACTAGCAAAATATGGGGACCACCGGTGTCCATGTTCGAAACAGAAATCGGTTATACTGTTTGCCCAGAGGCTTGTCATCGACTGATCCGTACTCTGACAGTGAGTTGCAATATTGTGTCTGTTCTCCTTTGGCACGAAATGGAGAGAAACCACACAGTTCATAATTCTGTGGTACTTGATCACCAAGGGTTCAAAAGCAGAATCTACGGCACTCCAAAGCAGCCAGTGAAGTACAGAAAAGTAGAACAAGAGGAGTGCACTGTATGCAAAATACGTTGCTAAAAAACTCAGACCATCATGTCAAGAGGGATGAATATGTAGAGAAATCTTTGAGCTTTTGCTTGAAGATCCGCAGAGGGACTCAAGGGAGGTCAAAAGGGGTCAACAGTCAGAGGTTCAGCTCCACTGTTCAATAAGCCAAGCATTGTCAGTCACGTACGTTCTGACAGCAGTTAAGAATTTTGCAGAACAGCCTTTAACTCGATCTCCTAGAAAATGCAATCTTCCACTGATAGTGAGGAAAAAGAAGTGCAGGCTAACAATTTCTCTGAAACCACAAAAATCTCTTGGAAAAGATTAAAAGAAGAAGCACCAAAAAAAAAAAGGGGCGGGGGGTGCATGAGAGAAATAAATCGGGAACAAAGAATTAGGTCGTTAGGGTATAGATATAAAATCTTTCACGGACTATCGCGCTCTCATCTTGAATACAGAACCATTCATATCGCCAGCTCAGAGACCTTTTGTTTGATTTGGACTCACAAGTGAGGTACGGCTGATTTTGACAGTTCTTATACACACACACACACACACACACACACACACACACACACACACACACACACACACACACACACACACACACACATGGAGAGAGAGAGAAGACGGATGGGTTCGAGACATTGCCCTTTTTTTTTTCTTCTTGTATCATTGCATCAATCAGGAGTGTCATTGCATCAATCAGGAATATCCCTCCGCTTGTGGGAAACGTCTGCCCACTAGTATGGATTTGCGTTTTGTTTTCTTCAGATTGTTTTGTTTGTTGTTTTTTTTTCATCTTGTTCTTCTCCGTTTGCAAGTTGTCAACATCATTCCATCCCTGTAAACAAACGTCTGCTGCTGAACTGTTTGATGTGGCGTGGGCTTGCTGCTGTTAGTCACGCGTTGTTAGCGGCAGTGTTCAGAAGAGGGCAGGTATACAGTACCTGCACAGACCGCAGTGAAAAATGGTTAGGCGCCAGATTCAGCTTCTGTTCTTACAGACAGGTGAAAAAAGGTGAGGCGCCAGATTCACTTTCCTGGGAGATGCAAGCACTGAGGCGGTAGTGACCAGTTCTTCATCTGATGACAAGCCACGTGTTGCCAGCATTATCATTCCTATCGCCAGTGAACCAGAACCGACATGATTTGCATCGGACTTGCTGCAGAGGGCAGTGTTGCTTTTCCTGTTACACTTACTTTTTATCTACTGTTTTTGCTACGAAAGTCCTTGTTAGCATCATTCAAATCAGTATTGTTGGTAGTAGACACTTTTTTGATATTGCGTTTTTTATGGCATTGTGATGTCTGTATGGGTAAGCAAAAAGATCGACCACGACTTGATGAAGTCAGTCACTGATGTGCTTATGTTGTTTCTTGTGCCCCTTCCTGTGCAGTCTGGCTTTAAAAAAATAATAAATAAAGTATGAAACTAGGTCTCACACTCCTCGGTTGGCAATGGCTATGGCGTAGTATGCTCGCGACATATGTAGACAGGGTTTCTGTTCTGAAGACTGAAGAGGGCAAATTTCTTTTTTTTACATGAATTTTTAAAGACTTACTTTACGTCCTTCGGTCAGGTTCTGAAGACATGAATGATATACGTAATTCACATCATTTCAAATTTCACACGACATACTTTATACATTTATATTGGTATCGGTACACCCAAAAATCTTTAAGTGTCAGAATTGTGGTGTTTTGGGTTTTCCCCTTCTCCCATTCTCCCCACCACGCTCTTTTCACTGTCTTGATCTTCATATTCCACATATGTATAATTGGCCGCCCTGCCCCCAAATTTCCTGGCTTTTTCCTTTGTTTGTGGTTCTTTCGATAGGGTTTGGTGATCAATGAAAAACACAAGAATTTGTTTTGAGAAGCACATGCAATTTTCACACACACATAAATATATATGTGTATATACATACATACAGACATACATACATACATACATACATACATACATACATATATATACACATGTTAATTACCTTGTTTATTTCTCTGAGGTTCTTTTTGTATTGTCATCAACATCACTTTTTTTTGTTGTTTCTTTTTTTTTTTTCTTGCTGTCCTATCTTCTGTGCCACCTCAGTGGCAGTGCACCCACGCCGTTCATTCCGACATTCCGTCCACAGCCGCAGCCCGGTCAGTCCCGCCGCAGCCCCTGCACCGGCAATCCCACAGGGAGCAGTCAATGTCAAGACGTCAAGAGGCAACCCACCGGAGGAGACACTGCACTGCTGTCGAGTCACTTCGGTGATCCAGTGGCGCCTGTTTTGATCCTGTTCAGTGGCGCCTGTTTTGATCCTGTTCAATGGCGCCTGTTTTGATCCTGTTCAATGGCGCCTGTTTTGATCCAGTGGCGCCTGTTTTGATCCTGTTCAATGGCGCCTGTTTTGATCCTGTTCAGTGGCGCCTGTTTTGATCCAGTGGCGCCTGTTTTGATCCAACAGGACACCACCTGTTAAGCCTACTGACGACAATAATTACTTCGTCGCGGAGCCGGCGTGAGTGAGCTCTCCCTCAAGAGGGCGCCACCTCACCTGTCGAACGACAACCCCCATGGACTTGCCGATACCGTTGACCCCGACGGAACCAAATTAAGGCCACAGATGTGGAGATGACATTGAAACTGAGGTCACCGTGACAGCAGGGCATGAAGGGCCACAGAATTCGAGACTTTTTTATGCTGATCGATGAAAATAAAGATGAGCCTCCGGTCTGAGACTGCACGACAGTGCTGTACTCTACGCTTCCTTTTATAATATATCCCGGCGTCAACCAGGCCCGAGAGATACAGACAAAACTGAAAGAAAAGAAAATAATTAAGTCTTTTGTTTCATTTATGTTGTTTTCTTTGTATAAGCAGCATATTATCAGAGTGAGAGTGCCAGTACATTAGAACATGAACAAACCCAGACACTTTGTATCAAACTCCAAAACGCTAAAATCAGCAAGAATGTGTCCACATGTAAACACACAGACTACGCATGGCGTGTAAGAGACTGGTTGGAGAAAAAAGAAAAAAGCTAGTAGTGGAAATTGTTTTGTTTTGTTTTTTCATGGTTTTTTTCAGACGTGAAGCACCAAAAAATGAAGAGGTGGATTTCGGCCGGGTGGGGGGGGGGGGGGGGGGGGGGGGAGTCACCGCCTTAGGTGCTCAATTGATCCGATAACTGATGCCACAAAAAAAGAGGGGAAAAAAAGAGAGATACAGGCACCTGCAGTGTTGGTCAGGAAATTTGAGCAGCACTCTCAGAGACGCATCCATTAAGTGGATGAAACTCGGCTGTGTGGTCCCAGTCTTCCAACTGAGCCTGTAGCAAACTCAGTTCTAGGTAGGAGCCGGTCGGGACAGAAAATTCCCACATGACTCTGATAGGAATCGATCCCACGACCTCCTAGCCGGGAGTCGGCGACGCTAACCACTTCGCCAGGCGGCAGGTAACATCACGTTTTCATCCATGAAATATATGGTGTGTGTGTGAGAGAGAAAGAGAGAGAGAGAGAGAGTTTATGGGTGCGTGCGTGCGTATGTGTTTGTTTGGATGTACGCATGTGTGTTTGTGTGCGCATGCAAGAGCATATGCAGCCGTGGTGTTGCCTCTGTGATAGTGTAAGTTACAGACAACGTGAGCTGACTTACACACGCAGGTCTGTGTGCATGCATAAGCGCATGCATGTAAATGAATGTGCGTGTGCAAATCTTCTTAGGATTTGTTCTATGTCAAGTTTTCTCAAGGAATAACGCAACGGTGTATTTTCACTAGCATAAGAAAACAAACAATGATAGCTCGCGGAATGGGCTTAGACATAACCATCAGCTTGTCCCATCACGCTTCACTGATATTTTTAAGAGTTGACAATGATCAATCCAAGTTTGATAATAATAAATGGTTCAGTGAAAAAGATAGATCACGCACTGGCTTAACAGCATCTAAAGTCCGTTTCCGCAGACCGAGTGTTGTAGAGGGCGTGGTTGTTGTTCTGTCCATTTCCTCCAGACCTGAGGGATGACACGAAAAGCGAGGTGTGGTGTGCAACATGCGCTCAGTTCACCTTAACTTTAAAACGACATCGACGGGATCGTTCCTTGCAACATTCTGGTGAAGAATCCACAAGCAGGAAACACTTCTGGGCCACGCATCCATCCCACTTTTTCAGTCCCTGCCCACCTCTGTGTTCCTCTGCCCATCCCCCACCCATTTACCACCCTTGTACAAGACTGTTCATTTCTTCTTTTAGACATATGAGATACATTTGAAATCTGTGTTTTATTTTCTTTTTTTACACTTTCTCCTTTTACACATGTGTGATACATTCCATAAGAATGTTTGTTTGTTTTTTGACTTTGTACATATATTTTCATCTCTTTTTCACATCGATTTACGTTGTTGGACCGATGAGATTTGACGCATGCACACGTGTGGTGTGTGTGTGTGTGTGTGTGTGTGTGTGTGTGTGTGTGTGTGTGTGTGTGTGTGTGTGTAAGCGTACGCACGTGTGGTTAATACAAAAGTGTGCGGTATTTTTATGTGTATCATTCTGGGGTAGCCTTGTACAGGAATGTGTGTACGGTATATATACGTTTTACTGCACAACGTCTTTTGCGTATTGTTACTGGAAGTGTTTGTTGTTTGGCAACATGTACATTTATTTGATTTGAAGATACTGTTGCTGTTTTTGTGCAAACTTTTGTTTTTATCTTCATAGACATTAGTGAACGAATTCTTTAATACCTGACTGCAAGAATCTGCTGGTCCAGAATGGTCTTTTCTTCGCTGAACAACTCTTTCTCTCTCTCTCTCTCTCTCTCTCTCTCTCTCTCTCTCTCTCTCTCTCTCTCTCTCTCTCACACACACACATACACACACACACACGCACGCACGCACGCACGCACGCACACACACACACACACATACACACACACACACACACACACACACACACACACACACACACACACACACACATATATTATATATATATATATATATATATATATATATATATATATATATATATATATATATATATATTAAAATGGTTGTCATAATCTTTCATTCTTACCGTCATTTACTTTTTTATACTCACTTGTTAATCACTTTGTATAATACAGTGTCTTATGAACTCAATCTTCATTCCCAACCCTGTCTTTGTATTGCATGCCCGTGCACCTCTTTGGACCACTATGCAATGGACTCATTGGTCACTTTACACTATTTCTTTGACATGGCACCGGAATCATGTTTTTCCTTTTTTTTTTTTTTGCCTTTTTTCTTCTTTCTTTCTTTTTTCTTCTAATTGCCCAGGTGCGTTTGCACCCAGACGTAGGTGCATTTTCACCTTGCCCAGTGGTGCATTTGCACCCCTTTTTAATTTATGAAGTGTGGACGGAAAATCTCAAATGACAGGATGTGCTCTTCGATCGTTTTTTAAGTTTTGCTTATTCGACAGTAAGTGATCACGTTTGATGAGTCACATCTGTGGAGAACTCTCTCTCTCTCTCTCTCTCTCTCTCTCTCTCTCTCTCTCTCTCTCTCTCTCTCTCTCTCTCTCTCTCTCTTCCGAATCGCCTTTCTCTCCGTCTAAATTTCTGACTCGCTCTTATCTTTTTATGATTTTTGTCATTAAAATTATCATTCCTTTTCGAGAAAATCAATGTTCAAGTTCTAATTTAGAAATGGAACAGTTCGACAAACGTGGCAAGAATAGAATGTTCATGGCCAGAAGAACACTTTGTTTCATAAGGAGACTTAAATTCCAAAGAATAAGAAAAGGTGATGATGGTGAATTTGGACAAACGCTGTCACTCTGGAACAAACGTGCATTAGAGTCAGTTCAGACAATACACTGAAGTAGACTTAATCTTTCCACGATGTAGAAACGTAACAGACGATGAAGTACTTTTTTTTTTTTTTTTTTTTTTTTTTTTGCTGTCTCGTGGGTAACCATTTGAGCTCAACATAAAGTTTTAAGGTGCAATAAACATCACAGTCTTTTTTTCTCTGAGTCGAGTACAAACAGGGATGAATTACAACAAGACGCCTGTCGATTTATCTTCATAAGATCTCTAAGCTAAACATCTGTTATTGATTCTTTGTTTGTATACATATAAAGACTGGAGTTACGACGTAGTTTGTTGAAGTTATTTCTTGGACATTTTTCAGCCCCGTAACAGGAAAATTAACCATCAATATCATGACCATATTCGGGGACAGAGATATATTAGGGGAATGAAAGTAGAAAACAGGGTAGAGAGATACTCATTTTCATAATATCATGCATTACATATACGCATTCGCACGCACGTGACCATTCACTCACCCGCTTATACATACGTATATGCACACACACGCGCACACACACAAGCACATACACACACACACACACACACACACACACACACACACACACACACACACACACACACACACACACACACACACACACACACACAGCGTACGAGCACAAACATATACATACACACAAAAAAAAAACACGCGAGCGCGCATGCACGCAACTACACACACACACACACACACACACACACACACACACACACACACACACACACACACCTTTTCTCAATACAAAGATATGTTCCTTTCTCAACTGAAAATTCTTTCGTTTACTGTGTATCTTGTACAGTGGCTTTTCTTTGCTCTTGGAAGGTCGTCCGAAATGGGTCGAACCACTGTCAGATTGTTGTTTTCCGTTCTCACGATGTTGTTAATCACTCAATATTCAGTTTTAGTTGATGAGATTAATAAGTTTACAAAGCAGTTTGGAAGCTAAAATCAAAGCAAATGCTTAAAAACACCATTCTTTAATGCATCAAGACCGGGCATACGCATCACTGAAAAATCAATAGAAAATGGTAATGTTTTCGATCTGTGGAAAAAAGACCAGAAACAAAAACTGCTCTCTCTCTTTCTCTTTCTCTCTCTCTCTCTCTCTCTCTCTCTCTCTCTCTCTCTCTCTCTCTCTCTCTCTCTCTCTATAAGAAGGAACGGAACAGAAGAACTACACAGTTCTTATAAGATGAGTGCCGGTATGTTTGTGTGCTCGCAGGAGCTGAGATGGATGGGGACTTGTTTCTTTCTTTCTCTCTCTTTTTTAAACCTTCTTTCCAGTTTTTTTTCCTCTCGCCTCTGGTTCTTCCATTTCAATAAGAAAAATAAAATAAAATCACCGGATCTTGATTTTAGAAGACACTGCATTGTTGAAAAAATTTTGACAATACACTATTAAACCTGAGAAGCCTTTTTGTCGTGTATTATGTGAGCGAGCATGCTTGTGTGAGGATGGACGTGGGGAGGGATCTTACAGAAGTCTTTGTTGTGTGTGTGTGGATGGGGGTGGGGAGTGGTAGGTATTATGCTGCATTGTATTGTAAAACTTCACCGTTACAACAGATTTCTCTGAGTGAAGTTCGAGCTGACAATCGCCATAATTCAGTGCCATCCCTATTTTCCTGTTTGTGTGGAATATTGTTGACCTGTCACAGAAGACGTTACTGCAGAGTTTGGCAAGGGACGACACCTTTGTTGCCCGGGGGTCTTTCATGTGAGCAAATTGCGTGCTACTGTATGCTGTCCAGAGGGGTAAGGAGGGGAAGTGGTCAGTAAGCAGAAACAAATGATCTGGGGAAGAAGACCAGCCATCTGTTTTAACACACGTACTCAAGAGGAAACAGTGATGACAGTTATGGCCTAACGACCTGCAAATCTGGTTTTACTTTTTCTGCCTCAGAACATTCCAGAGTTGAACCAGTAATGCAGATCTTAAGTAAATGTTATCGAACGAGTCACAAGACAATGCAGTAATGCTGACTCCCAAGTAAATGCCAAGTTACAGGGTGTTTTTCCTATGACTGGGGATTGCACATATGGCCTTCGTCGATTATTACCCCGCCATGAAGTTTAAGTTCCTGACACACTCTTTTTTTTTCTTCTTTTTTTTTGTTAATGATCTTTTGTCGTTAACATTATCATTCCTTCTCGA
>CM031615.1:12178472-12180315 GCA_018398815.1 Conus ventricosus
ACACTCAGCTAGCCACACATTGCCAGTCACACCTTGCCAGCCACTCATTGCCAGCCACACCTAGCTAGCACACCTAGCAGCCACACCAGCAACACTTAGCCAGCCACACCATGCTCGTACCGAGCCACACGTAGTCAGCCACATCTACCTGGCCATACCCAGCAAGCCACACTTAGCCAGCTACAGTCAGTCACACCTAACCAGCCACACCCAGCCAGTCGCACCTTGCTAGTCACAACCAGTCAACCACACTTAGCCAGCTACATCCAGTTACACCTAGCCAACCACACCTAGCTTCCCACACCTAGCCACCCACACCCAGCCACACCTTACCATCCACAGTTAGCCAGTCACACCCAGCCACATCTAGCCAGCCACATCTAGCTGGCCACCCCAGCCAGCCACACCTAGCCGGTCACGCCTAACCATCCACAGTTAGCCAGTCACACCCAGCCAGCCACACCTAGCCGGTCACACCTAGCTATTCACAGTTAGCCAGCCTCACCAGCTAACCTAGCCACCCATACACAGCAAGCCACACCTAGCCAACCATGCCCAGCTACCCCACATCCAGCCAGCCACAATCAGCCAGCCACAATCAGCCCAGGCACAACCAACCGGCCACACATAGCCAGCCACAACCAGCAAGCCACAACCAGCCAGCCACAACAAAGCCAGCCACACCCAGCCAGCCACACATAGCCAGCCACACCCAGCCAGCCACACCCAGCCAGCCACACCTAGCCAGCCACACCTAGCCAGCCACACCTAGGCTTTTCCTGTGGCAGCTCCAGCACCGCAGTCCACTAGAAGCAATCAGCATCAGTTTACCATGGTGTCATGTCCAGAGAACTAATAAACACCAGTTCTAGCCCATCCACCGAAACCAGTTTCGGGCAGATGACTCTAGAACTGGTGTTTATTAGTTCTCTCACAAGTAACACTTTAACAACGAATTAAAAATAATAATCCATCACACATTCTCTTTCAATAACCAAAAAAATAACGATTATCTACAAACAAACATGTGGGAAGTGAAAAATAGGTCACAAAAACAATCATTTTTTACATGCTATAATTTTAAAAACAACTACAAATTATAATAATAAACTAACCTTAAATGTCTTGTGAATCCTCTGCTACAGTGTCAATGCCTTTTTATATGACAACAGCAAGAAATAATGTCACAGGTAGAAATACGTCACAGAACTTGCTTTCCGGTGTCCGCCCGAAGGCAGCCTAAAAAAGTGGGAGTTGACTACTCGTCAGATGAATCACCTCCCTGCACTTGTTTTAAAGTTGCTTTCAACTCCTTGACTTCCTTTTCTACTTCATCAATTTCCATTTCAACAGTTGTTAAGAGTTCGGTTTGCAAACGTAGTCTTTCTTTTATCTTCCTTCTATTTGTTTTCATTTTTCCTAATTCAGTTTGTTTTTTATGTATCCTTGCTCTTAGTTTTGTTTTTGAAACTGTCTGGGAATTTGCAACAGTTGCTAAATAATTATAAACACGATGAATGCAAGGATTAATCTTCACTTGAGAAGTAGAAGGTTGTTCAGGCGGAGCAGTAGCAGTTTCAGTTTCTATTTTTTGACTACACCTAGCTGCAAGGGTTTAAATATCACTGGCAAAAAAAGCACTCCGTCATTTTTTTAAACTTAGTAACATTACCACTTACCTAGCATTGCACCACATATTGCAATACATATGCCTTTCCTGTCCGACTCTCTCTTAACTTCCTGTCACGGTCAGAGCAATCTTGTCACACCCCCGTGTTCGAAAACCTTTCGTGCAGGAAGTTTTAACTGTGCATGACAGTTTACACCAAAAATTACTGTTGTC
>CM031615.1:12181315-12218815 GCA_018398815.1 Conus ventricosus
GCACTTCCATTCCTCTTTTAAAAATTTGGGGCCCTTGGAAAAAATTCCTTTTTAACCCTGACCTCCCCAAATAAAAGCTGGGAACAAATCTGAGATACCTTAAACGTTTTTAAAAGTTTTTGGGGCCTGGCCCTTCAAAAGGAACAATATGTTTCGAATTGCTAAAAAACTAGGAAATTTTCATCCTTTTTCCTTCTTAAACTAACTTAACCCGGGGTTGGGGGGTAATTTTTTAAAACAGCACGGGCCGATACGTTTTTATTTCCTCGCTGCTTTAAGGGTGGAAATTTCTTTTTAAACATTTTTCTCAAATTCTTTGTTTTGCCCATCCTTTGAGTATCGCCAATAATCACTCATTTTTCGATCATTTTAATGGGGTAGCCCTGGAAAACATCATATAATAAAACATGATTTTTGTCGGGTTTCCCAATCGATGGATTTTTTTTTGGGACACTTTAAGGGGCTAGATTGTTTCCCACCCATGTGTAAAAATTTTAAACAGTTTTTGGTTTTTTTTTTCTTCAAACGACCATTTGATCACGCAAAAGGAAAGGATTTTCCATAAATTAGTTTTTTTGAGTAATCCCAATATTAGTCACTCCTCTCGTTTTTGGGGACGTGATGAACCTTGCAAGAACACCCACAGAAACATTGTTTTTTTAAATTTGATGTTAAACTGCTCTTTTCGCACCAATGCTGGGGGCAGGGGAATGTAACCTTTGCTAAAATCTGCATATTAGCCTTTTAATCTGATCTCTAAACTTTTCCCCCTCTGACCAACCAACCTCCATTTGGCTTTTTCAGGGGGCCACATCAAACTGGTAACATTTTGGTCTCCCCAAGGGGTGTTATCATTATAAAAAATATCTGTTTGTTTATTAGACCCAATTTCTAATTTCTTCATTTTTTGTATAAATCGTTTAAAAACCTAACATTATTTTTAACTGGGGGGTCTTCTTAGTTTACTTGAATTTGAGAAATACAACCAACACTGCCCGCACTTTTGCGGGATAAATACTTCTAAATAAATATCCAGTGCTCTTGACAAACGCCTTTTCCCCCTCAGCATTCCCTTTCAAAAAAATCACTGGGCCTTTCAATATCTTACCATGCTGTTTTTCTTTTCAAGCCAACTATTTATTAAATTTAAAAAAACAACGACTCCCAAAGTCGCTTAATCCGAACAAATCAACTCTTTTTTGCTTTGGCTCAAAACTAAAGTATAAACACCCTTTGGGGTTGTTTAAGGACTGTTTTGAACAGTTTAATTTTCGTTTTCTTTTTTTAAAAATTCCTTTTTTACCTCAGTCTCTTTTAAAAAAACTTTTTCCCTTGCCCTTTTTTTGAAATCAAAAAATTTGTCTTTGTAGTCATTAAAATCCCTGTAAACGACTAAAATCTTCATCCGTGATGTTTGATCACTATGCTTTAAAAAATATCAGATTTAAGGAACTAAATTTAGCTGTTATTGTTTAACCATACGGTCTTTTTGGGGTTTAGTTTTTTAAATTTTTTTCTAGCACACCTACACTAAGAACACGCCAAAGGGTAAAGCAAACCACCGGGAAAGCGGGTGCGCCATGCCCGTTTCTATAGACCAAACTCTTCCTGCTGATGCAGCTTATAGCGATGCTCCATATTAACATAGGTAACAGCATTAAAGCAAGAATACCTTTCTTTTGGGGTTTTGCTGTATTTTGAAAGGTCTTGCTCATTTTTTTCAGCTTTTGTGTAATTTTTGTTAATCTAATTTTTTTATGTCGGGTTTTCACACCTTTTCTTCGACGACTCTGGGGTGAGCGTTTTTTGGAAAAACCCGAACAGACATTTTTTTTTAAAAAAAAAAAAAAAAAATTTTAATTTGATATCTTTTAATCTGTTTTCTTGAATATTCCGCCGGGAATATAAAAAACAAAAGTGCTTAAGTGGTTTTTCACTCTCTTTTTCTTTTTATTTTTAATTTTATTTCTCTTAAAACCGTTTGCCACTTCCCTCAACTATTATCCTCTGTTGACCTTTTGGGCAATCCTAACCGATTCGGTTTAAAAAAACACGATCTAACATGTAAGGGGCAGACTTTTGACACAAGGTCAACTGTTGGATTTTTTACACCCCCCCCCCCAAAAAATTTTCTTATTTCGTCAAAATGTTGAAAGGGTTTTAAAGGGCCCCGCTAGCGTAGTTTTTGGTTTAGGACAACCCTAAAATCGAACTTGAAATTTTCCCGAAATTTTAGGTTTAAAATAAACTTTTCATTTCCTCTTTTGAAGGGTTCTTCATTTTCACACAGCAATAAAAAAACTTTAAGCGATCTGCTGCGAAAATTTAAAACTAAAATTTCCCAAATATAGCGTCGGCCTTGCATCTGGGATATTTTGTTTTTGAAAATCATCTTTCGTAAAAAATTTTGCAAATTTTTTGACTGATATTTTTGCTCAATAAACCTTTGGGCAAAATTAGAGTTGCAAACACCGTCAAACTCTAACGAGATTTTCAGAAATGCTGTACTTTGTTTTCGGTGTCTGATAAACTGATAACCCCTTTGTTTTCTTTAAAAGTTAGTTCAAAATGACGATCTGTTTTTTAATGCCCCCTTGAAAGAAAAGGCGATGCACTTTTAAACAACCAAAATCTAAGGGAATGGAAAAGCGATTTCCCCTACGAAAAATTTTACAAAAATACATGCTTTTTCCGTCGGGTTTTAAGCTTTCCCCGGGCGTCATTCTGTTTTTTAGCCCCATCATCATTTCAATTCCTTGAAACGCAAATAAAGCCCTTTCATTTGGGTTCCATAGATCAAAAATAGGTTAAAAAAAAATTCCCTTCATTGGGGTAAAGAAAAATATTTTGGGGCCCCTAAAGGGTTTTATAGAAATTTTTTTTAAAGGGGGGATTGCCCGTCCCAGTTCTGGAAAAACCCTGCCCTTTTTGGGTCTGTTTTCGGATTCGAGTTTTTTTTTTTTGGAAAAGAAAGAGGGGCGCAGACCCTGGCAAAATTCACTTCACCCTGCTCCTAGGCTGGAAATTTAAAAAGTAAAATTTTGGGTTTTCCGCATAAATATAAATGGTTTTATTTGGAACAGTAATATTCCCTTTTTTCCCCTTTTCACGCAAAAGGGTTCTTTCAGTCTTCTAGGGCGGGTCGAGAATCGAGCCATATCTTGCGACTTTTTTTTTTTATAAAAAAAAAATAAAAAATTTAATTTTTTTAAAAAACAGGGCGGGGCATTGAAGATTGATGTTCCTGATCCGGAACGCCCAGAGTGAAATGACCCCTTTGATACAGCATGTGCCCGTAAAATAACAAAAAGGTAGGGCCCGGGAGCTTTTAAACAAAAGTTTACCCCTAAACCTCCTGAAGTTTTAGACCCTAATGATTTGAAGTGGGAAAAAAGGGCCCAAATTTGTTTTTTGTGAAAAGGGGCCCCAAACCCAAAGAAAAACCTTTTTTCGGTTTACAGAAAAACCGAACCCATCAAAGTTTGTAGGCATGAATACAATTAGACAAAGACTTAGGGCGGAAGATCAAAAATCCCCTTTGGCAATACAAAACCCCAAAAATTAAAAGGGGGAAAAGAAATTTTCAAAACTTAAAAACCACTACAAGAACTCCCAACAGAAAACCAAAATACAAAACAGGGAACTTCAAGTTTTAAGTCAAACACCCAACAAATTTAAAAACTTCAATAGGCAGAAACCATTTTGGTTCAGAAGAAACAGTACCAAAAACAAAAAAAGCAAAACCTTTTTGTCAGAAGAAACAGTACCAAAAACAATAGAAGCAGAAAACCAGTTTTTTCAGAAGAAACAGCCCCCAAAAAAAATAAAAACAAAACCAGTTTTCAGAAAAAACCCGTACCAAAAAAAATAGAACAAAACCAGTTTGTCAGAAAAACAGAACCAAAAACAATTGATTTTTTTTTTCATTCCCTATAAGAGAATTATTAGCCCTTAATCGTACTTTGGGAACCCTTTCCCGGGCAAATTTAATAAACAATTTAGAAAAACTGGTGAACTAAAGAAGGATAAAGAAAAAAAAAAAGAAAAACCGCGTTTCTGACGAGGGGCCAACTTAGGGGGGTATGTTAAAGAAAAATAAAACCCCAAAGACTACATGAGCTTAATCTAGAAAGAATTAGCTAGACAAGAAGTTTTTATATACTAACCGAAAAGAATTTTTTACGAACTCAATGAACAAAAAATAAAACTACAAAAATTTTTTAAACATGAAAACACAACGCTAGCAGAACAAAATAAGAACACGTTTAGAGAGCGGGGATTCAAAATTAGCAAGCGTAAAACAGCCTTAGGTTTTGGCAATAAGTACACTAGTTTTGGCTATTACAGGGGGGCGGGGGCCCAAATCCGGGTGCCTCCCCCCGCCATCGCCTCCTGAAAAATCTTTGGGTAAAAAAACCCTTGATAAACTTGGGGGATTTTAAAAAAATTACCGGAAAGCTATAACCTTTTACCAGGTAAATTGGGGGGCGCCCTTTAAAGCGGCTTTTGTCTATTGCAACAAAGTAGTTTGGTTTTTATGGCTGAGCACTTTTTGGGCTTTAATTTTCTTTTTAATAGTTGGGTTACTTTTTTAAAGTAAAATAAAGAAGGAGTAATCCTGGCCATTTAACCCAAAAAACAACAGGGGCTGTTTTTTCATTTTTCGTGGTCATTTTTTTTTTTTTATTTTCGGGACTTCGTGTACTTCGTGGTTTTCCAAAACCCGCCTTCGGGGGGGCCCCTTGGGATGGATGACTTATTCTTGGGGGTTTAACTTTTTTTTTTTATTGTTTGTAAATTAAAAAGTTCAAAAAATTTTTGGGCGTTTTTTTTCCCATCTTCGTTCATTGGGCCCGCCACAAGGATTTCATTTTTTGTATTTAAAATTGTACCTATCCCGGGGTCAAAAAACAGAAGGCAGCATGAAAAAACCAACGCCAACAGCCCAAATCCCCCTTTCGATCTTTCGAAATTTTAAAACAAATTTTGGGACCTTTTTATACTTGAAGGCAAATCCCCCCCGTAAATTAAAAGCTTTCCCCTAAATTTGGGCCCAATACTGTTTTTTGGCATCAAAGGGCCCGAAGGGTCATTATGCCCCGATCTTGCCTGTGCCTTGGGGAAACCCAGCAAACCCCCCAAAAGTAAAAATACGAAAAGAGTCGTTTTTTTCGTTTTTAAATTTCCCGCTTTAGTTAGGGCCCTTTGGAAATTCTAAGATAAAAAAGGGTTTTCCATGCTAATTTTTGCTCTTTCTCTATGGACCCGAGAACGCAAGGGCCCCCGGGAAAAGATTTTGAAAAGGGGGATTCCAGTCATAGTTTTAAACCTTTTCTGTGGGGCCCCCCCCCCAAAAAGGGTGGGCCTTTTAAACCATGAAATTTAAGGCCAACTTTTGTCTAAAAATTCCCTAACAATTTTATTAAATTCTTACAGATCCTTTTCAAAACCTTTATTCTATTCTTTTGCTTTAAAGGATTAAACGGTTTGTCCTTTGGTTAAGGGGGCTTGCAGTTCAGTCAAAAAAAACTCTGAAGGTTTTAATAGAAAAGACAAAATGACCCCCACCAAAAGGGGCGGGGGATTTTTAAAAGATCAGCATCGATTTCTTCCCCCAAACCCCGTTTTATGCACAAAAAACAGCAAAGTTTTAAATTGGTTTTTGATAAAAATGCATCGGAATGAGAACCACACTTTCGCGATGTAGTCTTTTTTAATAGGGGGTTTAAAAAAATCTGTTTAATGGCGTACTCCCTTTACTTGAAAGGGGTCATCTGGTCCCCCGAAATGACAAAAATACATTGTTTTTATTTTTTAAAATTGTAGTGCGGCCCAACAAATAATTTTTCCTCATAATTTAAATATTTATATTTTTTAAAGCCCGACCCATCGTCCCAAAACAGCGCAGGCCTCCAAGGGGGGTACAGGACTGCTCAAAGGGGGGGTGAAGACCCGTGCTTCTCGGGGCCTCCCCAGCAAACCCTTTGGGTGTTTTTTTTCTTCCAAAGCAAATCCTTTTTATTTCGTTTTTAAAAAAAGTTTTTTAACAATAAAACTCAAACCGTCCTTTTTTTTTAAGTATGCTATTTTATAACCAAACGGGCCCCAATGATTGACCCATAAATTGGGTTTTCAAAGTCCCTTTTTGGGTTTAAAACTGAACCAAGAAGAAAAAAAAATTAAAAAAGTTTTACCAAAAAGAGGAAACTTTTGTTTTGCAAGTTTTAAAAATACCTGATGGGTTTTTTACGGGTTTTGCTCACTAAAAGAAGCAATGAGTAACTTTGACATTACTTCCCCAAAATTAAAAAATGCAAAACTGAAAACAATGTTTTAAAATTCAACCTAAAAAGAAAAATAGTTTTCATTTTTGGGTGGTGAGCAAACTAAAATGTTAGGCTTTACAACACCAATCGAGACAATTTAAAAGTTTTAGTGTTACGCTAGAAAAAAACTACTTAAAGGGGGAAAAACCGCTCGATCTTGCATTACATTCCCTTACTCTATTTTCATTTTGGGTGACTGAGCACTGATGAAAACCTTTTATATGGAAGGGCCCCCAAATGTTTTTTAAAAGCTCTTCCTCAGGGGAAAACTTTCATATTGCGATTATGAAATTATACAATTCCCAAAATTTTCAGTTTTTAAAAAATTATTTTGGGAGGGCAATCATTTTAAAATAAAAATCACAACAAAACGGAAAGTTGTAAAAAAGTATAACCTGGGGGGGGGGGGGACCCTTGATTTTTTAAAAAAAATAATAAAATTGTACTAAAAAAAAATGTCAAAAGGACCCGAAGAAAACCGGGGGGGTTACATTACGCCCGGGGAAAGGGGGTAAAAAACCTTTTGAATTAAAAGACCCCCTTTAAAAGTTTTTCGGACTTTGGAAAAGAACGGGGAGATTGGCGCTTTGTATGGTTTTTTAGAAAACTAAAAAAAGGGGGATTTAAAAAAGCAAAGAGGTTACGACAAAAAAAAAATTTTTCCCAAACTAGAAAAAAACTACCCCAAAAGTAGAAGCAAAAAAAACGGCCAGTATGAATATAAAATAGTTTGAAAACCTGAAAAGCAAATGGCACTTTGAACCAAATTAAATGGGACATAAAATTTTTAATTCCCTAAGCCCCTTTACATTTTTTTTGCCGTTTAAAAAAAGGTTTTTAGAAAAGCAAATTCCCAAAAATCTGGCCCCCTTTCCAAAAGTAACTTTTGCCAAGGGCAAAAAGTGGGAAAAAAGATTGGGAAAAAACCCGTATGGGAAAAAAAAAGTAAAATCCTCCACAGAAGAGAAAACGGTTTTTAAAAGGAAAGGGTTCAACAAAATTTACAGTTTTTTTCCCCAAAAGGGAAAATTTAAAACAAAGTTCACAATATATTTGAAATTTCTGTCTTTAAAAATGTGGGAGGTTTGGGGTTTTGGGCGTTAGTGAAAGTCCCCCCTAAAAGGAATTTAAAATTACTGGCCCAAAAATTAGACTTAAAAGCCCAAAGTTTCCATCCCCGTTTTTCACACGGGGGAGGATATTAAGACCATAACAACAAGCAACAAAATCAATGTTGACTTAAATAGAAACAATCTTACAGAACTGAATTGGATTAATGTTACACATTTAGGCCTCATAGGGTTTTATTATACTGAACAAGTTTTGACGGAGAGTATGATAAAAATAATAACTGGATTAGATTAAATTATGTTATAAAACTATGGAACAGACAACTTTGGTGTCAATGCCGATGTTAAACTTTATGATAAAAACCCCTCATTGCTCATTGATTTGTGGGCAGACTGGTTGTGGAAAAACAATATTTGTCCTCGACCTATTACAAACAGTTTATCGTTATAATTTTGATCATATAGTAATTTTCTGCCCCACACTTAAATGGAACAAAGCATATAATGATAGAAGGTTTATATGGCGGATGATGCCATATTTTTAGTTGATCCCAGCAATAAATTGAGTGAGTGTTTAGAAGCCTTTTTTAGATTGTTTAAGGGAACGCAGACACTATTTATTATAGATGACTGTTCAGCAGAAAGAGACATAGTTAAAAAAAGAAACACTTTGTCAAAACTGGCTTTCAGTGGAAGACATGCTGGGATAAGTGTGTGGATTTTATGTCAAAAATATAACTCAGTTTTAAAAGACTTTAGAGAACAGTTAAAGACTGTAGTTTTATTTCACATGAAAGACAGAGACGCATTTGATGAATGTATGCGTGAAAATGATGTTATTGAAAATGATCAGGAAAAACACAGGATTAAGCAAAAATTAAAATCTGAAAAGTTTAGTAAATTAGTATTGAAAACGGATAACCCTACACAGTATGTTTGTTTGTAAAAAATCGTTATTTTTTTGGTTATTGAAAGAGAATGTGTGATGGATTATTATTTTTAATTCGTTGTTAAAGTGTTACTTGTGAGAGAACTAATAAACACCAGTTCTAGAGTCATCCGCCCGAAACTGGTTTCGGGTGGATGGGCTAGAACTGGTGTTTATTAGTTCTCTTGTCCTATAGCTTACCATGGTGCAACTGTCCTATAGTTTACCATGGTGTAGCTGTCCTATAGTTTACCATGGTGTAACTGTCCTATTGTTTACCATGGTGTAACTGTCCTATAGGAGCTGATTGCATCAGTTTACCATGGTGTCATGTCCTATAGTTTACCATGGTGTAACTGTCCTATAGTTTACCATGGTGTAACTGTCCTATAGTTTACCATGGTGTAACTGTCCTATAGGAGCTGATTGCATCAGTTTACCATGGTGTAACTGTCCTATAGTTTACCATGGTGTAACTGTCCTATAGGAACTGATTGCGTCAGTTTACCATGGTGTAACTGTCCTATAGTTTACCATGGTGTAACTGTCCTATAGGAGCTGATTGCATCAGTTTACCATGGTGTCATGTCCTATAGTTTACCATGGTGTAACTGTCCTATAGTTTGCCATGGTGTAACTGTCATATAGGAGCTGATTGCATCAGTTTACCATGGTGTAACTTTCCTGTAGTTTACCATGGTGTAACTGTCCTATAGGAGCTGATTGCATCAGTTTACCATGGTGTAACTGTCCTATAGGAGCTGATTGCGTCAGTTTACCATGGTGTAACTGTCCTATAGGAGCTGATTGCATCAGTTTACCATGGTGTAACTGTCCTATAGGAGCTGATTGCATCAGTTTACCATGGTGTAACTGTCCTATAGTTTACCATGGTGTAACTGTCCTATAGGAGCTGATTGCATCAGTTTACCATAGTGTAACTGTCCTATAGTTTACCATGGTGTAACTGTCCTATAGTTTACCATGGTGTAACTGTCCTATAGGAACTGATTACGTCAGTTTACCATGGTGTAACTGTCCTATAGTTTACCATGGTGTGACTGTCCTATAGTTTACCATGGTGTAACTGTCCTATAGGAGCTGATTGCATCAGTTTACCATGGTGCAACTGTCCTATAGGAGCTGATTGCATCAGTTTACCCTGGTGTAACTGTCCTATAGGAGCTGATTGTGTCAGTTTACCATGGTGTAACTGTCCTATAGGAGCTGATTGCGTCAGTTTACCATGGTGTAACTGTCCTGTAGTTTGCCATGGTGTAACTGTCCTATAGGAGCTGATTGCGTCAGTTTACCATGGTGTAACTGTCCTGTAGTTTGCCATGGTGTAACTGTCCTATAGGATCTGATTGCGTCAGTTTACCATGGTGTAACTGTCCTATAGGAGCCGATTGCGTCAGTTTACCATGGTGCAACTGTCCTATAGGAGCTGATTGCGTCAGTTTACCATGGTGTAACTGTCCTATAGTTTACCATGGTGTAACTGTCCTATAGGAGCTGATTGCGTCAGTTTACCATGGTGTAACTGTCCTATAGGAGCTGATTGCGTCAGTTTACCATGGTGTAACTGTCCTATAGGAGCTGATTGCGTCAGTTTACCATGGTGTAACTGTCCTATAGGAGCTGATTGCGTCAGTTTACCATGGTGTAACTGTCCTATAGGAGCTGATTGCGTCAGTTTACCATGGTGTAACTGTCCTATAGTTTACCATGGTGTAACTGTTCTATAGTTTACCATGGTGTAACTGTCCTATAGGAGCTGATTGCGTCAGTTTACCATGGTGTAACTGTCCTATAGTTTACCATGGTGTAACTGTCCTATAGGAGCTGATTGCATCAGTTTACCATGGTGTAACCGTCCTATAGGAGCTGATTGCATCAGTTTACCATGGTGTAACTGTCCTATAGGAACTGATTGCGTCAGTTTACCATGGTGTAACTGTCCTATAGGAGCTGATTGCGTCCGTTTACCATGGTGTAACTGTCCTATAGTTTACCATGGTGTAACTGTCCTATAGGAGCTGATTGCGTCAGTTTACCATGGTGTAACTGTGCTATAGTTTACCATGGTGTAACTGTCCTATAGGAGCTGATTGCGTCAGTTTACCATGGTGTAACTGTCCTATAGGAGCTGATTGCGTCAGTTTACCATGGTGTAACTGTCCTATAGTTGACCATGGTGTAACTGTCCTATAGGAGCCGATTGCGTCAGTTTACCAGGTGTAACTGTCCTGTAGGAGCTGATTGCGAAGTGATTTTCTTTTTTTATTAAACACTAAGGGATGACTCGTGTAGGATGCAAAAAGAGCGCGTAAGAAAAAATATGAATGCCACCCAATTCGGACCTGCCAGGGCAACGTCCATCTCCTGAGTGAGAATCATCAGCATCCCCAAGACTGAGATCATCCATTCACAGTGATAAAGTGGCGTCTCCGTCACCACGAGACAAAAAAACCCTGTATGCCTTCCCAAAGGATGTAAAAGGAAAACAGACTGCAAAAATGAACAGGTCAAATTAATATATGCATGCCTGATTTGTAAACTTTGTCCTTGAGAAACAAAACTATTCTGACAGAGATTGGAATGTATGCACAGCAAAAAAAATTAGCTGCACTGGAAAGAAATCCAAAATCTGAAGCAGACTGAGGGTTTAAACATGCTTACTCAGGTTTTTCAACATGGAGAAACAGGAATACCACACTCAGATCCAGCCTGAAGTCTTTGTTTGTGACTAGTCGATGTATCCGCCTATAAACATGTTTGAATTATAGATTGTGACAGTAGAACTGCAAAGGAAAACCTAGTCAGAAAAAAAGATGCTTCAGAAGTGTACTCGACATCTTGACAGTGTCAAGCTCTTCACCATCAGCATGTTTCTATCACCCAAACATTTACATAGAACTCCATGAAAGCAAACAGTAAAGACCTTTTACTTCTCCTTTTCTAAATAACTGCTGCATAGTGGAACAGCCTACAACAGTTGTCCTGGGAAATATCAAAGAACGCCATGATCCCTTCTGAGAGTGGATCAATCACTTAACGTGCCGTCTGATCAATAACCTGGCTGTGGATGCATGTGAAGGAAAAGGGCGGAAAAGGGGAGACCAGGAAGTGTGGGACGTGTGGGGTGGGGTTTGTGGAGAGTATGTAGGACTTGGAGAGATGTGGAGGTTAGAGTAGGTGGTGGAGGGCAGAGGGTATAGGAGCCAAGAAAAGTAATAATAATAATAATAATAATAATAAGGACAATTTCTATAGCGCCCATCCTAACAACGTAAGCTACAGGGCGCTTTACAAGTTTTAATAATTATTCAACATCTAAAGCACACACACACACACACACACACACACACACACACACACACACACACACACACACACACACACACACACACACACACACACATACGCACGCACACACACACGCTGGAATATAATGTTGCATGCATAAACACACTATATGACACGGTGAACAGCTCATTTGTACACGAACAAAGTGTGCAAGTGACATGTAGTAATTTTGTAATATTTCAGGTGGTTTCCTGCAACTGGCGTTTGAACAGATACGTTTAAGTGCAGACTTTAATGTCAGGTAGGAAACGGCATGACGTAGATGGAAAGGTAGTGAATTCCAGAGTATTGCCGCAGAAAATGAGAATGCTCTAGAACCGTGCTGCTTTCGGTTATATGAGGGAATTCGAAAAATTCGGTCATCAGAAGAAGAACGGAGGGGACGTGTAGGAGTATATATTTCGAAGCGACCAGAGAGATATGTAGGGGTAAACAAATAACGGGTTGGTCTGAGTGAAAAATAATGAGAATGCTCAATGAACGAACAGGGCTGGATTCCTTCGTGTTCTCTCTCTCTCTCTCTCCTCTCTCTCTCTCTCTCTCTCTCTCTCTCTCTTCTCTCTCTCTCTCTCTCTCTCTCTCTCTCTCTCTCTCTCTCTCTCTCTCTCTCTCTCTCTCAACACACTAAGCCATTTGTTACACGATTAGGTAAAGAGACAAAAACGTGCTTATTTGACAATCGCCTTCCTTTATGTGTGAGATCAACAAGGCATTGGTTTCTGATGTCTCCTCTCCCATATCCCTTGTAGCATTACTTTCAACCCAACCCAAAGCATGAACTCTAACTCTTATCCAAATACAGCCACACCAAGACTTCTCTTGTGTCAGAACTAGTACTGCAATCCACTGGAAGCAAGCAACGTCAGTTCACCATGAGGTGTCTATCCAACAACTGTTGATTGCCAAGAGTTGGGGGCACAGGGCAAAGAATGCTAAAGGGAAAGTAGTAAGCGTATTCATCTCTGACAGTGAATGGGGCCGCAGGATACTGCATTGTTGAGAGAACCATTTGTTGCTATGACGATTTTCATATCCTGATTGAGAATCACCAGAATCCCAATATGCTGTAATAAAGGGCAATAATTCTGATCGTCCATTCACAGTATTTAACAGAGGCCCACTACTCGTAAAAAGCGTGACCAGTGCTTGATTTTATAAATTAAGGGGAAGATGTAAAAGAAAAAGAGACCGCAAAAAATGGGAAGCCAGAATAACGCTTGCATGACAAATCTGTAAACCCTGTCCTTAACAAACGAAAAGGTTCCAACGGAGATTGAAATAAACCTACAGCAAAAGTAATCAGCTGTATTGTCAAACCATCCAAACACAGTGAAGCAAACAAGTACTGAAGCAGACTGAGAGCTTAAACAAGTTTACTCGGGTCTTTTATCTGAAGAAACAAGAACATGACTGTTAGATCCAACCTTAACCTTTTGCTTGTGATTGGACCGTCCGTCTTCCTATATATATGTCAATCATAGTTTGTGGCAGCAGAACTGCAAACGAAAATCCAGTCAGATTAAAGAGATGTTTCAGACGAATACTCATCACGTTCTGTACTCACTAAGTGCTCTGACCTATCAGGCAGAGAGTCATCATGAAGACCTGTTCACAACAATGAGAGAGAAAGACAACTGTATTGATGTGATCACACAGAGTCTGCAAGTTCATCATTCAAGGAACAGTGCAGGGAAACAGGAAACGAGACGGAGAAGATAAAGAAAACGACGTTGCTTACTGGTCTGTACTGGGAAGATTTTTGCCTAAACACAAGTCAACAACCATCAGAACGGCCACAGCATTCATTATTGTAGTATCCCCAATGATGAGTCAGATGTTGAAAGGAATGATAATCCTACTGGATGAACAAAGAATCACATCGAACAACTTGACAGTAGTGGAAACAGTTCAGAGAATTAAAGCAACTGAGCAAATATGTGTGTAAAAGCAGAGAGAGAGAGAGAGAGGGGTGGTGGGACAACAAGGGTATATTAAATTCAAAGGGTGAAGGTCTTCACCAACAGCATATTTCTTTTACCCAGACTCTTACATAAAACTGCATGTAAGCAAACAGTGAAGTTTTCTGAAATATTCGTTTCAAAACCAAGCATTTCACAGGATACTGGAACAGCAATGGGCCTGGGAAATATCAAAGAACGCCATGATCCTTTCTGAGAGTGGACCAGTCATTTAACGGGCTCTCTGATAAATAACCGGGCTGTGGCTGCTGAAAAAAAGGAAGAGGGGTGGGACAGGGAGACAGGGAAGTGTGGGACAGGGAGACAGGGAAGTGTGGGACGGGGAGACAGGGAAGTGTGGGACAGGGAGACAGGGAAGTGTGGGACGGGGAGACAGGGAAGTGTGGGACAGGGAGACAGGGAAGTGTGGGACAGGGAGACAGGGAAGTGTGGGACAGGGAGACAGGGAAGTGTAGGACAGGGAGACAGGGAAGTGTGGGACGGGGAGAGGGTGTGAAGTGTATTTGGGGCGAGGAAGGGACCTGGAGTGGAGCTTAGGATGGGTGATAGAGCAGAGAGGATGGCAGCCACATAAAGTGGTCGTTGTTTGCAGAAAACGGTTTGGTTGGAGATGAAAGTATTGAGAATGAGCAATGAACAAACAGGTCTAGATTCCGCCATGAGCTAGCTCTCTCTCTCTCTCTCTCCTCTCTCTCTCTCTCTCTCTCTCTCTCTCTCTCTCTCTCTCTCTCTCTCCAGAATACGGTATTTTACATGTCTAAACAACGTAATAAAATGGACAAAAACTTTTTTTGAGACAAAAGTCTCCATTAGTTTGAGAGCACAACAGCATTTGTATCTGGTCTCTCCTATCCCCCTGAAGCATTACTCCCAACCTTAACCCTAACCCTAACTCAAACCCCAGCCACACATACACCTTCTCTGGTAGGCCCAGCACCGCAGTCCACTGGAAGCAGTCAACATAATTTCACCAGGAGGTATCCTACCAGAGTTGAATGCGAAGAGAACATCGTGAAAGACGGAAAGATATAAAGGGAAAATATTAGCCCTATCCATCCACCGAATATGGGGCTACTGGATTCCCTTTTCTTGAGAAAATTATTTGTTGCTATGACGTCTTTCAATTCCCGAGTGAGAATCATCAAACTCCCAGAGTGGTTGTGATCACCTATTCACAATGTTTTACAAAGAAAAGTGTACATGTTTAAACACTGTCCTTGAGAAACAAACAACAGAGAGGTGAACAGTAAAACTAACCCGTTCTATTGTAAAGTAATCCAAATACTGTCACAAGAACAAGAGCTGAAACAGACTGAGAGTTTACACATGTTTACTCAAGTCTTGCAGTCTGGAGAAACAAGAACATCACTTTCAGATTCAACCTGAAGCTTTTGCTTGCGACTCTTCATCCATCTGTTCACAGACTTTTGAATGATAGGCATAACAGCAGAACGAAACAAAATCCCATCACAAAAAGAGACGCTTCTAGTACTGAGGAAGTCCAAAGAACCACCAGTCAGAGAGTCATTATGAAGACCTGTTGACAATAATGAAACAAAAAACGCTGTATTGATGTGATCATATGACATGGTCACACAGAGTGTCTGTGTCCATCATTTACGGGCATGGGAAGAAGAGATGGGACAGACAGAAGAGGAGGGCAGACGTCAATGATCAATTCTCAATTATCTGCACTAGGAGTAGTTTTGCTACACCCAAACACATGCCCACAACTGTCAGAGGTTGAGACAATGGCCACAGTATTCATTATTGCAGTGTCCACTATGGCCTTGGTGGGCTCTGAGACCAGTGACAAATAAGATGTTGACAGATATGATAACCCCACTGGCTGAACAAAGAATCACATCCAACAACATGACAGTAGATGAAATAAAGTTTTGAGAAATAAAAATAAATAAAGTTTAGAGAAACAAAAATAAATAAAGTTTAGAGAAACAAATCCCTATCATCCATGAGCACAGATCTGCGTAAAGGCAGAGAGAGAGAGAGAGAGAGAGAGAGAGAGAGAGAGAGAGAGAGATGAGAGAGAGAGAGAGAGAGAGAGAGAGGAGAGAGAGAGAAGAGAGAGAACAGTTGTGGGACACACTGGTATTTTAAATTGAAAGTGTTATGTGTTTCATAGACAGCATATTTCTTTCACCAAAACCCCTACATGAAACTGCATAAAAGCAAACAGTGAAGTCTTTTTTCTTCTTCTCTAAATTGAGACCCTTGCTGGATACTGGAACAGCCTGCAACAATGGGCGCTTGGGAAATAGAAAGGGACGCCACGACCCTTCTGAGAGTTTGTCAATGACTTAACGTGTTTTCTGATTAATAAACTGGCTGTGGCTGCTTGAGAAGAAGCAGGACAGGAAGTGGGGGGGGGGGGGGAGAGGGAAGTGTGGGGACACACAGAGGTTGTAGAGTGTATTTGGGGAGAGGAGGATGCTGGAGTGGAGGTTAGGATGGTGAGTGGATGGTAGGAGCCTAAGATAGTGGTGGTGCTTGACAGGTACAGGTTGGTCAGTATGAAAAGTAATGGGGATGAATGAATATTATTTTCTCCATTTGTTCTCTCTCTCTCTCTCTCTCTCTCTCTCTCTCTCTCTCTCTCTCTCTCTCTCTCTCTCTCTCTCTCTCTCTCTCTGAACACACCACGCCATTCCTCATGCATGAATACGACTTATAAAAGACACAAAAACATACTCAGACAATCAATCATCTCCCTTAATCTGGGAAACAAAGCCTTTACTTCTGGTGTCGTCTCTTCTATGCACTCTCTAGCATCATTCGCAACCTTAACTCTAATTGTAACCCTAGTTAAGACAGCCACACCAAGGTTTTCCCTGTGGCAGCCTAACACTGCAATCCATTGGAAGCAATCAACATCAATTCACCATGAGGTATCTATCCTACCACAGCGGATTGCGAAGAGAACGGTTTTTTAACAATTGGGGTAACTCTCGTAGAGTAGAAAAAGAACGCTGAAGGGAAAATGTTAAGTCCATCCTTCTCTTACAGCATATGGGGCCACCGGATTCTGTATTCCTGAGAGAATTCATCTCCCAAGTAAGAATCATCCGAATCCCGGCAATGGCGGTGAACATTCAATTACAGTGTTTAACAGAAGCACACAACTCGTAATAAAGTGGGTATCTCCTTCACCATGAGACAAAAAACAAAATTGTCTGGCTCCCAAAAGCCTCAGCGAAGATTAATTTCGCAAGGTATGAGGATGATGTAAAAGATGAATAGACTGCAAAAATGAAGAAAAAAAGTGAAATAAACACTTGCATGAAAAAAATTGTAAACCTGTCCTTGAGAAACGAAAAGGTTTCAACAGAGATTGGACCATGTGTACCATATTCATTATTGCAGTGTCCCCCACGGCCCTGGTGGACTCTGGGACGAGTGAAAAGTTAGATGCTGAAATAGATGATAACCCCATCACATCAAACCATTTGACAGTAGAGGAAAGAAACTCAAAGAAACAATTCCCTTTATCCATGAAAATAACTGAACACAGATATGTGTAAAGGCAAAGACAGACAGACAGACAGTCAGAAAGACAGAGAACAGTGGTGGACACAAAGATCTTTTAAACTGAAGTGTTAAGCTATTCACTAGCAGCATGTTTTTTGTGTGTGTTTTTTCACCCAAACCCTTACATGAAACAGTAACCCTACACAGCATGTATAGGGGTCTCCTGTGGCAGCCCCAGCACCGCAAGCCACTGGAAGCAATCATTATCAGTTCTATCTATCATACTAGTGTTGATTGCCAAGAAACGTTTTATTCTTATTTTTCTTACAGTGGAAGGGACTCATGTGGGATCTAAAAAGAATGGCAAGGGATAAATATTCATCCTATCCATCTCTGACAGCATATGGCGCCATCCGATTTTGTATTGTTGAGAGAACCATTCGTTGCTATGGTGACATTCCTCTCCCATGTGAGAATTATCAGAATCCCTGATAACAGTTGCGATCATCCATTTACAGTATTTATTTAAGTAATGTCTCCTTCACCATGACACAAAAGCCCATACATGATGGCTCCCCAAAGCCCCCAGCAAAGCACAATCTTATGAAACAGGGGGACAATATAAAAGGAAAACTGTAAAATGAAAAAAAAGTAGAATTGATACTTGCACAACAAACCAGTAAATGCTGTCCTTCAGAAACGAAAAGGTTCTAATGGAGATTAAACTATACTGACTTCCATAAAAAACGCGAAAACAAAACAAGCTGAAGGTTGGGGGTGAATTTTATTGGTCACAATTGTACAGAGTGGAAGCGAGAATTCAACGTGATTTGATTCATTACACCGGTAATGTGTGAAAATGTCATCAGCAATATGTCTTTTGTGTGGAAAATCCAAGGTCACGTGACAAACCAGCTTGAAGTCCTAATACCGTTTGTGGCCACCATTTGCGTTGACAACTGCTTGACACCTGCGGCTCATTGAGTGGACCAGATGGTTGATGCGTCCCCTTGGCACACCAGCCCACACATGGACGATGGCCTGGTGAAGTTGAGCCGCTGTTGCTGGTCGTGGACGCAGGAGGTCCAACCGTCTGCCAAGTTCATCCCAAAAATGTTCTATTGGGTTTAAATCGGGACTGAGGGCTGGCCAGGGCAGCACATTGACGTTGTTATGCTGAAGAAATTGCTGGGTGGCCCTGGCGGTGTGTGGTCTTGCATTGTCCTGTTGGAATGTCCAGTTTGGGTGTTGCGCAAAAAAAGGATTGACATGGGGTCTGAGCACCTGGTTGATGTAGCGCTGTGCATTGACACCCTGTCCGCGACCAGGACCAATGTTCTGAAAGATGACTGGTCCTATGGCGTGGTTAATGCCAATTGCACCCCATATCATAACGTTCGGGCCTCCCCAGGGGTTCCGCTCTACCACACAGGAGTCAGCATAGCGTTCAACCAGGTCGACGCCATATTTTGACACGACCGTCAGCCATGTCAATACATAAACAGCTCTCATCTGAGAACAGTATGCGTCCCCACTGCTGCCTGCGCCAGTTGATTCGGGCTTGTGCCCACTGCAGCCTGTCCTGCCGGTGTCTTGGTGTCAGTACCGGACCTCTGTGAGGACGCCTACATGCCAGCCCGTTCTCCTGAAGATGCCGCCGCATAGTGTTGAGTCTGATTCATTGCTGGAGATTCCCAGGCACCTGTCGAGCAGTGTTAGCGGCTGTTTGCCGCCTGTCCCGCAGATGGGTTCGAACAAGATGGCGATCCTCTCTTTGTGTGGTGACCCAAGGACGGCCTGGCCGGGGACGATCATCAGTGGTACCAGTGACTCGCATGCGGTGCTGCAGACGATAGATGGTTGAGATGTGGACGTTAAAGATGTTGGCGACCTGCCTGGCATCCACACCAGCCTCCAGATGGCCTAGGGCACGATTGCGTTCCTCTGTTCGTAGTCTTGGCATCTCTGTAGCGCTCAGACGGCAAGTCGTTACCTGAACCTTGTAGCGCGGCTTTATAAAGGCTGCATGCCTGCGTACTTGTCGCTGGTTAACTTTGCTCTGCATGGTGTGCACGTGCCTCACATGCAGCAACCAGTTTGCCATTTTTGTTGACCCTCCAATGCCGGGAATGATGTGTTGCTCACACAATTTTTTCACTGCACGTGAGTCTTGGACCCAAACAACTTGCCACAATGGTTCCATATTGTATATTCACCCCTTTTCACCCGAAAAATAGCCTTTCAAATTTTCGCGTTTTTTATGGAAGTCAGTATATATGTACAGTAAGAGTAATCAGCTGTACCGTAAAGTAATCCAAACACTGTCAAACGAACACGTGTTGCAGCAGACTAAGGGTTTAAACTTCTTGTAATCTATGAAAGCAACAAAGCATTTGTTTCTGGTGTCTTCTCTTCCATACTCCCTTTAGCATTACTCCCAACCTAGCCCTAACTCAGCCCCAACACAGTCACACCAAGGTTTTTCCTGTGGCAGCCCCAACACTGCAATCCATTTCAGTTCACCATGAGGTATCTATCCTAACACAGCGGAACACAAGAGAACTTTTTAGCAGTAGGTGACGTCTCATGCAGGGTGGAAAAAAGTGCTGAGGGAAACTATGATGCCCATCCATCTCTGACAGCATATAGGGCCATTGGATTCTGTATTGTTGAGGAAACCATTTGTTTCCATGGTGACTGCAGTCCTCGAATGAACATATCAACCCCAAGAAAAAACATTGATTTTGAAACATTCAAGTTCCATCAGTGCAAACAACAAGAAAATGAGACCATAGACAGTTTCAACACTTGTTTGCGCCTGATAGCTGTGAACTGTGAATCTGAGAATGTGGATCGTGAAATCAAGACTCAGATCATTCAAGAATGCAGTTCGTCACGTCTCAGGAGACGAGCTCTCCAAGAAAATATGAGTCTCAGCTAACCTCTACAAACTGCTCGTGCATTCGAAGCTTCAGATATGCAAGCTAGAACGATGAAAGAAGAAGCAGAGACAGTGAATGCTGTTCATTACAGAAAATTACCAAACCCCAACTTCAAAAGTTCATCAACACATGATTTTCAGACAACTCAACAACAACGACCATGTGGATGGTGCAGTGGTCATCGCCGCACATGTGATCAGTGTCCTGCGAGAGACAAACCGTATCGAATTTGTACCAAAACTTTGCTGCTCATGTAGAAATTCAGGGCGCCAGTACAAGTCTATGTCTTCTGCAAAAGTAAACAATATTCAGCAAAACAATTACACATCCTGCTCTTCTGAAGAGAAGTATGTGTATGGCATTGAAGTAAACCAAGCTGCGTCGCACCGTTCTGATGAAGAATACGTATTTGGTGCTGCAGAGAATCCCAGTACAGCACCAAAAGTCAACATTCAGATCTCAGGGAAGTATGTTCCATTTCTTCTCCATTTCTTCTTACTGGAGCGTCAGTTAATAAAACTTATGAACAAACCTTCCAAGCAACCCCACAACAAACGAAAAGCATGCTGAAGGCAAAATCAACACACCTCTAAATGTGCTAGGCAAGCTTGACACCACTGTCAGATTCAAAAACACTGACACTCACGCTTCATTTTTTTGTTGTTCGTCCAAGCTGTGATGCTACAAGTGGTAATCTGCTCAGTGCCAGCACAGCTCAAAAGCTCAACCTTATCAATTTTGCTTTTGCCACTTCACCACACTCAACTGCTGACATTCTGTGTGAAGAATACCCGCACTTATTCCAAGGCATGGGAAAAATAGAGAATGTCACAGTCATACTGTATGATGATGAAAAAGTCCAACCAGTCACCCAGCCTTGCCGAAGGATCCCATATCACATGCGGAAGAAAAGAGAGGCCGAACTGCAGCGTCTTGAAGACTTAGACGTGATTGAGAAGGTTGATGGACCTACTCCACGGGTCTGACCTATCGTTGTTGCTCCAAAACCGAAGAAACCAGATGAGATACGGATCTGTGTTGACATGCGACTACGAAATCAAGCGATCAAACGAACACGTCACATCATGTCAACCATTGATGATATTCTGATGCAACTGAATCAGTCAAAAGTTTTTAGCAAGATTGACTTGAACTATGAATATCATCAGTTGGAACTAGATGAGGAATCCAGGAAAGTGACAACATTCATAATGCTAGTTGGACTCGGATAAACAAACGCTGAACTTTGGAGTCACATCTGCTACAGAAATCTACCAAAACCACATTGCTGAACTAATTGCTGACATTCCTGGCACTCTGAATACACGTGATGACATCCTGATCCATGGAAAGATTCAGGAAGAACATGATATTGTTCTCAAAAGAGTGTTTCAGTGTAAACAATCTCCCTGTCAAAAGTCTAGTGTGAGTTCAACAAGGGCCACATTGAGTTCTCTGACTACGTGTTTGAGCAGGTGTGTCACCTGATCCAAAGAAAGTTAATACTATCCATCGGGCAGCAACTCCGACAAATGCCAAAGAAGCCCGAAGTCTGCTTGACCTGACAAACTATGTGTCAAGATTCATCCCACGGTATCACTAGATCACTGGAATATCTGACACGGAAAGATGTTGAGTGGAAGTAGACCTCAACGGAAGAAAATGCCTTCCAAGAACTCAAGTCATGCCTGACGAGCAGTACTACTATGACATATTACGACCCCAACTTGGCCCCAATGGACTAGGCGCTGTTCCAGCGCAACGGGACAAAGATGATGTATCTCACATTGTGGCATATGCAAGTCATGCTGTCACTCATGTGGAACCACGCTACTCTCAGACAGAAAGAGAGGCCCTTGCCGTTGTTTTGGCATGTGAGCATTTCCATCTCTACCTGTGATATCAAAGTGATATCAGATATCCGTTAGAAGGGATATACAACAATCCAACCTCCAAGACATCTGTACGCATTGAGAGATGGAACCTCCGTCTGCAAACATACGACTTTGTTTTGAGATACAAGCCTGGTGCAGAAATCCTACCGACTTCCTCATCCGGCATCCAGTGAAAACTGCTGTCAACCAGACACCCATGACTGGAAAGTCGCTGAAGAGTTCATCAAGTTTCCCGTGGACAACACTGTACCTAAAGCCATGAAGCTAGGAGAAATTAGCAAAGCAACAAAAGAGGATCCAACACTTTTAGCAGTGAAAACAGCCGTCAAGACCAGCAACTAACATCCACTTACTGACTGTGCTGTTGATCTCTACTCTTTTCACATCTTCAAAATGATAAAAGATAAAGTATCAGTCAGTGGGGAGTACAACATTCTTCTTCGTAGAGATCGCATTGTGATGCCGAAATGTCTTCACAGTGGATTTAGCTCAAGAAGGTCATCAAGGCATTGTAAAGACACAAGAACCTTCTCAGAGAAAAGGTTTGGTTGCCACACATGGACAGAATTGTGGAATCAAAAGTGAATTCTTGTCTTGCATGTCTGTCCACATCCCCCATTCATCCTTCTGATCCTCTGAAGATGACAACGCTTCCCAAGCAACCCTGGTCTGAAGTCAGTCTGGACTTCACAAGATCATTTCCGTCTGAAGAATTCCTCATGGTTGTGATAGACGACTACTCTAGATTCCCCGAAGTAATAATTGTTCGTAGCACCAGCGCAAATACCATCATTCCTAAACTTGATGCTATTTTTGCAAGACATGGCGTTCCGGACATAGAGTGCAGTGCAATGCAGTACAGCACAGCACAGTGCAGTGCAGTATACTACAGCATAGTACCATACAATAGAGTGCAGTGCAGTACAGCACAGTACAGTGCAGTGCAGTATACTACAGCATAGTACCATACAATAGAGCGCAGTGCAGTACAGCACAGTATAGTGCAGTGCAGTATACTACAGCATAGTGCCATACAATAGAGCGCAGTGCAGTACAGCACAGTACAGTGCAGTGCAGTATACTACAGCATAGTACCATACAATAGAGCGCAGTGCAGTACAGCACAGTACAGTGCAGTATACTACAGCATAGTACCATACAATAGAGCGCAGTGCAGTACAGCACAGTACAGTGCAGTATACTACAGCATAGTACCATACAATAGAGCGCAGTGCAGTACAGCACAGAACAGTGCAGTATACTACAGCATAGTACCATACAATAGAGCGCAGTGCAGTACAGCACAGTACAGTGCAGTGCAGTATACTACAGCATAGTACCATACAATAGAGCGCAGTGCAGTACAGCACAGTACAGTGCAGTATACTACAGCATAGTACCATACAATAGAGCACAGTGCAGTACAGCACAGTACAGTGCAGTATACTACAGCATAGTACCATACAATAGAGCGCAGTGCAGTACAGCACAGTACAGTGCAGTATACTACAGCACAGTACCATACAATAGAGCGCAGTGCAGTACAGCACAGTACAGTGCAGTATACTACAGCATAGTACCATACAATAGAGCGCAGTGCAGTACAGCACAGTACAGTGCAGTGCAGTATACTACAGCATACCACACAATAGAGCGCAGTGCAGTACAGCACAGTACAGTGCAGTATACTACAGCATAGTACCATACAATAGAGCGCAGTGCAGTACAGCACAGTACAGTGCAGTATACTACAGCATAGTACCATACAATAGAGTGCAGTACAGCACAGTACAGTACAGTGCAGTATACTACAGCATAGTACCATACAATAGAGTGCAGTGCGCTCTATTGTATGGTACTATGCTGTAGTATACTGCACTGCACTGTACTGTGCTGTACTGCACTGCACTCTATTGTATGGTACTATGCTGTAGTATACTGCACTGCACTGTACTGTGCTGTACTGCACTGCTCTCTATTGTATGGTACTATGCTGTAGCACACTGCAGTCATGTGCTGAACTGCACTGCACTCTATTGTATAGTAGTACTATATTGTAGTATACTGCACTGCTCTCTATTGTATGGTACTATGCTGTAGCACACTGCACTGTACTGTGCTGTACTGCACTGCACTCTATTGTATGGTACTATGCAGTAGTATACTGCACTGCACTACTGTGCTGTACTGCACTGCACCCTATTGTATGGTACTATGCTGTAGTATACTGCACTGCACTGTACTGTGCTGTACTGTACTGCGCTCTATTGTATGGTGCTATGCTGTAGTATACTGCACTGCACTGTACTGTGCTGCACTGCACTGCACTCTATTGTATGGTACTATGCTGTAGTATACTGCACTGTACTGTGCTGTACTGCACTCTATTGTATGGTACTATGCTGTAGTATACTGCACTGCACTGTACTGTACTATACTGCACTGCACTCTATTGTATGGTGCTGTGCTGTAGTATACTGCACTGCACTGTACTGTGCTGTACTGCACTGCACTCTATTGTATGGTGCTATGCTGTAGCATACTGCACTGCACTGTACTGTGCTGCACTGCACTGCACTCTATTGTATGGTACTATGCTGTAGTATACTGCACTGCACTGTACTGTGCTGTACTGCACTGCACTCTATTGTATGGTACTATGCTGTAGCACATTGCACTGTACTATGCTGTACTGCACTGCACTCTATTGTATGGTACTATGCTGTAGTATACTGCACTGTGCTGTTCTGTACTGCACTGCACTCTATTGTATGGTACTATGCTGTAGTATACTGCACTGTACTGTACTATACTGCACTGCACTGCACTCTATTGTATGGTACTATGCTGTAGTATACTGCACTGCACTGTACTATGCTGTACTGCACTGCACTCTATTGTATGGTGCTATGCTGTAGTATACTGCACTGTGCTGTTCTGTACTGCACTGCACTCTATTGTATGATACTATGCTGTAGTATGCTGCACTGCACTGTACTATGCTGCACTGCACTGCACTCTATTGCATGGTACTATGCTGTAGCACACTGCACTGTACTGTGCTGTGCTGTACTGCACTCTATTGTATGGTACTATGCTGTAGCACACTGCACTGTACTATGCTGTACTGCACTGCACTCTATTGTATGGTACTATGCTGTAGTATACTGCACTGTACTGTGCTGTGCTGTACTGCCCTGCACTCTATTGTATGGTGCTATGCTGTAGTATACTGCGTAACGCATAGCGGGTAACGCTATGCAGCAGGGAATTAAAATAGTTTATTGCTGAGATAACAAAAATTAGCGAAGAGAAAGAATTCGATCTATAGAGTATCACTAAGCCTGCAAACATAGACGTGGTCACAATGAGACGGGGTCACAATGAGACGGGGGCACAATGAGACGGGGGCACAATGAGACGTGGTCCACAATGAGACGGCATTTTGGGGGCACAATGAGACGGGGGCACATTGACATGACCCCCAAGAATCCAAGCTGGTGACACAGTTCTCATTCGCCAAAAGAGAAAAAACAAACTGACACCTTACTACTCTCCTACACCTTTGACAGTCACTGCAAGAAATGGTTCAATGATCACATCAGGAAGAAGTGAGAAAGAAGTGACCAAAAGCTCATCATTCTTCAAGAAGGTGACCGCACCACATCTGATGCTACATCCATAGAACCTGCCGTCACTACGCCCAATTTTGACACTACAGCAGAAAAACCTGCCACGCATGCTGATGAACCGGACAATTCAGCAATGACTGATGCCAACTCAGAAGAGCCAGATGCTCCGTCCTGTGTCAACATTCCAGCATCAAGACGAACTCGCTGTTCTGGACGATCTCGAAGAAAACCTGCCTACCTCAAGGACTTCATCACAAATAAAAAGCGTTAAAACAAAATGAACAATCTAGATGGAAATTGTTCAAGTTCATGATTCTTCAATAACATTTTGTCAAAGCCAGTTCTGACTATTTTGTTAACAGATCTAGTTGCAAAGTGAGACGACTGCAGGCAGAAATCTAAACAAATCTTAAATAAATGTTAGCGAACCGCCAAGAGAAACGTGGACAAACGAGTCACAAGGCAAAACACGACGCGTTTCGACCTCTTAGGTCTTCTTCAGGCAAGACACAAACAAATAGGACAATGAAAATGAACGAATTTTTTTTTTACTTAGCTTTGATCTCTTCAGCGCTAGGTAGGCGTTGAATCAACGCTTGCATAGCGCTGAAGAGATCAAAGCTAAGAGGTCGAAACGCGTCGTGTTTTGTCGTGTGACTTGTTTGTCCACGTTTCTCTTGGCGGTTTACTAACATTTATTTAAGATTATTTTGTTAATAGTTAATGCTCTTTTGATAGTGTTCTGTTGTTGAAGTTTAGTTTTCATTTCATTGTATGTTCATCTTGTTGAGCTTTAGTACTTTTCTCCACAAGTAATGAAAGTTTACGGTTTATTTGAGAACATTTCGAAATTTAGATATTTGATTATATAGGCTATATTGTTTTCTTGGAAAAATATCCACTCTATGTGTGTAGTAAGATCTTAGTCCATAGAAACGGAAGTCCCGTATGTTGTTAGTGACGTCAGAGCAACAAAACGAATCTCAAACAGCAGCCGCCTGCCTCTGTAACTCTCATCTATTAGTGTCAAGTCTACACAAAGACTCTACATCTATTAGTGTCAAGTCTACACAAAGACTCTACATCTATTAGTGTCAAGTCTACACAAAGACTCTACATCTATTAGTGTCAAGTCTACACAAAGACTCTACATCTATTAGTGTCAAGTCTACACAAAGACTCTACATCTATTAGTGTCAAGTCTACACAAAGACTCTACATCTATTAGTGTCAAGTCTACACAAAGACTCTACATCTATTAGTGTCAAGTCTACACAAAGACTCTACATCTATTAGTGTCAAGTCTACACAAAGACTCTACATCTATTAGTGTCAAGTCTACACAAAGACTCTACATCTATTAGTGTCAAGTCTACACAAAGACTCTAATCTATAGTGTCAAGTCTACACAAAGACTCTACATCTATTAGTGTCAAGTCTACACAAAGACTCTACATCTATTAGTGTCAAGTCTACACAAAGACTCTACATCTATTAGTGTCAAGTCTACACAAAGACTCTACATCTATTAGTGTCAAGTCTACACAAAGACTCTACATCTATTAGTGTCAAGTCTACACAAAGACTCTACATCTATTAGTGTCAAGTCTACACAAAGACTCTACATCTATTAGTGTCAAGTCTACACAAAGACTCTACATCTATTAGTGTCAAGTCTACACAAAGACTCTACATCTATTAGTGTCAAGTCTACACAAAGACTCTACATCTATTAGTGTCAAGTCTACACAAAGACTCTACATCTATTAGTGTCAAGTCTACACAAAGACTCTACATCTATTAGTGTCAAGTCTACACAAAGACTCTACATCTATTAGTGTCAAGTCTACACAAAGACTCTACATCTATTAGTGTCAAGTCTACACAAAGACTCTACATCTATTAGTGTCAAGTCTACACAAAGACTCTACATCTATTAGTGTCAAGTCTACACAAAGACTCTACATCTATTAGTGTCAAGTCTACACAAAGACTCTACATCTATTAGTGTCAAGTCTACACAAAGACTCTACATCTATTAGTGTCAAGTCTACACAAAGACTCTACATCTATTAGTGTCAAGTCTACACAAAGACTCTACATCTATTAGTGTCAAGTCTACACAAAGACTCTACATCTATTAGTGTCAAGTCTACACAAAGACTCTACATCTATTAGTGTCAAGTCTACACAAAGACTCTACATCTATTAGTGTCAAGTCTACACAAAGACTCTCATCTATTAGTGTCAAGTCTACACAAAGACTCTACATCTATTAGTGTCAAGTCTACACAAAGACTCTACATCTATTAGTGTCAAGTCTACACAAAGACTCTACATCTATTAGTGTCAAGTCTACACAAAGACTCTACATCTATTAGTGTCAAGTCTACACAAAGACTCTACATCTATTAGTGTCAAGTCTACACAAAGACTCTACATCTATTAGTGTCAAGTCTACACAAAGACTCTACATCTATTAGTGTCAAGTCTACACAAAGACTCTACATCTATTAGTGTCAAGTCTACACAAAGACTCTACATCTATTAGTGTCAAGTCTACACAAAGACTCTACATCTATTAGTGTCAAGTCTACACAAAGACTCTACATCTATTAGTGTCAAGTCTACACAAAGACTCTACATCTATTAGTGTCAAGTCTACACAAAGACTCTACATCTATTAGTGTCAAGTCTACACAAAGACTCTACATCTATTAGTGTCAAGTCTACACAAAGACTCTACATCTATTAGTGTCAAGTCTACACAAAGACTCTACATCTATTAGTGTCAAGTCTACACAAAGACTCTACATCTATTAGTGTCAAGTCTACACAAAGACTCTACATCTATTAGTGTCAAGTCTACACAAAGACTCTCATCTATTAGTGTCAAGTCTACACAAAGACTCTACATCTATTAGTGTCAAGTCTACACAAGACTCTACATCTATTAGTGTCAAGTCTACACAAAGACTCTACATCTATTAGTGTCAAGTCTACACAAAGACTCTACATCTATTAGTGTCAAGTCTACACAAAGACTCTCATCTATTAGTGTCAAGTCTACACAAAGACTCTACATCTATTAGTGTCAAGTCTACACAAAGACTCTACATCTATTAGTGTCAAGTCTACACAAAGACTCTACATCTATTAGTGTCAAGTCTACACAAAGACTCTACAGGTGATGTCTCATGCAGGGTAGAAAAAAATGCTAAGCGAAACTATGATGCCCATCCATCTCTGACAGCATATAGGGCCATTGGATTCTGTATTGTTGAGGAAACCATTTGTTTCCATGGTGACTTTCATCTCTTTATCATCAGAATCCCCAGCAACTGCTGTGAAGGTTCAATCACAGTGTTTCGCAGAAGTACAGAACTAAAAAGAACTAAAGTAGGTGTCACCTTCAACCAAAAACCAAAATGTTATGGCTCCATGAACCTCTAACAAAGCCTTATCTTATACAGTAGGGGAAACGCATAAAAGAAAAATAGAGTTTAAAAACATAAGTAAAATAATACACGTTAACCATGTCTTGAGAAACATTAAAGCTTCAGATGGAGACTGGAACACATGCACAGTAAACGTAATTGCCTGTACTGTAAAGTAATCCAAGCACACTCATCAAACAAACAGACTGGAAGTTTAAACATGTTTACTCGGGCCTTTTAGTCTACGGAGCACGAACAGCCTTCTCAGATTCAACCTGAAGCTTTTGCGACTGGTCTGTCCATCTGCCTACATACATGTGAACTATCGCTGAGCAATGGGTGTCTGGCCTGATGTATGTCCTCCGTTGTCGCCTTGGCTACAAACAAGATGGTTTGAGCATCACTTCCCATCATGTCAGCTGGAAAAGAATGTCACCTGTTTTCACAGCATAATTACCGATCAAAAAACTCTGACATGTCCTGGAAATGTTGATGGTGTGATTTGTCAATAAAAGTTTCAGTCAGCAAACAATGTACTGGATTTGTTCTACGTTTTCACATGTGTGTGTCAAGTCAAAATTATTTTTTTGTTATCTCAAAAACGAGAAATTAAGACCAGGTGCTACAGTTGGAATACACGCAACAGGGCACAGTACATAAAGTAATCAATGAACAATTCTCTAAAATGATGCAACAAGACCTGGCACTACCCCACATCAATTAAACTGCATACATAATTATATTCCAAGATCTTTGTGCGTGTGTAAGCGTGTGCATGCGTGCGCGCATGCATGCATGCATGTGCGCACACGCGCGCGTGTGTGTGTATGTGTGTGTGTGTGTGTGTGTGTGTGTGTGTGTGTGTGTGTGTATGTGCACGTGTGCGCCACATATGTGTGGCCATATTTTAAGTGTGTGTGTGTGTGTGTGTGTGTGTGTGTGTGTGTGTGTGTGTGTGTGTGTGTGTACGCGCGCAAGCATGCTACATTTGCTATACATGACAAAAATTCTCGCACAAAAAGCATCAACTGCTCAAGTGAGATTTTTTTGTTTTTATTTTTGTGGCATGAGTTATCGGATCAATGGAGCACCTCAGGCGGTAATTTTTTTTTCCAAAGGCCGAAATCAACCTCTTCATTTTTTGGTGCTTCACACTGTCCTCTTCATCTGCAAAAAAAAAGACAAACAAAAACAAACAAAAAAAACCAACAGAAAAAGCAATTTCCATACTAACTTTTTCCTCCTTTATTTTCTTTCCTTTTTTTCTTTTTTTCTCTCTCTCTTCTCCAACCAGTCCCTTACACGCCATGCGTAGTCTGTATGTTCTCTTATAAATGGACATAGTCTTGCCAGTTTTAGTGTTTTGGCGTTTGATACAAAATGTCTGGGTTTGTTAATGTTCTAATGTGTGGTGTACTGGCACTCTCACACTGATAACGTGCTGCATATACAAAGAGAACAACATGAATGGAACAAAAGACATAATACTTAATTATTTTCTTTTCTTTCAGACCCCACCCCCCCACCCCAAGAAAAAAAGATTGAGAGAGAGAGAGAGAGAGGGACAGACAGAGAGACAGGCAGACAGAGGCGGCATCATAGAGTTGTATGTAGAATTTGTTACAAATCGTCCCACCAGTTGGCTAGTCCCAATAAGGCCAGGCCAGCCTTGTAGCGAAACGAAAGGGTCCACAGGGAAGGCCAGCCTTGTAGCGAAAGAAAGGGTCCACCAGGAAGGCCAGGCCAGCCTTGTAGCGAAAAGAAAGGGTCCACAATAAGGCCAGGCCAGCCTTGTAGCGAAAGAATGGGTCCACAAGGAAGGCCAGGCCAGCCTTGTAGCGAAAAGAATGGGTCCACAAGGAAGGCCAGGCCAGTCTTGTAGCGAAAAGAATGGGTCCACAAGGAAGGCCAGGCCAGCCTTGTAGCGAAAGGAAAGGGTCCACAATAAGGCCAGGCCAGCCTTGTAGCGAAAAGAATGGGTCCACAAGGAAGGCCAGGCCAGCCTTGTAGCGAAAAGAAAGGGTCCACAAGGAAGGCCAGGCAGCTTTAGCGAAAGTGGTCCAAAGGCCAGCCTTGTAGCGAAAAGAATGGGTCCACAAGGAAGGCCAGGCCAGCCTTGTAGCGAAAAGAATGGGTCCACAAGGAAGGCCAGGCCAGCCTTGTAGCGAAAAGAATGGGTCCACAAGGAAGGCCAGGCCAGCCTTGTAGCGAAAGGAAAGGGTCCCCCAATAAGGCCAGGCCAGCCTTGTAGCGAAAAGAATGGGTCCACAAGGAAGGCCAGGCCAGCCTTGTAGCGAAAAGAAAGGGTCCACAAGGAAGGCCAGGCCAGCCTTGTAGCGAAAAGTATGGTCCACAAGAAAGGCCAGGCCAGCCTTGTAGCGAAACGAATGGGTCCACAAGGAAGGCCAGGCCAGCCTTGTAGCGAAAAGAATGGGTCCACAAGGAAGGCCAGGCCAGCCTTGTAGCGAAAAGAACGGGTCCAAAAGGAAGGCCAGGCCAGCCCTGTAGCGAAAAGAAGGGTCCACAAGGAAGGCCAGGCCAGCCTGTAGCGAAAAGAATGGGTCCACAAGAAGGCCAGGCCAGCCCTGTAGCGAAAATAAAGGTCCACAAGGAAGGCCAGGCCGCCCTGTAGCGAAAAGAAAGGGTCCACAAGGAAGGCTAGGCCAGCTCTGTCAGCGAAAAGAAAGGGTCCACAAGGAAGGCCAGGCCAGCTCTGTAGCGAAAAGAAAGGGTCCACAAGGAAGGCCAGGCCAGCTCTGTAGAGAAAACAAACGGTCCACAGGGAAGGCCAGCCCTGTAGCGAAAAGAAAGGGTCCACAGGGAAGGCCAGCCTTGTACCGAAAAGAAAGGCTCCACAAGGAAGGCCACCTTGTAGCGAAAAGAACGGGTCCACAAGGAAGGCCAGCCTTGTAGCGAAAAGAAAGGGTTCACAAGGAAGGCCAGCCTTGTAGCGAAAAGAAAGGGTCACAAGGAAGGCCAGCCTTGTAGCGAAAAGAAAGGGTCCACAAGGAAGGCCAGCCTTGTAGCGAAAAGAATGGGTCCACAAGGAAGGCCAGCCTTGTAGCGAAAAGAAAGGGTCCACAAGGAAGGCCAGCCTTGTAGCGAAAAGAAAGGGTCCACAAGGAAGGCCAGCCTTGTAGCGAAACAAAAGGTCCACAAGGAAGGCCAGGCCAGCCTTGTAACGAAAAGAACGGGTCCACACGGAAGGTCAGGCCAGCCTTGTAGCGAAAAGAACGGGTCCACAGGGAAGGCCAGCCTTGTAGCGAAAAGAAAGGGTCCACAAGGAAGGCCAGGCCAGCCTTGTAGCGAAAAGTATGGGTCCACAAGGAAGGCCAGGCCAGCCTTGTAGCGAAACGAATGGGTCCACAAAGAAGGCCAGGCCAGCCCTGTAGCGAAACGAATGGGTCCACAAGGAAGGCCAGGCCAGCCTTGTACGAAACGAATGGGTCCACAAGGAAGGCCAGGCCAGCCTTGTAGCGAAAAGAAAGGGTCCACAAGGAAGGCCAGGCCAGCTCTGTAGCGAAAAGAAAGGGTCCACAAGGAAGGCCAGGCCAGCTCTGTAGCGAAAAGAAAGGGTCCACAAGGAAGGCCAGGCCAGCTCTGTAGCGAAAAGAAATGGTCCACAAGGAAGGCCAGGCCAGCCCTGTAGCGAAAAGAAAGGGTCCACAGGGAAGGCCAGCCTTGTAGCGAAAAGAAAGGGTCCACAGGGAAGGCCAGCCTTGTAGCGAAAAGAACGGGTCCACAAGGAAGGCCAGCCTTGTAGCGAAAAGAAAGGGTCCACAAGGAAGGCCAGCCTTGTAGCGAAAAGAAAGGGTCCACAAGGAAGGCCAGCCTTGTAGCGAAAAGAAAGGGGCACAAGGAAGGCCAGCCTTGTAGCGAAAAGAATGGGTCCACAAGGAAGGCCAGCCTTGTAGCGAAAAGAAAGGGTCCACAAGGAAGGCCAGCCTTGTAGCGAAAAGAAAGGGTCCACAAGGAAGGCCAGCCTTGTAGCGAAAAGAATGGGTCCACAAGGAAGGCCAGGCCAGCCTTGTAGCGAAAAGAAAGGGTCCACACGGAAGGCCAGGCCAGCCTTGTAGCGAAAAGAACGGGTCCACATGGAAGGCCAGCCTTGTAGCGAAAAGAAATTGTCCACAGGGAAGGCCAGGCCAGCCTTGTAGCGAAAAGAAAGGGTCCACAGGGAAGGCCAGGCCAGCCTTGTAGCGAAAAGAAAGGGTCCACAGGAAGGCCAGGCCAGCCTTGTAGCGAAAAGAAAGGGTCCACAGGGAAGGCCAGCCATGTAGCGAAAAGAAAGGGTCCACAGGGAAGGCAGCCATGTAGCGAAAAGAAGGGTCCACAGGAAGGCCAGCCATAATAGCGAAAGGAAAGGGTCCACAGGGAAGGCCAGCCTTGTAGCGAAAAGAACGGGTCCACAGGGAAGGCCAGCCTTGTAGCGAAAAGAACGGGTCCACAGGGAAGGCCAGCCCTGTAGCGAAAAGAAAGGTCCACAGGGAAGGCCAGCCCTGTAGCGAAAAGAAAGGGTCCACAGGGAAGGCCAGCCTTGTAGCGAAAAGAAAGGGTCTACAGGGAAGGCCAGCCTTGTAGCGAAAAGAACGGGTCCACAGGGGAAAACCAGCCTTGTAGCGAAAAGAACGGGTCCACAGGGATGGCCAGCCTTTTAGCGAAAAGAAAGGGTCCACAGGGAAGTCCAGCCCTGTAGCGAAAAGAACGGGTCCACAGGGAAGGCCAGCCTTGTAGCGAAAAGAAAGGGTCCACAGGGAAGGCCAGCCTTGTAGCGAAAAGAACGGGTCCACAGGAAGGCCAGGCCAGCCTTGCAGCGAAAAGAAAGGGTCCACAGGGAAGGCCAGCCTTGTAGCGAAAAGAAAGGGTCCACAGGGAAGGCCAGCCTTGTAGCGAAAAGAACCGGTCCACAGGGAAGGCCAGCCTGTAGCGAAAAGAAAGGGTCCACAGGGAAGGCCAGCCTTGTAGCGAAAAGAACGGGTCCACAGGGAAGGCCAGCCTTGTACGAAAAGAAAGGGTCCACAGGGAAGGCCAGCCATGTAGCGAAAAGAAAGGGTCCACAGGGAAGGCCAGCCTTGTAGCGAAAAGAAAGGGTCCACAGGGAAGGCATGAGGAAAGCCAAGAAGCGTGACAATTCCACACCCCCTCCCCCCACCCCTTTTAATTTTTCTCCGTCACTTCCCCCTCTCCCCCACTGTCGATCCCACGCTCCCTCCCCTCCCCAAATCTCCGGTCTCCCCCCTCTCCAAGCCCACGTCTCTCACTCACCCCCTCCCCTCCCTTTTGTGATGAGTTTCAGTATTTGGGATACAAAGCTTTGGTTATACAAGGACTTGCGTTAGTTATGGTCGTTTTGTTACAATTAATTCTTTATGCAACAATAAGTGGCTATCATAACGAATAAATAGCATACCAATGGTATCACATTTTGTGCGTGTGTGTGTATGCGCCTACGCATGTGATCGGCACTTAAGGTTTGCGACTGAGAGAGAGAGAGAGAGAGAGAGAGAGAGAGAGAGAACAGACAGACAGACAGACAGACAGACAGAGGTACAGACAGACAAAGAACATGATGCTACTTTGGGGCAAGATGTGGGGATCACGAGGTGCGATATTTCATCTGGCATTCAAATATTAAGTATATGGGAGAGAGAGATTTTGTTTTCTTTGCTATACTTACACTCATTTTACCGATCAAGATTATGTTGTTTATGATTTTCAAGGCGTCTCTGCTTAAGGGTCGATTATCTACTCCCAGCAGGACGTCACGAATTACAGTTTTATCTGCATTCCAAAATTTTCGATCCTTTTCCAAAAAAACAGAAACGGGCGGGCACTCGTATAAGAAATGTTCAATATAATCAACTTCATCCCTACAGATGGAGCATCTGTTATCATCCACTAGCTTCATTTTGTGTAATAGTATATTTGTAGGGTAGATGTTGCGCATTATTTTCCATTGTAGTTCCTGTAATTGAACTTCCTTGTGTTGCAACGTGAGGGAGTGTCCACACATTTTTATCAATTTCAGTGTTCACTTTTCTTTGCCAGAAACCAATAGCACAGGGCTTTACATCTGCCCTTCCTTTCATTTTATTACGTAAAGATTGTAGAATGGTTCTTTGGTTTGGTACAAAAATTATATACTTTGATTTGTTCTGTGTATTCTGAATTAATCGTTCCGTTTTGTTTGACTAATCCATTCTTTCCATTGCTTGGGAGAGCATTAATTACCCGCGTTTAGTTCGAAAATAGTGATGGCTGGACTTTGGTCTATTTTTTGTTGAAATTCTTCTATGTTTAAAAGTCTAGATTCGTTCAGGTTTATTAAATCTTTTATTCTCTCTATTCCACTATTTCCACGCATGGAAAAAGACAGAATGATTTTTATATTGTATTAACTTGTTAGTTGATTTTGAAGTTATTTATATTTACTTTTTCCATTGTTTTGTTCTCCAGGTAAGTGCAAAGAACTTTTTTTTCCAGAATTCACTTTTCATTTTTCCAAGAGCTCTCTGCATTTCCATCGGCTTACAGTTTATTTCATATATTAGATTGCCGCATGCTATCTGGTGGTAATACCACTTGGAATAAGACTCCAGTTATCATCATCCCCAGCCATGTATCCACTGAAGATAAAAACACGTTTGTAGTTGGCATATGTTGGTCATTTTAAGACCACAGTGCTCATAGCTGTTTTCCATCACTTTCTCTTGACCTTTTCGAATGCTCTTTTATTTGAGTACTTCCTTTGCTAAATGAATTTATACAGAGTACGGTTTATCTCCGTGAGAATATTTTCTGGTAATCCAGTTGATTGCATTACGAATATATACTGGCTTACTAAGAGACTCTTTACGATGACTATTTTCCCGCGTATACTAAGATCTCTACGGCTCCGTAATTTTATAAGACTATGCATTTTATCCAGTCTTTTTATCCAGTTCTCTTCAATGTACTGGGCTCTTGTATTGTTTTTAAAGAATCGTCCAAGAATCTTGATTTTGTCTGTAAGTTCAAACGGTATGTTTTCTTCGTCGTTATGAATACCAATCCGCATGGCTTTGGCTTTCGTGTGATTCAACAGAAGACCTGAAATTTTTGAGAATTCTGTGACAATCGAAGAGGCGTTTGCAATGTCTTCACAAAGAAGAAAAAGTGTCGTATCGTTGGCAAGTTGTTGTGGTAAACTTATTATATTTATGCTACTGTTCCTGATTTTAGCCACTAGCAATTCAACTGACAGTGTAAAAGCGGGGGGGCGAAAACGGACATCCTTGCCTGTTACTGGAATGGTTGGGAAATCCAGAGCAATGTCTTCACAAAGAAGAAAAAGTGTCGTATCGTTGGCAAGTTGTTGTGGTAAACTTATTATATTTATGCTACTGTTCCTGATTTTAGCCACTAGCAATTCAACTGACAGTGTAAAAGCGGGGGGCGAAAACGGACATCCTTGCCTGTTACTGGGAATGGTTGGGAAATCCAGAGCAAAAGCTTGTCAGACAGCAGCAGGATGCAGAATGCCGCAACTGTCTCTCCAAGGGCCACAGCACTAGAGACTGCAAAAACCCAATTAAATGCAGACAGTGCTTCAACGACGGACATAAGGCTGGAGATCCTGCGTGTAGCATGCATGCCGAAACTAAGTCATGCTACAACGAACCTCACAACAACAGACAATGCACAGCACACGACTGAAAACAGTGAAGACAGTGCCATGACCGAACACCGAGTGGACGACAGTGATAAGGACAAAACCAAGAACAAAACAGACAGTTCCTTGGACCGCAGCAGATCAAGGAAAAAGCAAAGACAGGCTACACTAAAAACTTGTAAGGAACAGCTCCGGATCGGTAACGACCCCAGTCCAAGGATTTCCCTGTGGACCAGACAGACAAACGACCGAAACTAGCCGAACACACGGACTGTGACACTGACGACGATGACACCATATTTCATAAATGAATGACCACATGGCTAGCCTCCCCCCCCCCCCCCCCACCCCCCCCCTCTCATTGCCTCTTTGTTTGACGGACCTAGCTATGTCAATGGACTAAGAGCTCTGAAATGTGATTCAAAATGCCGGAACATAATTATGTTTTATGATGGACACTTTGAAGGTAATTGTCTATCAACGCCAAGAAAGCTAAGAAACAACATGAAAAGAAAGGCGATGTTCAACTATTTCAAAGGACGAAAATGTGATATCATACGTATCCAAAAGTCACACAATACAAAAAAAAGACATTGATATTTGGGAAAAGCAGTGGGAGGGAAAATCATACATAATGAAGGAACAAAGCACAGTAGAGGGGAAGTCATTTTAGTCTCCAAGCATTTCTCCGGCGAAGTACAGGTTGAAAACAAATACAATAGAATTCTGAGAGCTTCAGTAAAAACCCAAGAACTCAATGTCATCATCATAAATTTTTACGCACA
>CM031615.1:12223815-12276315 GCA_018398815.1 Conus ventricosus
GCTTCACATGATTTTGATTAAGCACATGCTCCTCGGATCCCAAACACATCAGAAATTCACCCCAATTTGTTCCAAAAATGACAAGTCGCGACACGTGTTTTTCAAGGCGCGTGAGAAATGTGTGCCACAAAATTAATAATAATAATAATAATAATGAATATTTATATAGCGCCTTTCCTCGACTAGAGGCCAAGCTCTAAGCGCTTTACAATCCACACTCGTTTACACAACGGGCTGCCTACCTGGGTAGTGCCGACTGAAGAGCTGCCAACTGGCGCTTCATTCAGTCGTTTCCCGTGTCATCCAGTCAGTATCGTTCAATATCGATCACTCATGTTCCTTACTTCCTTCATTCTTTCCATTTCTCACGCAGGGTGCATGCTATGTGTAACGTGTCATCCATACTAACGGCCAAACTGGCCTTCTCTTCCGAAAGTTGGTGATGGGATTTTACGTGTGTGCAAGATGTTATGCGTGCGTTCACACACGGAACCTCGGTTTATAGTCTCATTCGAAGGACTGTATGGGAAATGGAGTCAGAACCAATGTTAACTCGAGGGAAAAATCCCCCTGTACCGAAACGCCCCGGCGGAGGTTCGAACCCGCTCACTAGCCCGTACACACACACACGCTCGCTCTCTCTCTCTCTCTCTCTCTCTCTCTCTCTCTCTCTCTCTCTCTCTGTCGTGTTGCAGCATTATTGTATAGACATAAGTCGAATGCGCGCGCGCGCGCACACACACACACACACACACACACACCAGAAAACAGAGATGATAGTTATGGCCTGACAGATGGGCAGTTTGTTTTACGTTGCCCACGTGCAAGATTTAAGGAGTGTACCAGCAGTAATAAGACGGACACACACACGAGCACGCGCGCACACACACGCCCACAGACACGTACGTACACACGAACTCTTACGCTCAAACACACATTCAAGCAGACACACACACATACATGCTCGCTCTCTCTATCTATCCTCCCTCTGTCGTGTTGTGGCATCATTAGACAGAAGTCGAATGCGCGCGCGCGCGCACGCACATGGGATGCAAAGAGAGGGGAAAACAGAGAACAAAACGAGGAACGTACATTTTCCCAAGGTAATGTGAACAGACAGACAGAGAGAGAGACATAGACAGATATATATATGCATATATATATATATATATATATATATATATATATATATATATATATATAATGCTGAACAATTAAGTAGTGGGGGGAAAACAAGTGCAAGTTAACAATTCTTCGGTCGTTATAGTAATGACTTGGCAAAGATTTGAACTTCTATATAAAAAAATAAAAAAATTGTTGAAGATGAAGAAAATGGGTGGAATATATCATAAATACAAGAAGCCCTTCACTAGCAGCCTGAGCGAATTGTTGTAATCCATCTCGAAAGCACATTTATTTGTATTGCCTGCTCCTAGGCCTTTCGTCCGCTGGATCGAACTCATCAGGGAGACACGGCTGATTGTGTCGGTTACAGTTAAGGGTGAGATTTACGTCCTATCGGCCCGAGGCCCTTAAGGACAAAGTTTCTTCAGACTTTAATCTGTGTGTTCTGTCAGCGCTCTTGGTGTCAAATAGAGACACACCACAGTCCATAATTCTGTGGTGTTCTCACCACAAGGGTTCAAAACAGAATCCAACAGCACCCTCAAAGCAGCCAACGAAGGGTATGAATGGAACAAAACAAAAGTGTGGAGATGAAAAAACTTGCTGAAAAACTAAAAGCATTATTCAAACAATATAAAATATAGGGGAAATCTTTGAGCCTATGCTTGAGGATCCATTCAAGGATGCAAGGGAGATAAAAAGATATGGAACAGTCTGAGTGGTCAGCTCTGCTGTTCAATAACCCAAGCATTGTGAGTGGCTAAGAATTGTACAGAACAACCTTTACTTGGATCTCCTAAGAGATGCAATCTCCCACTGATTGACCAAACAATAGAATGCTGAACAATTAAGTAGTGGGGGAAAACAAGTGCAGGTTAAACATTTCTTCAGTCTTATAATATGACTGGCAGTTTGTTAAAAAAAATTTTTAAAATTGAAATGAAGAAAATGGGTGGGGGTTGGTGGGGGGGTTTCAAAACAGAAGCCACTACCTAGCAGCCTGAGGGTATATGTAACATCCAAAGATTATATGAAAAAATTGCTGATAAAAAACTAAAAGATTATTCAAACAATATAAATATAGGAAATTCTGGTGAGTACTGCACCTTTCCCAAAATTCAAGAGCAGCTTGGGATGATAAAAAATAAATATAAACAGCTTGGTCATGTCTTGTTGAGAAATAGGAGATAGCATCATTGTGAGTGGTAAGAATTGTACTAACAACGTTTTACTGGGAATGGAATAAAATAAATTTTCTCATGATTGACCAAGCTAATTTCCAATGCTGAGACATTCAATAGTGGGGGAAAACACTAACATTAACTCTTCTTCCCGTGTTCGTAAAAAAGTGACTTGGCGCGAAAGTGTATTTGACTTCTTTTTCATTAAAGAAGATACAACAGAAAATGGTGGTGGTGCAATACGGAGTGTGTGATTTTCATAAAATCCCAACCAAAGCCCTTCAAGCAAAGCCTAAAGGAAACAAGCTAATATCTGGGAAAGTAAAAATATAATAAATATCTCTATAATATATGTAGAATTTTAATGATCCAAGATCAAATACAACAAACTAATAAATTCCAAGGATAAGTACCGCACCGTTCCAGCAACTTACAGAGCAGCTTGGTGTTGCAATGACTGCAAGAAATATTGAATTATAAACAAAGCTTGCTCTTATGTCTTAGATTGAAGAAATAGGGGGAGATAGCATTCATATCTGCAGTGGTAGATGATTCTGCCTAACTAACAGTATGTGCTTGAGTGGGTGAATGGGGAAAATAAAATAAATGCTTCTCAAAATGAGCCTTCAGCAAGCTTATATTCTCCAAGGGTGAGACATCCTCCAATAGGGAGGGAAACTCACTAACATATAACTCCTGGTCATATACCGATATTTCGAAACTAGGTGGTTTCTCCTCAGTGACCGCGGAAAGTGGTAATTTGACTCCTCTGCCTTTTCAGTTTAAAGAAGAATACATCCCAGAAAAGGTTGGTGTGCAATACCGTAGTATGTTTGTTGAGTTTTCAAAAAACCAACCAAAGGTGCCATCTAAGAAGCAAAAGAAAATCATAAAAGAGCAAAACAAGCTACATTTTCTTGTGAAAAGTAAAAAATATAAAAAGATATCCTCTAAGACACAAGTGCTGAGGGCAAGTTCTTGGAATGAATCCGCAAGGGACTAAAATACAACAAACTAATAATTCCAAGGATAAGTACCGCACCGTTCCAGCAACTTACAGAGCAGCTTGGTGTTGCAATGACTGCAAGAAATATTGAATTATAAACAAAGCTTGCTCTTATGTCTTAGATTGAAGAAATAGGGGGAGATAGCATTCATATCTGCAGTGGTAGATGATTCTGCCTAACTAGTTAGTTAGTTAGGCAGAATCATCTACCACTGCAGATATGAATGCTATCTCCCCCTATTTCTTCAATCTAAGACATAAGAGCAAGCTTTGTTTATAATTCAATATTTCTTGCAGTCATTGCAACACCAAGCTGCTCTGTAAGTTGCTGGAACGGTGCGGTACTTATCCTTGGAATTTATTAGTTTGTTGTATTTTAGTCCCTTGCGGATTCATTCCAAGAACTTGCCCTCAGCACTTGTGTCTTAGAGGATATCCTTTTATATTTTTTACTTTTCACAAGAAAATGTAGCTTGTTTTGCTCTTTTATGATTTTCTTTTGCTTCTTAGATGGCACCTTTGGTTGGTTTTTTGAAAACTCAACAAACATACTACGGTATTGCACACCAACCTTTTCTGGGATTGTATTCTTCTTTAAACTGAAAAGGCAGAGGAGTCAAATTACCACTTTCCGCGCTCACTGAGGAGAAAACCACCTAGTTTCGAAATATCGGTATATGACCAGGAGTTATATGTTAGTGAGTTTCCCTCCCTATTGGAGGATGTCTCACCCTTGGAGAATATAAGCTTGCAAGGCTCATTTTGAGAAGCATTTATTTTATTTTCCCCATTCACCCACTCAAGCACAACTGTTAGTTAGGCAGAATCATCTACCACTGCAGATATGAATGCTATCTCCCCCTATTTCTTCAATCTAAAGACATAAGAGCAAGCTTTGTTTATAATTCAATATTTCTTGCAGTCATTGCAACACCAAGCTGCTCTGTAAGTTGCTGGAACGGTGCGGTACTTATCCTTGGAATTTATTAGTTTGTTGTATTTTAGTCCCTTGCGGATTCATTCCAAGAACTTGCCCTCAGCACTTGTGTCTTAGAGGATATCTTTTTATATTTTTTACTTTTCACAAGAAAATGTAGCTTGTTTTGCTCTTTTATGATTTTCTTTTGCTTCTTGATGGCACCTTTGGTTGGTTTTTTGAAAACTCAACAAACATACTACGGTATTGCACACCAACCTTTCTGGGATTGTATTCTTCTTAAACTGAAAAGGCAGAGGAGTCAAATTACCACTTTCCGCGGTCACTGAGGAGAAACACCTAGTTTCGAAATATCGGTATATGACCAGGAGTTATATGTTAGTGAGTTTCCCTCCCTATTGGAGGATGTCTCACCCTTGGAGAATATAATCTTGCTGAAGGCTCATTTTGAGAAGCATTTATTTTATTTTCCCATTCACCCACTCAAGCACATACTGTTAGTTAGCAGAATCATCTACCACTGCAGATATGAATGCTATCTCCTCCTATTTCTTCAATCTAAGACATAAGAGCAAGCTTTGTTTATAATTCAATATTTCTTGCAGTCATTGCAACACCAAGGTCTGTAAGTTGCTGGAACGGTGCGGTACTTATCCTTGGAATTTATTAGTTTGTTGTATTTTAGTCCCTTGCGGATTCATTCCAAGAACTTGCCCTCAGCACTTGTGTCTTAGAGGATATCTTTTTATATTTTTTACTTTTCACAAGAAAATGTAGCTTGTTTTCCTCTTTTATGATTTTCTTTTGCTTCTTAGATGGCACCTTTGGTTGGTTTTTGAAAACTCAACAAACATACTACGGTATTGCACACCAACCTTTCTGGGATTGTATTCTTCTTTAAACTGAAAAGGCAGAGGAGTCAAATTACCACTTTCCGCGGTCACTGAGGAGAAACCACCTAGTTTCGAAATATCGGTATATGACCAGGAGTTATATGTTAGTGAGTTTCCCTCCCTATTGGAGGATGTCTCACCCTTGGAGAATATAAGCTTGCTGAAGGCTCATTTTGAGAAGCATTTATTTTATTTTCCCCATTCACCCACTCAAGCACATACTGTTAGTTAGGCAGAATCATCTACCACTGCAGATATGAATGCTATCTCCCCCTATTTCTTCAATCTAAGACATAAGAGCAAGCTTTGTTTATAATTCAATATATATATATATATATATATATATACACTCTTTGTTCCCAAGATAACAGATACGTTTGAAGAGAAAGACAGACAGACAGAGAAAATCTTCATTCCCAAGAGAACAGAAAAGCAAGATGATGCGAGAGAGAGAGAGAGAGAGAGAGAGAGAGAGAGAGAGAGAGAGAGAGAGAGAGAGAGAGACGCAGGGACAGATATAGAGACACAGAGAGGCACAGAGACAGAGACAGACAGACAGACAAAGTGAGACAGACAGGCAAATAGAGAGACAGAATAACAATTCAAATTATTGAGAGAGAGACCATGGGTCTATCTACAGAGGATGAATCCATAAAATAGAAGTAACGATAAAAACTATCCAAAAAAAAGGAAATCTTGCATGTTACTTGCTGTACCGGTGTAAAACACGCTTTCTCTGCACACACTCACTGACAACATTTTCTGAAGTGTTAAGTGATTTACACAAGTAAATTGTAAAATTCCTGATGACTAGCCAGACTGTTAAACACGAAATGAGTTCCGTCCACCCTTGTTGAGCTACACAAGCAAAATAAGGTTGCACCATTTCCGCCATACTTATATGTCTGAGAGCGCACAGCAATGTCAAATGTATCAAAAACCTAAATTAGGTTAAAGCAGAAATGACAGAAGTGTACCGACGCAGAGAGCAGGCGAGCGAGCGAGCGAGCGAGAGAGAGAGAGAGAGAGAGAGAGAGAGAGAGAGAGAGAGAGAGAGAGAGAGAGAGAGCTGTGGGCAGATCATGGGGGTGGGGAAGCAGCACCAGATCCGTTAAATCTGGAAGTTCTTCCCCAGTGTGGCGTACAGGGAACCACGTGCCAAAATTGCCTTTTCTGCCAGCCATGGAGGTGTACGTGTGGAGGAGGGTTGGGGGGAGTAAGAGGGGGAATGCCAAAACACCGGAAAGCCTCACTCCACCACACCCTCCCCTACAACCTCCTCGTCCATCCCTGAGAACATCTGAAACACATGGCAACCAACAGTTTTTACAGGGTGAGATTTCCCGCCCCTTCTCCGCATTTTTTTGTCTATCGAGGCTTGTAAGCAGTCGTCCAAGTGCTAGACTTTCAGGCGGAACCAAGAAACAGACAGCACGCACTGACCGCACGAAAGAGACAGAATCCACATTAACAAAGGGAGTTAATCCTAGCAAAATTGATGTAGAAAACTTTGCTTTGTTGGCCAGCGGAAGGTAACCCATGCAACAATGTCAAAGGTGGCGCTGTGTTATGACGACATACTCGCTCAGGAAAGCGCAGCCCGAATGTGACAGTGGGAAATTTGTTGTGACGAAGTAAAATGAAAAAATAATAAAGTTTATAAAAACCTTTTGGTGGTAGTCAAATCCATTTGTGAGAAAACTGACGTTTCAAGCCATAGGCCCGTTGTCAAAGTGAAAAGAAGAGGACAGTGTAGACAGGAAAGCCTATGTGAGAATTGGGTGAGAACATTTCATTTAATGATTAAGTTGGACCAGAATAAAGTCACTGATCACTGTTCAGGTGTATTGAGCTCACACAGACACGCACCGCAGTTCACACAAACACACCAACACACACACGCCCCCCCCCCCTTTTTTTTTACCCACCACAACCCCCACAAAACCACATACACACACACACCACCACCACCCTGCACCACACACACACACACACAAAAGGAGGGGAATAAATGGAAATATTCACTATTTAGCCTACTGAAAGAAAAAGAAACAGGGGCTAAAGAGGGACAGGACAGAGAGATTAAGGCAGAAGGGCCCTGGCTCAGCTAGACGTCAGTGACTCTGATGTTCATCCCAGCTGGCTGTGTGGTGCCCAAGCGGCTGATGACAAGGTTCTCCATGTGCTTTCTGTACACATGGTCTCTGGGGTTCTGCCACACTGCTGCTATCTTCGCATGACTGTAGCTGTGATATGGACCAACAAAATGTTGGCCGACTGGGTTGTTGTAGCCCAGCTTCATCGACCTCAGGTGCTCTGAAAAGCGGTCAGCCAATGAGCGGTAGGTCTCCCCAATATACAGCTTGGAGCAGAGGGTGCAGGTCAAGACGTACACTAAGTCCCTAGACTGGCAGTTTAAACTGGACCTCACAGTGAATGTGCCAGTGGGTCCCACGACTGTAGCTGAAGTGTCTATGAATGGGCACGTCTTGCATTTTTGTCCCCACAAGGTCTGCACCCTGGTGAGGTTGACTGGGTGGCCTGCAGTCTAAGCTTGGACCTCACAAGCATGTCACGCAGGTTCTTGTCCCTCTGAAAAGCAATCAGCGGTGGCTTGGAAAAGATTTGTTTGAGGTCTGGGTCTTGTTGGAGGAGACTAAAGTTTTCACGTAGGATTCTGCAGACTGGTAGGTTGTGAGGATGGTATGGGATGACTACCACAGCGCGATCCTCATCCTCGATGTACACTTTTGAAACCGGTATTTTAGTCCTCACTGGGCTAAAGCCTGTGTACATACCAAATTTCATCCAAATCGGACAATATGTCAAAAATAACGGTTTTTAACGGTCAGATTTTGAAACACTGCATGGAAGTGCCATTTGTGTGTGATGACCTTTCTATATACAAAATTGCATTAAAATCCACCAATATATAAAAAAATAACGGCAAAATAACGGTTTATCGGTTATATAACCGATATACACTTTTGAAACCGGTATTTTAGTCCTCACTGGGCTAAAGCCTGTGTACATACCAAATTTCATCCAAATCGGACAATATGTCAAGAATAACGGTTTTTAACGGTCAGATTTTGAAACACTGCATGGAAGTGCCATTTGTGTGTGATAACCTTTCTATATACAAAATTGCATTAAAACCCACCAATATATAAAAAATAACGGCAAAATAACGGTTTAACGGTTATATAACCGATATGCACTTTTGAAACCGGTATTTTAGTCCTCACTGGGCTAAAGCCTGTGTGGATATCAAATTTCATCCAAATTGGACAATATGTCAAGAATAACGGTTTTTAACGGTAAAATTTTATAACACTATATAGAAGTGCCATTTGTGTGTGATAACCTTTCTATATACCAAATTTCATTAAAATCGACCTATATATAAGAAATAACGGCAGAATAACGGTTTTTAACGGTTGTTTAATCCATTTTCAGCATTACATCACTTACATATGGACAGAGGATCCGATTTGTCACAAGATCATTCATACCGCTTATAAATTGGTCAAGTACTTTCTGAGATATTCCATAAAGAAGAAAACCCGTTACAAGCCGTTACGTTGTAACGTAGTAACGGCTATAACGGGCAAACTAAAACATCAGGCATCATCCGTGACCAATAATGAACATACCTGCTAATTTTCATAAAGGTCGGCCAAGTACTTTCTGAGATATTCCATAAAGAAGAAAACCCGTTACAGGCCGTTACAGCCGTTAGTAACGGTTATAACGGTAAACTAAAACATTGGGCATTATTTGTGACCCATAATGAACATACCTACAAATTTTCAGAAAGATCGGCCAAGTACTTTCTGAGATATTCCATAAAGAAGAAAAAGCGTTACAGGCCGTTACAGCCGTTAGTAACGGCTGTAACGGTAAACTAAAACGTCGGGCATCATCCTTGATCCATAATGAACACACCTACAAATTTTCAGAAAGATCGGCCCAGTAGTTTTGTCTGGAGCGAGTGGAACACATTTTTGACCACGGACACACACACACACACACACACACACACACACACACACACACACACACACACACACACACACAGCATTTCTTCGTTCCCATTCTAAAGTACTCTCCCTGTTCTTTAAGAACGGGGAGTACAAAAAGAACGAAAGAGATAAAGAAAAACTGTGCCTCCCTGATGAGTCCGATCCAGCGGATGAAAGGCCTCGGAGCAGACGATAGGAATATTCTGTCTTCAGGATGGATTACAATGGTTCCCATATGTTGCTAGTAAAGGGCTTAATATTTACATTTCACCGATTTTTCGTTATCATTTTCTTCCCTCCCCCGCCTACCCCCACCACTCTTCTTTATTAATCTTTTTTTCTTTCAATTTAAAAAAAAAAATCATACACATACATGACATTCACATACATATACATTAACTAGAGAGAAATACAACCACCATACATATACAGATCACCAGATGAGAGTTTAAGTTTCATAATATAAGACGGGTGTAGATACATTAATGAACATATTCAAACCTTTTATGAATTTTCACACACACACACACACACACACACACACACGCGCGCGCGCGCGCGCGCGCGCGCGAATCTGTACGCATCTGTACAAACATTTGGGAGTGTTAAGTCTTAAAGGAAAGTGAACCACAAAGAATTCAAAAGAAAAAGAAAAAGGTTAACCTATAATATAGTAGCATTGTATGATATATTATGATAGAAGCATAACTAGCCATAATTATTGCACACAATACACGAAACATTTAGACATGGGAAAATAATGGTTTGTATGTCAGCCATTTTTCAAAAAACAAGTTGTATAGCATAAGCTTAAATATGCATTATGTTGCTCGATTTTATATCTATAGTTCAATTTTTTTCAAAAAAGATGTTATTTCTGGAGAGTTTCCTTCTAATTTGCATGTGTATAGGTAATGTTTTGCTAGTAATATAATGAAATATATAATATCATCAATATTGATTGTCACATCGAAGCCCAATAATATTAAGGATGCCGTTAATTTCATATTCTCTGCGTTGACACATTTTTCTTTAATTAAACCAACAAGAGAATTCCAAAACTGTTGAACATAAGCACATTTCCAAAGCATATGGTCAATACTATCTTTACATAAACACAAAAACTACTTTTATCATTATCAGCCACTCCATTCTTTTAAAATAGCATTGGTACCTAGACACCTATGCATATTCTCAGCTGAAACCATTTCAACTTTATGTCTTTAACTTTATGTACGTTCAAGAAGCATAATTTCGTTATGACGAACCGACATTTTTCTGATCCCATTTGTCACAACATTTGCTCGTAATTATTATAAATTTCATAATATCATAGTATAATCTAGAGCCTTTATGAATGGCGAACAATTTCTTAAATGAGAGTGTTAAGTTAATACATTTATTGTTCTCAACAACAATATTAGATTTTCTTATGTAGTCAGTTATAGCTGACCTATAGCCAGCAAAAGTAAGAAAATTAATGTTTAGATTATACTTTTCCCTAAAACATCTATGAGACAGAATATGTCCATTTTCTTTAAAAAAAAAAAAAAACTGAGCAAGATGAAAAACGTCTTTGTTATCCAGTATTTTAGACACAATATATTTTTTTCCTATTTGAATTCGGTGTTGTAGCAAAATGGCTCAGCAAGAAATTCAGCAGAGGTTTTTGGTGTACATTTGTAAAAAAAAAAAAAAAAAAAGTTCTATAAGCATCAAAGACGTCCTTCCAAAAAGGTTATCATGAAGTAAATTTTGAAACTAATTCTGGACCATATTTGTTCAAAGTTGGAAACTTAGGGAAATTAGTAAGTAAAATATCTTTCCATTTATGGCCGATTTTTCAGCCCTACGAATCCAGGATAATTTAAGAGATGTACGAATGTTCTTAAGTCAGGAAGGCCAATACCAAACCCTTTTTAACACTTTTGTGGCTATTTCCGACCGATTTTGTCCGGTTTTTTTTATTCCAGACAAATTGATAACATACTTGTTGACAAGTTTGAAAAAAGACATCAGAAGGATTTGGCAAAGTAACCACAGATGAGTCAGTTTTGACAGAATTATGGATTTTAAAATTGCAACGCTGCCAAGAGGCGTTATCTGGCGTTTTACCCATATCTTAAATAAGTACTTAACATCGGCTAGTCTTTCTGAATAATTAATATTTAAACAATCTTTCAAATCATTCGTAAACCATACACCAAGTATTCGAAATTTGGATGGATTCCAATCGAAGTTTAAATGCTCTAAATATCGGATTTTACAGCTTTTTCTACTTCCCACCATATTTCACTTGACTTACCCAAATTCATGCGAAGACCTGAGACCAAGCCAAATCTATATAGAACACCAATACATGTTTCAAAGACTTACGATCTCCTGCAAGCAGAACTCTGTATCATCGGGGTACTGTGACAGTTTGTGTTCTACATCATTAATTGTAATTCCTTGGATATCAAGATTTCCCCGACCATTATTGCTATATTTCTACACATAACACAAACAAATAGGGAGACGTTAAACCAGTTTGAGACCTGACCGTTTACGATGACACACGACTTAATGTTTTTATAAAAATCCTTATCCATTTGCATATAATCATTTTTTAAAACCAAAAACATCTAGTACTTTGAACATAAATTCCCAATTTACCGAATCAAAAGCTTTTTCAAAATCTATGTTTAATAACAACCCAGGTAAGTTATATTCATCCAAATAAGTAATAGTATCATAAAGAGTCGTATATTATCACCAATATATCTGTTTTTAATAAACCCTGTTTGGTCTTCGTTAACAATGTTTGGTAGTACTGATTTAATCCGATTTGCTATGCATGACGATCCAATTTTATATACGACTTTAAAAGTGAAATTAGTCTCCAGTTTTTTAAATATTGTCTTGGTTTATCACCTTTGCGAATAGATGTAATAATTCCTTCTTTTTGTACACTAGTCAATTTCCCTCTTTTCTGAAACTTGCGTTTAAAGCTCTGACAACGAATATACCAATTTTAGTCCAGAAAACCTTTAAAAAAATTCTGTGGTGAAACCGTCAGAGCCAGGGCTTTTATTATTACTCATGTTCTTCAGGACATAGTACGTTGCTTCCTCTAAAGTGATCTCTCCCTCTAAATCGTTTGCTTCTGTTTCTTCTAGACAAGGGATGCTATTCACTAAGTTATTCATTTCACAATCCTGGACGTTGTCTTCTGTATAGAGTGACTGGTAAAACTTCCGCACCTCTTGAAGGATATCCTTTTGATTTGTTAAAATGTTACCTTGTTCATCGATGATCTTATTCATATTCTTACTGACAAAATGCCGCTTTTCTAAATGGCAAAAATAGCTACTGACTTTCCATCCATCTAGCTCGTGATCTTAATAATACTCCTTCTATTTGTTTTTCTCTAATTTCTTTCAGCTGTTCTTTTTTCATATTTATATTTCTAACGTCATCCTCATTCTTTGATCCCGTATACACGGACATTCCATGAACGACCATACTGCTCATGGTCATTCAATATCACCTTGATGTTTTTGTTATTTTTCTTTTCTTGATCCAGTTCACTTTTCAGTTAGATTGTCCTCTTTAAGCTTTACTATTTCACTGTTTTTAAATCTTTGCCTAGTCATTAATGTAATGATGGAGGAATTGTTAGTCTGCACTTGTTTCCCCAACGACTAAATTGTTCAACTTCCTGGTGGAAGTTTTTCTTTTGCTGCTTCTCCGAACGTGGAATCCCCCCCCCCCCCTCCCCTGCACGCTCTCTCTCTCTCTCTCTCTCTCTCTCTCTCTCTCTCACATTGCATTATGTCAAGATCGTGGTCTGTGGTGGCAATCAAAATTATGGTCAACCTATTGTCAATCCGCACCCTTTGGCCCCCTCACCCTTCACTCCCATCCTAATTTTATGTTTCCTATTGATGAAATGTTTTATACTCAAAGTTTTATTTTAAAGTTAAAACATTTTAATTAAGGTGCCTTTTCCCTACTGTATACATTCGTGATTTGTGTTCAGGATCTGAGGGTGGAGAATGCGAGCTTTTTACTGTCACAGTCTGTACCCGCTGACGAAGGCAAATAAAGCCGAAAATTTGGGATATTTTAATCTTGTGTGTTTGGATTTTTATCTACTTTGACTGTTTATATATATTTTATATATATATATATATATATATATATATATATATATATATGGAGTAGGAGTTACCCACTATCACTCTCTGTGAACAAATTAATGAGTCGGAGTTATATATAATATATATATATATATATATATATAGAGAGAGAGAGAGAGAGAGAGAGAGAGAGAGAGAGAGAGAGAGAGGGGGGGGGGGAGTCATTCCTTTTGACTCTGTGAACAATTTTGCAGAAAGAAGTTGACAGGCAGGAACTTTTTTTTCTTTTCTTTTCTTTTTTAATTTTTTTTTTATTGCAACTTGTGCCGGACTGGGTCACTTGTGTCAGACAAAATGTCCGGCCACTGGCAGAACAGACTCACTCAATTCCGATTCGGCACGACGGAAATGCGGTCATTTTGTGACGCAAGGCATTCCTGAATTACCTCCTGTACTCTAACCCGGACAGGGATGACTTCAAGTTTATAGCTGTACACTGCTCCATTCCCGACAAAATCCAATTTGAGTAACCCCCTCCCCCCCCCCCCCCCCCCCCTCCCCATCTGTTCTTAATTTTTAGATGAATGAGTGCTTCTCTCCGTCCTGCCGCACTTTCAATGAGGAGTAAAATGGAGAGGGGGTGAGGGTGTACTGTTTATATCAAATCTTCATCGAGTGGGTCCCTTTGTGTAATTAATTGTACGTTACGTTCGGGTCCGATGGTGTCCGATCAGGTGTTCTTACCGACCAAAATTTGAACTTGCAAGAATCGAGGGCGGACATCTCTCTCTCACATGGGTGGTCGACTTTACAGTAACAACAACTGCAGACACTTTAAAATTTGTGGAGTAGAAGGAAGGTTGGGGAGATATTCAGTTTCGTTAACTTCCAGCTCATGATATAGTTAAAACTAAACATTGTAATAAACAAGATGCAAAGCATATAAACGTACTCCCAGTTTATCTTGAATACGCGTGAGATATTCCATAAAGAGGAAAAACGGTTTTGGCCCGTTATAGCCATTAGCAACGGCTATTCTGGTAAACATCGGGCATCATCCGTGACCCATAATGAACATGCCTATAAATTTTCAGAAAGATCGGCCTAGTGCTTTCTGAGATATTACCTAAAGAAGGAAAACCGTTATGGGCTGTTAGTAACGGCCATACCGGTAAAATAACACATCGGGCGTCATCCGTGACCCATAATGAACATGCCTACAATTTTTCAGAAAGATCGGCGAAATACTTTCTAAAATATTCCATAAAGAAGAAAAACCGTTATGGGCCGTAGTAACGGCTATAACGATAAAATAACACATCGAGCATGATCTGTGACCCGTAATGAACACACCTACAAATTTTCAGAAAGATCGGCCAAGTACTTTCTAAGATATTCCATAAAGAAGAAAAACCGTTATGGGCCGTTATAACCGTTAGTAACGGCTATAACGGTTAAAACAACACATCGGATATCATCCATGACCCATAATGAACATACCTACAAATTTTCAGAAAGATCGGCCAAGTACTATCTAAGATATTCTATAAAGAAGAAAAACCGTTATGGGCCATTATAGCCGCTAGTAACGGTTATAACGGTAATATAACACATCGGGCATCATCCGTGACCTATAATGAACATGCCTACAAATTTTCAGAAAGAGCTGCCATGTACTTTCTGAGATATTCCATAAAGAAAGAAAACCGTTCTGGGCCGTTACGGCCGTTAGTAACGGATATAACGGTAAAATAACACATCGGGCACGATCCGCGACCCATAATGAACATACCTACAAATTTTCAGAAAGATAGGCCAAGTACTTTCTGAGATATTCCTTAAAGAAAAAATAACCTTAAGGGCCGTTATGGCCGTTACTAGTAACGGATATAACGGTAAAGTAACACATTCGGCATGATCCGTGACCCATAATGAATATGCCTACAAATTTTAAGAGATTTGCCAAGTACTTTCTAAGATATTCCATAAAGAACGAAAGCCGTTATGGCTGTTAGTAACGGCTATAACGGTAAAGTAACACATCGGGTATCATCCTTGACCCATAATGAACATACCTACAAATTTTCAGAAAGATTGGCCCAGTAGTTTTGTCTGGAGCGAGTGGAACACATTTTGACCACGGACGGATAGACACACACAGACAGCATTCCTTCGTTCCCATTGTAAAGTACTCCCTGTTCTACAAGAACTGGGAGTACAAAAAAGCATACTTCTATGCAAGCAAACAATTGCTGTCTGATGTTCACAAAATATGAAAACTCAAGAAAACAGACACAAAAGCCATCAGCGATATGATTTATTTGTTACTTTCGTTCATATAATGACACAGAGAGACAACTATTTCATACACAATGGGATGACGAAAACATTATTCTTATGGAAGACAGACAGACAGACAGACAAAACAGAAAACAGAGCGACTGGCACAGACAGAAAAATCCCACAGTTGTACACACACGCTGACACATGAACTGGAAATGACGGCTTAAAAATCACAATGAAAGAAACGTGCATATGATGTGCAATTAACTTTCATTCTGACAAATTCCATTAGTTTCTCAAAAACAATATAAAATGAAGCATTCTTCTCACAAATACATTCCGTCAAAGTGACCATACATACAGCATTTCAAAAAGAAAAAAGAAACAGGATTCTAACATTGATCATGCTGGAAAGCAGAACATCCCCCACCTTCTCCCTGCCAAGCCCCTCCCACTGCACAGTAGATGACTGATCCACTCATTTCTTCCCATGCAATGTGTCATGCAAGTGAACACTCTACAGACTGAAGGTGGCACGCTGTGGGGTCAGATACCTGTGTAGGACACAGCATGATGGAAGGTGGAGCCCGGCACACTCTGCTGCCTTCACCTCGCCCCAACTGAGCTAGGTACTTATTGACTGTCCGGGCAGACAGGGTCTTCCAGCTATAAACTATACCCCAAGTGCTCTGGACTCCTGACCTTTGGCCCTGCACACCAGCCCTCCATCCTTTACCCACAGGCTGCCCCAAAGCATTACTCCATACTGAGTGTTCAACGCACCAACAGTCATCTCATTCATAACAATAACAACAGCAACGACAAAGACTATACCCACTACCTTCCAGATGTGAAATCCTAAATCAACTACCAGATTGGTTATTCGTTTGTGTGTCTGATTGTTTTCTGATTTTATGTACACCACCCTCCGCTCACTCCCATCTCCACCCCCTCCCTACACACACACACACACACACACACACACACACACACACACACATACACACACACACACTTGTATGCAACATGAACAAACTCTATCTATCTCCCTCCATTTGCCTGTCTATCTCTCCTTTCTTGTCTAATATCACATAGTTTGTGAAAAGACGTAAAATTAAAGTACTACTACTACACACACACACATACACGCACGCGCGCGCGTGCGCTCACGCGCGCGCACATGCACACGCACACATCATGAAAAATAAATGTTATAATTATTGATGCTAGGAATTTATTGCTGCTTACTGATAACTGATTGTTCGTTCTCGTTTTGCCTTATAACCACATCATATAAATGTAAAAGAAAGAACAAATGTTGATATTATTGATGCATTGTAATTGTCTTAGTTTATCATCCTTAGCATTTTGTTGTATGTTAATCTTTTACAAAAGGAATGTAACTCTCTCTCTCTCTCTCTCTCTCTCTCCCCCTTAGATAGGAGGATCGCTTATTCCATATATCTGTGTGTGCTAATTCTTTCTTCTTTGCAATCAATTTCTTTATTCTTGTTTGTTGTTTAAATCGTTTCTTTTTCCTTTTAAAGTCATCTACGCCTTAACTGTAAATGCATAAACTTTTTAATGTTGTGAAGATACGTATGTTTGTTAAAAGTTTTGTAAGTCTTCGTCGCTAGTCATACTTAGTCCCTTAACGGGGCAAGGGCCGGATGAAAAAAAGCATGTGTTTGCTTATCTGTTACCTTGGAAATAAAGATTATCATCATCATTATCATCATCTCTCTCTCTCTGTGTGTCTCTTTCTCTCTCTCTCTCTCTCTCTCTCTCTCTCTCTCTCACACACACACACACAGTGATGGTGACCCGAGGCGTGCGGCAGAAATATCAGCTGCTTTAGAACAGTTAAAACAATCCTGCCAGCAAAGAAAAAGCACAGAGCATGTTGCAACTGGTCTCTGGGGCTGGTCTCTGGGGAGACTCAACTAAAAGATTCACTAAGTGGGAGGGTGGGGTAGGGGCATACTGTTGCTTCATGGACCTCCGTGGACCTCAATCCAATTGACTTTAGCCCCACACTCACTTTTTTTCACTATGGTGCAAATGCGAATTTGTATGTTCAATCATTCCACTCCTTCAATCCCTCTCTTTCAACTGATGTCATGCAAAATTCATGAATATTATAATGATCATGGGGGTGAAGGCCGTATGGTGACAATCAATGTGGTGAAAGTCATTAGACCCCCCTCTGAGATCATGATCACACACACACACACACACACACACACACACACACACACACACACACACAAACACACATGCACACACACTCTCTCTCTCTCTCTCTCTCTCTCTCTCTCTCTCTCTCTCTCTCTCTCTCTCTCTCTCTCACACACACACACACACACACACTGACGACCCTATATGACAATGTACATGTATTTATTGGACGGAAGGCACTTCACCTGTGTCATTCCTGCCAACATCTCCAATACACAATGTCACATTCCTCTTGACTTTGTTGCTCCCTTTACGAGAACTGGTATCTGTAACTCCACCAGGTTTACTTCGCCCATCAGCTCCCTCCCACCACCACCATCCCAAATCACCCCTACCCCTCTGCCTACCTATTTCCTTATCTGCCATCCTCCCAAATCACCCCTACCCCTCTGCCTACCTATTTCCTTATCTGCCATCCTCCCAAATCACCCCTACCCTCTGCCTACCTATTTCCTTTACCGCCATCCTCCCAAATCACCCTACCCTCTGCCTACCTATTTCCTTTAACGCCACCCTCCCAAATCACCCCTACCCCTCTGCCTACCTATTTCCTTTACCGCCGTCCTCCCAAATCACCCTACCCCTCTGCCTACCTATTTCCTTTACCGCCGTCCTCCAAAATCACCCCTACCCCTCTGCCTACATATTTCCTTTACCGCCATCCTCCCAAATCACCCCTACCCCTCTGCCTTCCTATTTCCTTTACTGCCATCCTCCAAAATCACCACTACCCCTCTGCCTACCTATTTCCTTTACCGCCATCCTCCAAAATCACCCCTACCCCTCTGCCTACATATTTCCTTTACCGCCATCCTCCCAAATCACCCCTACCCTCTGCCTACCTATTTCCTTTACCGCCATCCTCCAAAATCACCCCTACCCCTCTGCCTACCGATTTCCTTTACCGCCATCCTCCAAAATCACCCCTACCCCTCTGCCTACCAATTTCCTTTACCGCCATCCTCCCAAATCACCTGTACCCCTCTGCCTACCTATTTCCTTTACCGCCATCCTCCAAAATCACCCCTACCCCTCTGCCTACCTATTTCCTTTAACCGCCATCCTCCCAAATCACCCCTACCCCTCTGCCTACCTATTTCCTTTAACGCCACCCTCCCAAATCACCCTAGAGAACTATAAAACCTTCATTCTGGGCCACTTTCGCCCTCAACCAGTTTTCGGGCGAAAGTGACCCAGAATTAAGGTTTTATAGTTCTCTGACAAGTAAGACTTCAATAACCAAAAAATAACGATTATCTACAAACAATATGCACACACACACACACACACACACACACACACACACACACACACGCACACAGCACACACACTCACATACACATACGCGCATCACACACACACACACACACACACACACACACAACACACACACACACACACACTATTTAAAAAAATGTGCCCCTGGTTTACAGTAGCATACCCCCCGCCTACAGTGGCGTGCTCCCTGTTTACATTGCAGGTGTGTCTTCGGCCAAAAAATCAATACTGCCGCACTCCCCCCCCTACCCCCCACTCCTTCCTGCCCAGCTTGCTCGATCGCACCATATTACATCAGCCAACGCTGCCCGCGTGGCGTCGCTGTCACAGCCTGGCCAATCAGCGGCCGCTTACGACTAGGTTAACCCACACATTCTTTCACTGACTGGCGGGCAAGCAGGATGTGTTTTACTGCGCTGTGGATTTATAACCGGTTTACTGAAGAACAGAATTGTGTATCTTAAAGGTTTGTTGGCTCAAGGAAATGAAAACGTTGAAGGCAGTATTGTTGACAAAGATGTAGCTAGTTTTAATACGTGTTTGACTATTGATGAGATGGTTCCTTATCTAATAAATGGCGCCGCATTGTTGAAAGTGGCCGAAGCAAAACAAACCATCACGCGTTGATTGTTGGGAGCTGGCTTGGGACAGCTAAAGCCATGTTTAAAAACATGGCGTTCATTTCTTAAGGCGGAGGTAAACACGGCTGATTTGTATGCTAAAAAACTTATATTTGAAACATTTTTGCTGTTCCTCCCAAGTAAAAATGTTCTTTAGTTTGTATCAGACTTGATTGATTGTTAACTACAGATTCAGTGTTTATGTGGCAGGCTGATCTGTGTATTAAGATGTGTATACTTTTCTAATTCTAACCAGTTCATCTGCCTTCAAGTGTGCCCTTATGCAACTGAATAACGATTTTCGAATGTTCTGGCAAAACTAGATAGGGTTAGGCAGACCTTAGTACATCTACCAGTATGGAGAGGAGTAGTGTGTGGCCAGCACTATCTTCATATAAATGCTTTAAATATACAATGCCGGATGTACTACTACTGGCGATTAGAGCTGCCATAAAAGCTTGGCTACAGCAATTACTGCTGTAACTCTGAGGGGCACAGCAAACTAGGTCAAACAACCCTATGTGGTCGCTTGCCGCCAATGACGTTTAGCACCTGCAAAGCTCGGTGGCAAACTAGGTCAAACGACCCTATGTGATCGCTTGACTGCAAAGCGCGGCAGCACCTGCAAAGCTCAGCGGCAAACTAGGCCCAAACGACCCTATGTGATCACTTGGGGTTGATTGAGGTTGCGCGCGAGACACAACCTGTTTAGTCACAAAGCAAGAAGTGGCCCTAGTAGTTCCACTTTTTTGTTTGTTGTGTGTTTTGGCCTACCCCACGCACGCACGTCCCCCCACCCCCACCCCCGGACTGTCTATTGTGTGTTTGTTGTTTGTTTGTGTTTGTTGTTTGTTTTGTCCTGCCCCCACGCATGCACACCCCCACCCCCACCTGCCCACCCCCCACCCACGCATGCACACACTCAAGTTCCTTCTAAGTTTTTAACAAGTTATTCTCAAGTTCTTACTTAAGTTACTTCTAAGTTGTCCTTAAGTCATTCTCAAGTTATCCCCAAGTTCTTACTTAAGTTACTTCTAAGTTTTTAATTAAGTTGCCCCAAGTTTTTAATAAGTTCTTGATCAAGTTCTTAATTAAGTTCTTAATAAGTTCTTGATAAGTTCTTGATTAAGTCATCCTTTAAGTACAACCAAGTTCTTATTAAGTTATCTTATAATTATCAAAAAAATACAAGCTATGTTTTTATCTTAAATAGTAGATGTCTAATATAGTACACACACGCCTCAAAAAACGCGTCATTGTTGAGGATGTCTTGCTCAGCGTTCTCTGCATAGATCTTAAGGAAGGTCTTACATCCGAAGCAACCGCATTGATTACAATTCTGGTCTATGGAAATGTCTTTTATAGACTCCATGTCTTTATTTATTGACTTTATCATTTTATAATACGCCATGATCTATTTTTATAAAAAAATTTAAAATTAAGTTCTTAAAATATTTATTCCATTTGAAATGGATCAAAATGATGCTTTGTTATTGGCGGTTTTGGCGTGCAGTTGTCTCTTTCTGTATTTAATGGTTCAGATTTTTTTGATTGCTTTTGTTTCTGTTGCCATCGGTTATATATTTTATAACCGTAATAACCGCCCCAACAGCAGCAATGGCGCCAAAAATAGCAACAGTTTTAAGTTCAATATTCCATGAAGACTTTGGGGTCCTTGTATCACATGGAGTTTTTATAGCCGGCATTGAATCAACTTGTTCTGGCGTTGGCGGTGTTATGTTTTCATGATGAGTTATATTCTGTAACATTAATTTTTTTTGTCTGTTCCACTCTGCTAATTTTTTTCCTGCTTCAACACGCCCAGGATTTTTAATGGCCTCCACCTGGTTCAGCGTTTTCTGCTGATTTTCTGGCTTGGTTACTTTCTCCACTGATTCAGTGTTTTCTGATTCTGCTGATTTTCTGGCTCGGTCATTTTGAAGGGAAATAAAATCTATATGATTAAAAGTTATTAATCCCATGATTAATGGCGATAACAATGTTCAAATCTGTAATACAGATCACACCCTAGAGACTCTAATGACTTTGTTAAAACTGGATCCTGCGTTAAATCATACATAAAATCCTGTTCAGAATCAATGGGCGCAAATCTACTAACTAGTTTAGTGTACAAACTAAGAACCGTTTGCCCCACACTTTTCACCATTCTAGACCCCAGCTGCGCTTCATACCTGTTATGATACTTTAAAATGTCTTGTGGCGACATCTGTTGAATTTGTGTTCAATGCTGAATTCAGTTCCGAGGGAACTGTTTTGTTTTTCCACACGCTGCCAAAGAATACAACCTCTCCTTTTGGGGCATAACAGCTTGGCCATCAACTTGGTCATTCATAAGTTCAGGAAGGTTTTAGGCCACCTTGTAGCTGTAGTAGATCATCACTGTTCATGTTTTTAATAATTATAATTATTTTATTTTATAAAAATGAGCACCGAAAAAACTGTTGCTAACCTTGTATACCATTCTGCTGTTATTGGAGGTCTAAGTGTAGGATACTCAATGCTTGGTAAAAGCCTGTTAAGAATTAAACCAGCAGATCTTGGCAAACTAGACTTTGAGGATTCAGCAAAGCTGATTGCTATCATTGCAGCTTCGGTTGCCACGAAAGATTTTCTAGTTAAGCAAGGAATAATTCCAGACAATATAAATATGTAAGAAAAAATACATTTATAAAAAATGGCTTCACTCGCAATAATGATAGCGGCGCTGTGGTGAATGCGCTTGCTTTTAGCGGCAGTAATTTCGCATTTAGTAAACTGGGGAATGACGGCGAGAGAAAAAGACATAACAAAGCTATGGAGCAACTAGCAGCTGCACAAGACGCCTATGAAAGGCAGAGGCTTGAGCAGTTAGATTTTATTAATGGCACACTGAAAAGACAGGGGCATGCAGCTTACACATTTAAAAATGTTGATCAAGCAATAAAACAATATTATCTTGTAACAGGCAAACCAATCGAGACATTGCCCCCACCAAAATTCAGTGACTTTTATCAACCATCAGAAAAACAAAAGATGCAAGAAATCGGGTTTATTGTCGTTGGTATGACCGTCGTGTATTTTGTTGCACATAATATTGGCTGAATAAAAAATGAACAAAATCTATTATTCGCCCAAAGGATATTGGAAGGGCATCACAGCAATTAAAAAGCTAAGCCAAGCAGCGGGAGTTAGTGAACAAACAGCAAAAGAATGGTTATCTAAACAAGCGATTTGGCAAATTTATTTACCTGCCCCTAGACGAATACAGAGACCACACTTTGTCAATACAACTCCAAACGACACCCATCAAATGGATCTTCTATATTTACCCTCTGATAGGATTAGACGAAAAAAGTTTAAGTACGCACTCACAGTCATTGACATGGCTTCAAGATACAAAGATGCGGAACCATTAACACAAAAGAGTGCTTCTGCTGTTGCTGTTGCCATACAACTAATTATAACCACGAGGTCCTTTAACTTATCCTCGCATGATTCAAGTTGATGATGGAAAAGAATTTAAAGGCCAAGTAAATCAATTATTGTTAAAAACACAGAGTTACTATTAGAAGAGGCATTCCGGGAGTTCACAGATCACAGGCTTTAGTTGAAACTTTAACAAACAGTTAGCCGAAAGACTTTTCTCCTACCAGTATCACAGAGAGCTGATTGATAATTCTCGCAACACAGAATGGGTTAGAAGACTGCCCTCAGTTTTGCGCGCAATGAATAATGAAGAATTTAAAGGGCTAAAACCAGTACAAGCAATCAAAAGAAAAACAATAAATGTTGCTGAAGGAGAGTCTTCATCCAGCAAACTATTACCATTTGGATTGAAAGTAAGGTACCTTTATTTACGGGGGAAGCAGAAGGGGACACTCGCATCAGGGCAACCGATCCAATTTGGAGTGTTGACCCGTACCAAATAAAAAGAATTGTAAAATGAATCCGCCCGTGTATTATTTACGAGAAACTGACACAACAAAACAACCAGCTCCTCAAAGATCTTTTGTGAAAGAAGAACTGCAGATAATCCCGCAAGACACAGTTCCGCTTTAATTAATTGACGGTTCTCCAGTGCCAATTGCATATGAAAACTCTGGATTAACAAACACACGTTTTGTGTTTGTTCTATCTAATGACTTCTTTGTTACAACGTTGTGTTGATCTCATGTAGATTAGATCGCAGTTTTACGTTGTCATGATGAAAAGTCTTATTGCCAAACAATGCTTCTTTGTAGTTGTCATGTGATATGTTTGACTGCACAACGCTGCGAGATATTCCCTTTGCTTTCTTATGATTTTCTCCTGGCTCGAAATACTGTACATTTTTGACCTTAACCCCACATACTCCTTGATCACCTTTCCAGATAATTCATCCTTCATCTTTCCTAAAACCTTCTTGTTAGTAATTGAATGCAAAGGCGAATCTTTAGGGTAATCGGACGTGTCGTACCATCCACTCGCTCCTTTAGCCACTTCGATTTCCATGTCTTTATAGATGTCTTCAGTAGGGATATCTATAACAAAAACTATCTGTATCTGTGTAAAGTACTCTGGACTCAGGATACGAGGGCTTAAAGTAGTCATAAAGAAACTCTAACATCAAAAGCTTTGATAATTCTAAAACAGTAAACCCAATAAATACAGGTTTGTCTAATTTGACTTTCTTTTTTTTCATCATTATGCCAAAAAGCTGATCATGAAATCTTCTAAAGTCCTGATAATTAGGTTTTGAAGTCAGCTTAATTGCTTCGTTCTCTTTGGTGACTAATCTGACATCTTTACGCTTGTGCGGATTCTCCATAGTCTTTCCAAAACAGCTGTTGTTCATCAGCTTGAAAAAGTCTTTTTCTGAAGCATCTGTGGATTTAGTTCTGAGATCAGTGTTCTTCATGATGTATGGTTTCATGAACTGTTCTGATCAAAAGCAATTATACGATGAACTGCTGTCAACTTCAAACCATGTCTTAAATAAAATTGTAGAAGTCTGTAATGACAGACATAATTTTTTTTGCCCCGAAGATTAGCACAAGTTTAGGCGGTTCTCTTGGATCCATCTTTAGACTTTCTGCTGCTAATGGATAGTCATTATGCAGGTCATGGAGTTCATGAGGATATTCTAAATCAACTTCTAGAATGAAACCACGCTGTTGATCAGGCGTTAAACTGCCCAACCACTTTAATGCCTTTTGAATATTATTCGGATCGCCGCCTGTGTACATTTTAAAGTTACGTAATGGAAGTGATTGCGCCATTGCCCATCCATACAGATTGTTTGCATCTAAATACATGAGATAGTTAGACCTTTTACTGGGATCATAGTCGTCAAGTATTTGTTGTTTGCTTTACAGTAATGGTGCGACGCCATACTAATTCCTCCACGCAATTCGTTTTTGAAGCATTGGTAAATCTGACAATAAATCAATCTGTACTCCAGTATACTTTAAAAAAGCATCCCAGCTCATCCGGGCGCAGAAATATAATGCGCAGGATCCAGGCTATAATGTTTCATGCAGGTCTTTCTATAATTTTCAAGACGTCCGCCAACAAACATGTATCAGCCATCAAGTAGGAATCATGATAGTCTCCCATCGTTTTACACTCTAACTTCTGCCATGCTTCTTGAGCATGCTGGTAATCAGAATCACTGATGTCTTTCCTCTGAGACTAGAAAAGAACGGCCTTTAGGTGGAAGTGTATCTTCATCAAACCTTTCCCAACTGTTCATGTACTCATAAGGGTAAACACCCTTTCTAACAAGCGTTGGGTCAAATATTTTCCGTTATTGGGCAGGACTTAAGGACATAGCCAGTGACTCTAATGAACCCATCATGTGTGCATAGAGTCATAAAAAGACATGTTATTTAGATTAAAGCACATGTACTTTTGATGACTGTGCAATGCATGCTACCTGAAGGCGTGGTTACTGTTGCAATATAAGATGAGAGTCGTAACCTCGCAAGTTATGAAAGAGATGGGCAGCTTCCATGTCTTAGGATCAAACTTTAGTTGAAGATTGCATTTACTGTTGCGCTGCTCCTCTGAACTTTCCGCTAAGGTGATCATGGTCTCTTACTGTCGGATTCTCTGCGTCTGATGAGAGACCTAAACCCCCAAATCCAACAATGTGTGGCTGCGTCATACTGTTCTTGGTCTTCAGGCGTCATCATGATTTCAGATAATTCAGATTATTAGAACAGTCATTACGCACTTTCTGCATGCGTTCTAAGAAGTATTTTGCAGCATTAGGCCCTCTATATAATTCTGGCTCTGAATGAACCCCATCCGACCTGACAACGATGAAAGCAAATGAACAAATTTGATGATTATCATTAAGACTGTTTTTCGAAGTTTTTGTGGCGTGGCCCTTAATAAGGAACAATAAGCGACTCAAAGGTCTGGTAAACTACGTATGGAGATGTTGCAGTTTTTTCCAGTTCTTAAAACTAACTTTAGATCCTGGCGGGGGCGTAATTAGTTCTGTATTACAGTCTACAGAACTTTACAAGTTTCTTATGTTCGCGCGGCCCTTGAACAGATGGCATTCTTGTTAAACATTTTCTACAGAATTCTTGTTTGCCATGATCTTTTAAAGTTGCTGATTTGTCTACTATTGTTCGTATCAATGTGTAATGCGGTAGCCCTGTTGGCGAAGACATTAGGAGTAAGTCAACATGATTTTTGTTGGTTCGCCTATTGTTGGGGCTGTTCTTGGACACTTTAATTGGCCCAAATTTGTTTCCTCATCCCATGTGTATTCATTAACAGTTATTGGTTTGTTTTGTTCTTCAAACTGATCAATTTGGTCTACACTAACGGAAAGGATATTCCTTTTAAAGTTAAGATTTTTGGGTTTGTATTGCCGATAGTTAGTCACTCTCTCTGGTGTTCGCGGACATGATGCAGCCTTGCAAGAACACACCACATGAACATTGTTGTCTGAATTTTTTTGTTTAAAACTCCCTCTCTTTGAAACCAACTCTCGAGGTAGCGGAATGTAAGCCTGCCTACAATGGGTGATATTTTCCCTGTTTTTATCAAATTTCTCTAAGACTTCGCCCTCTGACCAAACCCAGAGCCTCTCATTTTAGGCTTCTTCAGCGGCAGCGTCAAACTGTGTAAGCAGTTCGTCTGCCCAAGGGTGTTAAGTCATTACGAGAAAGAATAGTCTGTTGTTTAGTCGAGACCCAGACTTCTAGATTTTCTTCGTTTATTGTTACATAGTCAATTAAAACAGCTAAACATTATTTTAACCGGTGGGTCTATTGTTAGTTTACTTGGAACTTGAGAAATAGCATGAACAACACTTGCCTGTACGTTTGTTGGGTCAATGACTTCTAATCAATATCATTCAGTGCTCTTGATTAAACGTCTCTCTCGAGCATTCCTTCAAACAATTCGTCTTGCCCTTCATATATCTTAGCCATGCTGTCTTTCTTTTCAAGCCAACATATTTTTTTAAAATTAAAAAAATACAACGGCTTAATCAAATAAATATCACGGTCTTTTGCGCTTGGACTCATAAAACAAAAGTATAAACACCTTTGGTGTTGTTAATGTGAGCTGTTTAGAACAGAGTTTAATGTCTCGTTTACTTTTTTTAAGCTTCTTTTTTATCGGGCTCGGGGTTTTCTGACTGTTGAGAAAAACTTGTACCGCCTTTCTTTGAAGATCAACTTTTGTCCTTTGTAGTCATCAAAATCAGCCTGTAAACGTTTAAAAAAATCTTCATCCGTGATGTTGAGTAACTAGCGCTTTATTTATTGTCAGTTTAAACGAGCTAAGTTTAGCTGTTATTAGTTGAACCATAGCTGTGTGCTTTTGGAGTTTAGTTTTTTTTTTTTTTGCTGGCGGCCCCACAGCTAATGAACACAGGCCAAGAGCTAAAGACAAACCTCCTAGGGGTAAAGCTGCGGGTGCGCCTATGCCGTTGCTAAGAGACCAACACTGTTCCTGCTGTAGAGCGCTTATAGTCGATGCTCCAGTATTAACATATGTAACAGCATTAAAGGCAGCAGAATACCTTCGTTTGGTTTTGCTGTATTTTGAAAGGTCCTGCTCTAGTTTTTGTGCATTTGTTTTATGTTTGTTAATCTGAAGGTTTTTACTTCAGGGGTTTTCTATAAACAGCAGAATTCCCTGCTATCTTTCTTTTGGCGGCGCTGTAGGCACATTTGGATAAACCTGAACAGACATGCTTTTTAAAAAAAAAATATTTAGTATACTACATCTTGTAATCTGTTATTTACAATTTTCAGCTGCGCATCATATATTAAAAAAAACAAATGTACATAAGCGGTTTATCTGCTTCTTCTTCTTTATCAATTTGGTTGTTTATTACGTCTCTCACAGTTCTCCCGCTTCCATGCAACTGATTATCCTCTGTTGACCTTAGGTCAATCCAAAAAACCGTATTTCGTTGTTAAATAATCATCAAGCCTAACATTGTGAAGATGTAAATCTTTAGACACAAGGTAAATGTTGGATTTCTAAAACCCCCGCCTCCAAACAGTTTTATTATTTCATAAAAATGCTGATAAGGTTAAGCCCGCTAGCGTAGATTTGGTTAGGACACCCTCAATCGAACATTGTACTTTCGTTATTTTGGATTAAAAAAACTTTCACTTCCTCTTTTGAACGGTTCTTCATCTTCCCCACAGCAATAAAAACCTTTAAGCGATCTTGCTGCAACGCTAAAACTAAAATTCCATATAGTGTCTGCCCTGCTTCTGGGATATGTTGTATGAGGGAATCCCCTTTTCGTAATTTATTGGGAAATGTGTCTCATATTGGTGCGCAATCAGCTCTGCTAAGAAAGGGTTGCTAACAACGTCAAACTCTAACGAGTTGTCAGAATGCTGTACTTTGCTTCGGTGTCTGTTGATTTGATAAACGTTTGTATTCATTAAAAGTTAGTTCATATGACAATCTGTCTTTTAATGCCCCTTGAAAGTATGGGGCATGCGCTTTTAACATCAAAATCTAGGGAATGGAAAAGCGATTACCATACGCATAACTTACAGCTAAAGCCCTTTTTGCTGCTTTTGCCCCTGAGGCGAGTTCGGCCCCTATTCCTAAGTTTTGTGCTTCTTCATTGCCGATTCCTTAAAAAGCAAGATTTTCCCCTTTCATTCCGGTTAGCCATAGATCAGAATAGGTTAAAATATGTCTGCTTTGTGTAAAGAAAATATTTCTTGCCCTCAATTTTTTATAGAAATTTTTTTAAAAACGATTGCCCGTCCCAAATTCTTTTCAACTGTCCTGTTTGGGTCTGTTGTTGAATCGAGCTCTATTTTGAAAGTAAGAGGCCCAGAGCATGGCACAATCAATTCATCCGCTCCTAAGTCTGGAAATTTGCAGTAAGAATTTGAATCTGCATCAATAGTAGATGGATTATTTGGAACAATAATATTCCTTTTTATTTCCCTTCACGCCATGGGGCTCTTTCTGTTTTCTATGCGGGTCAAGAATCGAGCCATGTGCTTGTTGTGGCATTTTTATGAAGCAAATAAAAAGTTAATTATTTTAAAAACATGGCGGGAAATTGAAGGCGAAGAAGATTATGATGTTTTTTGTCGTGGAGACGACATGAGTGAAATGATCCCTTTGACACAGCATCGCTAAACGCTCTCATTGCAGCGTGAATTAACAGCAAGTACGGTCGAAGCATTTTTACAAAAGTTTAGGCCAAGAACCCCCCGATTTATAGCCCCAAATGATTTTGAATTAAAAGATGGTCATTTGTCTGTAAAAAACGATCAAGGGCAACTTTTTTGGCTTACAACTAAACCAAACCATCAAAGTTTTTAGCTGTGGGTTCAATTAGAAATAGACTCAGTGTGAAAGATCAAAATGCCTTGGCATTGCTAGACCGAAATTAAGGGCGGAGGCAGTTGCTAAACTTAAAAAACACACTACAAGAACTCCCGACAGATAACCAAATGCAAAAATGGAACTTAAAGAATTAAATCAATCTAGCAGGCGAATTAAAAAATACAATAGAAGCAGAAACCAGTTTTTCAGAAGAAACAGCGTTAAAAACAATTAATGATTCCCCATTGCCTATGCGAGAATTATTAGCCCTTGATCGTACTTTAAAAAACCATCAGAGGCGAATTAACAAACAATTTAGCAAAACTAGGTGAACTAGATGGGCATAAAAAAAGAGAAAAAGAAAACTCGTTGAGGTGATGCGCCAACTTGGGCCTGATATTAAAGAAAGAATAACCAAAGACTAAAAGATCTTGAACAAGAGAGATCAGCAAGACTAGAAGTGACGACTACTAACCGAGACCTATTACGAACCAAGTGAATAAAATAAGAGAAACTATCGAAAAAATTTTATATAAAGACGCAACGCTAGCAGAACAAATAAGAACATTGTTTAGAGAGCAGGGAGTCACATTGTAAGCTTTTATAACTCCCTTAGGATTTTGCAATAATTTACATGGTGATGGCTATACAGGCGGTGGTGGAGGGCAAATTTCAGTGCCTCCGCCGCCATCGCCTGATAAATCATGGGTAAAAAAACAGCTTAATCATCTTGCAAGTTTATTAAAAAAATTAGCTAGTAAAGCCGGGACGCTTTACAGGAATATTGGGGAGTATTGTCAGCTGGCTTTTGTCTACTGCAAGCAAAGTAGTTGGCTTTATGGCCGAGCACTTTGGACATTAGTTTTGTAATAGTTGGGTTACTATTTTAGTAAGAAAAAGACCAAGAAATCCTATGCCTTTTAATCCAAGAACAGCGCTGTCTTTTCATATTCATGGTCATCGCGAACAGAGTCCGCGAGCTTTGTGAGTCTTCAATGACTTTGGGGGGTTGGACTTGGGGGGATTAGATGACTTAATCTTGGGTGTTCTTTTATTGTTTGTATATTACTGGCCCAAAAATTTATGTCGTTTTTTTTCCCAACCTTATGTTATTCCCTGCTAAAAGAATTTCATTATTATGTTTATTATTGTACTATCGGGAGTCTGAGGTCAGATGGTAGCATGTATAAACCAGTGCCAACAGAAAGTCTACTTTTGATCTTGCGTTTGTTTAAAATCATTTTGGTACCTTTTAATACTTAAAGCAAATAAAACAGTAGAATTAAATGGCGTCCTCTAAATTGCTTAGATTTTTTTGGTGCATCAAAGCAGTAGAAGGATAAATTATGCCGATTTGCCTGGCTGTGAACTACAAACACCAAACGTAAGTACGAATAAGTCGTTATTCGTCATTCACGCCCTAGTTAGGCCTTAGAAGTGCTAAAAATAAATGTTGTCATGCGTTTTATGCTCTTGCTCTATGGACCAGGGCTGAACAATTTTGAAAGGAGGTTCAAGACATTTTATACTTTCTGTGCGTCCCCCGAAAAAAAGGGGGTTTGCCTTTTGCCATGATCAAGATCCAACTTTTGTCTAAAGTCTGTCTTGATGTTAATATTGAATTCGTTACAGATCCTTTCAAAAGCCTTCATGTCTATTCTGTTGCTAAATGGATTAAACGGTTTGTCATTTGGTAATGGTGTTTGGGCGTTCAGTCAAAATACGTCTGAAGGTGTAATAAAAATGAAATCTATACACTGACCTCACCAAAGGATCAGGATGATTTTAATAAATCAGCATACGACACTCCACACCCAGTTGATGCACAAACACAGCAAAAGTTTAACTGGTTCTGATAAAACTGCAAGGGATGACTAAACCACGCTTTTGGATGTGCTCTTTTTCAATAGGGGGGTTTAAGATAGCTCTTCAATGGGTACTCACCTTTTTTGAAAAGGCAGTCTGGGTCACAGCAATGTCAAGAGTATCAGTTGCTATATTTTTAGGATTGTAGTGCGGCCCCACAGAATATTTTGCTCAGTATTTTTGGGAAACCCACTCATTTTTAATTTGTTTTAAAAATGTTTGTAACAATAACACTCAAGACCGTCCTTCGTTTTTAGAAATGCTATTGATAAAAATTTGCGAAACTAAAACCGGCCCCGCGCCCCAAATGAAATATTCTACAAAGTCGTATGGTTTAATATAAGTGATCCAGGAAGAATAATAAGATTCAAAAATTTGATACTGCAGGAACATTAGTTAGCCATTTAAAACAATAGCTGATGGTTATTAAGGGTTTTGCTCACTAAAAGAAGCAATGAGTAACTTGACATTACTCTCAAACTTAACAATGCGAATCTAAAAACAATGTTAACATTCAAGCTAAAGAAGAAGTAGGTTATATTTTGATAAGAACTAGTTTAAAATGTTAGGCTTTACAGCTAACAATTATGATTTAGAGTTACACCAACCCAAACAAATTATGAGGGGAAAGTTCTGCTCGATCTTGCATTACATTTCATTACTCTATGTTCATTTGGATGAGCTGAGCACTGATGAAAACTTATATGCCCGGAAGGCCCTCAACTGTTTTAAGAGCTCTTCCGTCAGGGAAAGCTGCATATTGCGTTATGAAATTATAAAATTTCCCCTAATTTACAGTTTAAAAGATTAGTTTGTGGGGGTCGGATCATTTAATATAAAAATCAAAGACAAAGCGGGGAAAGTTGTGAAATGTGATAACCTGCACTTTGTTTTGGAAAAAAAATAATAACTTTACTAAAAAATAATGTCGCGGGGGCCAGAAGAATCAGGAGTTAAATTAGCGCCTGTGAGGTGTATAACTTTAGATTAAAAGGGCCCTTTGCAGACGTTGCGGACTTTAAACAGAACGGTGAGATAGGCGCTTTGTATGGTTTTGAGTACACTAAAGATGGTGATTATAAACGCAAAGAGGTTGGCGACAGCAAAAGTTTCCTAAACTAGAACAGCTGCGCAATCTAGAGGCAAAAAATTGTTGGCCAGTATGAATATAAAATAGTTCGAAAACCTGACCTCAAATGGCACTTGAACCATATTTAGAATGGGAAATAAAATTTGAATTCAAAAGCCCATTTACAATATTTTAGCCGTCAAAAAAGTTTCAGAAAAGCATTCAACTCTGGCCCTTTACATGTAAGTCTTATCCCGGCGAAAAATAGTCGGAAAGAAATTGAAAAAAACCCCGTATGGGAAAAAGCAGTACATCCTCCACAGAAAAGAAACAGTTGTAAAAAAAGCTTCAACAAAATTACAGTTTTTTTCCAAGCAGAAAATTAGGAGACACGTTCACAATAATATTTGAAATTTCTGTCTTTAAAGATGTGGAGAGGGATGGGGTTGGGGGGCGTTAGTGATGACCTTATAAAGGAATTAATATTAGCTGGCAAACTTGACGTTAAACGCCTTAACGTTGTTGTGTCGTTCTTCACAATGGCGAGGATTTTAAAGATCATAACAACAAGCAACAAAATAAATGTTGACTTAAATAGAAAACAATCTTACAGAACTAAATTGGTTTAAAATCTTACACATTTAGGCCTCTTTGGGGTTTTTTATACTGAACAAGTTTTGACGGAGAGTTTGATAAAAATAAAAAACTGGATTAGATTAAGTTCTGTTATAAAACTATGGAGCAGTTAAACTTTTGCAAAACTCCTCATTGCTCATTGATTTGTGGGCAGACTGGTTGTGGAAAAACAATATTTACCCTCAAACTGTTACAACAGTTTTCTGTTATATTTTATCATATTGTGGTTTTCTGTCCAACACTTAAATGGAAACAAAGCATATCATGATAAAAGGGTTTTTATATGGAAGAGACAACATATATTTAGTTGATCCTAGCAATAAACTGAGTGAGTGTTTAGAACCAGTTTTTTTAGACTGTTTGAAGGAACGCAGACACTATTTTATTATAGATGACTGTTCGGCAGAAAGAGACATAATTAAAAAAAGAAATACTTTGTCAAAACTAGCTTTCAGTGGAAGACATGCTGGAATAAGTGTGTGGATTTTTTTTGTCAAAAATTTAATAACTCGGTTTTTAAAAAAGACTTTAGAGAACAGTTAAGACTGTAGTTCTATTTCATATGAAAGACAGGACTCATTTGATGAATGTTTGCGCGAAAATGATATTATTGAAAATGACCAGGAAAAACACAGGGTTAAACAAAAATTAAAATCTGAAAGTTTAGTAAATTAGTATTAAAACAGATAACCCTACACAGTATGTTTGTTTGTAGATAATCGGGTTTTTTTTTGGTTATTGAAGTCTTACTTGTCAGGAACAGGGAACCTTTTTTTCTGGGCACTTTCGCCCGAACTGGTTGGGGCAAGTGGCCAAATGAGGTTCCCTGTTCTCCCCCCCCTCTGCTACCTATTCCTTTAACGCCACCCCTTCCAAATCACCCCCACCCTCTGCCTACCTAAATTTTTTTACCGCCATCCCCCAATCACCCTACCCTCTGCCTACCTATTTCTTATCTGCCATCCTCCTAATCACCCCTACCCTCTGCAAACCTATTTCCTTTAACGCCCCACTTCCAAATCACCCCCACCCCTCTGCTTTCCTATTTCCTTTAAAAGCCACCCTCCCAAATCACCCTACCCCTCTGCCTACCTATTTCCTTACTGCCATCCTCCAAAAAACACCCCTACCCCTCTGCCTACCTATTTCCTTTAACGCCATCCCCCCAAATCACCACTACCCCTGCCTACCTATTTCCTTTAACGTCATCCTACAATCACCCTACCCCTCTGCTTTCCTATCTCCTTTAACGCCACCATCCCAAATCACTACTACCCCTCTGCCTACCTATTTCCTTATCCGCCATCCCCCCAAATCCCCTACCCTCTGCCTACCTATTTCCTTTAACGCCCACCTCCCCAAAACACCCCTACCCCCCTGCCCACCTATTTCCTTTAAAAAGCCACCCCCCCAAATCACCTACCCTCGCCCACCTATTTCCTTTTTTCTGCCATCCTCCCAACTCACCCCTACCCTCTGCCTACCTATTTCCTTTAACCCCCACCCTCCCCAAATACCCTACCCCTTGCCTATCTATTTACTTTAAATGCACCCTCCCAAATCACCCTACCCTCTGCCCACCTTTTTCCTTTACCGTCATCCTCCCAAATCACCCCTTCCCCTCTGCTATCTATTTACTTTACTGCTACCTCCCCAAATCACCCCTACCCCTCTGCCTACCTATTTCCTTTACCCCCATCCCCCCAAATCACCCCTACCCCTCTCCTACCTATTTCCTTTACGCCATCCTCCCAAATCACCCCTACCCTCTGCCTACCTATTTCCTTTAACGCCACCCTCCCAAATCACCCTACCCCGCTGCCTACCTATTTCCTTTACGTCTCCTCCCAAATCACCCCTACCCTCTGCCTACCGATTTCCTTTTACCGTCATCCTCAAATCACCCTACCCCTCTGCCTACCTATTTTCCTTTACCGCCATCCTCCAAATCACCCCTACCCCTCTGCCTATCTATTTCCTTTAACGCCACCCTCCCAAATCCCCTACCCCCTTGCCTACATATTTCCTTTAACGCCACCCCCCAAAACACCCCTACCCCTCTGCCTACTATTTTTCCCTTTTAAGCCACCTCCCAAATCACCCTACCCCTCGCCCCACCATTTCCTTTAACGCCACCCTCCCAAATCACCCCTACCCCTCTGCCTACCTATTTCCTTTCTGCCACCTCCCAAATCACCCTACCCCTTGCCTACCTATTTCCTTAACTGCCATCCTCCCAAATTTCCCCCACCCCTCCTGGCCTACCTATTTTCTTAACGCCACCCTCCCAAATCACCCTACCCCTCTGCCTACCCATTTCCTTTAACGCCACCTCCCAAATCACCCCTACCCTCTGCCTATCTATTTCTTTTAACGCCACCCTTCCAAATCAACCCTACCCCTCTGCCTACCTTTTCCTTTAAGTCATCCTCCAAATCATCTACCCCTCTGCCTACCTATTTCTTTAACGCCATCCTCCCAAATCACCCCTTTCCCTCTGCCTACCTATTTCCTTTAAACCGCCATCCTCCCAAATCACCCCTACCCCTCTGCCCACCTATTTTTTTTACGCCATCTCCCAAATCCCCCCTACCCCTCTGCCCACCTATTTCCTTTACGCCATCCTCCCAAATCACCCACCCTCTGCCTACCTATTTCCTTTACCGCCATCCTCCAAATCACCCCTACCCCTCTGCCTACCTATTTCCTTTACCGCCATCCTCCCAAATCTCCCCTAACCCCCCTGCCTACCTATTTCCTTTTCCGCCATCCTCCCAAATCACCATACCCCTCTGCCTACCTATTTCCTTTACCGCCATCCTCCCAAATCAAACCCCCACCCCTCGCCTACCCATTTCCTTTACCGCCATCCTCCCCAAAACACCACTACCCCCCTGCCTACCTATTTTTCCTTTACTGCCACCCCCCCAAATCACCCTACCCCTCTGCCTACCTCTTTCCTTTACTGCACCCTCCCAAAAAACTTCTACCTCTGATACCTATTTCTGTACCCACCCCTTTTTCTACTAATCCTCACCAACACTTCCTCTCCCACATAATTTATCATTGTTTCCAAACCCTTCATGTAATCTTTAGTACTGAAATCTTAGAATTACACCCCTAGAGACCCGATTGACCAAAGTACAAAATCTGAATTGATTGCACTGGGGAAAAAAGAAAAAATAATCATCAATCGTTTGTCATTGCAATAGCTCTCACACCACCAATGGAATTGAAAAGACAGAGAGAATAAATCCAAATGTAAGATTATTTGGGAATACCCAATTATCAAATGTAATTGACTGCAGTTACACGGAAAAAATTAGGTCACAATGAACATTAACGAGGATGAAATGAACAACAATGGGATTTTAATTGAGGCAAACATTATGCTGCGAGAGTTTTCACATGGCAAAAAAAGATGAATATATACCATCAGGGGGTGAATTTAACCAGTACAGCCACAATGGCAATAAAGGACGACAGTGAGGAAGTTACAAAACAGGTGTAAAGATAGGGGTAATGACAGATTTCAAATGTTTAGCTCAGTAAGAATGACAAGTGTAAATTGACAATTTAAAAAATGTAGGACGTACAAATGACATATGTAACATAAACACTTAAAAAAATGTAGTGCAAACAAATGAGGTGTAATACTAAAAGCTTTACAAATGTGGCGAAATGTAATACTAAACAGCTTTACAAATGTGGTGAAATGTAATACTAAACATTAGAAAGTATTAGCTCAGAAACAAGACTTACTTGGGAATTTTCGACAGGTCTTCTTCAGCTCACTGTTGCGTTTGGCAGCGAGCTGGTGGGCGGGGCGACTGTTGTGTGGGTGAATAGTTGTCAGGATCTGATTGTAGATGGGGGGAATTCAAAACCTTGTCTTGTTCAGGTGGGCGTCTAGTCTTGATTCGATGGCTTCTTTAACTTTTCTTTTTGATGAAGGGCTCTGTAGATAAATCTTGGTTTCTTGGGGGCTGAAAACTGTGGCCAATGGCTTGTACGTGTTCGGTATGCAGAAAAAGATTTTTGGTGTCCCGTAGACGGGTGGTGAGTGGTCTTGCTGTTCGCCCAAAGTAGGTAGGCACAGTTGACACCTACCTGTACACACCCCCACCGCTTGAGGGGTCAACAACATGGATGCAATTTAGTGTTCCACAAACCACCAATTCCACGCCAGCAATGACCCATGTCAAAGACAAATGGACCCTCTAAGCGGTGTGGTGTAGTGTACCAGGAGGGTGTAAGACTGTGCCATACCTAATTGGCGAGACAGAAAACCATCACACCCGGGCTACGGACACCAAACCAATCTTCTTCTGCCATACATTAAATGTTGCAATAGTGTAACATGGTCTGAAGACAGGTGTCCACTGTTAAGGTACATGGTCCTGAAAACAGGGTTGTACACTGTATAAGTGTAACTGGTCCTGGGAAGAGGTGTCACACTGTATAAGTTGTACATGGTCCTGAAGACGGTGTCACATGTATAAGTGTAAAATTGTAGAATGCAAGTGTGCATTTGTTTTAACAGCATTGTAAGCATTAAGAATAGTTGTTTTCTTTTTATTTCAGGTGTCACAAACATAGACCCAAAAAGGAAAACAAACAAAACGTTCTGAAATTTCAACATATGAGCTTAAAATGATTAAGTTGAAAAAAAAATCAACATCTAAGGCTGGGTTACTTTATCAAATCCATATTACTTGCTATGTCATCTTGAACATATTTTCCCACCCAAATAATCATATGGGATACACATACTAACACACTTCACAGACCCTACACACAGACACAGACAACACACACACACACACACACCACACACCGACAGTGACACACAATAAACGGCATGAAAGATTCTATCTTTCAACCTTTGTTGTCAATAAATATTTGATTGATCTGCATTTAAAAATTTTGTAAGTGAATGGCAAAAAAAAAAACAAACAAACCATGAACCTATTTAACTTGAACCTGAAAAAAAATGGAAAAGAAAAGGGCAAATACATCTTACATTAAACCATGAGAAAACCCAAACATCTCACAAATATAAATTACACTTCCAAACCCCAAAGCAACAATCACTCAAGTGGGACAGTGCAGAATAAAAGCTGTCCCAAACCATAAATCTTTTCCAACAAGAGAATGGATGGCTGTCTTATAACTAAATGCTCAGGGCCCAAACAATAGGGAAAAAACCAAAAACATGACAGGGGAAGTAACAAATAGGCAAATTGAAATGAATAGTTAAAAAAAAAAATACAAATTTCACTGATGCTACTTCCAAACATATTACGTTCATTCAAACGTTGCAAAATTTTCACAAATAACATAGAACTAACAAAGCACAAAATGTAGCTTTAAACAATACACACAGAAAAGCAACACCAAACAGGCAGCACAAAAAAACAACAGAGAAACAACACCTTATCAATGAAAGGCAAAGGGAATTCTATCTAATTGCAACCCATCCTCTGAGCAAAAAAAATATATAGTAAAAACCCAAAATTCAAAATAAGGAACTAAAAAAAAAAACTTAACTTTTACAACCAAAAAACAAACAAACATTGAACTATCAAAATCCACAACATTTTACAACACAAGTCAAAACCATCTTATACATGTTATCGTTTTTCCAAAAAAGCAGGCACTATACCCGGGGGACCCAAAGGAAAAAGCTAAGTCCAAACAACGCAAAGCACTTAAATCCTGGATTTGTCCCCCAAAAAAAAGCTCCGCTTCAAAATCTTTTACTTTTTATTTCCTTTCCTCTGAACCATTTTACAAAATTTTTTTAATCTAAAGCCCAAACCCTTAAACACAAAACGGAAAGGAACTAACAGGAGAAGTTGCAAAGTTTACAATGACCTGCAGAAAGACAAAGCAGATGGATAAATCGACTACAAGACTCACAGGAAATCCACCCTCAAAAATGATTTGTTACCCAAAAAAAAATCTAAAGTCCCCTAAGATAGTTTGGTCCAATAATGTCAAGGGTCCAAAATTTGGCAAACAATCAATTAAAATTGGAACTTTTTTAACATTTCAGGGGAATTTTTATAAATTATAATCAAATTCAAACCTTTTCATGTCACAAGACAAATTTACAAACACAGGTTAAATCATTTCCCTTGAAATATTAAACTTATATAGCCGCCTTTTGGCTAAGCAAGTCTAACAGTTGAAACACAATTTTAAAAAGGGGCACGACCTGGTAGGTAGGTGGTGAGGAGCTGCAGCTGGCCTTATTTCAGTCATTCCATGTCTCCGCCATATCATTATTTAATTCATAATTTCATTCCTTTTATTCTTTCCACACTCAACCAAAGGGTCGCTAATTACAGTAAAGTGTATCCATATTCAACGCCAAACAAGGCTCTACTTTTCAAAAGTTGGTATATTTTACATGTATGCAAAGATTTATGCTGCGTTCACACCCCATGGAACTTGTTTATAGTCTATTCATAGGACTGTTGGTGGAAATTCAAGTCAGAACAAAATTAACTCCTGGGAAAACCCTGTACCAAAACTTCCTAGAGATTGAAACCCCAATCAGGTCACCAAGTTCCAAATCGGGGTTTTATCACTTAGGCTATCAGGGCCTCCGGAATGACTGTAAAAGAGGACCTTTAATCTTTCACGAACAGGCACGGCCGACAACGTCCCTTCTGCAAAATGCGAGCACTCACTGCCTGTCAACCATTGCAGAGCGCAATTTTACCCCTTTTTGATTTTATTAAACCAAAAAAATAATTTTTTTTTAACAACAAAATTTTATATATGAACCGGAAAGGTAAAACGAAACTTTCAATGAAGATAAACCTTTAAAGGACGGGGTTTGGGTTTAAAAAGTAAATCGCTAAGTTAGGAATAAACAAAATTTAAAAGTGGGACACAATCTTGTTTATTGTTTGGGGGGTTTGGTTAGTATGCAAGAAAATGAGGAAAAAAGGGCCTAAAATTCCCACTCTTACTTTAATAATCAGAAGAGGCCCAAGTCAATTTGTAATTCCAAGGAAATTGGGGGGGTTTTATTAAAGAAAAAGAAAAATAAATCATTGCCATATAACATTTTACTGTAATTTTACAATAGATGTAAAAAATATTAAATAGAAAAAAAACAATTTAAGCCCGTTTGGTTTGATAAAAATAACCTTTACCCTACCTAGGAACCACTTTTAAACAGTAAACCCCAGTCTTCTTTTTCGCCTTAGTTGGCGAGGTAAAAAAAAATTCCCAACGTGCCCTTATGCAAAAAAATTCCCAGGTGCCAATGGGTCTCTTAGTGGAACCTGGGGAAAAAGGTCATGCTAGTTGCCTTGTAAACTTTCACTTCAATGGCTATGAAACCCTAAATATGCAGTGTAAACCTTTAGACCCAGACAAGAAAGGATTTTTTAAAAGTTTCCATAAGAGATACGTACAGTTTACAGCCTCGTCACACAAATGCTCATCGTAACCAAGTCACTGGCTGCTTCACTTCGACGGTCGTTGAAAAGGTAATTTCATGACAGATGGCAGTCTCACCCTGACTTGTAAAAACTTAACGGAAAAAAAATGTTGCAGAGACGGTTTTAGTCGTGAAGGGGCTGTCACCTCAATGGAATCTCAGATCCTTTGAACCAACAATCTATGCAATGTACTTTTGAAATATTCCATGAAGAAGAAAACGGTTAACCGTTATAGCCTGTTAGTAACGGTTTTAAGTCAAATAAACCCCAGGATCATCCCATGACCAAACTGAAATCCTCAACAATTTCAGATAGAACTGGCCCATTTAGTGAGGATATTCCCATTTAAAAGAAAAACCATTATGGGGCCGTTTTGGGCCAATTATAGCAAATTAGTACAGTTCTCATTAAAAAGGTAAACTAAAACATTGGGCATGATCAGTGACCATAATGCATACTACACATTTTCAAAATATGGGCCAAGTACTTCTGAGACATTCCATAAAGAAGAAAACCGTTATGGGCTATTTAGCCGTTAGTAAAGCTATAACAGAAATAAACATCGGATCATCCGGACCATAATGAACATACCTGCTATTTCACAAAGACGGCCAAGTACTTTCGAGATATTCCAAAAGAAGAAAAAACCCTTACACATTTGTATGGTTCAGTAAACAAAATTGGCATCTCGTGACCCATAATGAAATAATGCTAATTTCCAAAGATCGGCCAGTATCTGAATTTCATGAAAGAAAATCATTACAGGCGTAGTAAAGGTATAACGGGGAAACTAAACACGGCATTTGCTGACCAAATGAAACCTGCTATTCTCACAAAGATCGCCAAGTATTTCTGAGTTTCCATGAGAAGAAAAGGTACAGGCTGTTACGCCTTAGTAAGGCTTAACGGTAAAAAAATGACTTATTCGTGACCATATGAACAACCTATGAATTTTCGAAAGACAGCCAAGTCTTTTTGAGAAATTCATAAGAAGAAAAACCGTTTCATGCATTCAGATTAGTAACAGCTATAACGGGTAAACTAAAACCTGGCTTTCTGACCTAATGAAATACTGCTATTTCAAAAATCCGTATTTATTTTTTTTTTAATTTTTTTAAAGCCACAATATTTTTGAATACTCAAAAGAAAGAAAACATTTCAAAAAGGAAAAAATTACAGCCTTAGTAACGGCTAAAAGGGGTTTAAACAGCACATCCGTATTGCGTACCTAATAGGAACTCCTACAATTTAGGATAGATATTTCCCCGCAACTAAAAGAAAAAATTCAGGTATAGTTACGGGCCCCAAAATTTGGAGTTCTCTTAAGGCAGTGCTGGAAGGGCCGGAGTTATACGTAGTTTGTGTTTGAACATTAGCACTCTAAAAGGGGGAAGAAATCAGTTTCCCAGCGGGCCTAGGAGCTCAAAGGCAGACGTGGCCTCATGCTGACCGTATTATAGCCCTTACACTTTACCCTGAGGGGTTAAGTGGCATGGAGTGGGGAACCCGGAGTTTCCCCAGCCCAAAAAGACTCAGGGGAGGCTCCCCTGCCTACCCTTCCTACGTACCCAAATAACTTCTACCTCTCTGACTACCTATTTCCTGTACCCACCCTTTTTCTACTAATCCTCACCAACACTTCCATCATCCCACATAGATTATCATTGTATCCAAACATTCATGTAATCATCAGTACTGAAGTTCTTAGAATTACACACTAGAGAACAAGACTTGATCTCAAAGTACAAAATCTGAATCTGATTGCACTGGGGAAAAAAAGGAAAAATATAATCACTCAATCGTTTGTTCATTGGCAATAGCTCTCACACCACCAATGGCAATTAGAAAAGACAGAGAGAAATAAAATCCAGTGTAAAGATTACTTTGGTAATACCTAAATTGATCAGAATGTAATTGACTGCAGAATACACAGGAAATAATATAGGCTCAACAACTGAACATTAACGAAGGATGAAATTGAACACAACAATGGCATTTTAATGGAGGCAGAACATTATGCTTGCGAGAGCATGTCACATGGCCAAGCAAAAGCACTGATATATACCATCAGGTGGTGAAGTTTAACACAGTACAGCTCTACAAATGTAGCACAGTAAAGGACGACAAGTGCAATGCTTGACAGCTTTACAAATCTCAGGCTGTACTTAATGATAGGAGTAACACTGGACAGATTTGCAAATGTAGCTCAGTACAGAATGACAAGTGTAAAACTTGACAACTTAATAAATGTAGCACAGTACAAAATGACATATGTAACACTAAACAGCTTAACAAATGTAGTGCAGAACATAATGACAGGTGTAATACTAAACAGCTTTACAAATGTGGCGAAATGTAATACTAAACAGCTTTACAAATGTGGTGAAATGTAATACTAAACATTAGAAAAGTATTTAGACTCAGAATCAAAGACTTACTTTGAGAATATTTCGACAGGGTCTTCTTCAGCTCACTGTTGCTGTTGTGGCAGCGAGGCCTGGTGGGGCGGGGCGACTGTTGTGTGGGTGAATAGTTGTCAGGATCTGATTGTAGATGGGGGGGAAGTTCAAAACCTTGATCTCTGTTCAGGCTGGGGCGTCTAGTCTTGATTTCGATGGCTTCTTTAACTTTTCTTTTTGTGATGAAGGGCTCTGTAGATAAGATCTTGGTTTCTTGGGGGCTGAAACTGTGGCCAGTGGCTTGTACGTGTTCGTGTATGGCAGAAGAAGATTGGTTTTGGTGTTCCTGTAGACGGGTGGTGAGTGGTCTTGCTGTCTCGCCAATGTAGGTATTGGCACAGTCTTGACACCCTACCTGGTACACTACACCACACCGCTTGAGGGGGTCCAACAACATGGATGCAAATTTAGTGTTCCACAAACCCACCAATTCCCTACGCCAGCAACTGACCCATGTCAAAGACAAAATGGACCCCCTCAAGCGGTGTGGTGTAGTGTACCAGGTAGGGTGTCAAGACTGTGCCAATACCTACATTGGCGAGACAGCAAGACCACTCACCACCCGTCTACAGGAACACCAAAACCAATCTTCTTCTGCCATACATGAAGTGTTGCAATAAGTGTAACATGGTCCTGAAGACAGGTGTCACACTGTATAAGTGTAACATGGTCCTGAAGACAGGTGTCACACTGTATAAGTGTAACATGGTCCTGAAGACAGGTGTCACACTGTATAAGTGTAACATGGTCCTGAAGACAGGTGTCACACTGTATAAGTGTAACATTGTAGAATGCAAGTGTGACATTTGTTCAACAGCATTGTAAGCATTAAGAATATGTTGTTTTCTTTTTATTTTCAGGTGTCACAAACATAAGACCAAACAGAAAACAAAACAAAACGTTCTGAAATTTCAACAATATGAGCTTAAAACTGATTAAGTTGAAAAAAAAAAATCAACATCTTAAGGCTGCTGGTTACTTTATCAAATTCCATATTACTTGCTATGTCATCTTCTGAACATATTTTCCCACAAATAATCATATGCATACACATACCTACACACACATTCACAGACACATACACACAGACACAGACACACACACACACACACACACACACACACACACGCACACGCTGACACACACATATAAACATGTGCATGAAAGATTCTATCTTTCAACCTTTGTTGTCAATAAATATTTGATTGCATCTGCACTTTACAAATATATCAGTAAGTGAAATGGCTAGAAAAAAAACAAAACAAACAAACAATGAACCTATTTACACTTGAACCTGAAAAAAAATGGAAAAGAAAAGGACAAACTACATACTTACACTTGAACCACTGATGAAAACCAAACATCTCTACAAAATATCAAATAACACCTACACACACCAGCATGGCAAAATATCCACTCCAAATTGATGGCACCTAGCTAGCAGAACTCCCCAAAACCTGGATACTGGCAGGCACTCATCATAAATACCTTCTTGAGCAACAACAACAAAAACCCAGCAGACACATTGGCACTTATTTGATCTGTCTGTGTATAGATCAGTCTGAAAAGTTATGATGCTCCCATTTTGCATATGCTCCAAACAATCTGGAACTGAAAAAAAAAGGACAGAAAGACCAGGGAGAGGTGAAAAAATGGGACAAACGTTGACAAATATGAAGCAGTAAAAAAAAAAAAAAGTAGGAAAGTTTCTTCTACCAAAGCGCTCTTCCTATCTGTTTTACTTGTTCTTTACATGTTTCGCTTTTTCAGCTGAACCATTTACGGAGGGCTAAAGCACGAACATTCTGGTTTGTTTGGCTGGTCAAATCTGATAAGTTTTTATCCTTTTTCATTCACCTGTTTTTAAAGCAACACAATCAGGACAGTACGAAAGGAACTAACAGGAGAAGTTGCAAAGTTACTAATGATTCATGACAGAAATGACCAAGCAGATGGAGGTAGTCTGACTGACAAGACTCACAGTGAAGACTTCCAACCACCTCAGAAAATGATTCTGTTACCCAAAAAAAAAAATCATATAAGTCATAAGATAGTTTTGTTCAAATGTTCAAGGGTCAAATTTGGCTACACATCATTAAATTTGAACTTTTTTTAACATTTCATGCAAATATTCATAAAATATAATCAAGTTAGAAGCTTTTCAATGTCACAGACTAAGTTTTACAACACCAGAGTTATCATTATCATTATTATGAATACTTATATAGCGCCTATCCTCGGCTGAAGACCAAGCTCTAAGCAGTTTGCAATCCACACTCGTTTACACAACGGACTGCCGACCTGGGTAGCGCTGGCTGAAGAGCTGCCAGCTGGCACTTCATTCAGTCAGTTCCCATGTCATCCAGTCCATATCATTCAATATAATTCACTCAATTTCCTTACTTCCTTTATTCTTTCCATTTCTCACGCAGGGTGCATAATTACGTGTAATGTGTCATCCATATCAACGCCAAACTGGCCTTCTTTTCCAAAAGTTGGTGATGGGATTTTACATGTATGCAAGATGTTATGCGTGCGTTCACACATGGAACCTTGGTTTATAGTCTCATTCAAAGGACTGTATGGGAAATAGAGTCAGAACCAATGTTAACTCCCTGGGAAAAATCCCCCTGTACCAAAACAGCCTGGCAGAGATTCGAACCCGCAACTCCAGGATCACCAAGATTACAAATCCGGCGCTCTATCACTGAGCTATTCAGGCCACTCCGGAATGACTGTAAAAGAGGACCTTTAATACTTTCACGACAGGCACGGCAGAGCAACGTCACTTCCCTGCAGATGCGAGCACTGCACGTGCTTACAACCATTGCAGACGCGCAATTTTCACACTTTTTGATTTTATTTCACATCCCCTAATATATTTGTTACAAGCAATTTTTATATATGAACGGAAAGGGTAAAACACGAACTTTGCAATGAGCATAAACCTAAAGACGTTTTGGGTAAAAAAGTAACGCTACAGTTACGGAAACAACAAAATTAAAACGTAGGAGAACACAATCTTGTTTATGTTTGTTTGGTTAGTATGACGAAGAAAATGAGGAAGAAAAGGGGCCTAAAATTTCACTCTTACTTTCAATAGATGCAGAGAGCCCCAGGTATTCAATATGTGTAATCCAAGTGAATTGGGGGTTTTTAAAAGAAAGAAGAAAAATAAATCATTGCACACTCAACACACTTTTCACTGTACTGGCTTCTGACAATATGATGTATAAAACTATTAAATACGCAGAGCAAACAAATCAAGCTCAGATTTGTTTCGATAAACTTATACACCTTTACCCCCCTCATCCTCAGAACCACTTTGCTGAACCAGTTCTAACACCCCATGTCATTCTTTTTCTGCCCTATATGTTGGCGAGGTGGAAAATTCCACACGTGCCTTATGCAAAAATTCCCAGTGCCAGATGGGTCTCTTAGTTCGGACTACTCTGGGGTCACAAAGGTCATCGCTAGTGCATGTAAACTTACCCTTCCAAGTGGCTAGAACCCTGTTCTAAATATGCAGCTGTATCCCTTAGACCGTAGACAAGTGAACAAGGGATTTTTTTTTATAGTTGTGCCATCAAGGAGGCATGGCACGTCCAACGAGTACAGCAGCGGTGCCGTCACCACAGAATGGCTCATCGTGAACAAGTCGACTGAGCTGCCGTCACTATCGCACGGTGCGTTGAGAAAAGGTTAACATGATCATGAGCGACTGAGCAGTCCTGGCACCACTGACTTGATAACAACTGGTAAACGAAAAAAAACTGTGCAGACTGCGGTTTTAGTCGTGAAGGTGCTGACACCTCAGATGAATTTCTCAGATCACTTGACCAAACAATTAAGTTTCAATGATACTTTCTGAAATATTCCATGAAGAAGAAAAACGGTTAGGGGCCGTTATAGCTGTTAGTAACGGCTATAGCAGTAAACTAAAACATCAGGCATCATCCATGACCCATAATGAAAATACCTACAAATTTTCAGAAAGATCGGCCACATACTTTGAGATATTCCATTAAAAAGAAAAACCATTATGGGTCGTTATAGCCATTAGTTATAGCAATTAGTAACAGCCATAACGGTAAACTAAAACATTGGGCATGATCAGTGACCCATAATGAACATACCTACACATTTTCAGAAATATCGGCCAAGTACTTTCTGAGACATTCCATAAAGAAGAAAAACCGTTATGGGCTATTTAGCCGTTAGTAACAGCTATAACAGTAAACTAAAACATCGGGCATCATCCGTGACCCATAATGAACATACCTGCTAATTTTCACAAAGATCGGCCAAGTACTTTCTGAGATATTCCATAAAGAAGAAAAACCGTTACAGCCATTTGTAATGGCTATAGCAGTAAACTAAAACATCTGGCATCATCCGTGACCCATAATGAACATAACTGCTAATTTTCACAAAGATCGGCCAAGTACTCTCCGAGATATTCCATGAAGAAGAAAATCCATTACAGGCCGTTAGTAACGGCTATAACGGTAAACTAAAACATCTGGCATTATGCGTGACCCATAATGAACATACCTGCTAATTCTCACAAAGATCGGCCAAGTACTTTCTGAGATATTCCATGAAGAAGAAAAAGGTTACAGGCTGTTACAGCCGTTAGTAAAGGCTATAACGGTAAACTAAACATCGGACATTATTCGTGACCCATAATGAACATACCTATGAATTTTCAGAAAGACCAGCCAAGTACTTTTTGAGATATTCCATAAAGAAGAAAAACCGTTACATGCCATTACAGCCATTAGTAACAGCTATAACGGGGTAAACTAAAACATCTGGCATCTTCCTTGACCCATAATGAACATACCTGCTAATTTTCACAAAGATCGGCCAAGTACTTTCTGAGGTACTCCATAAAGAAGAAAATCCATTACAGGCCATTACAGCCATTAGTAACGGCTATAACGGTAAAACAGCACATCGGGCAATATTCGTAAACCATAATGAACATACCTACAAATTTTCAGAAAGATCAGCCAAGTACTTTCTGAGATATTCCATAAAGAAGAAAAAAACGTTACAGCCGTTAGTAACGGCTATAACAGGGTAAACTAAAACATTGGGCATCATCCCTGTCATGTGACGTAGCCTCACATCAAGGCATGTGACGTTCCATCACATGTAGTTTAGTGATATGAATCATTTCCCCATGCCACAACTAAAAAGGAAGAATATTCATGTGGCTTGACTAGTGTAGCGGCGCCCCCAAATAATTGTGAGTTCGTTCATTAAAAGAGTCAAGAGTGGTCATTGGGTGAAAGTGACCACTAAGAGATAGTTTAATAAGGGCTGGTAAGGTGCTGGTCATGTGTTTTGAACACTGAGTATGCACTCACTAGGAGGAGGGAGGAAAGAATCAGTTTTAGCCCAGCAGATGGCCTAGAGACTCGAACCTGTCAGGACGCTGGTCCTCACTGCTGACCAGTCATTACTAGCCCTTCACCTTTCACCCCGTGAGGTGGTTAAAGATGGCCATGGTGTGGGGAACACACCGGTAGTTCAGCCCCAGCAAATAAAGACTCCAGGGAGAGGAGTCGGAACTCATCACATCTCCAGTGACGGGAGAATTCAAGGGGGCGATACGCTGTCTGAGAGAGACAGGGAATCATGACAGTATGGAGCGAGTCTTATATCTGATGCAGGCATAGCATCAATGATTGAAAGAATTATTTATTCTCCTGGTCTGGATCTGGGCCAGTGTTATGTGAAGGCCATGACTTTACAGAAACTTGTATTGATGTAAATGGGAAAATTGGTTACAAGGATGCATGTATAAAATCTGTTTATAAATTGTTTGATGTGATTTAGTAAAGTGTTTTTCCCTGAAGGAGAGGGGGAGAAGAAAAAACATTCGGTAGTGCGCCTTTTGGTTGATTGGAAAGATTGCGTGTGCGTATGGTGTAAATGCTGTCATGAATGCGTGTGTGCAAAAGTGACAGTGTAACAATCCCTGACCCATAATGAACATACCAGCTAATTTTCACAAAGATCAACCAAGTACTTTCTAAGATATTCCATAAAGAAGAAAAACCGTTACAGGCCATTACAGCCATTAGTAATGGCTATAGCGGTAAACTAAAACATCAGGCATCGTCCGTGACCCATAATGAACATACCTACAAATTTTCAGAAAGACTGGCCCAGTAGTTTTGTCTGGAGCGAGTGGAACACATTTTGACCACGGACGGATGGACAGACACACACACACACACACACACACACACACACACACACACACACACACACAGCATTTCTTCTTATTCCTTTTCTGAAGAAATGACAATGAAATTTTTGCTGTGGTGTGATGTATGACACTTCATTCCAAAGTTTGATTTAATCTATGTTGCTGACAGTCCAGCTGATTCCAAAGAGTCATTTCAGGGCTGTCACTGCAATCAACTCTCAATGTAGATTGAAAACAACAACAAAATCACCTATGTGCATAATCAAACAGTGGTTTCATTGAGAGTGGTACAACACATGGAATGCAACACAAGAGCTTCTTCACCTTCTTAAAGGGACCAGTGGGTGTAAAAGGAATGGCCTGCGTGCAAAGGGCACAAAATCGTTTCTTTGTTATGACCACCAGTGGGGCATGATCAGTCAGTCAGTCATTCCCCTGACCGCTGGGCTCGTTGAAAGGACGTGATGAGGCAACCGCTGTTTCTCTCCAGGCTCTTCTGTTGGTGGCTGTCTTGAGGAGATCTGGCATGGTCATTTTGGTCCAGTCCTTTATGTTGTCGGACCAGCTCTTTCTCTGCCGTCCTCGTCTGCACCCTCCTCCAACGGTACCTTGAAGGATGGTTTTGGAGGGGGTGTTATGACGAATGACATGGCCAAACCATGCCATCTTCCGTCGTTTAACGGTTGCCAGAAGTGGTTCGTGGGGCCCAGCTAGGTTAGTGACCAGGTTCCGCACATTAACATTGGTCTTGTGTTCTTTGTAGGAGATGCAGAGTAGTTTCCTCAGGCACCTGGTCTCAAATGCCTGGATTCTTCTTTCTGTTTCGGCCATCAGTGTCCATGTCTCGCAACCATATAAGAGGATCGAGACCACTAGTGACTTGTACAGCCGGAATTTTGTGTGGAAACTGATGTTGCTCTTCCACACTCTGTTCAGTCTGGCCATTACTGCTGATGCGGAGTTGATCCTGATTCGGATTTCTACTGTGCAGGTGCCATCTTTGGACAGGGTTGCTCCCAAGTACCTGAAGCTGGTCACTTCTTCCAGGGGCTCACCATTCATGGTTATGTTGGCACTGCTGTTAGTCGTGCTGTTGACCATGACCTTTGATTTCTCTGTGCTGACCTCCATGCCATAGGCACTTGCTCTTGTGACAAGTCTGTGAGATCCTGGAGCTCGGTGTTGCTGCCCCCCCCCCCCCATGAGGTCGATATCGTTTGCGAAACGAAGGCTGCAGACCAGCCTGCCGCCAATGCTGCTGGAGGTGTGGTGTTCTTCTAGGGTCTCTTGCATGATTCTCTCCAGAAAGATGCTAAAAAGGACTGGAGATAGTAGGCACCCTTGCCTGACTCCGACTGTAGTCGGGTAGAACTGGCCCTGCTGGCTACTGAGGAGTTCTGTGCTGCTGGAGTGTTCGTAGGGGGCCTGGATGACTTGAACGAGCCTCTCATCGATGTTGAAGTCTCTGAGAACCTGCCATAGGCCGCGTGCCACACCCGGTCAAATGCCTTCTTAAAGTCAATGAAATTGTGGATGGGGAATTGGGGCATGATAAAACACTGTAATGTTTGGATGGTTTGTTATCCCATCTGTGAGTTCCATTTCTCTTACCAGCAGTTTCTGATTATTAGTCTGAACTTTAGGTTTCAGATCAGTGTGCGAGATAAAGAATCTGCCTAACTCTTTATTTGCTGTACTCTTGGAAAGTTTGTCAACCACTCCATTGTCTTGAATGCTGATATGACTGGGAACTCTAGCAAAAACTGTGCTGTAATCAGACTTCAGAGAGGTGTAAGGTCAAATTAATTAAGCAGCTTAGGGTGCTTGAGTTTACGGCCAGCAAAGGCTTCCAAACCAGAGAGAATAAGGAAGTCCTTATTATTTGATTCAGAGACCATTTGAAGTGCCGCACCAACACTGTCAGCTCAGCAGTGTTGATGGAGGTGTCTGTATGAACTGGGGATGTGAACTTCTGAGAGACTTGTGAGTTGATTTTAACGTGGTGACAGCCCTGATATGGCCCTTTGCGGTCGGCTGGGCTATAGCAACATTACCTTAGCTTAGCTTAGCTTAGCTTCTCTGAGAGGGAACTGTGGCACAGCAGAAGCAACTCCCACTTCATTTTGGAGCATCAGTAAACAATTTTGGAGAGGATGCAAATTTAGAACAAAGTTTGGCCAAAAAAAAAAGTATGGTAAGTCAAAGAGCTGGTTGAAGCTTTGTGATGTGAGCCACGATCAAAGCGGATCTCGAGGGTGAGGGAAAGTCCATGGTGGGGGAAAGTCCATGGTGGGTCATCAGGAAATTGGGATGAATCACACATGACTCCAAGGTCTTTGTCTGCAGCTATCATAGTCCTTCTTTAAATACATATAACCATTAAAACAATAAACCTTCGAATACCACCTTGTAATCATTTCAGAAGAAATTGTAATGCTAGGTCATGCCAGAAAAGGGCATTATTTTCACCAAAATGGCAGTCAAAACAACATCACAACCGATTCGGCACAACAATAGTTTAAGTTACCAAGAACACACATCATGGGCAAAGTCTCTGAGGCTCTCTACCTCATCATCAGACAGTACCAATGGTTGAGTGGCTCCATTCAGATATACTAGACATAAGCCATATAAGCACCTGCACATAGAGACATATGCCAACATATCTCTACATACACACATAAACATACACATCAGGAGTACAGGTCCATTCAGAAAACTAAAAATATTGCATTGTAACCAAACACAAACACTTTGAAACAGAAACATCTGATTCAGTCAGTTCTCTGTTCTAATCTATTCTAACTGGCCAGCGATCTGCCTGTACACATTATGTTGGTTGTTTTTGACAGTGATTGGTCCCCTTTGTTTCTGGCTATCATGAAAAATACACTGCCAACTCCAATGTGACTAAATCCTGACTTAAAATGTCACTCCAATGTAACCATGGACTACAATATTTTCTTTTTTAATTGGAACTTAAAAGCTTAACCTTGAAGGACATTTCAGCTTAAACCACCTAACTTTAGAAATAATTGTTTTTCAGAGAACTAACAAAATAGATACACAAGGGAACTGTTTAGAAATGAAATTTACACAGTGTAAAAGACAAAAGTCACAGAGTGTAAAATATGAAATGGTTATCACCATGTTCACCTAACTTAACCATAATGTGCTTTACAACATAGATAATATATGTGTATTGCAAAGTGATTCATATAATGTGTGGCAAATTAACTCTATCAAAACAAACCACCATACTCC
>CM031615.1:12278815-12369765 GCA_018398815.1 Conus ventricosus
TGTGTGTGTGTGTGTGCGTGTGTGCGTGTGTGTGTGAGTGTGTTCTTCATACAAGTCTGTGTCACACTCAACATGCACTGATCCCATGAAATGTTCAAATGTAATAAGTGAGAACAGTACGATGCAGATCAAGAATGTCAGGTCATGACTATTACTATCAAATGTCAAAAAGAGTGGGTAAAAGTTATAATAAAAGAATAAATGAATGTTATAACTTAAAGAATAAGTGGAAACTGTATTAAGGGGAAAACCTGAAAGTCATAATATATAAAGAAAGTTGTAAGTGAAAAAAAAGTGAAAGTCATCACGAAAAATATGAATAAAAGTTGACATAAAAAGAAAATGAAAGTTGAAATAAAATGAATAAAACCTACAATAGAAAGAATAATGAAAGTTTCATAACAATAACAATGAAAGCTGTTATAAAATAAACACAGCTGAGTTGAGTCTGCATTCTCTATTGAAGGAACTTCAACAAGCTCTGGGATTTTAATATTCAAACCAAAGGTGCTGGGAGAGGTCAGAAGAGTTTGTACATCTATGGCACTTGACAAACACAAAACAAAAACAACAAACAAAAGTATGTGTATGTGTATGCGCATGCATGCATGTGCGCGTGCACACTGTCAAATTTCAATATGCAACACTGCATGCGCGTGCACACTGTCAAATTTCAATATGCAACACTGCATGCTTTCAGACTTCATAATGAATCATGTGCTGAACATTTATCTAGCCTTCTTTTTGTTCTGGAAAATAGTGCAGCAACATTGTTGTGAATTAACTGAATGCCATGACAAATTTGTCTGTGTGGCAATTATCCCCAGGGAAAGCATATCACCATAATGCTGAGCAACCCACCTTTTTCTTCTTCATTTCTAGTTTCAAAGCGAGGTGACTGAAGGTGGAAATTAAAGCAAATTTTTAAAAAGAGAGGATATTATTTCTGCAAGACAATACAGACAAACAGATCACAGGACAAAACATGATGCATTTCGATCTCTTGGGTCTTCTTCAGGCAAAAACAAACAACATTTAGGGCAGCAGAAGAACAAGTAACCATTTATCTTTCTATATCCGGAGCAAAATGGTTGTTGAATGAAAACAAGGTTGTTGAGGTTGGGAAGGTCGCTCGCCTGGCAGGCTGAGTGTTCTGAGCTCTGCATTGTTGTTGTTTTTTCTTGTGATCGAACAGTATGTCAGACTTTGATTGTTGTTGTGGTGCTGCATTATGGAGCGGAGCAACTCTGTGTGGACATCTTTTTCTCCTACGGACAGCACATTGTATACATTCTGGTTTTTATTTTTTGCATGGATGACTGTCTTGAAAGAGCAATGACCACAACTCAACACTTCCCTACACAGATCGCTGCACGTGCAACACAGTCGTACAATCCCTGTCACGGAAGGTGAGCCACGTCACCACAACACACCTGTGTGCCAGTGTCAGAGGGGGCCATCCTGCCCTACTGTCAAAAAACTTTGCCGCACATACAAAACGGACAACTACGCCCACCGTCGCCATACATGGTGACCCATTTCGCATATATACAAGGGCCGAGATGTTATCAATGTACCCTGCACCCCTGACCCCTGACCTTACCTCCCGTTTGCGACAGGCAGGAACTGGATTTGCCTTGCCCCGAAGGAGACTCAAACGTGGAGTAAGACGGAAGTGGAGAACTATTTCAGTCAATGTTTCTCCTCATTCATCCACTGAGAAACATAACACCACAGACCGACTGTCTTCCGTGAATGCTGAATGCTGTGATGGGGAATTCCCGGTCGACGCCACTCCCCCCCTTACACACCAGAGACGTCAGCCACCGTCATCGTGGTCATCAGACGGCACCATGCGGACCTGCTGGCACCGCCCCTACGACTGGATCTCCTGCCCCACGCCACTGCTCTACTAAGAGACGTCTAGAGAATGGACATTTACAGAAAGGAAATTTAATTGCAATTCGACCGAACATTTCTTGCCATGTGTCTCAATGTATAAAACTCTGTTTGTTCAATGCCCAGTCTATCGGGAAAAAACTTAAAAGAGCAGCGATTTCTTACTTTATCAGTGAAAATGATGTTGATTTCATGTTTCTTACGGAGTCTTGGTTAAAAATGCATGGTGACGAGTCCAAGTGTGCCGACATCACCCCCACAGGTTACGCGTTGAAATCCTTTCCTCGTGTTTCACATGGTGGTGGTCTGGCTATCATTTTAAGAGAGTCTTACAACACGTGTTACTATTACAAATTCTTTTCCATTTGCGCATGATAGTTTCAAACTTGTTGTCATGTCACTGTCGCTGTCACAATCACACATTAACTTCTGTTTGTTGTACTGCCCCCCTCCAAGCAAAACCATGACTGATGCCCTCTTTCACCAACAGTTTCCAGACTTTCTCGCCTATTGCAACGTGAGCAGGGGAAAGTCTGTAATCCTAGGGGATTTTAATTTTCATTACGACGTAGAGCAACAGGTCGCCAGGTTGAAAGACATGTTTACACAGTTCGATCTGGTACAGCTTGTGACTGAACCCACGCACAGGTCAGGTCATATCATTGACTGGGTTGTTGACAGTCAGTCTGACCCCCTTGTTCAGTCGACTAGTGTCTCCCACTACCTCACCTCTGATCACATGTCAGTTGTTTGTGAACTTAATATTAAAAAGCCTGTATTCCCCTCCACAGTAGTTCAGCACAGAATATTCGTGCCATTGACAGATCATCGTTTAGGTCTGATCTTGAGAATACTCTGTCCGACACCTGTGACATTACAGTCAGTGATTATAACACACGTCTCAGTGCATTGCTTGATAGACATGCCCCAGAGACCCCTAAACGTGTGCCTACCAACAAGAAAGCTAAACTGTTGTTCACTCCAGTGCTGCATGAAGCCAAGCGTGCTCGTCGATGTGCGGAGCGTGCCGGGCGGAAGACTGGTCTCACAGTGCACAAGCAGAAGGATGAAGTAAACTGTTTACTTCTTGAAGCAAAACAAGATTTCCATTCTTCCAAAATCAATGAAAGTCAGACTTGTAAAGAACTGTTTTCGACAACTAACTCTCTGCTGGGAAAGATCAACATGTCCCCCCTCCCTAGCAACATTCCTCATACCGAACTTGCCCAATCGTTCAGCGACTTTTTCAACTAATCAGACAGAACATTGACAGCATGCAGACTTCTCATGTTCCCACAACCTGTCCTGATGTTGAAACACCCCTTGCTTTCTTTTCACCAGTGTCTGAAGACACAGTGAGTAAGATCCTGAAAGACATGCCCCACAAAACTTGTGAACTGGATCCGATACCCACATCACTTCTGTTTGAGAACTCGGATCTCTTCATTCCCGTTCTTACCCGCCTTGTCAATGAGTCTGTTCAGTCTGGTGAGTTTCCAAAGGAACACAAGCTCGCTCTTGTCAGGCCTCTACTGAAAAGGGCTGGTATGGACCAAAATCAGCTGAAAAACTACTGTCCAGTCTCAAATCTTCCCTTTGTTTCCAAACTCATAAAGAGACTTGTTCTTTCACAGCTCCTATCCCATCTCGAGATAAACTGTCTTCAAAATCCCTTTCAGTCTGCCTATCGTGCTGGTCACAGCACCGAAACTGCTCTTTTTCATGTTGTAAATGATCTCCTTGTCGCTGCTGATGAACAAAAGGTCTCTATCCTGGCTCTACTCGATCTATCCACTGCCTTCGACACAATTGATCACTCCATTCTTGTGCAACGTCTGCAGCACTATTTCGGCATTACAGGAACAGCCCTTCAATGGTTCAAGTCATACCTGTCAGATAGACACCAGTCAGTCGTTGTCAACAACGTCAGATCTCGTTTAGCCAAGCTGGAATCTGGGGTTCCACAGGGCTCCGTCCTTGGACCTGTACTCTTTGTAATGTACATGCATCCTCTCTCAGATCCTTGAAACTCACTCCTGTCCTCACCAGATGTTTGCCGACGACACCCAGCTAAGACACTCAGGGAATGCCTCTGATCTCGACCAAATGAAGGGAGAATTGTCTGAATGTGTGTCCTTTGTTCGGGACTGGATGGCTGAAAACAAACTTCAGCTAAACCATGACAAAACTGAAGCCTTACTGTTCAGCTTACCAGGAGCAAAAACACCCGCTCTTTCTGTAAATTCTTCACTTCTGATCTGCAGTACTGTTATCCCCTTCTCAGAAAAGGTTAAAAACCTTGGTGTCTTTATCGACAGCAATCTTGATATGAAGGCACAGGTAAACCATGTCTGTAAAATATGCTTTCTGGAAATTAGACGTATAGAGGCTATCCGACATCTCCTTACCACTGAAGCAACCAAAACTCTCACCACTTCTCTCGTGCTTTTGCATCTCAATTACTGTAATTCTCTACTAGCAGGCCTTCCTGATTACCTCACCAAAAAACTTCAGCACGTTCAAAACTGTGCAGCTAGACTAATCCTCAAAGCTCCCTTCATAGAGCACCGTCAACTATTATTACACAGACTTCACTGGTTGCTGGTCAAAGCCAGGGTGACATATAAAATCGCATGCCTCCGTTTCAATGCCGTTAAATCTGGAACTCCAGCCTATCTGTCTGACCTTCTAAACTCATACTGCCCAGCTAGAACCCTTTGCTCATCTTCTAACTCGTTGCTCCTGGTTCCTCCCAGATTCAAATGCAAAAGAAGGGGGGATCGATCCTTCTCCTTCCTGGCTCCTAAAACTTGGAATTCTCTTCCACACGACATCAGGCACTGCGACTCTTTTTCCAGTCTTTAAAACGAAGCTGATAATTCAAAAGTCCCGGTCATACACAAATGTCAGTTTGTGTGAGTGCGTGTGTGCGAGGTGTGCGTGAGTGGTTGTGCGTGTCTGCTTTCCCATGTGTGTTGTGCGTATCTCCTTCCCCGTGCCTGGGTGTGCGGTTTGCATGTGTGTGTGTGTGTGTGTGTGTGTGTGTGTGCGTGTGCGTGTGCGTGCGTGAGTGTGTGTGTGTGTGGTGTGTGTGTGCGTGTGCGTGTGTGTGTATGCGCGCGTGCGCGTGTGTGTCAGTGTGTGTGTGCGTGCGTGTGTGTTTTCGTTAGTCCTTGTATTGTAGAGCACTTAGAGCTAATCTAGGATTTGCGCTATAGAAATATTCATTATTATTATTATTGTTGGGAAGGGGACCATGGAAGTTGAAATAATACTTATGATGACAATAATAATGATAACAACAGCAATAATAGTGCTGATAGTGATGATGATAAAATTGTTTAAATAATAGGATGAGGAATACTATTACTTTTGATAATAATATGACAATAATCGTTGCAGCATTAGTGGCTAAGCACAGAAGGGTTGGAAGGTCGTAAAACAGCGGAGTTTGTTTGTTCATTTGGTTTTTTTATTTCATTTTTTTTAGGTTGCTGTTTAAAGGTATGATATAATAGTGAATATAGTGATTATGGTAGATTGATGATAGTACTTTGTAGCAAGGAATAGAAATGATCAATGAATAAAAAGCAAACAATGCTAATGGGTGGTGATCAAAATGATAGCAGTTATATGCAGTGATGTTGGTACTGATCATATAACACTGGTTGGAAAGAAATGGAAGTGATCAATGAGTAAAGGGCTATCACTGCTATTAGAACTGAAAACAGGGGGAGGGAGGGGGGGGGGGATCATATACCTACACCTACACACACATATGCACAGGGAACGGGGAAGGGAAACTCATACTAACAGTACTGTTGGAAAAATAAACATTACTGTTAGATCATGAACAGTGTCATAAGTGAAATAATGTTGGTGTTAATATGATAATACTGGTTGGGAAGAAATGGAAATGACCAATGAAAAAAGGGTTAACATGTCTATCATAAAAAAAACCCAAAAAATGCACACACACACACACACACACACACACACACACACACACACACACACACACACACACACACACGGGGAAACTATTGCAAACAATATAATTGGAAAAGTAAATAGTACTGTTGGATGATGATCAAAATTCTAATTGTGATAAGTGAAATAATGCTGGTATTGATAGAATAATACTGGTTGGAAAGAAATGGAATACCACTAACGCAATAACTTTTATCATCAAAAGTAACAGTATTCCTCCTCCTATTATCTGAATATTTGTATCATCATCATTATCAGCACTATTATTGCTTTTATATAACTATTATCATTGTTAATATTATTGTCATCATTATTATTATAACTCCCATAGTCCCCCTTCCCAAAGGCCTCGTTTGCATTCAACAACCATTTTGTGCCAAATGTGAGAAGATAAGTGGTTGCTCATTCTTCATTTTTATTGTCCTAAACATTGTTTGTTTTTGCCTGAAGAGGACCCAAGAGGTTGAAATGAATTGTGTTTTGTCCTGTAATCTGCTTGTCTGTATTGCCTTGTGAAGATAATATCCTCTCTTTTTAAACTTTCCTTTATTTTAATTTGTGTGTTTGCTTTTACTTACCTATGAAAGTGGATTTTTCACCGCCTTTGCCATACAATTTTGTTGTTGTTGTTGTGTTAATATCCAAAACCAAGCGCTAAAATTTAATGGGCTGTCATTTTCAAGATCCCCAAATTCCTGGCAAAAACAGACATATGGTTAGCCAAATCAAGCTGCTAAAAACCAAAACAAACCTTAAATAAATCTAGTTGCAAAGCGAGACGACTGCAGGCGGAAATCTAAACAAATCTTAAATAAATGTTAGCGAACCGCCCAGAGAACGTGGACAAACCTCAGTCTTCTACAAACCTACTGATGCACACTCATATCTGGACTACACATCTTCCCACCACCAGTCCACTAAAAATAGCATTCCATATTCTGAATTCCTTCGCCTACGCAGACTCTGCTCTAGCGAAGAAGATTTCACTATACAAGCAGCCAAAATGTCTGATTTTTTCACCAACCGTGGATACCCTAGTCCCGTCATCAATGATGCTCTCAGCCGCACTGCAGCTAAATCCAGAACATCTACTCTGGAAACTAAACCTCCCAAAGAGACAGACAGTCCCACTGCCTGCCTTCTCTTCCATCCTCAAAATCTACCCATCTGCAGGATCCTAAAGTCTAACTGGCACATGATAGAAAATCATAAACCTGCCTTTGAGACGAAACCTATGATCACTTTCAAACGTGACAAAAACCTCAAAGACCTACTGGTGCGTTCTAAGCTGAACAAAATCTTCACACCTAAGCCACCAGGTACTTTCCCCTGCTCTAAACCCAACTGCAAAATCTGCTCTCTCACCAAACCAGACACCATCCTACATGGCCCCACAGGCTCTTTCACTATTAAACGCACTTTCTCCTGCCAGAGCCACAACATTGTGTATGCCATCCACTGTCAGCTGTGCGATAAGATCTATGTAGGTGAGACATCTCGCACACTTGAGACACGCATCTCTGAACACCTGGCCGACATCCGCCACCATCGCCCCAAACCAGTCGCTCTACACTTCAACCATGCCCAACACAACATCAACCATGTCAAAGTCTTGGCACTTTGGCAATCTAAGAGTGACAACTTGGAACGCGTTATGCAGGAATCTCATCTCATTGCCAAACTGGGCACCGTCCACCCTCATGGCATCAACGTCCAAAAGTAGTATGTACCATTCCATCTCTGCAGCTCCAACCTGAAATATCCTCCACCTACGCACACCCTACCTCTGTTTACCTCAGACATAGGTTGCAGCTATCATCCTCTTCCCTTTTCCTACACTCTCTGAGTCTCTCCATTTGCTACATCAATCGACTTACCCCTCCTACCCTAGAAATGATGTGTGTAGGGATGTTGGTGGGTATGGCGGTTGTTGGGGGTGGAGGTGGGGGCAACCAATGAATAAGGCTGATATTACACATGGAACACACACACACCAAAACACACACACACACACACACACACACACACACACTCACACCACCCCAACACACATACACACACAAAAATGAATAGAATGCTATCTCCTTTATCGTTGGTCGTGAAGGAGAGGGGGGGGGGGGGGGGGGAAAGAGAGAGAGAGAGATTTTGTGTAATAGGTGTGAATAGGTTGCCCCTCCCCCCCCCCCTCCCCCGTTAGTACGAACCCATCCCCTTCTTTCCCCCCAAACCATCATAGCATCAACCCCTTTAAAGTAACATGTACAACCCCACCACTTCAATCTCAGCCCACAATACCCCCCACAACACACACACATACTCCCTTATCTCCCACTATTTCACCTCACACAATAATAGCTGAGTCATTCTCAGAAACTGTGCTGTTTTTGTGACATAGTTTATTCAAAAAATAGATGTCAATGGAACTTAATGCACTTTTGTCATATAATAGAGCACTTTGCACACATTATATGCTGTAGAAAAAATTATAACTGATAAAGCTCATTTCCTTGTATTTGAAGAATAAAAAATCTTTTTTTAGCCCCGTGTCGGTTGTGACATGGAAACCAAAAGTAGCATAAAAAAGTGTTTCAAGATGGAATACCTAACAAAAAACACTGCAAAATGTCTTTTAAATCATAAATAAAACAAACCCAACAATAAAAAGTATGGGGATCATTGATAAAATAAAATTTAAAAGCCATTTTCAATGACACATAAGACAGTTTTGTATGCGCTCATTTGAAGTTTATTTTTCATTCAGTTCACCACCACAAAGACACCAAATTTGAATAAATTTTAACCATTGCAATCATATTCATGACACATAGCAAAATCTTTTTGTACAATAATTGTAGTAATCTATATTTCAACACTTAAATATAGTGAAGGGTGTCGGTTGTGACACAGAAACCGTGTGGGTTTGTGACATGGAACCCATACCAAAAAAAACCCCAAAACAAAACAAAATCTCACAAAAAGGCAAAAAATATAACACTAGGGAACATAAGGAGCGAAACTTGAAATATTGCCTTCCACTGAATAAAATATTTCAAATGGTAATGATATTAGAGCTCTGTGGCAACACATGTTCGCTGTCACACATACCTGAGCTGCTGTGTCATTGCTGATGAAGGGAGACAGCCATCATCTACACTATACACTATTAATTCTATTTGAAATTTGTAGATGACGGCCCTGTGCTCCACCCTTCATGGTGTAGTCCTCCTTCCTGAGACACGCTGGATGTCAGTCGGGGGAATGAAAAATTCTGTGGCCTTGTCTGGCCATTTCCACTTTCCCTCACCAACATCCTTCAGGTACACCCCCCAGTCTCCTCGCAGTTTCTTCGTGATCGAAACAGATTCAAAGTAGATTTAAATCATAATGTGACGTTCTTGCACTGTAAGATAAACGAAACTCGAAGAAAAACGAACATAAAAAACCTTCATTATTTTTTAAACTGTGGGGTCAGTCACATTAAACAAAAAAGCCTTTGGGTCCTATCAGTCTCCTATATTTACCTGGGCAACCCACTGGACTGCTGTCTTGTCCTGGGCCCCGGCAACCAACAGGAAGACTTTAGTCTCCTGGCTTTGTGCTGACATTTGAACAAGTTGAAGTATATAAATAGTGTTAAGGGGAAAAGGCTCATCGAAATTATACTGACTGGGGTTGTAAAGGGTCAAATTATAGTTCAGTATAAAGAACTCATAATAAAACCCGGCTTCTATTTCTTCATGTCACTTTTTATGAGAGAGAGGGATGGGATTTAAAGCATGTTGGCTAAATAACTTATTAAATGCTAGTAATTTAAATACTTAAAAGCAATTTTTGTCATTATCATATCATATTATCATTTTACTGTTATTCAACAATTGTGACTACTTTTAATTTTTATTGCCATAACCCTTTGTAAATTTTGTTACAAAAATCATGATTTAGCAGAATAGTATTTAATCTTAAGCATAGGTTTTTAAACTCCTGCAAGCACTTCCAGTATTATAGGGTGGATGCTTGCTGCAAGTATTTACTACTTTTTATCCCATTACTAAGGTGAATGTAATCCAACTTCCAGTCAAATCATTTCAAATGAAAAGGATTCGACAAATGGAAAGCAGACGAGGGAAATGGTTTGGGTCGCCATGTCAGGGCGGGACGGTTCTTCCCCTGTGTGTGTGTCCACATGATGCCTGGGAGATAGGGGGGGTTTGGTGTGGTCTTCAGGTGGCAATTTTGGGGGTGCAGACTTGATGGAGCTGCTGCTCGACATTGTAGCCCCCATGCTCGGGATAGATGGAATAATGGGGCCCGCAGAACTGAGGACGGGCCAGAACCTGCCACATTCCCATGTAGGTCCCGGGCCTGAGGAGATCCCTCACCTCCGTCTCAAGATCCTGCCAATGGCGTCTGTGGTCAAAACTTCTCCTGTGAAGTGATCAGAGTACTGAGCACAGAAGAGGGGCAAATCCCCAAGGCAGGATGACCCGTCTCGCCCAGTAATGGGACCTGTGGATGATCGCTCTAAAGCTATCTGGCCCTCATTTCCAGGTGGCGGTCCTCTGTTCCCCAGGCCGGGACAGATCCCATCGGGCAGGCAGTTACCATCCCCGTAGATGGCCATAGGGTCAGGTGTGCGGGCCCCATCAGATGGATACGGGCCCGTGATGGATTATCCCTGTCAGAGACAACTGCCTCGTTTTGCCTGGCCATAAGACGAATGTGGCTGGACGACACTTGGCAAACTTGGAAAAGCTGATTTTCTGGCCACGGGAAATGAACTCTTGATGCACTCTTTGAGTGGTGACTCAAGCACTGCAGCTGCTTTGCCACTTTTTTTGCTGCCCAAACTTTTTGTCAGGAATGGTAGTGGGCCGACCCTCAAAAAACTGCTTTGCAAGCGCATCAGCTGGATTTTCTTTTTGGCTGTTGCTTTCTCCCCCTTCCATGCCTTTTGATGGTTGTCCAGTGAACACCCAGCATGGCATTCTGTCTTTGAATGGTCCCAATGCCTTTGCAGACACTGAGAAGATTACCCCGGGCCCTGCCTGTCGGCTGAAAGTTGGATTTCTAAGACGCAGACAAGCGTTCATGAAGAGATGGCCCATTCGCTGATCAGGAAGAAGTGTGTTCATGGAATGGCAAGAGTTTTTTCTTCTTGGGGCTTGCCTTTTAAATTAGGGAAGCAACGTACAAACAAACTTCCGAGGACTCTTTGGAGAGTGGGATCTGGCCCTCGGCAGTGCTTCCCGTTGGGCCTCTGGGGACCGTTCTTCAAAATTCTGTTGGAACTGTCAGTTGACCTACTGAACTACTCCCAGCCTCACACTGAAAGCTTTACTGTTCTTCTGCCTAGCCGCTCCTTTTCTCCTGGATTAAAGTTGGGCTTCCCCTTTCATTCTTCTTTTCCCCTAGTTTTCCCAGTGCATTTTTTTCTGCTTGCCTTCTCTTCCTCTTCCTCCATTTTGCTCCTGAGTTTTCCTTGTAAAACATCTGTTCCTAGTGAGCAATTTTTGATTGTTGGCTAGCTTTCTTCTCTGCCCTCTCCTTTGCTTTCTAAGTGTATTTGAGTCTTGGTCCTCCCTTTCTCTCAGATAGATTTGTCTGTAGGTTTTGCTTTTCTTTTCTCAATCAAGTACTTGTCAGACTTGCTGAGTCTTCTTTAATTTTCTGCCTGAAAGTTTACACCTCTCGCAGAGACAAAGCTGTTTTTTTTAGGAGGGATTGGGGGGGGTTTGGTTTGAAGATTCAGTTGCTGTAGGCTTTGCCCTTTTCTGTGCATGTCGTCCGCACTGCTGGTTCCATATTGGGATCTAGTGTCTTGGCTTTTCCCGAAAGGAAGTTTGGTTGGGTTTGGGGAGGGAGGATAAGCCTAGACAACAGAGTGTAAGAAAATTGTAGCTTATATCAAAAGATATACGCAAAAAATCTTAATCTTAATAGTTTTGCAAGTATAGATTTAATAGCGCGCGCACCACACACACACACCACACACACCACACACACACACACACACACACACACACACACAGCTCTACACTCGTAAACGCAGGCATACATACTTTGCATTTGCGCGGCACGTGTACACCACACTCACACACACACATCTATTTACAAACACACTCACTCTCTCACATACACGTACTCAATGTCTCATTCACTCCCAACAATATCACTTTGGTCTAAATTTAAACCCAAAGCGAAAAGACGCAAAACTAAAGAACAAAAAACGCACACGCACGCACACGTGCGCGCACACACAAACGCATTACACTGTTGGCCCCACATGGGTTGCTTGTTTTCACTGGGGAAATAATTTTAAAAGAAACAAGTTGGGAAAAGGGTGTTTTATGGTTTTTTTGTGTGGGGTGTGGGTTTTGTTGTGTGATGTGATGTGATGTGATGTGAGTGATGTGATGTGATGTGTGTGTGTGTTATGAGGGGTTGGTGTGTGTGGTGTGTGTGTGTGTGTGTGTGGATGTGAACTGAAACGCTATTTGCTGTTTGTGTCAAACTCTTACAGCTGGGGGTTGTTATCTTTGTTCAAGCACGCGTCTCATACATTCCTATATGAAATGGTGCAATGAGTGTAAATATAGAGGTCAACAATAACAACAGCAACAAAAAAGCGAAATATCCAATCCCATGGTTTGGTTTCTGTCAAAAATCATAGACTAAAGATTCATTAGTTTTAAAACAAAGTAGTAAGCATAAGTAGGAGCATAAAAACAGATTTCGTAAGGAACTTAATTTTAAAACAAGAAGCAGCTCGCTTCCCTTTAGATTAAAAAAAATACAGCGAAACGTGATTAGAACGTAGTGACGTGTTTAGTTGTGACGAGAAACTCCGAGCAGTGAGTTCCGCTCACGACCGAGCACAGTTCTAAACTAAACGTCACAGCGAAAAAGACGATTAGCTTGCACAAGTACGGACGTGAATCACAGAAGTCGGACAACGATTGTGTAGACAATCGCTTCTCAGACATCGACAAAAGAAAATGTGGAAACAGAGAAAGGGACAATTTCATGCTTCAAATGATCGGTCATGACAAGAAACCAAATTGATTACATTTTCCCGTCTCGACCGATATGGTTTGAGTGTTTTAAAGGCCAATAGTTATTATGTGAGATAACTAACAGAATAGTAATATTTTGGTTTGCATTTTTAATGGGGCTGCCCAGTGATAAATATTAATTAAAAATCATGAATGACAGACAAAACACGGACATGTTCTGTCCAAGTTAACTGGATCTATCGGGCGAGACAAGATACCATAGAGCCGTGAATTCCCGTCACTACTAACACGCTCTGTCGGAATTTTTGCTATCTACGAAACAAAACCCCACACTACAGATAAAACAAAAATCCACAACCTATTTCCAAACGTGTTTGTAATTGTTCCAAATGAAATACACTGAACATGTTTTAAAACAAAGGAAGATAAAAAAAAGCTTTTAAGAGTGTGTCGGTCGGCACAAGATACCATAGTGCGTACGTTTCTGGTCTTGACCGCGATGTTGTACAACAGGAAAAAAAAATCTATTTAGAGTTCGTTTAATATTCCCGTACTGCACATGAACAACCACTTTCAGTTTTAAATTAGATTATTTTCCTGTTCTTTTTTTGAGTGATTTGAAAGGGTTTTTCTTAAAACTGGCCCAAAACGTTGTCCGCCGATAACAATCAAGAGTAGCAGACGACAGTTGACAGAGTTGACGAGTACGTGAAAACACATGCATTTCTAAGTACAAAAGTGCGGTTTTAAGTTAATTTAAAGAACCACTGACGAAACAACAATACTTTGGGAAGAGAGTGTTACTTTTCAAACGATTGAGAATGAAGATAGAAGCCAGTAAACTCACCTTGAATAGATGCAGTCGGCACGAAGCACTCGTCGCGACCTCTCACGAACTAGGCAGAAGACAAAAGACCGCAGCTCGGTAATATCATCACGATGTTCTTTCGGCGGGGAAAAAGTAGATGCCAGAGATGTTTTAGGTAATGAGTCAGCGCTGGGGGGGAAAAAATATCAGCAAGTGAATGAAGGTCTTGATTTCCCAGCCGCTTTTTTGTTGATCGGTCGCGACGATGAAAAACGGAAACGATGCTCCTCTTTCAGGCGAAATTAATTACGTACAAGGATTTTGAACAGCAGACGTCATAAATCGATGTATCTTTAAAGTTGCACTCGTTTTCTTCATCAGTGTGTATTTAAATGCATGCATTACAATGGTTTAGTTGTTTTGTGCATGAAGTTTTTTTAGTTTTGGGGAAAAATCGGAAACCAGGGGCGCGACCACGACGGGTATTTAATGTGCCCCTTACTTGCTGGTAGTAAATAAAAAAAGTAATTGTTCTTTATGTGATAGTAAAAGGATGAGTGTGTATCAATTTGATATACTTTATTTGTCAAAAAATCAATCTTTGTGGTCCCAAGAACTATTTGTTTGAAGCAGGCACATCATGTCACAAATCCGCCATGGTGGTTTGACCATATTTTGTGACTAACATCGAGATTTTAACAAGGGAAAACCACAACAACTCACAGAATCATTTAAAATTTATTTCTTAATACAAATGCAGTCAATAAAAGCATTCAAACTCGTTTTCAATTTTAAAACAGCCAAATAATAGCTCGAGCAATTGGGTCCACTATCCCCACCACTATGTTTCTGAGAATGACCTAGCTATCTGATTTATGCATTTTTTATCATTTATTTTTTTTATTTATTTTTTTTTTATTTTTTAATTTGGGTTTTTTTTAATTTTTTTTATTTGTTATTTTTTTATTTTTTTAAATATATTTTATTTTTTATTTATTTATTAATAATTTTTTTTTTAATGTTTCCTTTTTTTATTTGATTTTTATAAAATGTATTTCTAAATATGTTTCTGTATCATGCTTTCGTTACCTTAACCTTCACTATCGTTGTTGCAGTATCATTCAGTAATGCTATTGCTTGTATTGATACTAAACTAACATTTATCACAATCGCCTTCGCCTCTGGGACTGTTGCCACGGCAACCCTGCTGCTTAAAAATCCCTAACCCCAATCTCCTTTCCCATACCCATACTTATTGACACCAAGATTGATCCTGTCTTCCCCCCCCCCCCCCCCCCCCCCACCAATATTTTGACCATATTTATTCCATCAGTAATTTATTATCATCATTACGACTTTGACTCACTCACTATTTCCCTTCCAACAGCCTCGTTTCATTCAACGCCTTCTTCCTTGCGCGAACCCTGAGCGATCTGATGCGATCAAAGCTAAGTGAATTCTCGTTGTTTTATTCGTTATACATCACCTGACGAAGACCTAAGAGGTCGAAAACGCGTTGTGTTTTGCTTGTGACTCGTTTGTCCACGTTCTCTGGCGGTTCGCTAACATTTACTAAATAAATGTTAGCGAACCAAAAAAAAAAAGAAGAAAAAAAAGGGACAAACAATCACAAGTCAAAACATGACATATTTCAACCTCTTAGGTCTTCTTCAGGCAAGATAGAAAACAATGAGGACAACGAAAATGAACGAGCAATCACTTACCTTCAATCACTTCCGTGCAAGATAGGCGTTGAATGAAAACAAGGCTGTCAGACAGGAGATAATGTGTGAGTCGAGGTAGTAATGTTGATGATTATATTACTGATAGGAATACTAATAATGGTAATGATGATCAAAATATTGAAAAAAATAAAGAAAGACAGGATTACTACCACTTTTGGTGATATGTCAACAGCAGCTGTAGTATGGAAGAAAGGAGAGTGGCTTAGAGGATTCTTAAACAGCATGGTTGCCGTGGCAACAGTCCTAGTGATGATGGCGATGGTGATGTCAATGGTAGTGATGGTAATCTCAATAATAACAATCGTATTAATGATGATAATGCTAACAACAAGAGTGAAGGTAATGGTAATAATGGTACTGATAATAAAAGCATGATACAGAAATATGCATTTTTTTAAACACATTTATAATAATACTAATACTAAATAAATGAATACATTTGAAAAAATAATAATGATAATAGAATCAATGAATGAAATAAAAAAAAGACTAACAATATTAATAATAGTAATGATAATAAAGGTACTAATACTAATTACTGAGTGAAAAAAATGGAAAAAAACCAAGTGGAGGAGGGGGAGGGGAGGACAGGAAGAGCAAAGAGGAGATGCAAGGTATAAATCATGGGAAGGATGGAATCTAATAGGTATGTTGATAATTATATGTATATCACTAGTTTTGATAATAATTATGATTGTAACCATATAGTAATGATAGTGATGCTATAGGAGGCTGGAAAAGTGGTAAGCTGGAGTGTCAGAAATATTGTAAAGAATAACAATTGTATTAATGATATTAATAAATATAACATTTGTAATAGTTATGAAGTTGTAACAAAAGGTATACTGATAAAAAAAGAAATAAATAAAAATGACTAAAAAAAAAAAATATATATATATATATTATATATATATATATATATATATATATATATATATATATATATATGTTTAAAATCAAGTATTAAAAGGAATATTAAAATCTGCAATATTGTTTCGAGCTCTCGCTCTCGTCAGGATGATATATATAATGTGTGTGTGTGCATGTGTGTGTGTGTGTGTGTGTGTGTGTGTGTGTATAATTGGTCATTATAATAGTGATCATAATAGTGATCAAGATGATGTTAACACTTTTTTCTTTTTCTTTTTTTTCTGCGTACGCAGGCTGATACTCCTGCGGACACTCCCTGTATAGCCAGGCAGTGGAGTTTTGTGTGTATGACCCTTTTTTATCCCGCCATTAAGGCAGCCATACTCCATCTTCGGGGAAGGTGCATGCTATGTGTCACGTGTCATCCATACCAACGGCCAAACTGGCCTTCTCTTCCGAAAGTTGGTGATGGGATTTTACGTGTGTGCAAGATGTTATGCGTGCGTTCACACACGGAACCTCGGTTTATAGTCTCATTCGAAGGACTATATGGGGAATGGAGTCAGAACCAATGTTAACTCCGAGGGAAAAATCCCCCAATACCGAAATTCGAACCCGCAACCCCAGGATCACGAGTCTGGTGCTCTACCAACTGAGCTATCCGGCCCCCCCATGTTAACACTAATACAGATAACATGAATAATGAAGTTAGTTGTTTTTGTTGGTAGTGTGTGTGTGTGTGTGTGTGTGTGTGTGTGTGTGTGTGTGTGTGTGTGTGTATTTACTTATCTATTTAATTTTTTTTTTAATGACGGTAATGGTGATAGTGCTAATAATCATGATGTGATGAGATTGCTATTGAGAGCAATAGTAATAAAAGTAATGTTAGTACCAGTAATAGTAGACGGATTGCGCATGTCCAGCGAGGAGGCTGCCTGGCTTTTTGGAGCTCCCTTTTAACTTCATTTTTTACATCTTTTATCATCTTTTACATCTTTTATTCATACGAGTGACTGTGATTTTTAATAATCAGCACTGCTGGCTGTTGGCTGTTTAATGCTTAATTTTATTTTCTAAACCAAATTGTGTTTAAAGCCTTTTCAGGTAAGGTGTTGTGTCTTACTTGGCTTTTCAAGATGGCTACCAGACTGTTGTTCCTCGGTTTCGTTAAAAGCTTTCTACTTTTTCTTGCTATTTGCACATGTGATAGAAACAACTGTATTCCTAAGGACAACCGGAGTTAAACAGGTCACCCAGCTAGGAATAGCACTTACTTGGTGCTTTCAACAGACCTCCGTCCGTCTTCTTCAGCGGTGGTGTTGCTACTGGGTGAACTGGAGTTCAGTGCACACGACCACGGGTCGAACCCTGGCCATGTGACTGAACAATGAGGGTGTGTTACACCAATAGCAAGATGTGTCTGCCCCGATCCCGGTTGAGTGTGGGGTTGTTGGCGGCGATATGTATAGCCTCCTTCACCCCACACTGTATTCCTAGTAATCAGTTTAATTTTGAAATTTTAGATGTAGATGTAGACGCCTTTAGTTCCATTTTTACTGCTTATAAAACTTTGTGCAACCTGAACCATGTAAGCCTCTTGTGTACACCTGTGCCAAGCACTGTTCTCACATCAATTACTAGGCCCAGATTTGAACCTCTGATTTCAGTTAATATCAGAAATAGTATGGTGATAAGAAGTCAGACATAGAGGAGTTAAATTATGGCTCTTAAGCCTTATCCTACTATCGGGAGATACTGAGCTCAATCCTGGTCCGCCCACCAAAGTAAAATATCCATGCGGAGTCTGCAATTTGTGAGTCACATGGAAACATAAAGCAGTTGCCTGTGACGTTTGCAATACATGGTATCACACCAATTATATGTTATTAAATTCAGCTGTTTATGAAGCATTATGTCATAGTGATATATTTTGGATGTGTTTTATTGAAGATGGCAGTTCAGAAAACCAACCATTTTGACCTTATTTCACCAGACCGATTCCCAAAAGAAAACTCCTTGAAATTTTGTCCTAAGTTTGCATCCATCCCTGATTCTAAAACTGATAAAATCCCTAATCATACAGAGCAACCGAACTCCAAATCATCAAAAGAAAAAGACAAACTTAAATGCATAGTTGTAAACTTTCAATCACTTCTCAAAAAAAAAAAAGGAAGAACTCAGTAATTTAGTCACGGAAAAAAAACCCATTAATGTTGTAACTGGAACAGAAACTTGGCTAGAAACTAGAACATCCAGCAATGAGCTTCTAATGGAGGATTCTGATATTTATAGAAAGGACAGACTTGGAAAAAGAGGTGGGGGAGTCTTGATTGCCATTCGGAAGAACTTAGCAGGTGAGTTTTTTATATCAAGGCAAAACTAGTGAAAGTTTATTTTGTAAGATTGATTTTAAGAATAAGAGACCTGTCATTGTTGGATCAGTATACAGACCACAGCTGTTCAGAGCTAGCCACTTAGTTTTGAGAGGAAGGGGAGTTTACAGCTCGCCCACAGCTGCAGAGGCCAAGCCGTGAATGCAGGTCAGGGAAAGGGGTGTTTTCTGCAGGCTGCTCCCCACCAGCCAGCTAACCGTGCTGTACTCGGCCAACTGAATGTCATCTGTGTAAAGCCGGTCTGGCAACAATGTGTTCGGCATTGCTGAGCGGCCATTACAAGCAGGGCTGTTAGTTTGATAATTAGTAGTTGTCATAAAAAATGTAATACATCTGTTCTTTTGAGATGACTGAATAGGCAAATTCCCGACAATTCTTTTAATACCAAACTCGACTAGGTTTATTTTCCTGTAGATAATGTAGATACGGCATGAAAGCTTGTACACATGTGGTCAGGCGATATTCAAACAATGACAACACACACACACAATTGTGCAAAAATGACGTCATCACTTTCTGGGAACTTAATTTTCCCTAGTTAACTAGTACACAAGTTTGATACATGCCTATGCTTGGACTACAACAACAAAAATGTTGGGTCAGAAACGTGTAAGCCTTGTTTGTTCGGCCCTTTAACTAAGTGTCTCGAATGGGACGGAAAAATAAAGCTGTGAGACCTCCAGACTCAGATGAAAATGTATATTCATCTATTTGCAGAGACATTTCTGACATTGTTTTGGCCAATAGGAAGGCAATATTATGGACTGGTGAAGACTTCAACTTAACTGATATCGACTGGCGTGAAGATGCCATACTTGATAATCAACATAATAAAAATATTAATTCTTAGTTTTTTTTTATACCACCAAAGACCTTGGATTAGTGAAGTCAGTTGAAATACCAACATGTGGCAAAGCATTCTTGGATTTACTTTTTACCAATTGTCCAGGCGCTTTAGGTAATCAGGAATTAATTGCAGGCCTCTTAGAGAGCAACTTTCAACCTTTTCAAAGAAAACCCCCTAAACGTACCATCAGACTCTGGAACCAAGCAGACTTACCAAAATTACGCAGGGATACTCATGATTTCAGTCGTCTTTTTTTGAGGTCTCATAGTGTTAAAGATAATGTCAATGACCTTTGGAAGTGCATAAAAACTAACTTGGAATTTATTATGGATGACAACATACCTACTAAAATAACTTCAAGCAAGAACCACCAGCCATGGATTGCTACAAAAACCAAACATTTGTTGAGAAGGAAACATCGGTTCTTTAAGAAATTGAAACACCTTAATTCAGAAAGATTACTAATTAGGTTATAAACATATTAAGAGAAGGTGTCAGAAGGAATGTAGGCTTGCCCACTCCAATTATGTTAATTCGATGATTTCAGAAGGTGATCATCAAAACAAGAAATTTATGGTCTTACATAAGGAGTTAGAGACAGGACAATATTGGGATTCCAGATTTGAGAAATAATCAGAAAAACCTAATACAGGACCCTGAAGGGAAAGCAATTTACCAAACAATCAGTTTTGTTCAGTTTTCTCAAATCCCAAGCCTTAATTAAGGGTTAGACTAAAGGATGATGATAAGCTCCCCGAAACGCAAAATAACAAAGTAAGCAAAGCAGGGTATTTAAGTTATGACCAACATCAATGAAAACAAAGCTACTGGTCCTGATGGCATTCCTGGCAAGCTCTTAAAATTATGTGCCAATGAATTGACTGAGGTATACAAACTACTTTTCCAAGCTTCACTGGACCAGGGTGTAATACTGATGAGTGGCGAGATGCTAGCATTGTCCCTTTATTCAAAAAGGGTGACAAAGCAAAAGCAGAGAACTATAGCCCTGTGTCTCTTACATCCATATCAGCAAAATTACTTGAACATGTAATATATACTAGCATAATGGACCATCTTGACAAATGTGACTTCTTAAATAACGCCCAGCATGGTTTTAGACAGCGAAGGAGTTGTGAGACTCAACTTATAACAACTCTCAATGATTTTAACAACTGTCTTAACAACAGACAGCAAATAGATGAAATTTTATTAGACTTTTCTAAAGCCTTTGATAAGGCTGACCATGAGGGCCTGCTACTTAATTAAAACACACTGGCATTGGCGGTTCTTTGCTAAAATGGTCTAGATCATTCCTAGTTGGGAGAATGCAGAAAGTTGTTGTGGAAGTGTCGTCATCCCATTGTACACCAGTCTTGTCAGGTGTACCACAGAGAACTGTTCTGGGGCCCTTTTTTTTTTTTTAATTTATATAAATGACATAAGTAGAAATCTCTCTCCTTGAACTACTATAAGGCTTTCTGCATTTTGACAGCTTAGTATATAGAACAATCAGAAGCAGAATGATACATGCATTCTACAAGAAGATCTAACGCTTTACAAGAGTGGGAAAGAACTTAAAAATGGAATTTCATCCCAGAAGTGCAAAGTGTTGAGTATATGTAAAAAAACGCTCACCAACTAGATCAGAATACTCTATTCACAATTTCTATTCTTAAAGAAACCAATGCTGCAAAATATTTAGGCGTGATTATAGATAGTCGTCTCAAATGGAAAGAACATTACAGTTAAGTATGTAGAAAGCAAACATCATCTTAGCTTTCTTTTACAGGAATATTAACGACTGCCCCAAAAGGTTAAGGACGACTGCTATAAAACACTGGTTAGACCAGTACTGGAATATGGTTGCTCAGTCTGGGATCCTTACTATCTAAAGGACATTGATAACCTCGAAAAGATTCAGAAAAGAGCAGTACGGTTCGTAACAGGGAACCATATCAGAGAGAAAGGGAATACTAGGAAGACATGAGGAAATTTAGAATGGAAACCCTTAGAAGAGAGAAGAGCTTTTATTAAACTTAATACCTTCTTCAAAGGCAGGGCTAAACTAATTGACATCCAATGGAACAACTAGTATTTAATAACAGTTTGCACCAGGAGTGGCGGTCAATCTTATGCCATACTGCATCAAATATTGACAGCCATTTACATTCATTTTATCCTAGTTCTGTAAAGCTGTGGAACTCACTGCGGGGTGCCATCAAGATTGCCACAAATGCAGTCTCTTTTTAAAATCAAGTTGTAAGACAATCTTGAGATCTGCATATTGATTGACTTTTCTATTTTAACTTCCCCATATATTTTATGGTTACCGGGCCTTAACCTGGCCATTTTAACCTAAATATCATGTGCGACCCCTTGTTACCAAATTTTGCTCCAGGGGCCAACAGGCTGAATCGCATTTTCTTTTTTTAACATGCGCGCTGGTGACCTAAGATAAGATAAGATAATGTTGCTTATAGCCCCGCCGACCGCAAAGGGCCACATCAGGGCTGTCACCACGTTAAAATCAACTCACCAGTCATTTAAAAAAAAAAAAAAAAAAAAAAAAAAAAAACCTTTCACACATCTCATTAAATGACATCGTCTACAAACGCACCAGAAATTGCATTAAAAATCTTTCTTCCGTTAAATCTGAAATCAGATGAAAAATGTAATCTCTTCAAAAACTCAAGGATCACATCAGTGGGACATCCCTGACAGGATCTTCATGGACTCTGCTGTAAAATGTTTGTGTCTCACATCGTGCAAGTCCCAACACTCTAAAAGAACATGTTTCATTGTGAGTGGTGCATGACATGGAATACACCACGGAGCTTCTTCACTCTTTAAAAGGTAAGAAGGGGTAAAATACGAATGGCCGGTGTGCAGCCGGCACAGAACCGTTTCTTCTTTACGACCTCCCGACGTAGATGGGAGAAGTCCTAAGGTTTGGACGGATCTGAAAGAGTTTGTTATTCGTCTGTGTGTTCCAATCCACCTGCCAGAGGTCTCTCACATAATCGTTAATTTTCGGTTTCACATCTGAGCAGGGGAATAAATGTTGGACAGTTTCTCTCTTGTGGCGTTCTTGGCTAAACGATCAACCATTTCGTTCCCGCCGATGCCAACATGACCAGGAACCCAAGCAAGAGTAATGTTGTAACCGTCCGCCTTCAACTTACTAAAAAAGTTCAAAAAAAAGTAAAAGTTCTGGATGCTGAAGGTTGTGGCCACTATGGCCTCCAAAGCTGACAGCGAATCCGACAGAACCAGAAAGCCCCTCTTTGAAGAATGTGAGATTATCTTCAAAGCCAAAACCAGAGCAGTAAGTTCAGCAGAATAGACAGAAGCATCTGAATGAATATGTTCCAACAGTATCTGAGAAGGAGCCCCAGGGCAATGGGCTGCACAGGCCACTCCATCTTCAGACTTGGAACCGTCAGTAAAAACTTTTTGACAGGATGGGAATTTCAACAGAGCTCAGCATACAATGCCTTGTACGCCAGAGAGCTGGTAGACTCTTTGCGAAAAGCTGCAAGATCAAAACGAATCTCTGGGGTGAAGAAGGTCCACGGTGGTTGATCCGGAAACTTGGAAAAATCAGATACTACACCTAGGTCTAGACCTGCATTCCGCACGTGAGGCTGCATACGAAGAACCAAACGGCGGAATACATTTAGGGTTGTTTTCAAACTTACTTTGGAACGGAGGGTCAAAGACACAGTCATAGGCAGGTTTTTCTGGTTCCGAGAACAGTCTGATGTAATAATTCAAAGACAGTTTCAGCCTGCGGTTGGACAGTGAAGTTCACCCGCCTCTGCGTACAGACTGTAGACAGGGGTGGTGCGGAACGCTCCAAGACAGAGACGAAGCCCTTGATGGTGGATAGGATCCAAGAGTTTGAGGTAAGAAGATCGTGCGAGCCGTAGACAGCACAACCGTAGTCCAGTTTGGAACGGACCAGGCTCTGTAGAGGTGCAACAAAGTTTTCTTATCAGCGCCCCAGTCGGTGTGCGCTACGACCCGCAGAATATTCAGTGCTTTCTGGCAAGCAGTTTTGAGTTTTTAATATGGCTGAGAAAGTTAAGTTTTTGGTCAAAAATGACTCCCAGAAATTTGCCTCTTTAACAGCTGGAATGGAGATTTCCCTACTTAAGTTCAGATCTGGAAAAAACTGACGGAAATTATGGAAGTGAATACACTGCGTCTTTGTTGGAGAAAAGGTGAAACCCTTTCATCTGTCCACCGATGGATTTTATCTACGCAAAGCTGGAGCCTGCGGGGGACACTCGGGTACAGGCTTCCAGTTGCGTAGACAGCAAAATCATCCACAAACAATGAGCAGTCTGAACCCTGCTGAACTGATTGAACAATGTTGTTGATTTTAATACTAAAGAGGGCAGGAGACAGTATGCTCCCTGGGAACACCCAACTCCTGCTCGTGGACATCAGAGAGAGTGGTGCCAACCCGGACCTGAAACTGTCGTTCTGCAAAAAATTTTGAATAAAAAGCGGAAGATGACCTCGAAAACCCAGATCGTGGAGATCATGAAGTATCCCCGACTTCCAGGAGGTATCATAGGCCTTCTCCAAGTCGAAGAAAATTGCCACTGCATGCTGTTTGTTCAGAAAGGCGTTCCGAAGTGTAGATTCCAGACGAATCAAATGGTCAACTGTAGTCCTATGTTTGCGAAACCATACTGTTCTTTCGCCAAAAGGCCATCGGTTTCGAGTTTCCACATGAGCCTAGCGTTGACCATTTTCTCCATCAATTTGCAGACACAGCTGGTCAAAGCTATGGGACGGTAGTTTGATGGATTAGAAAGATCTTTTCCAGGTTTGGGGATGGGAATAATAAGGCTTTCCGCCAAGAGGGTGGAAAGAAACCTGTAGTCCACACATGGTTTGTATACCTGTAGCAGTATGTTCAGACCTTCTTGCGGAAGATGTTTCAACAGTTGATAATGAATTTCATCCATACCTGAGAAGAATCGCTGCAAGAAAGTAAGGCAGATTTCAGCTCGTTTAACGTGAAAGGAAGATTGTAGTCTTCCATGTTGTCGACGAAAAGTTGCAGGGTGATTTTTCTTTAGGGCTTTGTTTTTGACAAAAGTGGCTGATTTGTTAGAAGAGGAGGAATTCTTTTCAATGGTTGAAGCGAGCAGATTAGCAACTGCTTTTTTGTCTGTTATTAAAGAGTCAGAAAACTTGAGATGATTCACAGTGGACGGTGTTCTTCCCCTTTGATTTTTCTTAATGATGTTCCACACTTTTTTCTTAGAAGTTTTCGATGTCAGCCTTGAGCAGAAACTTCTCCAGGACCGACGTTTACTGATTTTAAAAGTGTGTCTCGATTTGGCACGGAGTTTCTGATGGCTCGAGCATTGGGACCCGAAGGTCGTTGGTACAACCTGACGCTGACCCGTTTTCGAACTTTGGAAATTTGTTGGCAGTCTGAATCAAACCAGGGTGTTTTTGGCATTTGAAGTTTATCGGAAGACACTGGAATACAAGCTTTAGCACACTTGATCACAGTGTTAGTCAGTGATTCTGCTGGGTCCGGACTCTGAGAAAATCAGTGTCCTGGAATTCTTTAGAAATAGTGGCTGCAAATAGATCCCAGTTTGCTTTTTTATAATTTAGATGTTGAGAGACAGAGAACGTGTTCAGTTTATTACAGGTTGTAGAAGGACAGGGAAATGGTCACTTCCGTGCAGATCGTCATGGACAGACCACTCATAGTCCGGACCAGCGAGGGGTCACAAACCGACAAATCTAAACACGAAAGTGAACCTGTGGAAGAGTGGAGGTAAGTTGCAGATCCGTCGTTCAGACAACACAAATCTAAATCCGAAAGGATATCCTCAATTAGCAGACCTCTGATGACGAACTGACACTACCCCAAAGAGGATTGTGACCATTAAAGTCACCCAACAGCAAAAAAGGTCGAGGAAGTTCTCTTATCAGACTGACAAGGTCCTGACGACAAACCGGGACAGAAGGTGGCAGATACAGTGAGCAGATTGTGACAGTCTTGTGGAGTGTGACTCTCGCAGCTACAGCCTGAAGGAGGTAGACAGAGCGACAGGACTATACAACAAAGTTTTATGTAGGAGAAGGCAACACCGCCCGACAGTCCCAACGTGGATGGTTGTGCAGGTTTTGAAAGAATAGTAAAGCCAGAAAGAGTTAAGGTCTTCTGGCTTTGAATTTGAGTTTCTTGAAGAGCCACGACGGAAGGTTTTAGAGACTGACACAGAAGCTGCAGCTCCTCGAAGTTGGAATTTAGACCACAGATATTCCAATGGAATATTGTATTATCCATGGTGCAGAGGGCGAAAAGGAGAGAGATCAGGTCATCTCCTCCTCAACGTCTGCATCCAATGGAGAGAATTTATTATTAGTTTCACTGGACTGTGTTGGTCTTTGGACCTGCTGGCAGACTGCCCGCAGGTGACAAAGGCCTGGAGTTTGGAGATGGTGGAGGTCTGGATTTGGGAGATGGTGGAGGTTTCTTCTTCATCTCCACCATCTCCACGCTGGGTGGAACTCCCTTGCCCGCACGGGCACTGGATAGGGGAGTTCGAGCGGAATTGCTGGTTTTTTTAGTCTGCCCAGCAGCAGATGTTGTAGACTGCTGGGCAGTCTGAGGGGTGGCGGATTTTTTGCCTCCACCAGGGGCAGTCACCTTGGGTTGGAAGGTGGTGGACCTGCCTCCACCAGAGTTGACAGTTCTGACTTGCAGTGTCTTTGAAAACGTAAAGTCATCAGTCTGACAGCAGACTGATCGAGTGGGAACTGCGGGAACCTTCTTTACGGCCGAAGCATATGAAGCTGTTGGAGTCTGACTGCCCACAACCTGCTTGCGGCTCAAAAAAGGAGATCTTCTTTTCTGTTTTTATTCGTTGAATGGTGGATTTCCTGAATCCAAAGAGGACAGTTTCTTGAAGAGGAGGGATGATCGCCACCGCAGTTAGCACAATGTGCCGGATCTTGCACGGCCCATCATGGATTGCCTTGCAGCAAACACCGCACACCTCCTGCCCAGAACAGCGTCTCTGACATGTCCAAACCTCTGGCACCTGAAGCATCTCAACGGAGACGGGACATACAGCTGAACACGGACGTTCAGGTAGCCAACTTTGATGACCGAGGCAGCACAGGTTGCAGAAGGTCAGAAAGAGGGTGTTGGTGGCCACTACTCTCTGCACCTTCTTGACTGTCACCCTGCGCACCTCCGTCACACCCTGGGACGCCAGTTCCGTTTTTATTTCTGCCTCTGAGACACCCGTTAGATCTCTGCAGCGAATCACACCTTTTGATGAATTTAACTGTTTGTGGGAGTCACCCTGATCTCCCTATCCACTAATTTTGTTGCCCTCAACAGCTGTTCAGATTGTTTTCTTGATCGACATTGAACTAGAAACGATCCATTCCTCAACCTTTTGACGGACTGAGGGTCACCTGCTAGCCTTGAAAGCCCTTTGAATAGCAAAAGGGCTCAGAGCTGAAAGGGTCTTTCCTGCTCCGTCCCTTCCACCACGAGCCAGGAAGCCCAAAACCTGTTCTCTGTCGTACCTCCGTGTCAGAATCGCTGTCAGAATAACGTTCCCCTGAAATAGGGGATGCTGCCTTCCTCTTCCTTTTGGGGGGATATTTTTTGATAAAGCCATGTTATTTTAGTATGTTTCATCTCTCCCTTACCCACCCACCTTGGAGTCCAACTAAGGGGCCAGGCCAAGAAACCAATGTCTTGACCCCTTCCAGGCTTCGGGAGAGATATACGACAAACAGAAACTACCAACCCTATCCCCCCTGATCATGCTCAACTCCCGGGGACAGAGAGCTGAGCACTGCAGGGTGTAACTTGGCCAGTAGGGGAACTGTCTGTCTTGACCCAACCCCAAGAAGGGAGCCGATTAGTACACCCGGGCCAAAGTGTACTCCCTGTCTAGGAGAGGTCCGAGCCAAAGTGATGTGTTGAGAGCGCTGGCCCTCTCAATCACCAGGATCTCATTCCCCTCCGACACAGGTCGCACCGCACGGCAAACGCGGCGGATCTTAAGGAGACCACAGAGAGAAAAGGAGTGTGGAAAAGAAGACTTGAAGGGGAGACGAAGATAGAAAAGGGCCAAATAAGGGAGGCAGAAAACAAGAAAAGGAGAAAGGCGGGTTACTCTTAGTCAGGATCCTCAACCTTAGCCTATCTGACATGGGAAGCCCTACCAGGGCATCAACTCCTTACCACGTTACGCTTAGGTCAGACAGCATCTTGGCTTCTCGGACCTAGAAGCAGTTTGACAAAACCAGCCTATCTCCGAGTAATGATGCCCCCGCCAGCAAAGCCTAAGGGATCACTGGACCGCGCAAGCCCTCCGACCACGACAAGTCGCAAACCCCCGGAGGGCGCTGGTGACCTACACATTTTGAGTGAACCAGTTTTTTTAGGAAGAAGAAGGATAAAGGAATGGAGATGGTCAATGAGTAAAAGTCAACAGTGCTACTGGAGTAGGGAGGAGGTTGTGAGGATAAATATTGCAATGTTAATAATATTAAGGTAGGTGAAAAAGAATATGTGTGTGTGTGTGTGTAATTTGGGGTTTGTGTGAGCACACGTATATGCATATAGGCTATATGTGTACATATTTGTGTGTCTGACAGGAGAAAAGTGCGTTTAATAGTGAATGAGCCCTCGGGCCATGTAGGATGGTGTCTGTTTGGTGAGAGGGCAGATTTTGCAGTTGGATTTTGAGCTGGGGAAGGTACCTGGTGGCTTTAGTGTGGAGATTTTGATCAGCTTAGAGCACACCAGCAGGTCTTTGAGGTTTTTGTAACATTTGAAAGTGATCATTGGTTTGGTCTCAAAGGCAGGTTTATGATTTTCTACTATGTGCCAGTTAGACTTCAGGATCCTGCAGATGGCCAGAGTGTGAGGATGGAAGAGAAGGCAGGCGGTCGGTCTGTCTGTCTCTTTGGGAGGCTTAGTTTCCAGAGCAGATGTTCTGGATTTAGCTGTGGTGTGACTGTGAGCATCATTAATGACGGCACTGAGGTAGTCACGGTTGGTGAAAAACTCAGACATTTGGCTGCTTGTAGAGTGAAATCTTCTTTGCTGGAGCAGAGTCTGCGTAGGCGAAGAAATTCAGAATATGGAATGCTGTCTTTAGTGGATTGGTGTGTGGAAGATGTGTAGTCCAGGTATGAGTGCGTATCACTATCAGTGGATTAAAAGAGGAGACTGAGGTTTTAAGCAGTCCATCTTTGAGGGAGATGAGATGTCCAGGAAGTTAACTGACTGTGAAATAAATGGTGTAGGTCAATTTGATGGATGGATGGAAGGTCTGAGCAAAGTTGAGGAAATTGCGGAGGTCATGTTCTGGCATGGATGTGGTTCCCAGTCCATCATCTATGTATCTTTTGTAGAGCTCTAGTGTTGGGCCTGTGTAAGAGGTTAGAAGGCGGTGTTCTAGGTGTCCCATGAAGAGGCAGGCATAGGATGGTCCCATTTTGGTTCCCATAGCAACACCAATGATTTGTGAGAATGAGATAAGATAATGTTGCTTATAGCCCAGCCGACCACAAAGGGCCACATCAGGGCTGTCACCACGTTAAAATCAACTCACCATTTGTGAGAATGCACGGTTGTTAAATTCAAAGGTGTTGAAGGTGAGGACTAATTCTGCAAGTCTGACCAGGGTAGCTGTGGGATGGTATTGTTGGTTTGGGGGCCGTTTGTTAAGAAAGAATATGAGGGCCTTCAGTCCATCAGCATGAGGGATGAAAGCGTTGAGAAAGACAACATCAAGCGTAAAGAGGTGACTGGGTTGGAAAGTGGGATCTATACTGAGAGGCAATGAAAACGCAATCCCCATTTCGTCCCCGAAAAATGTCACCTCAGCCAAAATAATGTGAATTATGCACGAGGCATGCAACCTAGCACGCGTATGTTGTATTGCGACGATCTGTATTGACAGGCACAGTTGGGTTCATGACGTCATGAGTAAACCACTCCAACACATCTTTTACTGATAACTGCAAAACACGTGCAACACAGGCATACTGTGATTGCATGCAAACAGCCCATGACTGTCCCCTATAAAAACACACATTGGCGTTTTACTGACACTCGTCCGCACCATGCCGCGGTTAACTACAGACCAGAGAAATCAAGCCATTGGCATGCTGAGGGCAGGCACTGCTCACATCAGGGCCGCACAACATTTCAATGTACACCCATCAACCATAACCCGTCTTGCGACTCGGCACCAAAACACTGGAAGTGTAAACGACCGTCCACGCCCAGGCGTCCAACGTGTGACGACGGCACGACAGGACTGCTACATTGTCACGCAGCACCTCCGGAATCGTTTCCAGCCAGCTGCACAAACAGCCCGCAACACTATTGGGACTAGAGAAAGACCAATCAGCAGCCGTACCGTGCGTCGGCGTCTGGCAGCAGCAGGGCTACGGGCACGTCGACCATACCAAGGTCAGATCTTAACCCATCGCCATCGACTAGCACGCCAGCGATGGGCTGCCGCAGGTGGCTTTCTGGGGAACAGGGTTTGGGGGAATGTTGTTTTTTTCGGATGAATCCCGGTTCAATGTCTCTTTCCCGGATGGCCGTGATCGTGTGTATCGACGTCAGGGTGAACGTTTTGCGCAACCCTGTGTCATTGAGCGAGATCGTTATGGGGGTGGAGGGGTAATGGTCTGGGGTGCCATAAATGCTCAATTTCGATCGGAGCTTGTGTTTATGCCAGGCAACTTGACGGCAAGGCGTTATATTGACACTGTTCTTGAGCCAGTTCTTCTTCCTCTCTGGAGACAGCATGGTGGCAACAGACTAGTGTTTCAGCAGGACAATGCTCGACCCCACACAGCCGTTCTCACACGAAATTTCCTTCGGGACAGCAATGTGGATGTCATGCAGTGGCCCTCCGTGTCCCCAGACATGAATCCCATTGAACATTTGTGGGACGAACTTGGACGACGTGTGCAAGGTCAGCAGAATCCCCCAACTACCGTTGCTGAGCTCACCCAAGCATTGCAGCATCACTGGAACGTGATACCGATCCGTATCATCCGTCGTTTGTGCGCTTCAATGCCCCGACGTTTGCAAGCTTGTGTTCGTGCTCAAGGGGGACACACCAGATATTGACAGTGTATTCCTTCTGTCGCGCCTAAATGGGCTTCACTTCAGGCGAATGTGCACCTGTTATAGGCAAACTAATGTACAGTGGTCGCACTTTTGTCACACGTATTTGCTTTGATGTGTGTTTGTTTCATTTCAAAAAATTGTCAGTTGACAATGGAATTGCGTTTTCTTTGCCTCTCAGTATATGTTGTATGCATTCGTCATGTTGAGTACTCGAGTGTGTGGGTTGTGTCTTTGAGGTATATGGGGAGGCTGTTGAGGAGAAGAGCGTCGAAGTACTGTAAAATGTGTTCTGTAGGGCAGCTGCGTGCAGATACAATGGGTCTGCCAAGTGTATTGGTTTTCGTATTTTAGGGAGCAGGTAGAAGGTGGGTTGTTTGGTGTCTATGAGGAGTTTGGCTGTCTTTGGTAAGTTGTTATGTTTGATTTCTTGTTTAACTTAACTGTGGTTGAGATGAGTTTCTGGTGTTGAGGGAGGGGTGATGCTGTGAGTGGTGCATAGAAATTTGTGTCTGACAGTTGTCTGTGTGCTTCTTTTATGTACAACTGTTTGTCCCAGACCACCACTGCACCACCCTTGTCTGCCGGTTTGATGACTATGTCTTGTCATTGTCTCAGTGATTCGAGGGCTTTTTGATCATCCTGTGAGATGTTGGAATGGTGGACAGGTTTGGATTTCACTTTAGCAATTCCTGTTCTGCACTTTTTGATGTAGAGTTCAACTTCAGTGGATTTGTCGAGAGGTGGATGGCAGAGTACTGGAATTTGAAAAAGGTGGGTAAAAATGTATGAGCTCTCTGGTAGTGGGGGCTTAGGTACAGTGTCAAGTGCAGTCATCCATCTTAATTTTCTAAAGAATCTTTCAACATCAGCGTGGTTTTGATATTAATTGGTGGTAGGCTGAATGGGAATAAATTTTTAGACCTTTGCCAGGACTGACCTTACATCACTGCTGAGAGTAAGATTATCAGGGATGCAGAGAACAAGGTGGCAGAGTTTTTCACCAACCATAGCTACCCCAGTGCCGTCATTAATGATGTTCACAGTCGCACCACAGCTAAATCCAGAACATCTGCTCTGGAAACTAAGCCTCCCAAAGAGACAGACAGACCCACCGCCTGCCTTCTCTTCCATCCTCACACTCTGGCCATCTGCAGGATCCTGATGTCTAACTGGCACATAGTAGAATATCATAAACCTGCCTCTGAGACCAAACCGATAATCACTTTCAAATGTGACAACAACTTCAAAGACCTACTGGTGCGCTCTAAGCTGAACAAAATCTCCACACCTAAGCCACCAGGTACTTTCCCCAGCTCAAAACCCACCTGCAAAATCTGCCCTCTCACCAAACCAGACACCATCCTACATGGCCCCAAAGGCTCATTCACTATTTACCTTTACCAGCTGTGTTCACTGAGGGTGGCGGACGGGCAGACAGTACATTTTGCCGTGTCCGCCACTATCGGCGGACGGGAACATGAAAAATTCTTACTTTCCTTGAAATGGTCTGAGGGAAATAAGCTCTACAATTAGTCTTGGGGATGTCCTAGCCAGTTTAGTGCTCTATAATGAGCTTGGCTGACCCCTGAAGCTTTGAAACAAAGGAACTGGCACTTGGCTTTCCCGCTAAGTGCAGCTGGAATTTCCTGTGCCAGAAATATGTTGGTCAGGCAAAGGGGTGGTACCAATTTCTCACTCAGTGAAGCGTTTGAAATTATAACACTAAGTTGATCTGACAATGAAGGCAGCAACAGAGATATCAATAATTACGACAGAGAAGAGGAAAGTGAATTTTTTTTAAGATGCAGCTGAAAATAATGATTCAGCATCAACTGCAGCAAACGCCACCTCATCACACATGGTCGCAGATGAGGCCAATTCAAAAGATTCAAACACAAATGCATTTGATCAAAACACGGCCAGTGCAAACAGTCGCAATGTCGCTTACCTGTTTGCTTCTGATTCTGACAGCGTGTTGTAAAAGAATAGATTAGAATGTAAACAAAGAATTTTTTCTTTACTTGTCAGCCATGTTTTTCAATGGACAGTCGCATCTACACATAAAAAGTAAGTGACTTGAAATTACTAAGTTCGATTAGTTGAGTGCTTGTCCTTTCCTATGACACCTAATGTAACACTTCGCAGTTGTTGTCTAGCAACCATAAAAAATAAATTATAAAGTGGCAAAATATGCGCGTTGGCAGGGACTGAGCACCATGCACGAGCATGCCGGAGCAGGGAAACGTACCGTGCATGCTGCATGTAGCTGGATAGTATTAAACGCACTTTCTCCTGTCAGAGCCACAACATTGTGTACACCATCCACAGCCAGCTGTGTGGTAAGATCTATGTAGATGAGACATCTCACACACTTGAGACACACATGCCTGAACACCTGGCCGACATCCGCCACCATCGGCCCAAACCAGTCGCTCTACATTTCAACCATTCCCAACACAACATCAACCATATCAAAGTCCTGGCACTTTGGCAATCACAGAGTGACAACTTGGAACGCCTTATGCAGGAATCTCATCTTATTGCCAAACTGGGTACCCTCCATCCTCATGGTATCAACATCCAAAAGTAGTATGTACCATTCCACTTCTGCAGCACCAGCCTGCAATATCCTCCACCTACCCACACAAATACTACCATACCTCCCACTGTTTACCTCAGACATAAGTTACAACTATCATCCTTTTCCCTTTCCCTACACTCTCTGAATCTCGCCACTTGCTACATCAATTTACTCATCCCCCCTCCCCTAGTAATGATGGGTGTAGTGGTGTTGGTGGGAATGGTGGTGGGTTGGGGTGGGGGTGACCAATGAGTGAGGCTGACATTACAAATGAAACAACACACACACACACACACACACACACACACACACACACACACATAGAAATGCAAGCATTTTTATCATTGATCATTTCCATTCCTTTCTGGACACTGCTGTTTTTGCTAGTGTTGCTGCACTTATCATTGGTACTATCATTATTATCATCATCCAACAGTACTGTCTGCTGTTATTCATTGAGCATTTCAACTCCTTTCCACCTAATATTATCATTACCAATATTACTTAATACTATTATTACTGTATCACTATCGTATCATTATATTATTACAATTACTGTCATCATCATCACTGCAATTTCAACCCACAATATCCTCCAACAACACACACTTACTACCATATCTCCCACTATTTACCTCACGCATAACTTACTGCTATCTTCCTTTCCCCTCTCACTATACTCTCTCTATTTGTCACATCAGTCTCTTGTTTATTCAGATCTTGTCCATTCCATTTTCTTCATTTGGTTTTCTTTTGATTTCATATACTATTTCCTCTACAACAGCTTCTGTTCCCTCTTCCCTCTTTCCTGTGCATATGTTGTGTAGGTGTTTGTAACTATGCGGAACCCCCCCCCCCCCCCCCCCACACACACACACACCCATACTCTCTCTCTCTCTTGCTCTCTCTCTCTTCTCCCAACCCTCTCCCTCTCCTCTGCTCCATTACAACTGTTTGATCGTCCCTATTCCTTTCACCTACCGTTAATATTATTAACATTGCAATATTTAACCTCACAACCTTCTCCCTACTCCAGTAGCACTGTTAACTTTTACTCATTGACCATCTCCATTCCTTTTCCCCTACTATTACTGGTACTAGCATTACTTTTATTACTATTGCTCTCAGTAGCAATCTCATCACATCATCATTATTAGCACCATCACCTTCATATAAAAAAAATAATAATAATAAGGGTAATAAAGAAAACGAAAAATAATAATTAATAAATATATAAATAAATATGTGCACACACACGCACACACACACGCACATACACATGTACACACACACACATTAACAACAAAAACAACTGACTTCATTATTCATGTTATCTCTATTAGTGTTAACATCAACATCTTGATCACTACTATGATCACTATTATTATTACCAATTACACACACACACACACACACACACACACACACACACACACACACATATATATATACATACAGAGAGAGAGAGAGAGAGAGAGAAAGAGAGAGAGAGAGAGAGAGAGAGAGAGAGTGAGAGAAAGAGAGAGAGAGAGAGAGAGAGAGAGAGAGAGAGAGAGAGAGAGAGAGAGAAAGAAAGAGAGAGAGAGATTTTTATTTTTGTTTATTATTCTTTTTTATTTTTTTTTCAATCAGTATATCTTTTGTTACAACTTCGTAACTATTACAAATGTTATATTTACTACTATCATTAACACAATCAATATTTCTGACATTCCAGCTTACCATTTTTCCAGCCTCCTATAGTATCACTATCATTGCTGTGGAGATACTACTTTCATTTCCGACATACAGGTTGTTTATCCCAGCATGCCTTGCTTGTTTATCCCAGCATGCTTTACGCTAACGAACTCGCCAAGGTAAAATAAATGTCGTCTGTCTCCTCATCATCTGGGCTCATGTTTTGACGTCGTACGAACGATCATTACATGGTGGCAGCGGTAAAGTATTGAAGAACAAGTGACACAATCAACGGTGAACACTGGTAAGGTCGTCTTTTGTATTATTATTGTAATATTCATCGACAATTCCGTATCGAAAGATCGTAAGTGAAGTCAAGTATTACAGAGCAAAAGAATGGCCCCATTCAAGACGCCGGATAGTTTTGATTTTTCACGCCCTCAGACATGGCCTGAATGGAAACAGTGTTTCCTTAGATTTCGTCAAGCATCAAAACTTGAACGAGAAGAGCAAGCAGTTCAAGTCAGCTCTCTCATTTACACGATGGGCAGTGAAAGTGAAAGACTTTTAACTTCGTTCAACCTCTCAGAAGCAGAAGCTCAGAATTTCAATGTTGTACTGGCCAAGTTTGATAGCCATTTTGTTCCGAAACGAAACATTATACATGAAAGAGCCCAGTTCTATGCACGATCACAGGGTGCGGGAGAAAGCATTGAAGCTTATCTACGCAGTCTGTTTGAACTTTCAGAGCATGCAAGCTTTCCAGATCGAGAAGACGCTATTAGAGACAGACTAGTGCTTGGAGTTCTTCACGCTGAGCTATCAGAAAAGCTACAGCTACAACCAGGTTTGAAACTTGAAGAAGCAGTACAACAGGCACGCCAGTTTGAACTTGTGAAAATTCAGCTGAACCAACAAAGGCAGTCTCAGAAGATTGATGATAAGATAAGATAATGTTGCTTATAGCCCAGCCGACTGCAAAGGGCCACATCAGGGCTGTCACCATGTTAAAATCAACTCACCAGTCATAAAAAAAAAAAAAAAAAAAAAAAAAAAAAACAACTTTCACACATCTCGTTAAATGACCTCGTCTACAAACGCACCAGAAACTTTGTTAAAAATCTTTCTGCCATAAAATCTTAAATCAGATGAAAAATGTTAATCTCTCTCAAAAACTCAAGGATCACGTCAGGCGGGACATCCCTGAACAGGATCTTCATGGACTCCGCTGTAAAATGTTTGTGTCTCACATCGTGCAAGTCCCAACACTCTAAAAGAACATGTTTCACTGTGAGTGGCGCATGACATGGAATGCACCACGGAGCTTCTTCACTCTTTAAAAGGTAAGAATGGGTAAAATACGAATGGCCGGTGTGCAGCCGGCACAGAACCGTTTCCTCTTTACGACCTCCCGACGTAGATGGGAGGAACTCCTTAAGGTTTGGACGGATCTGAAAGAGTTTGTTATTCGTCTGTGTGTTCCAATCCTCCTGCCAGAGGTCTCTCACATAATCGTTAATTTTCGGTTTCACATCTGAGCAGAGGATATAAATGTTGGACAGTTTTTCTCTTGTGGCGTTCTTGGCTAAACGATCAACCATTTCGTTCCCGCCGATGCCAACATGACCAGGAACCCAAGCAAGAGTAATGTTGTAACCGTCCGCCTTCAACTTGCTAAAAAGTTTTAAAAAAATTAAAAGTTCTGGATGCTGAAGGTTGCGGCCAGCTATGGCCTCCAAAGCTGACAGCGAGTCCGACAGAACCAGAAAATCCCTCTTCGAAGAATGTGAAATTATCTTCAAAGCCAGTACCAGAGCAGTAAGTTCAGCAGAATAGACAGAAGCATCGGAATGGATATGTTCCAACAGTATCTGAGAAGGAGCCCCAGGCAGTAGGCTGCACAGGCCACTCCATCTTCAGACTTGGAACCGTCAGTGAAAACTTTTTGATAGGATGGGAATTTCGAACAGAGCTCAGCATACAACGCCTTGTACGCCAGAGAGCTGGTAGACTCTTTACGAAAAGCTGCAAGATCGAAACGAATCTCTGGTGTGAAAAAGGTCCACGGAGGTTGATCCGGAAATTTGGAAAAATCGGACACAACTCCTAGGTCTAGACCTGCATTCCGCACGTGAGGCCGCATACGAAGACCAAACGGCGGAATACATTTCGGGTTGTTTTCAAACTTACTTTGGAACGGAGGGTCAAAGACACAGTCATAGGCAGGATTCTGCGGTTCTGAGAACAGTCGGATATAATAATTCAAAGACAGTTTCAGCCTGCGGTTGGACAGTGAAGGTTCACCCGCCTCTGCGTACAGGCTGTACACAGGGTGGTGCGGAACGCTCCAAGACAGAGACGAAGCCCTTGATGGTGGATAGGGTCCAAGAGTTTGAGGTAAGATGATCTTGCGGAGCCGTACACAGCACAACCGTAGTCCAGTTTGGATCGGACCAGGGCTCTGTAGAGGTGCAACAAAGTTTTCTTATCAGCGCCCCAGTCGGTGTGCGCTACGACCCGCAGAATATTCAGTGCTTTCTGGCAAGCAGTTTTGAGGTTTTTAATATGGCTGAGAAAGTTAAGTTTTTGGTCAAAAATGACTCCCAGAAATTTGGCCTCTTTAACAGCTGGAATGGGAGATTTCCCTACTTGAAGTTCAGGATCTGGAAAAAACTGACGGAAATTATGGAAGTGGATCACTGCGTTTTTGTAGCAGAAAAAGTGAAACCGTTTTCATCAGCCCACCGATGGATTTTATCTACGCAAAGCTGGAGCCTGCGCTGGACACTCGGGTACAGGCTTCCATTGCGTAGACAGCAAAATCATCCACAAACAATGAGCAGTCTGAACCCTGCTGAACTGATTGAACAATGTTATTAATCTTGATGCTAAAGAGGGCAGGAGACAGTATGCTCCCCTGTGGAACACCCAACTCCTGCTCGTGGACATCAGAGAGAGTGGTGCCAATCCGGACCTGAAACTGTCGTTCTGCCAAAAAATTTTGAATAAAAAGCGGAAGATGACCTCGAAAACCCAGATCGTGGAGATCATGAAGTATCCCCGACTTCCAGGTGGTATCGTAGGCCTTCTCCAAGTCAAAGAAAATTGCCACTGCATGCTGTTTGTTCAGAAAGGCGTTCCGAAGTGTAGATTCCAGACGAATCAAATGGTCAACAGTAGTCCGATGTTTGCGGAAACCACACTGTTCTTTCGCCAAAAGGCCATCGGTTTCCAGTTTCCACATGAGCCTAGCATTGACCATTTTCTCCATCAATTTACAGACACAGCTGGTCAAAGCTATGGGACGGTAGTTTGATGGATTAGAAAGATCTTTTCCAGGTTTGGGGATGGGAATAATAAGGGCTTTTCGCCAAGAGGGCGGAAAGCAACCTGTAGTCCACACATGGTTGTATACCTGTAACAGGGTGTTCAGACCTATTTGCGGAAGATGTTTCAACAGTTGATAATGGATTTCATCTATACCTGGAGAGGAATCGTTGCAAGAAAGTAAGGCAGATTTCAGCTCGTTTAACGTGAAAGGAAGATTATTCAATGTTGTCGGACGAAAAGTTGCAGGGTGATTTTTCTTTTAGGGCTTTGGTTTTGTCAAAAGTGGCTGATTTATTAGAAGAGGAAGAATTCTTTTCAATGGTTGAAGCAAGCAGATTAGCAACTGCTTTCTTCTCTGTTATTAAAGAATCCGAAAACTTGAGATGGTTCACAGTGGGACAGGTGTTCTTCCCTTTGATTTTCTTAATGATGTTCCACACTTTTTTCTTGGAAGTTTTTGATGTCAGCCTGGAGCAGAAGCTTCTCCAGGACCGACGTTTACTGATTTTAAAAGTGTGTCTTGATTTAGCTCGGAGTTTCTGATGGGCTCGAGCGTTGGGACCCGAAGGTCGTTGGTATACCTGACGCTGAGCCCGTTTCCGAACTTTGGAAATTTGTTGGCATTCTGAATCGAACCAGGGTGTTTTTGGCATTTGAAGTTTATCGGAAGACACTGGAATACAGGCTTTAGCACATTTGATCATAGTGTTTGTCAGAGATTCAGCTGGGTCCGGACTCTGAAGAAAATCAGTGTCCTGGAATTCCGTAGAAATAGTGGCTGCAAATAGATCCCAGTTTGCTTTCTTATAATTTAGATGTTGAGAGGTAGAGACGTGTTCAGTTATGACAGGTTGTAGAAGGACAGGGAAATGGTCACTTCCGTGCAGATCGTCATGGACAGACCACTCATAGTCCAGGACCAGCGAGGGGTCACAAACCGACAAATCTAAACACGAAAGTGAACCTGTGGAAGAGTGGAGGTAAGTTGCAGATCCGTCGTTCAGACAACACAAATCTAAATCCGAAAGGACATCCTCAATTAGCAGACCTCTGGATGACGTACTGACACTACCCCAAAGAGGATTGTGACCGTTAAAGTCACCCAACAGCAAAAAAGGTCGAGGAAATTCTCTTATCAGACTGACAAGGTCCTGACGACAAACCGGGACAGAAGGTGCGAGATAAAGGGAACAGATTGTCACAGTCTTGTGGAGAGTGACTCTCGCAGCTACAGCCTGAAGGGAGGTAGACAAAGTGACAGGACTATACAACAAAGTTTTGTGTAGGAGAAGGGCAACACCGCCCGACAGTCCCAACGTGGATGGTTGTGCAGGTTTCGAAAGAATATTAAAGCCAGAAAGAGTAAAGGTCTTCTGGCTTTGAATTTTAGTTTCCTGAAGAGCCACGACGGAAGGTTTTATTGATTGGCATAAAAGCTGCAGCTCCTCAAAGTTGGAATTTAGTCCACGGATATTCCAATGGAAGAAGAAAAAGAAACACCCGAAGGTGCTGGGAGGACCCAGAGAAGCACCGTCTTCACCTGCCTTTAGAGCAGTCCTGTACCACCCTTGGAGGCCTGCGCTGTGTTGACGATGGGTACAGGCACGCGCAGGACACTCCATTAAGATATCAAGGGACATAACTGCTCCTGAACAGAGGTAAATTAGACTACAGGATGCACTCATAACAGCCTTAAAGTAGCATCCCCATGGGTGTACCAGCCCGTATTTCATGACTGCAGAGCCCACCGGCGAAAAACACCACCCTCCAGCTGCCGAGCACACCCCACAGACCCAACCACCCCTGCCCACGGACAGATGAAGACGGTGCCACTCCAGACACAGCCAAGCTTTCGCCATACGGTCTTATGTGCCCTCAAGAGAGAATCCAAGGTTGTAGTCTTTCCCACTGTCAACAGAACTTTCCCTGTGGTCAGTGGGTCTTTCCTCACCGTCACTGGACCTTTCTCCAGGGTCAGCCTAGTTAAGGCAAAGAAGAAAAAGAAACACCCGAAGGTGCTGGGGAGGACCCAGAGAAGCACCGTCTTCACCTGCTTTAGAGCAGTCCTGTACCACCCTTGGAGGCCTGCGCGTGTTGACGATGGGTAGGCACGCGCAGGACACTCCATTAAGATATCAAGGGACATAACTGCTCCTGAACAGAGGTAAATTAGACTACAGGATGCAGCTCATAACAGCCTTAAAGTAGCTCCCCAGGGTTACCAGCCCGTATTTCATGACTGCAGACCCACCGGCGAAAAACACCACCCCCAGCTGCCAGCACACCCCACAGACCCAACCACTGCCCACGGACAGATGAAGACGGTGCCACTCCAGACACAGCCAAGTTTCGCCATACGGTCTTATGTGCCCTCAAGAGAGAATCCAAGGTTGTAGTCTTTCCCACTGTCAACAGAACTTTCCTGTGTCAGGTTTATTTTCTCCTCGAAGGCCTATCCAGGAGGTTCTATTATGGCAAAAAAGAACACTCCAAGTTGGATTGGAGGACCACAGAGAATCCAATGGAATATTTACTATCCATGAGCAGGGCCGACACCTGGGAAGGCCTCGCTGCGCTTCGACGACTGTACTGCAATGCAGGACATTCATTAGATATCAAGGACATACTGTCTTAACGAGGTAGACTTGCCAACAGGTGAAGAACTTACGCTTTGGGCATCCATGGGGTGTACCTTCCCTATTCCATCTCGACCCACCGGGAAAACATCCCCCCCAGCTGCCGAGCACACCAGACCAAACGCTGGCAACTGGCTTTAATGAAGACGGCACTTCAGACATCAGCCAAGCTTTCGCCATCGGACTTATTGCCCCCAGGAATCCAAGGTTGGTAGCTTACGTGTCACAGAACTTCTCCCTGAGTTTCGCTTTGAATTATGTTTCTGAAACAGACGAGTTTAGTGATGCGAACAAGTCAGCTCTAGGATTGTTTAGCCACGGATATTCATGGAAGTTGACTCCCACCTGTGCAGGGTCAAAAGAGAGATTTCTCTCAGTTCTGATCCAATGGACGATTTTTTTATCAAGACATGCTGTCTTAGACCTGCTGGCAGACTTGCAACAGTGAAAGGTCTGGTGGCAGGTGCTGGAGTTCCCCACTCCACCAACTCTACACTGGTTGCAACCCTTGCCCCGGACGACAGAGGGCGAGGGATAGCTGTTTAACGCAGCAGCAATGTTGAGACTGGGCATTGAGGGGTGCGGATTTTTGCCTCCCCAGGGCATTCACGGGTGAGGTGGACTTGTACCACAGATTCAGATCTTACTTGCAAGTCTTTGAAAACATGAATTCACAGTCTGCAGCAGACTGACCGAGTAGGGACTGTAGGAACTTTTTTACAGCCGAAGCATAGGAAGAAGCTGTCGGCGTCTGACTGCCCACAACCTGTTTCCGGGCTTCAAAAACGAGATCTTCTTTCCGTTTTGATGCGTTGTATAGCAGATTCTTGAATCCAAAGAGGACAGTTTCGTGAAGAGGAGGGATGGTCGCCACCGCAGTTAGCACAATGTGCCGGATCATGACACGGCCCATCATGGGTTGCCTTGCAGCAAATACCACACACCTCCTGCCCAGAACAGCGGTCCCTGACATGGCCAAACCTCTGGCACCTGAAACACCTCAATGGGGACGGCACATACAGCTGAACACGAACATTCAAGTAACCAACTTTGATGACCGGAGGCAGCACAGGGTTGCAGAAGGTCAGAAAGAGGGTGTTGGTGGCCACTCTCTCTGAACCTTTCTTTACCGTCACCCTGCGCACCTCCGTCACACCCTGGGACGCCAGCTCCGTCTTAATTTCTGCCTCTGATACACCAGACAAATCCCGGCAGCGAATCACGCCTTTCGATGAATTCAATTGTTTGTGGGGAGTTACCCTGATCTCCTGTCCACAAGTTTCGTTGCCTTCAGCAGCTGTTCAGATTGTTTTTGTGATTTACATTGAATAAGAAACGAACCATTCCTCAACCTCTTGATGGACCGAGGGTCACCTGCTAGACCTTGAAATCCCTTTTGAATAGCAAAAGGGCTCAGAGCTGAAAGGGGTCTGTCCTGCTCTGTCCCTTCCATGACGAGCCAGGAAGCCCAGAATCCTGTCTTCTGTCGTACCTCAGTATCTGAATCACTGTCAGAATTGAAATCCCCTGAAATAGGGATGCTGCCTTCCTTTTCTTTTTGGGGGGGGGGGTATTTTTTGAAAGTGCCATATTTAGTTTATTGTGATTCATCCCTCCCTTACCCACCCACCTTGGAGTCCAACTAAGGGGCCAGGGCCAATAATCACTGTCTTGACCCCTTCCAGGCTTTAGGAGAGACATACGACAAACAGAACACTACTACCCCTATCCCCCCTGATCATGCTCAACTCCCAGGAACAGAGAGCTGAGCACTGCAGGGGTTTACTTGGCCAGTAGGGGGACTGTCTGTCTTGACCCAGCCCCAAGAAGGGGAGCCGATTAGTACACCCGGGCCAAAGTGTACTCCCTGTCTAGGAGAGGTCCGAGCCAAAGTGATGTGTTGAGAGCGCTGGCCCTCTCAATCACCAGGATCTCATTCCCCTCCGACACAGGTCGCACCGCACGGCAAACGCGGCGGATCTTAAGGAGACCACAGAGAGAAAAGGAGTGTGTAAAAGAAGACTTGAAGGGGAGACGAAGATAGAAAAGGGCCAAATAAGAAGGCAGAAAACAAGAAAAGGAGAAAGGCGGGTTACTCTTAGTCAGGATCCTCACCCTTAGCCTATCTGACATGGAAGCCCTACCAGGGGCATCAACTCCTTACCACGTTATGCTTAGGCCAGACAGCATCTTGGCTTTTCGGACCTAGAAGCAGTTGGAAAAAACCAGCCTATCTTTAAGTATTCATGCCCCCGCCAGCAAAGCCTAAGGGATCACTGGACCACGCAAGCCCTCCGACCACGACAAGGTCGCAACCCCCGGAGGGAGAAGATTGATGCAGTGGGACACAGAAGAGCAGCAAGAAGTAGAGGCCAAGGTAGTTACAGAGGTTTTCCAGTAGCAGAGGCTGTGGTAACCAGAGAGGAGCTACACGAAGCTAGTTAGTTTGAGACACTTTCAGCTTTGTAAAAACAATAAATGGCACTTTGTTGCGATTTTAGTATAAAAGATATTTCAGGAATAAACTTAAATTTGGACAGAAAATGTCATTGCAGTAACGCTCACATGATTTTTTTTTCCATAATACTGTAATATGTATTATCACAATTATATGTAGTAGACATAGGTACACCTTCAGTGCTCACTGAAAAATTATGATACAAGCTGTAACCAAATGGCAGCATATCTTTTGGGCCAATTTCATTCAGTTCATGATGTTTTTTTTATATTTTGATGATGCCCAAATAGTCTGTTTTCCAAAATGTGCAAACCTTTGCAACGGTAACTATCAGGATGTGATAATATAAGTTTAAAAGAACCCTGTAACTTTGGTTTTCTGAATCAATACAAGTTTGGATATTTACTGTGAATTTTTAAAACACAATGTTACACCAATGACATGAGCGTGACACCAATGACAGGAGCGTTACAAGGATGACAATTGTGTTGCAGCAATGACAAAACATCAAAAGCACGTTATAAAAATAACTTTATTTTAAAGTTTGCGAAAATTAAGCAAAATGAATTGAACCAAAATGTAATCTCTTCCCCCACACTCTCTCTCTCCCTCCCCCTCTCTCTCTCTCTCTCTCTCCTCTCTCTCCTCTCTCTCTCTCTCTCTCTCTCTCTCTCCTCTCTCTCTCTCTCTCTCTCTCCCTCCTCCTCTCTCCTCTTCTCTTCTTTCTTTCTTCTCTTTCAGAACAAATTTAGATTATACAGTTGCATCATTCGTGAAAAGTCAACACACAAAAGGCTCCCTGGCTTATGCCACTTTTCTTTAAGCACACACATCACCTCTCTCTCTCCTCTCTTCTCAAGAAATGTTCAAATTAAAACGAAACAAAGCAAGAAAACACAACAGAATTGGCTGTCTATCTCAGCAAGTAATAATCAAAGTGACGTGAAAGAAAGAAAAAAAAATGTAATAAAATCATCAAAACGAAATTTCGCCGTTTGGAACCCCCTGCGCCTTTGGATTCACCCCGTTCTTGGTCTCCACATCTCTTTGGAAGATTATATTTAACATTTGCAGTTGCATCTTTTGAAAAATTAAACGAAACTGAACATGTGTCTTACCTACCCACCCATCCATTCCCTCTTTCTGTTTGTGTCTGTTTCAATTATCACAGCACCCACTCTCAACACGCACCCGATTCCCCCCCCCCCCCCCCCCCCCCCCCCCCACTCCCTCGCCCAGCACTCTTTCTCTAGGTCTCTCTCTCTCTCACTGTTCACATCAGCCGAAGCTTCAGCAGTGCTGCATCCAAGATAGAAGCATCCACCTCAAAGTGACGTGAGTCTGTTTTGAGTTGTGGAGGTGGAATAATTGCCAAGATAGAGTAACACTCAAACCAGTGTTTGTCTGTGTAAGTTTTTGGCCAAAAGAAGCAGTTGTGGGCCCTGCTGCCAACAGCATGCATGACATCAACCAAGACTTCACCATTAAATCATCATACTATTAAAAATAGTATGAAAAGCACGAGTTTGTAGCTCCATGGCTCCGGGTGGCAAAGAAGCGTCGGTGCACAGTCTATACAGAGAGAGAGAGAGAGAGAGAGAGAGAGAGAGAGAGAGAGAGAGAGAGAGAGAGAGCTGACACGCGGAGGAGGGGGAGGGGGCAGACTTCTAGTCTACCTGAAGGAGAAACAGTCATTGCAGTAACTGCTTCATGTCATCTGTGTAACGAAGTTCAATAACGCAGCGTGGCGTACACAAGCAAACCAAATAAAACCACGAAAGAATGGAACACATCTAAACAACCATTCTAATTCATCTTCTAAACATTTTTATAAATTTATTAAGTACTTTTTCAAGTAAACCGATTTTAAGTCATTACTGTCACAAAAGTAGTCATCGCAGTCACAAAATAAATAGTTACTGCGATGACCGTTACTGCGATGATAACATAATACTTTCTGAAATAATAATCACTCCCTTTCAAAAGTTCAGGTCTCTGCATTTGCTGAATAAGAATGTGATTCGTAACCCCTTCCACATGCAGAACTCAACAATATTATGTAACCTGTCAGTAGTGAAAAGCAGCGTTATTGCAATGATGCACCTGACATGACCACAGGCATTTTCCACACATCAAAAGTTCCTTGATGAAAAGCTACTCACTGTTGCGTTCTCGCCACGTTTTCCATGGAAATACCGGATATGAAGTATCCGCGGGTGACGTTTGTGCAGGGAGCAGTTATTATTTTGTGTTGTGCGCGCTTTTGTTATTGCAATGACACAAACAATCTGAAATCTAAGGACACAAAAAATTTATAACTAAAAAATCGTACACGCTACAATAACTTTTTTTTTTGCGCTAAAGCTCTTTGCTTGTCCAAAGCACGCACCAGAAGGTATACTGCAGTGCAATCACAGTATATTTTATCGAGCAGTTTTGTTTTTATGCCCGTTATTGCGTTGACATACCCCCCCTTTGGACAGCCGTTTTTGGCGACCCCCACAACAGTCAACATCCTATAAAATGGAAACAACGAAAATAATTCTCGTTCAATCTCCTGTTTTAAGTAGTTGGCTTCATGGGGGACTTAGTGCAGTGAGAAAAAACATCTAATATCTTTTCTTGCCTGACCCATATGTTTTCAAAGTTTGTGGACAAGAATTTCGACATTTTTTGAAAAACGCCCATAGAAGTTATGGATCAGGTCCTGCCAGTGCAGCTGGAGGAGGATTTCCAAACTGTACAAGATGTGGACGTTCACACAGCAGAAATGACACTTGTGCTGCAAGAAGAAAACATTGCAGAGCTTGTTCAAAAATGAATCATTTTGCAGCATGTAGCAGTTATGGCAAACAAACTGTCAGCTCAGTTGAATAAGAAGAAGAAAAGGAAGAATACTTTTTAGGCTCCATTGGCAAAGATGAATCTCCTTGGCTCACTACACTACGATTCAATAACAGAGATACAGTCTTCAAAATTGACACGGGAGCAGATGTGTCGGTGATGTCAATCCAGGAATTCAGAAAATTCAAACCACAACCAGAGTTACGTCCAACAAAGGCTGCTCTTCGTAGTCCAGGTGGTTGCATTGATTGTGAAGGACTGTTTGAAACAGAAGCTAGTATCCATGACAAGCAGTACCCATTGAAAATTTACGTTGTCAACGCAAAGACGGACAACTTGCTGAGCCGAGAAGCAGTGTCAAGAATGGGACTTGTGAAGAAAATTGACTTAATCAGTGATCCTTTCAGTGACATGAATGAATCACCAGTAGACTGTCCTCCAGTCAAAATTATTCTCAAGGACAATGCTGAACCATACAGTCTAAACACAGCAAGAAGAGTTCCCATACCATTGGTTGACAAAGTCAAAGAAGAGTTGAACAGGATGCAAGAAAAAGGCATAATTGAAGAGATCACCGAACCTACAGACTGGTGCAGTCCAATGGTTCCAGTCTTGAAGAAGAAAACAAACTCAGTCAGAATGTGCACTGATTTCAAAAGGCTAAACATGGCAATCAAAAGAGAACGCTATATGATTCCTGTGATAGAAGATATACTTCACAAGCTTGAAGGATCAGTCATTTTCAGTCGACTTGATGCAAGATACGGATTTTGGCAAATCCCATTAGATCCTTCCACTGCCATACTCACAACCTTCATCACACCAGAAGGAAGATTCTTCTATAAAAGACTTCCATTTGGCATCAGCTCAGCTCCAGAAATTTTCCAAAGAACCATGGAGAACATTCTGAAAGATGTCGACAATGTCATTTGTTACTTTGATGACATTATGGTGCACAGTAAGAGAGAGGAGGATCATGCTGGAGATTTGGACAGTCATTAAGAAAATAACAGAGCCAACCTGAAGCTCAATGAAGGGAAGTGTGAATTTAGAAAGAAAGAAACTGAGTTTCTGGGTCACATCATATCCAAGGAAGGAGTCAAGCCTGATCCAGCAAAAGTTGCTGCAATCCAGAACATGCCAGATCCCAGCAACATCACTGAACTTCGACGGACACTGGGGATGATAAACTACATTGGAAGATACATTCCAGATCTGTCAACCATCCTGCGCCCAGTAACTGAGTTGCTTGAAAAGAACCAGCACTGGACATGGGCAGCTCCACAGGTGGAAGCGCTCAAGACAGTCAAACAGTTACTGTCAAAGACACCAACACTGGTCTTCTACCATCCATCAAGACCAACAGTTGTAAGTGCAGATGCAAGTTCATATGGCTTGGGTGGTGTACTTCTCCAACAACATGGAGATGGACTGAAGCCTGTTGCTTATTGTTCAAGAACTCTCACACCAACAGAACGCAAGTACACGCAGGTTGAAAAAGAATGTTTGGCAGCTGTTTGGGCCTGTGAAAAATTCCAGAGATATCTGGTAGGACTTCCTGCCTTCACGCTTCAAACAGATCACAAACCATTGATTCCCATGATCAACAAAAAAGATCTTCAGGACACACCCATCAGGTGTCAACGCATGCTGATGCGTCTGATGCGATTCAGTGTAGAAGCTGTCTACTTCCCAGGAAAAACACTCATTGTGGCTGACACTCTCTCAAGAAGTCCCCAAGAGCAAACTGAAAACACAGAAGAAGTGAATCAGCTGATAGAAGACACAGAAGAACATGTTAGTTCTGTAAGACTGTCTTGGGAAGCAACAGACAGACGGTTGAAAGAAATCGCAGCAGAAACTGACAAAGATCCTCTCTTTAAGAAAGCTCTTCAGTACACATGAGAAGGATGGCCCAAGTACCTTGCAGATGTGGAAGAAGGTCTTCATGACTTATATCAAATGCGCAATGAACTCAGTGAACATGAAGGACTTCTTGCATGAGGGAGCTGCACTGCCATTCCTCAAGCCTTGAGAGATGATGTTTTGTCAAGAATACATGATGGACATCAGGGCATTACAAAATGCAGAGAGAGAGCAAATTCATCAGTGTGGTGGCCCAACATCAACAAGCGCATCAAGCAAGCAGTAGAGAACTGTAGACACTGTGAAGAACGAAGGCCAGCTCAAAGAAAAGAACCACTCATCACAACGACGTTGCCTGATCGTCCCTTTCAAAAGGTGGCTGCTGATATCTGCAACTTCAAAGGACACAACTACATAGTCCTGGTGGATTATTTCTCAAGATACCTTGAAATAGGATATCTTCCACAAATCACCACTGAAGCAGTAGTTGGAAGACTGAAAAATATGTTCGCACACCATGGAATACCAGAACTCCTTGTCACGGACAATGGAAGACAGTTTGTTTCAACCGAATTCCAGAAATTTGCTGCAAGCTGGGGATTTGACCACAAAACATCCAGCCCTTACTATCCTCAGTCAAATGGAGAGGCCGAGCGTGCTGTACAGACAGCAAAGAAAATCCTGAGTCAGAGTGATCCATCTCTTGCACTTCTGACATACCATGCAACACCAACATCAGCAACAGGAAAAAGCCCAGCAGAACTCTTGAAAGGAAGGAATATCAGAACTACTCTCCCAACACTTCCTTCTAACCTTGAACCCCAGTACCACAACAGAGCATCAGTTGAGAACAAAGACAGCAGAGCAAAGAAACGGAATCAAGAGAACTACAACAGAAGAAATGGTGCACATCAGCTTCCAGATCTTCACCCAGGTGACACTGTGCTCAGAAATTGGACAGAGAGAGAGAGTGGAAGAATCCAGCAGTCGTGAAAGAAAAGATCGCTCCAAGATCTTACCTGATCCAGACATCCCTGGGACAGTTTCTGAGAAACAGACGTTACCTGAAGCTCACCAGAAACTGCCAGCTCACGTCTGAGATGAAGTCCCACCGAACCTCAACAACTGTGACAGGATCCCATTATCCCACAGTCCCTTACGTCGGATCACAAGTGCCAATGTCCCTTACCCACACAATTCCATCTCCCAAAGTAACATCAGTACCCAGTCACAGAACAGATGGATCTTCAACAGTTAACACTCCTGTGGCAGCCAGGTTCCACGAAGACGGCAGTCCAGATGCCCTCGCATCCGATGGTGCCAGCAAGAGGTCTCCTTGCAGCAACGGTGGTCCTGTGACGTCTACTCCTGGACAACCTCCAGTGGGGACCAGCCAAACTTCAGTTCCAGCAAGCCGGTCAACGCCTGGTGAACGAGGAGAAGTCAAGACTACACTCAGTGGTCGAGTTGTCAAGAAGCCAGCACGTTTTCAGAACTGAAGACTCTTAATGCATGCAGTTCCCGCTTTGAAGAAAGGGAAAGGGGAAGTGACTGGTGTTGTGTTGTTTAATTTAATTGCATGGTTTTTGTTTGTTTGAGTTTGAGTTGAACTGAGACCGCAACAAGATGCAGACACAAGCAGCAAGTTTAGAACTATTGAACTGTTCTCTACCTCCTGGGACTTTTAAATATGCATGCCATCATTTTGATTTTGTCAAATCTCAAAGGAGGGGAGATGTGGAGATACTACTTTCATTTCCGACATACGGGTTGTTTATCCCAGCATGCCTTGCTTGTTTATCCCAGCATGCTTTATGCTAACGAACTCGCCAAGGTAAAATAAATGTCGTCTGTCTCCTCATCATCTGGGCTCATGTTTTGACGTCGTACGAACGATCATTAGAATTACTATATGGTTACAATCATAATTATTATCAAAACTATTGATATACATATAATTATCAACATACCTATTAGATTCCATCCTTCCCATGATTTATACCTTGCATCTCCTCTTTGCTCTTCATGTCCTCCCCTTCCCATCCTCCACTTGGCTTCTTTGTTGTTGTTGTTGTTGTTGTTGTTGTTGTTGTTGTTTTCCCCCTTAGTATTAGTATAAGTACCTTTATCTTCATTACTATTATTTACATTGTTAAAGTTTTCTTATTTTATTTATTCTGTTATCATCATTTTTACTTTTTAATCTGTTTATTACTATTAATATATACATATGTTTTTTTAATATATGTCTATATCATGCTTTTATTATCAGTACTATTATTACTATTACCTTCACTATAGTTGTTAGCATTATCATCATTAATATGATTTTTAGTATTGATATTACCATCACTACCATTAACATCACCATCGCCATCACCACTAAGACTGCTGCCATGGCAACCATGCTGTTTAAAGAATCCTCTAAGCCACTCTCCTTTCTTCCATACTACAACTGCTGTTGACATATTATCACCAAAAGTGGTAGTAATCCTGTCTTTCTTTATTTTTTCAATATTTTGATCATCATCATTACCATTATTAGTATTCCTATCACTGTATCAGTAAATAATTATCATCATTACTACCTTGACACACATTTTCTCCCTTCTGACAGCCTTGTTTTCATTCAACGCCTATCTTGCACTGAAGTGATTGAAGATAAGTGATTGCTTGTTTATTTTTGTTATCCTAATTGTTTTGTATCTTGCCTGAAGAAGACCTAAGAGGTCAAAACGTGTAGTATTGTGTCTTGTGATTCATTTGTCCACAATGTTTGGGGGGGGTTTGCTAACATTTATGTAAGATTTGTTTGGATTTCTGCCTGCAGTCATCTCACATTGCAACTAGATCTGTTAGAAACCAGTCAATTCAGTTGAGTTCCCTAAAATTCTGGCTTATCCTTTTTTTGCTAGAATAATGTGTCCTACACTGTGGATAGCATTCACATGAAGCAAAAAGAAGCAGGTTGGGAATACAATGTTGACTCACGCAACACAGATGGTAGGTCGTTTGGCCAGGCTCCAATACCAGACAACGTAATATCCGTCAGTATGGCGGTGAGGTCGTATGATGTGGATGACCTATCGGAAACAGGTGAGGATCGTTACTCTCTAGTCAATCGACTCTTTGAACATTTCTGTCTCATTTTCCTTTCCTACCGTTCAGTCCCATTACCCCATCACACTCCACAAGTCTTGCACTGTCACAGTCAATTTCTGACAGACTACAGGGAGCAATCAATATCAAGCATCATGAGGCAAACCTTCAAAGGAGACACATGCACAGCACTGCTGGTGAGTATTTTCTGTGGTGTACAGCATTACTGTTGTGATCCATAAATACACAAGAAAAAAAGCAAAAAATCACCACCACCTAGTAAGCACTCTAGTGATGACAACACTTACAAGTGGTGGTGCCAGTGATAAAAAGAAGGAACCACCTTATCCATGCCATGACAGTCTGCCATGGACTGACCAACCATGAAGCCTTTAAGAAAAATTCATCACAGGCATCCATGTGGAAATGAAACTGAAACGAACATTACCTTAGCAAAGAGAGGCAAAAAAGACAACAGAATTTAAAACTTTATTCTAATGATGATTAATGAAGATAACACAGAATAAAACAATGCTACAAAGTTGCATTCTGAATTATGTCAAGGTCAGGTCTTCTCCTATACCTCCTTTCATATTGGATTCCCAAACTACCTATGCCTGAGAGATGCGTCAACACCTGCAGTATCCATCAGAAAATTTAAGAAACACCCTCAGCATCCATTATATGTTTGGTACTTGACTGAGGGTTCTAGTCTTCCCACTTGAGTTCACAGCACACTCAACAACTCGGGAAGAAACCTGATTGGGCAAAAAAAAAAATCCATAATTTTTTGCTTTGAACAGGACTTTTACCCACAATCTCTCAGCCTGAAACATATGTGACCAGTTCTCAAGACTACATTCCAAAGATGCTGGCTCTGAATTGTGCAACAGCTAAAAAAAACTGTGCTGAGAGTTTGATGTGGGTGACTCTGAGATTTTCAGTTCATAAGACTCCATAAATATGAATCACTCATGTTTGCTGAATCTTATCAACAGAAAATCTGAAGTTCACCTACAATGACTCTCAACACTTTTCCAAGATCTTGTGTGAGTCAGAGCCAGCAATGCTGGACCCCATTTGTGGGGAAAGGTCACCTATTGTTGATCACTGCACCACTGCAGCTGGTCATTTGAGAAACCATTAGGTTGATTTTCGTGATTACTATTGAGACAGTAGGGTAAAGGGGTGCTGTGACAGACCCTATTGTTATATTTTCTTTATCCACATTCATCACACTATGGACATAAATCAAAGTTGAGTTCGATAGTAGTTTTATTACAACTACAGTTAAGTTGCCATCCTAGTCGAGTGCCATCAACCAATCATAATTAAGATAAATAATAATCAAGGGATATAATTCTAACATGCATATGTCACATCTCCCTTCTTCAGCTTAATGCTATATTATTATTATTATTATTTTTATGTATGTATGTTCTTCTTTCTTTCATCTTACTATATTACTATCTTTTTTTAATGTAATCTTCATTCTATTCTGTTCAGCACTGAATGTCTTGTACATGTTGTAATAAGCATTGTATTAACAATTAATAATTCATTACTATTATTCTTTCAAAAGTTATGTAAGTATAAATTTAAATAGATATGATAAATGTCTTTTCACAGTTTAGCTACTGAGACATTATAATGTTCAAAAGTCTTGTTTCCATCACAATATGAACTATAACAAAACTATAACATTATGTTTTGAACATCATTTGAAGCGTTGTTTTGCTGTTTTAAAGCTGTTCGATCTCGTTACTGGATCCCGTCTCTGACACCATGTTATATTTTCTTTATCCACATTCATCACAATATGGACATAATTCAAAGTTGAGTTCGATAGTAGTTTTATTACAACTACAGTTAAGTTGCCATCCTAGTCGAGTGCCATCAACCAATCATAATTAAGATAAATAATAATCAAGGGATATAATTCTAACATGCATATGTGACACCTATGGCAGTCAGTGATCCCCACAGCCCTCTCTCCTCTGTTGTGCTCCACAGGGTAGTGTTGTAACCAGGACCTTCCTTTAAACTGTCTCCCCAACACTTCTCTGAGATGCTGACTCTCCACTGCAGTCTGTGTAAAGATGTTGGACTAGAAGTCATGGGGAGAAACATACCCATGCCAGGCCAAGCTTACGGCACATGAAAGCTGCGAAGAGAGATGGCTGTCTGCTTGAACATGTGTTGCCTCATTGCTTAGTGCAGTCATTTGTCTCATGTTCCAGTTGACTTGTGTGAGAGAAGAGAGACAGAGAAGACAGAGAACAGAGAGAGAGAGAGAGAGAGAGAGAGAGAGAGTGTGTGTGTGTGTGTGTGTGTGTGTGTGTGTGTGTGTGTGTGTGTGTGTGTGTGTGTGTGTGCATGCATTTGTGCTTGCGAGCATGTATGTGTGCGCGTGTGTGTACGTGCGTGCGCATGTGTGTGCAATGTTCAATCTACATGATTATGTTTAAAAATCAATAAATAAAATAAAACCACACCACAGAAACAGACACACACATACATTTTTTTTTTTCTACCTTATGCTCTTCGTTACGGCTGCTCCAGCCCTGTATGGAGGACAACTCCTGTATGACAAAGCCGGCCTCAAAGTCCTTGGCAGGTTCCCTGGATATGGCCTGACAGAGACTTGGGTGCTCTTCACGTGTCTGTGGCCGCTGGCGCCGGCGATGCTGGGTTTCCTGGGGTGTCAGGATCTGCGGCTGTTCTTCTACTCCAGCTTCTTGCTGAGGCACCTCTGACACCTGAGCTGGCATGGGGCAGGCGTCCATCTCCAGGCTGGGGGGATTGGAGGTGCAGGGTGAGAATTGACAGGTGTGGTTTGGGGCTTTTGTCTCTTTTATTTCATTCACACACCTTTAACGTATATGTTTTTATAGGTCATTGTCTATACATATCTATTTGTCTTTCATTTGATGTGAACAGTCATGAAGACGGTCTATGACGTTGATGATTTCTGTTCTTTTTTTTTTGTATTGTAAATCTTCTGAGCATCCTCAAAGATAGTTTGTGTAAATGAACATTGTTTTTCACTTGCCACCAATGCTCAGTAAAGCAAACATTCCAAAGCAGAGACCCACTATAATTGATTTCATGACCAAAAAAAAAAAAGAAAAAGAAAAAAAGCGGTACAAAACCCACAAATTCACAGCAAGGAACAAGACTCTGAGTTGTTGGTATTTCTGGTTGTCAAGTGGCCGTCTCCATTCTACCATATACTCATGAATTACATAAGAGCACATACTACATAGATAAGCAGTGGGGTACAACAAGTGATGACAAATAACTTGGAAAAGATTTACAGAAAAAAAGGGAGGGAGGAGGGAGAAGGGAAGCTGGGGGAAGGAGAAGAGAATGGGGATGAAGATGACAAACTGTTGTCATAAACAGAACAACAAATAAGAAAAATCTATCATGTAGGCATCTGTATGTTTATGTATCTTTGTATCTTTCTATCTATCAATCTACCTATCTGTATAAATACACTTAAGCAACCCTATGCACCTTAAGTGAAATTAACGGTGAAGCAGAAAACTGAATCTGTACCAGACATTTGCCAGCTGCGTGTACTCATGCTCATCTTCCACTGCTGGCCGTGGTAGCTCATAAACTGAGTCAGTTGTGCTGACTGCAGTGGAGCTGGCATCTGTGTACTGTTCATCCGCCTCTGCTCCTGGTGCTTGTGCTGACGTCACCTGTGGAAAACATTTAACAAAGGGAAAATCTGTATGATGCCATTACTCAAAGATAAAAGGAAAAAGCATAAAAACGATTAAATTGGATATGTTATTGCATTTGGAAAATATCTCAAAATAAAGTATGGAACAGACCTTCACATTGCCACGGCATGATTGAAATGTTACAAATTTCTATACTGCAGGCTACTGCATAATGGATATATGAAAACTCAGTAATAGTACATTGGAAAAAAGGGGGCAAAAATGCAAGCAAACACTTATAGTGGACAGGAGACTGAGAAGCTGGTTTGAGTGAGAAAAAGCCCTGGCCAGAATTCTGTACCGCAATGATATATACAACTGGCTCCATGCACAGTACCTATTTCAGCATCAGCAATGTCAGTTTCTGCTTTTTACATGGTAGATGTCTTTTCATCCTTGTTCTGTGATTGCTAATCATCATAAAAAATATGTACTTAGCACATGTAAAAAACATTACATGTCTGTATTATTGACTTTTTATGCCTGCCTGGTTTGTCTATGTGCCTGTCTGTTCTGCTTTGATACAAAGTCCTCCTCTGTTTGTCTGTCTGCCTATTCATCCACCTATCTGCTTGGTTGTTAGTCTGTCAGTAAGTATTACTGTAAATTCATTGATGTTTTGACACAATGATCAAAGACAGAATTTGAAAACGACTAGGAAGATTGGCTTGGGAGGAGGGGAGGAAATAAATGGAAATAGTTTGCAATCATCTTGTTATCACTCTTTTGTTGCCTGGGTACTGATCACGCAACTGATTAAAGACTTGTTTGTTAACAGAAAGGAATGACATACAAAACTCAGAATCACTTGGAAAACTGGACAGCAAAGGGTTAAAAAAAAAAAAAGCCCTCTCATACAAAAGTGTTGGTCCATAACTCCCTTCCTTACACACTAAGAGGGCTGGGTGACACCTAAATACTTTTTTTTATCTGCCTGATTCCAACCTGCATGTACAAGAGAACAAGTCACTTGTGGCAGCCATTTTCAACACCAGGCTACTGGACATCTTTTGCACATTGTGTTAGGTATCTGCATCTCTCTTTTACATTAATGCTTACATATTCTTGAGTCCATTGTAACTTAACACACTCTAAAAATTGTGTATGAATGAAGATTTGAAGCGAAGACTCTCTCTTTGTGCCTATTCCTTTCATTCCCTCTTTCTCTTCTCCCCCCCCCCTCCGCCCCCCTCTCTTCCCTCCTCCCCCTCCTCACTAACCCCTTGCCTCCCCTATGGAGTTTTATAGCTGTTTTCATATTACCTGCTTTTAAACTTTTTTTTAACCTTAATTTCTTTAAATTTCTCCTTCACCCTAAAGAGCCAGGGAAGAGCAACCTACCCTGGCATTAGACCTTGGTTGGTCATAACAGGCAACTGACCTTTTCATGCCTACCTTTCAATATAGTTGTATAAATTCATTCTGTGTGTGCTTTAATATCATCCACATTGCTGTCACACACCTATAATATGCTGTACATTAGTTGTATTTAAAAAGAGCACTTTTTTTGCTCCTCACTGGCAGAAATGGCAAGGGTGAAGTCAACCAAAAGGATCTCCCGCACGGTTCACTGGCATACACTGGGAGAAACTGTTAACCTCTTTTAAAAAATATTTCAAACCCTTTTAACCTATAGCCCTATGTACATTTGGGCATGTTGTCAACGTGGCTGACTGAATATAACAAAATTGTGCAAGCATGGTCAAAGCTCTTAACTCAACACACCAAGATAACACCATGGTTACACTTCACAGGAGCGATTATTGCTTTAGACCTACTTGTCTGGATTTTTCTCCTTTTGTTTTTCATATAATCTTCATACTGAAAATATTCTTCATATTTTTGTAAAAGTTATTAACACAATGTGCTGAAACCATATGGCTAAACAAGCTTGCTTGCCCATTCTAAAGAGGCAAGACAAAGAAATGTGACATGGTATACCATATAATCTGTGGCAGCCATAACAAGAGCTACTCAGGGGGCACTGCCAGTGTGCTGGGCACCAGATTCATGGAATAACTGCACCACCACAATAACCTCTCATAGCTGTCAAAGGAGAATGCTGCAAACAAGGTACCAGGTCCCCTGCAATAACATCCAAGTGCCAGACACTTAAATATCATTCATCATCAGGGAAACTTAGAGAAGGCCTTAAAATCATGGTGAAAGAGCCACCACTCAGCAGAAATACCAGACTCAAAATTCCTCCTTCCAGCAAGTTTTCTGGCTAGATGACCACAGATAAGTACAACCAGACAGCACTGGGCCAGCCTCTTTCAGAGAGCTGACATCTGGCGGATCAAGACTTGCCTTGAAGCCTCATGATGAAAGTGAAAACATAGCGAAAGAAAACCTGGCAGATTCTGAGGGGTAACATGTGTCCATCAAGTTCATAAGTCTGATCAGGTTGCCCGCATTGGGGGAACTGGGTCTAGGTAAAACTTGACATCAATTTATCTGTTTTCAATCCTGATCCTTCCCTTTCTTCCTCCCCATTTCCTTAATCTCTTCCTCTCTACATTCCATCCTTCTTTCCAACCCTCATTCATTCACTAATACCTGTGTCTCTGATGAGGCAGGTGCAGGTGTAGTTGTCATATTTGACTCGTCATTTGTTATGTCCACTTCCACGCTCTCCAGTACTGCATCTCTCTGTAATCCCATGGCTGCCAACAACACACAGTGTTTAGAACAGAGACACAGACAGAGAAGGGTGAGACAGGACAGAAGATAAATAAGTGGAGAGAGAGCATGATGAGACATTAAGAAACTGAGGCAGGCAGACAGAGAGACAGAGAGAGAGAGAGAGAGAGAGAGAGAGAGAGAGAGAGAGAGAGAGAGAGAGAGAAAGAGGCTGAAGTGATGGAATAGGGGAAGAGGGGGAGGGGGAGGAAGATTGAAAGGGGAGAGAGTGGGAGGGGCAACCAAGAAGAAGAAAGAGAGGGGGAGGACAGAGAGAGAGGTGAGGTAAGGTAATGTTGCTTATAGCCCAGCTGACCGCAAAGGACCATATCAGGGCTGTCACCACGTTAAAATCAACTCACAAGTCATCAAAAAAAAACACAAAAAACTTTCACACATCTCTTTAAAACACATCTTCTAAAAGCGTACCAAAAACTTCCTTAAAAATCTTTTTTACGTAAAATCCTAGATCAGATGAAAAATGTTGATCTCTTTCAGAAACTCAAAAGATCACGTCAGGTGGGACATCTCTGATAGGATTCCAGTTTAAGGTTTATTATGAAGTTTCCTTTTCATTTTCTTCTTCTTCTTTTTTCTTTTCCCAACACTTCATCCAAAATAACTGGAGCAGACCATACTTTCCAAGTTTTCTTGTCAAACTGCATTGCACAAGAGAGAGAGAGAGAGAGAGAGAGAGAGAGAGAGAGAGGAGAGAGAGAGAGAGAGAGGGAGTGACAGTGACAGAGACAGAGGTAGAGACAGAGACAGAGACAGAATGAGAGTGTCTGACAAAGAAAAACAGACAGACAGGCAGAAAAAACATACTGACAGGAATAGATAAATCTGACAAAGATGGGGCAGCTCCCACTCCCCAAACATCCCCATAGCTTCCCTTTCCCTGCAACCCCTTCCCTGTCATGAGATGTATCAAGGATGACATAATCCTGAACACAGATGTGAAAGACAAAAATATCACTGCAAAGAAAACAACACTGAACAATCAAGAATCAGATAGCCTCTTGGGAGAGTGCAGACCTCTGCCATGTTTAATCACATGAAAGTTTTAATATTTATGAAAAAATATCAATTTGTGTCAATAACACTAACAGTGTTCATGTTCGAAGGAAAGTTCATAATAATTCCATCATGTGAATAGATCCTGAATCAACAATTTTGTATAGGAGCTTCAACTGAAGTCAACACTCCACATGATAGTCGTACTGGATTCAAGGACTGAAGCAGTGATTCTTGAGATTCACTTTACATCAGTCATCAGCACATACTGCATTGTAATTTGACCAGAAAACTTGCAAAGTATGGTCTGCTCCAGTAATTTTGGATGAAGTGCTGGGAAAAGAAAAAAAAAAGAAAAGAAAAATGAAAAGGAAACCTCATAATAAAGCTTAAACTGGAATCCTATCAGTGTCAGCATGAGCTGGAGTGGTATCTATAAATCTAGCGAACACCATCTGTAACAAACATGGAGCACCGCAGACAGCTGATTTCACAAAACACGTGCACTTGTGAACTAGGACTGCTACCTCAGTTCTATTTCTTTTTTGACCTTGGACAGCAGAATATTTTTCATTTTAAGCTTTGTCATAACCGCTCTTTTAGTGAAGGCAGATGTGAGGTGGGGGTTTTGTGTTTGTTTTTACCTTCCCCACGTCAATTGTCAATCACTGGCTGTCTTTGCAATCGTTATCTATACACACAGCAACCATGCAGAGTTGCAACTCTGTATCAAGTTGATTTATCTAATTTTTTTTTCTTCCTCCAGCAGAATTATTTTCCTGTGTGTGTTGTAGCAAAATGGAAAATAAAATGTACGGGATAAATTCTGCTGAAAATAAAAGTCATGGGTAATTCTGATCTCTCATTGTACAGCCAAGAGAGAGAAAAAAAACTGAGAACAGTTCAACAAATTTCAAATAAAATTACAGTCCAGATGAACTGAAAGCAATTTGTTCTTTTGCAAAGTTTAATAAACTAAAAAAAGAAGAACTTTTAATGCTATTCTTTTTAAAAGAAAATCAACAAGCCTTTGGGGTGGAAGAACCTTTCCCCCCCTTCACCCCCCCTCTCTCTCTCTCTCCCCTTCCTCTCTCTCTCTCTTTCCCACTCTTTTTATCTCTAAGTTCATCACACACACACACACACACACACATGGCGCGCGCACACATGCACATACAAACACATTCTCTCTCTCACACACTGAAGACTGCAAACAATGGCCATCATCACAAGTACCAAAACAAGCCAAAAGAAACCGATACTTACCAGGAGTTGGTGCTGGAGTTGCTGGCAGAGAGAAGTCATCAGTAATGCTGTCCCTGGCAACAGTGCCACCCCCTGAGGCTGAAAGGAAACCATGTCCCAGGTACAGTCAATGGCTCAAACACAGCTTTTTCCCCGTCATCTATTTTAGTGGTGTAGAGTAGTATCCCTTTGCCTGACAGGCTGAGTTTGTTTTGTTCTCCATTATTTTCATATTATTTGGATTAAGTATGTTCTGTGAGATGAAAGTTGTACTGGCGTGATTGCGATGATGTTGTCTTCTTTTTGGATCATGTTTTCGGCCGCTCTGCCCCTGGAGTTACGCATTGTGTGGATTATTCTGTTTGCAAGACTAGCAGGTACTGGTTTCATTTTGAATTCCCTCTTCCCGGCGTTCTCTGTTTACACTGTGTCGCACGTGCAACTTGCCTGTCAACCTGCATCTCAACCCCGCTTTTCCACTCTACGTCTTGTTGACATGCGACCACATCCTCCACCGCTCCCACTTCACCCCCTGTTACCCCCAACATGTTTGAACCACCTTCTTCCCCTCCTTTTTCCTATTTTCCCCCTTCTGCCTATGTGAACTGTGGCTGCATCCCAACCCCCCGACCCCCGTGCCTTACCTACACCCGTGATCAACTATTGTCCATCTGCCCTTCGACCCCCCGATCCCACCTTGAACTTGAAACTGTGGCATTTGCGATAAGGCGTCAGTCTGCCACATGTTCGGGGCTGCAGAGTGGGGGAAGAAAACAACACAAGATCTCCGTCATCAGCTTCCCCCAATGTTCCCCTCCTGTTAACCCCCCTCCACCCCGTGCTGTTGTCGCCTCCAACCTGATCACCGTACCCCTTCACAAGTCCCATACTGCTGCTGATCCTGACTCCAGGCTGACGCTGACGTTGTTTCTTCTTCTTCTTCAGGGTTCCATATCTGGTAGCGTGTGAACTCATTTTACCCTGTTGGGATACTCACACTATACTCGAGAGTATAGTCAGTTCACTCCAACTTCGTTGAGTGCAGAAATTTGTGGGAAGAGGTTGTGGAAAAAGATAGATAAAAGATATAGACAGAAAGGACAGTAGACAACAGTACAGCAAAGGAGGAGACAGAGTTACTGAGAGCGAAAGGAAAAGGGGACGTTACTAGCACAGAATGTCCAGAAGGTGGGGAACTATTTGTACAAAAGACCCCTGGTATCCCCACGGGGGATGACATTGTTTAATGCGCAGTGTTGATGCTAAAGAAAAAAGAACAGCAATCAATGATTTTGTCATTGACAATGATGTCAATGTTATTTGCATTGGAGTCGTGGCTGTCGCCTTGCGGTGATGAAGCCAAATGCACTGATTTGTCTCTTCCTGGCTACTCCACTCTCAGCTTCCCACGGCCTTCACGCGGCGGCGGCACTGCATTCGTTGTCTTCAACATTCTCTCTCCATCTATCTCCACAACTACTAGATTTTCATTTGCCCACTACTTTTGAACTGGTACACCTCACCATCACTCTACTCCAATCTTACCTCCACATTTTCTGCTTGTATCGTCCACCACCCTGAGTTGAGTACAACACGAAGGTCTCCCTGTCCAATTGCCGGTCACGCCCCATCCCCCTGTACAACAAAGCGGACTGGTCCAGCATGAAGAAAGAGATGGCGGAGCTCCAAATCGAGATGGATGCCATGGCTTCAAATGACTCGACCTCCGCAGAAGACTTGTGGACAAAATTCAAGACCACCATTCAGGGCAGTATCACAAGTAATATTCCCCACAAGACTCCCAGGAAAACCGATTCCTACCCATGGATCACCTTAGAAGTGAGACGCCTACTGCGAAAATGGGACAGAACTTACCGAGAAATGAAGAAGCATGGAACTGAGGAGCTGAAGACAGAAGTCAGGCGACTGAGAAGACTGGTGCAGCAGAAATTGAGACGCGCGTACTGGGACTATGTCAACCGACTGTTCACCCCTCAGGAAGAAGAGCAGGACAGGACACCATGCACAAAGCGGTTTTGGACGTACATTAAACACCAGCGTACATCTCAGTCAGGTGTTCCACCCCCCTTAAAGGTCCAAGGCCGCCTAGTCACCAACTCGAAGGCCAAGGCTGAGGCTCTGGGCAGCCAGTTCGTCACAGCATTCAGCGAAGGCAAAGATTACAACCCAACAGAAGTCCATGAGAAATGTAGCATGCCAGGCAGTCGAGAGGACTTTCCCACCATGCCAGTCTTCAGTATCACATCACCAGGAGTTGAGAAGCTGCTGGTGAACCTGAACCCGGCGAAAGCAGCAGGCCCAGACAACATCTCCCCACGTGTGCTGAAAGCCTTGGCCAGTGAGGTGGCTCCTCTCCTTACGAACATCTACCAGCGCTCACTTTCCACTGGCTGTGTCCCCGAAGACTGGCGCACTGCACATGTCACACCTGTGTATAAGAAGGGAGAACACTACAAACCAAGCAACTACCGCCCAGTCTCCCTAACTAGCGTCCCGTGCAAGATCTTGGAACACGTGATTGTCAGCAACATGATAGGACACCTAGAATCTTCTACATCTTGACTCCACAGCAACATGGCTTCCGCAAGAAACACTCCTGCAAGACACAACTGCTTGAGCTGTCAGACCAGTTAACATCAAACCTGGACAAAGGCCTCTCAACTGACATGGTGGTACCTGACTTTGCTAAAGCTTTTGATAAAGTAAACCACAGCTTACTAATGCATATAAACTTGACCACTATGGTGTTAGGGTGACACAAATCGATGGATTTCCAACTTCCTATGAGACAGGAGGCAGGCCGTGGTCATGGAAGGGAGCAGGTCCGAGTTTGTCCAAGTGAAGTCTGGGGTTCCCCAGGGCTCAGTCCTGGGCCCTTGCCTGTTCCTGGCTTACATCAATGACTTGCCAAGCCACGTCTCATCCAATGTCAGACTCTTTGCAGACAACACTGCCATTGACCGCCCAATCAGGTCTGATACTGACCGCAGGATACTGCAGAAGGATCTTGACGCCCTGAGTGAGTGGGAGACTTAGTGGGACATGGAGTTCCACCCCGACAAGTGTAGCGTCCTAACCGTTCAACAAAGCCGGAAGCTGACACCAGAGGTGGCCTACACACTCCATGGCCAGCAGCTGGAACATGTCTCCTCCACCAGGTACCTTGGGGTCACCATTCAGAGTGATGGCCATTGGGACCAGCACATCACCAGCATCGTCAGTAAGTCAAACCGCACACTGGATTTTCTCTGACGAAACCTAAAAATCGGCTCCAAGCGCATCAAACAGCATACAAAGCTCTGATCCACCCAGTACTCGAATACTCAGCCTGTGTCTGGGATCCCCATGATAAGAATGACTGTGACTCTCTGTAGAAGGTCCAACGACGCGCAGCCCGCTTTGTCCTCAATCGCCACAGGAACACTTCCAGTGTAGAACAGATGCTGCATGAGTTGAAATGCCCCCCCCCCCCCCCCCCCCCCCCCCCCGGTACAGCGCCGACGTACAGCACGCCTCTGCATGATGTACAAAATCATCAACAAACTGGTGTGCGTGCGCTGTAACCAACTGGCCCCCGCTGTGACCCGTTCCAGAAGATGCCACAGCAAACAGCTGAAGAGGATCCCCGCCAAAAATGACTATCGCAATATGGCCTTCTTCCCCCACACAGTCTGGGACTGGAACAGCCTGCCAACAGACGCCCTCCTGTCCCCCAGCCTTGGCACCTTTTCTTTAAAGGTGTCAAGTCCACAATAGACCACCAACCCCTCCATCAACATCCCCCCCCCCCCCCCCCCTGTTTTCTTTCCTTTTTTTTTTTTTTAACTTATTTATTTTTCTTCTGTGCACTCCCGAAAAATGCCAATAATGGTCAAAATGTTGACCATGGGTGTGCACGAAAGAAGAAGAAGAAAAACCAATTGAAAGACTCTTGATGAACTTCCTGATTTATTTGAATATATGAATTCCTTCAAAGGCCATTCCCTACTCCTTGGTGATTTCAACTTCCACTGGGACAACCCTTCTATCTCCTATACCTTTAGATTAATGGATTTTTTTTGAGAATTTTGGTCTAAAGCAGTCTGTAACCTCTCCAACCCACAAATCTGGCCACATTCATGATTGGATTGTCCACCTTGCTGATGACACTGTAGAGTCTGACTCCACCAGTTTGACCCTCACTTCTGACCACTACTCCATCCTGTCCAAGCTGCCTATCCCCTTTCCTCGTTCCCTTCCTCGGCATGTTGAGGCCCGCAACATTGCTGCCATTGACCTGAAAGCCTTCAGAGCTGACCTGGTGTCCTGTCTTCAGTCCATGATCTCTCCTGCAGCTGAGATGTTCAACATGCAAATGACGTCTTGGATCACTATGCCCCATCGACCCAACCCAAGGTGTCTACTCATCCACCCTCCAGTTGGTTTCCAGCAGTGGGCCCCCCAAACAAACATTACAACTTGCAAACAAAATCGTCAACATAATTGTACAACAAGCAAAGACCACATTCTACAATGCACAAATCCTCGCATGCACTACATCCAAGCAACTGTTAAAAGTGACAGACATCATATTGGGCAGAACCAAATTTTCTTTACGCCCCTCATCAGCTCCCCAGTCTGCATTACCCCAGAAATTCTGTGACTTTTTTGTTGAGAAAATAAGAAATATTCGTTCCAACCTTGACTCCCAAGCTGTGCCAGCCCCTGATGTTCACCATGATTCATTCTGTGGCTCTCTGATGTCTGCCTTTGAACCTGTATCTGATTCTGATGGTAAAGAAGTGATCATGAAAACTCCCATCAAGACATGTGTTTTAGATCCACTACCATCTTGTCTGTTGTCTCTTGTCATTGATGATTTGGTGCCATATATGACCGCAATTGTGAATGAATCCCTAAGCTCAGCCTGTTTTCCTTCCGTATTCAAAACTGCTGTGGTTAAACCTTTACTTAAGAAACCCTCCCTTCATGCTGATAATCTTAAAAACTACAGGCCTGTAACATTTACCCTTTCTTTCTAAACTCATTAAAAAGATTGTCCTTCTTCAGCTTCACAATCACCCTACAGTGCAACAACCTCCTCTACCCTTCACAGTCTGCTTATCGCTCTGGCCACAGTACAGAAACTGCTCACCTGAAAATTGTGAACGATCTCTTTTTGGCCCTCAATGATAATCAAGTACCTCTACTCTCTCTTCTTGACTTATCTTTTGCTTTTGACACCATTGATCACTCAATTCTTTTGTCTCATCTGCACGACTTCACTATTTCTTATAAAGCACTCTCATGGTTTCAGTCTTATCTATCCGATCGAACTCAGCTTGTCTCTAATGGTTTCTCCTCTCAACCAGCTATTCTTCAGTATGGAGTTCCCCAGGGATCTGTCTTGGGCCCCCTCCTTTTCATACTCTACACCCATCCAATCTCTGACATTGTTGCCCATCATAGCCTGTCTATCACTGCTTTTCAGACATCAATCAAATTTACATATCCAGCGATATCTCTCAGCTGCCTTCTGCAATCCAACACACACATTCGTGTATCATGGACATAAAATCTTGGATGACAGTTAACAAACTTCGGCTCAACAATGAAAAAAACTGATATGATCTTCTTTGCACCCAAAAGACTTCTTTTATCTGATTGTATCCCAAACTCTATCAAATTGGAAAATTGCCTTATTCAGACATCTTCATCTGCACAGAATTTAGGTGTTACCCTTAACTCAGCAACATGTTTCCACAGTCTGCCCTGTCTGTTACTTTGAGCTTTGCCGCATTGGTTCTGTGCGACATCTTCTCTCTGTTGATGCCACAAAAACCCTTGTGTCTGCCTTCATTCTATCAAGATTTGATTGCTGTAATTCTCTTCTGGCTGGCTGTCCACAGAATCTTCTCAGTCGTCTCCAGAAAGTACAAAACAATGCTGCTCATTTGATTCTTAGACAACCCAGATCTTCTCATGTCACTCCCTTACTTCTTTCTCTTCACTGGCTGCCGGTCGAAAAACAAATAGACTATGAACTGTCCTTACTCTGCTTTTAATCTTTGAATGGCTTAGCTCCTTACTACCTTTCTGATCTCCTTCATCTCTATGTTCCTTGTATGCAGTTGCGTCCTTCTGTCGACAACACTCTGCTTAAAATCCCTCAATTTCAAACTAACACCTATGGCGAGCGTTCTTTTTCTTATCAGGGTCCGGTTTGTTGGAACAAGCAGTTCTTTCTTCCCTTTCCCTTGCCCACCAAATTGATTCCGCAACTAGTTGTGTTTGTGTGTGTGTGTATGAGTGAGTGCGTGTGTGCGTGAGTGTGTGTGACTCCGTGTGTGTGTGTGTGTGTGTGTGTGTGTGTGTGTGTGTGTGTGTGTGTGTGTGTGTGCATGCGTGCTGTTGTGTCTGTTGTTGTGAGACGAGTGTGTGGGATCGTGTGTTGAGTGTGTGTGTGTGTGTGTGTGTGTGTGTGTGTGTGTGGGGTGTGTGTGTGTGTGTGTGTGTGTGTGTGCATGGGTGTGTGTCAATATGCACCCTTGTTTGTAGGTGTACAGTTCTTATTGCAATTTTATCTTCTTATCAGTTTTATTTATGTTTTCTTTAACCTTTTTTGTATATTTGTAAACGCTTAGGGCTTACGATGTAAGATTAAGCGCCATAAATAATCATTATCATCATTATTATCATAATGGGTTAGCTCTTTCCCACCTTTCTGATCTCCTTCAACTCTATGTTCCCTCTAGGTAGTTACATTCTTCTACTGAGAACACTCTGCTCAAAATCCCTCAATTTCGAACTAAAACCTATGGTGATCGTTCGGTTTTTTTTCAGGGTCCAGTTTCTTGGAACAAACTCCCAATATCTTTGCGTAGTTCAAACTCTCTGTCTTCCTTCAAGGCTTCTCTTAAAACAACCCTCTTCACTTATCAACAGCAGTTCTTTCTTCCCCTTTCCTTGCCCATGTGACTAGTCACTTAACAAGTCCACCCGATTGGTCCCAAGCAGCCACCCTCTTGTACCACTTGTACAAACACAGGCGCCATCCCCCCCCCCCCCCCCCCCAACCCCCCTTCTCTGTCCCATCTGTCTCACACATGGCAGTATAGATTTCTAATTTATGCCAACTCTCCCCTCTCAACACCCCCCCCCCCCCCCCCCCTCCACTTTTCTCCCTGATGTAGCGAAAGTATCACATGACCAGTTTACGTCACATCATCACATCGTAACAATGTCACCCGTCTTTCCCCCCCTCATCCCTCCCTCTCCCCGCTGTCGATCGGAAACTCTCTTTGAAACCAGCAGACAGCCTGACTTTGCAACCTCTGTTGCTGAATAAGTTTCGTCAGTTTCAGAATAGATTGCCCGTCACTCCCCTTCCCACCTCACTTAACACAAAGAAGAAGGGCCCTCTTCTCGCTCACCTCCCTCCTTCCCTATTACCCCTTCCCTCCCACCGTATCCCCCGTCCGCACACTGACTGTCATGCGTTGACCGCACAGCTGGCAGATGATGCAAGCTTGGATACTCTGCATGCATTCTGCCGCGCTTTGTGAATTATCATACGTTGATCTAGGTGCCAAGGCACAAGTGTAGTTTAAACATTCGCAATCAGTCCAATCCCTGGTGAGTGATGGGAGGAACAAAACCCTCCTCCTCTCCCTTTCCGTGTCTTGAGTGACACCCTGTCAGCCAGATCTGAAACCTGATTTGACAGTTTAGCATACAAATAGAAGACACATAGTGTTGCACCTTCGCTGATTCCTCAAGACCAGCTGTAGATCAGAACTCAAGACCAGCTGTAGATCAGAACTCAAGACCAGCTGTAGATCAGAACTCAAGACCAGCTGTAGATCAGAACTAAGTAACAAGACAGACGCCAGGGGAAAACCAGAGAGGAGGCACAGTTATCTTTTCCGCACTAACCCGGTCTGAGTCACTTATTCTCCCAGAAATGTAAGTTGAAAATAATTATGTTCTTACATTTTGAATCTATGTATTGATTGTATGTATGCCATGTGGTTTAGCAGTGGAATTTTGTGCCAATACTTGGAGACATTTATCTAAATGATGAATGGGTATTCTGTTGTGGTAGTTTGCTTGCCTCCGTGTGGTAAAAGCTATAACGATGTGGTTAAGATTCTTTGTGTACAATTTGACTTTTGCCAGTTTGCAGTTCTATCTGTCAAGATGATTACTGACTGATACCCTCTGATTAAAAATGACAGTATGCCTGTACTAGGTGAAAACTGCGAAGTTGATTTATGCATAATGGTGATTGTTGCAATGCTTTGTAGTGTATGACTTTAAGTCTCCAGCACATGTGTACTTGGGCTAAGTGTATTCCAAGTTAATGCAATTTAATTCATAAGAAACATTGAAGAGTCATTTGACTAAAATTGTTTAGCATTGTATTACTGTCTCCTACCCTTCTGTAAACTTCACTCAACCTCTAAACAAAAGCCGAGATTGATAATTATAGCAAAACAATTATACTCATCAAATCCTCTGCTGAGTTCTCACACCTCTTCTGAAAGGTAGAAGGCAGATACATGTGTGAACTCAACAAGCCAGACCTTCAGCTACTTAACTACAGACCAGGTTTTCTTTATCACAGACCTGGGACCGTGGCCACACTACATACTGTGGCTTAGTTTCTGTCCTTTGGCCAAGGTTTCTGATAAGACAGACACAGAGGCACCAGTGTCAAGCTTGAAGGTGTGTTTTTTGTTGTTCACACTGATTTCAGCTGACCAGTCGTTGTTTTCCCGTTTTTGTACATTGTATGTGTAGCTCATAAAGTCGTCAGATTCTGCGTCCTCTTCGCTGTCAGTGTTAACAAAGTGAAGTTTACGACTACTTCTGCAGACTTTGGCATAATGGCCCCTTCTTCCGCATGCTGTGCAGGTTGTGTTTCGGGCAGGACAAGGCTGTCTTTGGTGTTGTTCTTTTCCACACAATTTTTTAAGACGAGGTCTGTCTATTTTTTGAGGAGCACCCGACTTGGGTTTTGAGTCGGAGTGTCTGTTCCCAGGTTTATGTCTGTCCTGACTTTGAGAGGATGATGTCTTCACAAAAAAAGCTTGTTCTTGTGAGGTTGCATGAATCAGAGGTTATGATTCTATTCGTGCTTCTGCCTGACGAGCAAGTTGTGTTGCTTCAATAAGCGTCAGCTTGGCTTTTGCTTACAGATCATTTGACAGAGTTTCATCAAGAACACCAACAAGAACACGATCTCGAATGAGCTCTTCTTTCAATGTGCTGCACTCACGTTCTTCCACCATTTTGTAGAGATCTTGTATGAAAGTGTCGGTAGGTTCCCCTGGGCGTTGTATTCTCCTGTTGAATTTTGCCCTTTCAACAACAACATTCTTTCTTGCGCTGAAGTGTGCCTCAAATACATGTTTTAGTTCATCGCAGGTAGCGACATCTTCATTTATGTCAGTTGTCTGTATAATGTCATCAGCACAATCGCCCATTGTGTATAGGAAAGCGCTGACTTGTTCTTCCCGTGATTTTAGCGCTCAGCCTGATGCTGTTCGGTACCGGTCAAATCGTTGACGCCATGTCTGCCAGTTGGCTGGATTGCCACTGAATGGTTTTGGTACTGGAAGATTTGGCTGGCGGTGAACTTGATTTTTGCCTGCTGTGGTTTGAGCATTGGTAGTCATGAGCTCGCTTAGACCACTGCCACCTTGTAATGTTGTGTAGACGGAGTAAAGTTTTACTGTTAGGTTTGTACCATGTCTTTCGAACTGCCGTTTGATCTTCAGTTTTGTAATCCCACCTTTGTTCCTCACCCCGAGTTACGTCCAATTGTATGACCTCATTTGCTATTTATAGCAGGTATGTCACAAGTGAGTAAAAGAAAGATTTGACAACAATACACAAACAACTTGCACGCCTTCAGACATCCAAGAGACAGACTTAACAGATTTATTTACAAGCACTCCTCACTCCACTCTATGACAATTGGTGACCCCGACTCACTGTGTTTGAAACTGAAGTCTTTTGTGCTTCTTTTGTTGTTCTATTTTCAGGGGGTTTTCTGTTGAAGATGTAAGTGAGAGTGAGTTGACCGTTTAGTGTTTTATTTTAGTTTTCTTGCGTAATTTTTAATGAGAAATTTATTTATTTGAGCCCCATCTCCAGTCTTACGGGGTTGGGAGCAGTGTGTATATATATATATATTATTATTATTATTATTATTATTATAATGACGGAAGAATTGTTAGCCTGCACTTGTTTTCCCCCACTACTTAATTGTTCAGCATTATATATATATATATATATATATATATATATATATATATATATATATATATATATATATATATGGTAAGATAAGATAATGTTGCTTATAGCCCAGCCGACCGCAAAGGGCCACATCAGGGCTGTATATATATATATATATATATATATATATATATATATATATATATTATATATATTGTACATTTTTTTTATTCTGTGCTACCATAAGGGACTAGATTCTGACTGTCCTGTTTAATTATTACTTTCATTCTTTTCCTTTTCTGTTATGTTTTTTCTGTCTATCCTTTAGGATCATCATAAAAGTGAGGAGTTGTTTTGTTTTGTATCCATTTTCATTAATCCATCCTCATTACTTGTGGTTCTCTTCTCTTTCATTTTCACTGGTGTAAATGTAATTTTGAAGTGTATGCATTAGTCAATTCATATATTTTCTCCTTTCTTGCATGTAAATTACAGACTTCCTCTGCATTTCACTCATACATACACAATCTTCTTACAGTTCTTTCACATGCACCTATTTACAACTGTTTCTTTTGTATGGATGTGTGAATTGATGGAATAAGTGTATCTCATTTTGTTATTTTCATCCTGTCTTTTTTTTTTTTTTTTAAAATACTGACATTCTTATCTATTTTCTACAATAGAAAACTTTTTGAACTTGATAAATACTGATAGCTGTGGGGACATTCATTGTGCTGTGGGATCATTTTATGTAAGTCCTAGTACTCAAACTATTGGTTGTTTTTTCTGTGATTTGCTCCCCATTATTATGAATTAGCAGTTTGTTTTTTTAAGTGCTCTAAATTAGTTGCTGCTCATTTTTTAATGATCTGATTTAAACTAGTAAGAGTGTTGTGTGCTAATTTCTAACTTGTCTTTGAAGACAAGAGTTTACTATTTGATTCAGAAAATAATCTCTGATTTCTAACTTGTCTTATAAAGACAAGAGTTTACTGTTTGGAAAAAAAATCTCTTTTGTCATTTTCTTGAACTTGTGCGACTTTAATTATTATGGAGTTACCACAAGAGAAATTTGATACTCTGGTGCAAAAGGCAAAGTCGCTCGATATCTCAGACCCTTTGAAAATCAATGAGTATATTGATTCTGCTATGGAGCGTGAATTTAGACTAAAGGAGAGAGCAGCCAAGCTAAAGTTAGAACAAGAACCAAAAAAAAAGGTTTGAGACTGAAGAGAAAAGTTTAGAGATTGAAGAAGAGGACAAAAAAAAAGGTTAGAGATTGAAGAAGAGGAAAAAAAGAAAAGGTTAAGAGTTTGAACAACAGGAAAGAGAAAGGAAATTACACAGGGACGAAGAACCACAAAAGCATAAGTTCCTGTTGGAGCAAAAAGAACTTGAACTCAAATTGGCACAAGCACAAAAACAACAAAAGTCTTCTGATGAAGGACCAAAACATGCTAATCAGACTCATATTCATGGTACCCATTTTCCCAATTACCCATGTTCAATGAAGCCAAGGATGATATTGATGCTTTTTTGTATAGATTTGAAGCTCATGCTAACATGTTGGGATGGAAAAAGGAACAATGGCAACTCAACTTAGCTAGTGTGTTACAAGGAGTTGCATTGAGTTTTTACCATTCTCTTTGTGCCAGTGATACTTTGACTTATGAGAACTTGAAGCAACATTTATTGAAAAAGTTCATGGCTACCTCTGAATGTTTGAGAGAAAGATTTAGAAGTGTGAGGCCTGAACAAGGAGAGAATTTTCAAGCTTTTCTGACCAGATTTACCCATTTATTGAACAGGTGGATTTAGCTGTCAGGGATGGACAAGACTTTTGAAGCACTTCATGATCTTTTAATCAGAGAACAGATTTTACAGTCTGTGTCCAAAGACTTGCAGATTTTTCTTAAAGAAAGAACTTTTGATTCAGCAGAACAGATGTGTGCTGCAAGTGAACTCTACAGAGAAGCTCACCCTAACACGTTATTCTTAGCTAGACAGATGCAGTTGCTCACACTGTTGTGTGTGAACAAACTCAACAGTCAGGGACTCATGGTCAGTCTCGGCAGACCAGTAACTTCAGTTACAGTAGAGACCAGTCAAATCGCTCTCCAAGACACAGTGGTTCAGGGCAAGGTACCTCTGTCAGTCAGGGACCTGCTTATCAGGGAAACCAGTTTTACCAGGCATGTTCTACAAATTCAGGGACTCAGTCTCAAGAGAAGCGGCAACAACATGTGAGATCTTTCCCACAGTCAGGTAGAGGTAGGGTAAAAAACCTACACAAGTCCTAGAACAAAGTCTTATTTGTAGACATTGTGGTGGTGTGGGTCATATCAGTCCACACTGCACGTCACCCTCAAATCTTCAGCCCCATCAATACGCCTCGACATGCAAAGTTTTGATTTCTCCTGATACAGAAAAATGTGTTACTTTGAACAGTTTGTTACTGTATAATGGTTGCGTGAATTGAGAAATACTGGTTGCACTGTTTTGAGAAACACTGGTTGTACTACAGCTGGTGTGAAAAAAATTATTGGTTACATCAGAACAGTACAATGGTCACTGTCAATAGTGTATGAATTTTGGTGGCAAGACTGAGACATTCCCAATTGCTATTGTGCCTGTATGCTCACCTTTTTATACCGGTTTGCTGGAAATTTGTGTTATTGATAACCCAGTGGCAAATTTAATACTTGGCAATTTACCTGAGGTCAAGAATGAATCTGACCAGGTTTGGGCTGATCAGATTGCATCAGTCATGACCAGGCAACAAACTAAACTTGAGGGTTCTGCTAAGCCCCCTTTGAAAACCCCTCCTCCCATGTCAGAGACATTCAGGTCAATCGAACGGTAAACAGACCCCGCAACAGGTTGATGCTTTGCCATCAGACTTTGACATTTTTTATGTGTCCCATCCTGACATTGTAAACATGCAAGCATCAGATGTTACTTTGTCACCTATTTACCACCAGGCTAAAAATGTTCCTAATTGTGAATCGCTTAGAAAAACTTTGGTGCATAAACATAAACCCATGTTTTTCTTGGACAATGGTGTTCATTACCGCTATTCACTTGGTAAATTTGACACTGTACAGAAACAACTGTGTGTACCAAAACCTCTTCGTACAAACGTTTTGCATGCTGCTCATGATTCCATTGCTAGTGGACATGGTGGTTTTGTGAGAACAAAAACATCGCATGTTATTTAATTTCTATTGGCCTAGGTTTTATGTGGATGTCCGTCAATATATTCAGACTTGTGATGTGTGTCAAAAGAGTAGGAAGCATAAATGTAAAAGACATGCATGTGATCAGTCTTGCAATGTAAAACTTCCTGTGCATTCTGCATGTTGTCTTGACTTACATTTTCACAGAAATGTGTACAATGTGTCAACTGTTGCTACTACTGATGAAGATTCTGCTTTGCCTGATGTAGTGGACGCTCATTTTCCAGACGGTGCCACTGTTGTGAAAAAGTGTAATTCCGAACAGACGAACTGTTTTTCTCATACTCTACATGGTGATTCAAAACAGACGAACTGTTTTTCTCATACTCTACATGGCGATTCAAACCAGATGAACTGTTTCTCTCATACTCTACATGGTGATTCAAAACAGATGGACTGTTCATTGTGTACTTCATAACAAGGATTTGACTGTTTCTCCAAGAGTGATGAACATGTGATGGCAATGTCTGTGATCACCGAGATGAATATCCCCACTGTCCCACTTGTTCCTTCTAAAGAGACTATTCACTTTGATGAGAAAATATCTGATATGCAAAGACAAAAGTTGAAAGCTATGTGTCATAATTTTACTGTTTTGTTTGCAGACAATCCTGGGTGTGTTAACTCACTCCATGCCAGGAGTTTTTCCCTTTGCTAATCCCTGAATACCCGGGGTTTGTATAGGGTAGGAAAAAAATTCTCACAATTATAGATGAGCAGACAGACACTTGAAATTTGGTGAGTGGATACAATGCATATTAGTCTATATGTGAACAAAAAATAAAATAACTTACTAACCATCTTGGTGGTGAAAACTGTCTCAAAACTTTCCAATATTTTTAGCACTTTTGCACCAATCAGAAATATATATACTAAGTGTTCCTTAGCAGCTCAGAAATGTTCTACATCACATTCTAGCACAGCTGGAGTCACTCAAGACACAGAAAATATAATATGGAATCAAAAGCAGGTGATGGAGAATGTGAAAATACAAAAACTGTGTCTTTGCTGGATGAAAAACAAAACAAAAAAGTTCACTGTGCACAAATCACTGGTGATGAATCACTGGCAGTATTCTTTTCTAGAGTGGAAAAGCTCATGGCAAGTGACATTGCATCCTGGGCACAGCTTCACACACAGTGGCAAACCATGGACTGCAAGATGCTTGTTGTAGAGAATAGACCCCTGAATAAGAGTCAAGGTCAGAAGATGAAAAACAGCTTTTTCCACCACTTCATGGTCTTCCTATTCAGGGGCATGTAGGCCATGGCATGAGCTGATCACTCATGTCTACTCATGCCATGTAGTCCTGTACTTCTGCTGGTTTTTACACAATAAACATCAGTAAAAATATGCCTGAAAACACATACATACCCATGCACAGAGTTACAAAACATGAACATGTGTAACTGTTCTCTCTCAAACAAACACACACACACACACACACACACACACACACACACACACACACACACACACACACACAGAGTAATGCACAAATAGTACATATAATCACTAACTCAATTTGTTTATCCCCCCCCCCCCCCCCCCCCCCTTGCTCTCTCACAGCCCTGATGTGGCCCTTTGCGGTCGGCTGGGCTATAAGCAACATTATCTTATCTTATCCTTGCTCTCTCTCCCCCTAGTCTACTGATACATGAATGGATCACTGAAAAAAATATACACTCACTTAGTGTGTAAAACATACATGACACATTTACACATAGCACAATTTATGTAGTAATAATTTCTCTTTACCCACCTCTGTGGAATGCATGTACAACTCAAAGAACTGCAAAGGCCGAGTGTTGACTGGCCAGTCGTTCAATAAACCTGGTGTGCTTGTGAACGGATGATCGAGAGGAAAAAATATAACATTATCAGTCCAATCGCCAGTGAAAACAGCCCCAAAATCATCGACTTATGCCCCCATTTCAGCATCAGTATCCGAATCAAACACTTGCTGCTGAGGCCCAACTGCTGGCACAGTTTTGTCTGCTTCTTCGCCACTATCAGCGCCCACTTCAGTGTCGGAATCCACGTCTGTCTCTCCACTGTAGGGGTCAAAATCCTCATCAGAAGAATCGCTGATGTCTTCTTCAACATCTGACCCATCAGTCTGGATCATTTCCAGTGCATCTTCAATGCTAACTAACAATTCACCAGCCCTACAGTGTCAAAGGCTTCGTCGCAACGCCATCTTTTCAATCACGGAGCAGAGCTGACCGACGGTACTCTTTGTTGTTGTCGGCTCGCGAGTGAGCCATGCCACACACACAGCGCAAGTGAATGGAAAGTTGGTAGGGGATAACTAAGGAATCATCTCCCTTCTTGAGTTTCTTACCCAATACGTCACTCGGACAGCGCGAATTTTCAAAATCCAAATCCGCATATGTGGACATTGGTAGTGAACGCTTAGTCGTACGATGTCCGCATATGCGGACATTGGTAGCGAGTGAGTTAAAGCCGGAATTTTTCATGAGATCTCGCTCACTGATAGCAAACCTATTAGTCAGTCTCCTTATAGTTCTCCCATTGTGCTTGTTAAGAAAGCAGATGGATGGCGGTGTTATTTTTCAGGAGCATGATGGTGTTTTACATCCGGTTATTTTCATCAGCATGTTGAACAGTTGGTAGATTGAGTATTTATGGTGTTGTTCACTCTGTATGGATTTTTCGTCTGGGGTGCGGGTCTGGCTGTGTGTGCTCTGGTGGGAGTGCCTGAGCGGTCCTTCTTGTGGTGTGGTAGCCTTCTTGGAGGCCAGGACTTGCCTTTTCTCCCCCAGTGGCCTTCGTCTCCGACAGCCAGTAGGCCTGCCTACCTCCTGAGCTGCCGTGTCTCCCTGGTGTCTTCCTTTTGAACGACTGACCCATGCTCAACTGTTCGACTTAGTTCCCCTTGCACCCAGTCGCAGGTGTGGAACCAACTATCTTCCCCAGTGCCCTATCGCAGGTGTCGGACCAGCTATCTTCCCCTGTGCCCAGTCATAGGTGTGGGACCGGCTTTTGCCTTCTGTGCCCAGTCTCAGAAGTGGTATTGTGTGGACTACCTTCAACACGTCCAAACTTGAGGTCAGAGTGATTTTTTTTTCCTATGTGTGTGTGCAAGCCTACCCTAGCTTGGACAGCAACACACCTGACCAGCGATGTGAATTCTGGCAAGACTTGATTCATATCTCGAAAGACTCAGATTATAATTTTCTTTGAGAAAGTTAGAAATCCTTTTTGTTGTTGTTGTTATTATACTGTCATGAGTGATGCTATGGATTTTTCCCCCCTTATTATTGTATTGTGTCATGAGTGAAGCTATGAATTATTTTCTAGCCTAACAGGAAGTGTGAGTGTACACACATAATGTTATAATCAAATTAGTTTATAATTACATGTTGATGTTGTTCATGTGCTACAAAAAAAAATCATTTCCATCTCATTGTTTATTAAATCTACACTCCTTGCTAAATTCCTGTTCGTGCTGTTATGTTGCAGGGTGGTGTGAGTGAGTGAAAGAAAGATTTGATAAAAATGTTCAAACAACTTGCACGCCTTCAGACATCCAAGAGACAGATTTAACAGATTTATTTACAAGCACCCCTCACTCCACCCTGTGACATTGACACTGATGAAGCCAACTCCATGAGTAGAAAAACTTCTAATTTTACAATCTCCTGACTTTTGAATTTTATGACGACTGAGTAATGAAAATGCAGACCAACGAAGCTTTGAGTAAAGAAGGCAAAAAGTGTTGGACTGGTCAATTTTTTAAAAATATTTTTGTGGATTGCCATGAAAATGTCATTAACTGGCTTGGCAATTAACATGACTGTCGATTTTGATTCAGTACAATGATTTGTCGGAATTGGAACTGTCCAATCAGTACAATTTCTTTAACCAGTCTGTACAATACCTTTAACTGGTCTACCTATGAACTAAATCACACTGGTGCGTCTGCCAAAACTAAGTCTTATGCCAACAGAGCAAATCATTTTGACAGTTAAAATGTTGTAGTGCATTACCTTCTTTGTATTCAACACAGACTTCCCAGATCAGTTCTTACAGACCACAAATCTCAACCCCTACATTCTCAAAGTCGTGCCTTAGAATTTCTTTGCTGGCCCCAGACAGAGAGTAAATTTTCAACAATGAAAACTAAAAAAAATCTAAAGAGTGCAAGAAGTTTCTAGGCATTACTGAGAACCTCTTTCATTACAAGGAAAATCATTGCCAAGTCTCCTTCTAATGACTTGTTTCCAAACATAAAATCAGCCAGGTAGCAAAAATAAAGAACAAAAGACAAGTGTGGTTGAACCAATGGCCAAATTCTCTCTGCTTCTGTTCAAATATACAATACCTGAAAATGTACATCAAGTTGTTCAATGTCTATGCTGTTTAACATGGGTTACATTTGGGAGCCGGAATAGCTCAGTTGGTAGAGCGCCTGACTCGTAATCTTGGTGATCCTGGGGTTGCGGGTTCGAACCTCCGCTGGGGTGTTTCGGAATAGGGGGATTTTTCCCTCGGAGTTAACATTGGTTCTGACTCCATTTCCCTTACAGTCCTTCGAATGAGACTATAAACTGAGGTTCCGTGTGTGAACGCATGCATAACATCTTGCACACACGTAAAATCCCATCACCAACTTTCGGAAGAGTAGGCCAGTTTGGCCGTTGGTATGGATGACACGTTACACACTGTCACAGCATGCACCCTGCGTGAGAAATGGAAAGAATAAAGGAAGTAAGGAAAATGAGTGATCGATATTGAACGATACTGACTGGATGACACGGGAAACGACTGAATGAAGCGCCAGCTGGCAGCTCTTCAGTCGGCACTACCCAGGTAGGCAGCCCGTTGTGTAGACGAGTGTTGATTGTAAAGCTCTTAGAGCTTGGCCTCTAGCCGAGAATAGGCACTATATAAGTATTCATTATTATTATTATTAACCCAGGTACTGGTTATTTTTTGGCTAGTTCTTCCATCACCCACTCCCACATACACAGCCATCTTTAGAGCTGCAAATCATTTTGACTTTATGTTGTGTCCTTCTAGACATGTACATAGTGAAAGTTAAGTGTTAAAGGCAAACTCACCTTCCCCAGAGGGCTGTCTATATCCATGGCCCCAGCAGGCAGTGCCCTGCCTCCAGTTTCCTCACTGCTCTGGGTAGGTGGACCAAGATCTTCCAAGCTTCCACTAGGATTGCAGACAACAGTGTGGCTTCCTGCAAGGTGCGTTTTAATCCATTCTTCATCCACCTTGGCTGGACAGACATACAACTGGCAAATGAGGCTCTGTAAATCCACAGACACTGAATCTGACATGTTACCATCATCATCATGTATAATTATCTGCTCTTAATCTTAATACTTTCACGACGAGCGCGGCAGAGCAACATCACTTCCCTGCAGACGCGTGCACCACACATGCGTAAAACCGTTGCAGACGCGCGATTTTCGCAATTTTTTATTTTATTTTATGTCCCCTAATATAAACCTAACAAGCCTTGGTTATATATCAATGAAAAGGTTAAAATACGCACTTTGCAATGAGCATGGACTTAAATGCATTTAGGGTAAAATAGCAATGCTACAGTTACGGAAACAAGATATGTAAAACGGAGGAGAACACAATCTTGTTTACGTTTGTTTGGTTAGTATGACAACAGCAAATGTGGAAGAAAAGGGGCATAAAATTTCACTCTCACTTTGAATAGATGCAGAGAAAGCCTGGCGTATTCAATATGTGTAATCCAAGTGAAATTTTTTTAAAGGAAGTTAAATCATTGCACACTGTACACACTTTTCACTGTTTTGGCTTCTGATGATATGACGTATAAAACTATTAAATACACAGAGCAAATAAATCAAGCTCAGATTCTTTTTGATAAACTTGTACACCCCTACCCCTTTCATCCACTGAACCACTTTGCTGAACCAGTTCTAACACCCCATGTCATTCTTCTTCTGCCTGGTATGTTGGGGAGGCAGGAAATTTCACACATGCCTTCCGGCAGAAATTCCCAGTGCCAGACGGGTCTCTTTGTTCGGACTACTCTGGGTCACAAAGGTCACCACTAGTGCATGTAAACCTACCCTTCCAGTGGCTAGAACCCTGTTCTAAATATTTAGGGCAGCTGCATCCCTTAGACCGTAGACGGAAGAACAGGGATTTTTTCAATAGTTGTGCCGTCACGGAGGTACGGCACATCCAGGGAGCACAGCAACGTTGCCGTCACCACGGAACGGCTTGTTGTGAACTGAGTTGCCGTCACCATCGCACGACGCGTCACGAAAAGGTTAATAAAGCCCTGTGCACTAACAAATCCATTGCGGAAGGAAGAACAGAAGGATATGACTCAAACATACATCAACAAGACAAATCACAAATGGTGAAGCCCTTAGCTCTTACAAATTGGCTGGGTAAGGAGAAAGAAAGGACATATGACATAACAATGGATAATCACAACTGATGAAGATAACCATAACAGACTTCATTCAAATATCTCATTATAAAAAACAAGATGCAAAGCATATAAACGTACTCCTAGTTTATCTTGAATATGCATGAGATATTCCATAAAGAAGAAAAACTGTTTGGGGCCGTTATAGTCGTAAGTAACGGCTATTCTGATAAAATAAAACATCTGGCATCATCTGTGACCCATAATGAACATACCTACAAATTTTCAGAAAGATCAACCAAGTACTTTCTAAGATATTCCATAAAGAAGAAAACTGTTTTGGGCCATTATAGCCATTAGTAACAGAGGAAAAACCATTTTGGGCTGTTATAGCCGTTAGTAATGGCTATTCTGGTAAAATAAAACATCGGGCATCATCCGTGACCTATAACGAATATACCTACAAATTTTTAAAAAGATCAGCCAAGTACTTTCCGGATATTCCATAACGAAAAAAAAAATCATTATGGGCCGCTATAGCCATTAGTAATGGCTATTCTGGTAAAATAAAACATTGGGTATCATCTGTGACCTATAACAACTACAAATTTTCAGAAAGTTCAGCAAAGTACTTTCTGAGAAAGTCCATAAAGAAGAAAAACCATTTTGGGCCGTTATAACTGTTAGTAACAGAAGAAAAACAGTTTTGGGCCATTATAGCCATTAGTAACGGCTATTCTGGTAAAATAAACCATCGGGCATCATCCGTGACTCATACTGAACATACCTACAATTTTTTTGAAAGATCGGCCAAGTACTTTCTGAGATATTCTATAAGGAAGAAAAAGCGTTATGGGCCATTATAGCTGTTAGTAATGGCTACTCTGGTAAAATAAAACATCAGGCATCATCCATGACCCATAATGAACATACCTACAAATTTTCAGAAAGATTGGCCCAGTAGTTTTGTCTGGAGGGAGTGGAACACATTTTGACCACGGATGGACACAGACAGACACACAGACAGCATTTCTTCATTTCCACTGTAAAGTACTCCCTGTTCTATAAGAACTGGGAGTACAAAAAGTAGGTAACTGTCACACTACTGGTCTCATGAAAAAAATTCCATCACATACCATGAATAGCATACTAAAAATAGCATGATTTCATCAGTTAACTTAAATCTAAGAAGTGATAGCCAGCAAAGAAGTCTGAATGAGAAAATGCCCAGAAGATGGGTAATCAGTGCTGTGCATGCTATAAAACTTGTGCCAGTAGTGGAAGCAGGTGGAGAGACTGAGCCTGACCATTATTCCAGAAGTAATGACAGTGCTGAAAAGGATTTTAAGCAGTTTTGCATTTAAAAAAATATCCAAAGGAAATGTCTGAGCAGTGGCTACAGTGCACGATGTGCACAGAGAAGGGCACTGTGGTTTGTGTTGACAATGTTACTAACCCACGTTTTGTCAGTCATATCAGCATTGACAATGGTTTTTCATTTTACAAAATGGCCTTTTCTAGTGTCTCCTGGATTATGAAATAATTTCACCAACTGACTAAACAATTGTCCATGCTTAATAACTAAGCAGCAGATGAAAACATGGCTAAGGAAACAGATTCCTCCACCATTATTATAATTATTAAGCAACAAGATACTTACCTTTCTCATCCATAAACTTTTTCTTGAACTCTTGCAGTTTGAGGTCCTTGTCATCCAGCACCTCCATGAAGGCTTCAAACCAGTTTGGCTTCATCTTCAGTGTCTCCAGCAGCAGTCGAGCTGCTGAGTGTTCTCCTTCACGTTCCTGTTTTTTCTGCACTTTTTGCTGCAGAGATGGTGTCCAAGATAACATTTGTTCATTTTATGTGGTGTGACCAGAAAACATTCCAGTTTGTGACAAGAACATCTATTGTACATTCACACACACACACACACCACACACACACACACACACACACACACACACACACACACACACACACTCTACTTTAGATCAGTGTCAACTCAGCAGATTCATTATTTCACATAAGCTGTTTTACTTGTTTGCAGGACTATTTTTCCCCTCCCTCAGCCCCATCTCTATCACCCTCTATCCTCCCTAATCTCTCCACCTCAATATAAACAACAACAAAAATAATCATGAATATTAATATCTGTGCGACTTTTGAATTTTCTATCTCTGATTCAAAGTATGAACAAGTCACATATACGTAACACAAGCACAGGATAATTGAAGATGTTATACACACAGTCCCAAAGTTCACAATCTCCCGACACACTAAATAAACATGGTCTAACCCCCCACCCCCAATTTCTCTCCTTTGCTCACTTTTCCCTTTCCAGTTTGCTCTTTTTGTGACTGGTTTCATATAAAGTGATCTGTAAAAGCTAGCAATCATTGTATACATTATCTTTTATTTTATGTTTCCTTTAGGTACTGTAGTCATTTTACACTTTTTTTTTCAAAAGCCAAGTCAAAAAACAAAATAACAACAAACAAAACAAACAAAAACCAGCTACCAAGAAAATTTACCATCTCTTCTGTAGTCAGTTTTGCGCTGATAACTGTCTGCTCCATGAGCTGCACTGCAGGCATCAACTTGATAAATGAGTTGGCGATGGCTTTGTACACCTTTTCACTGTGTTCCGTCTCCTCTTCCAATGACCCAAAATTAATTTTTCCAGTCCTTGAAAATAAAAATAAAAAAGGAGAAAAAGGTGGAACCACATTCTTCAGCATGTCCCTCACGAACAATTTTGAAAAAATGAAAAAATCACAATGTACCTTATCTGTTGTTCCCCAACACCAGTTGTCATCATTATCATCAATGTTGTCATAAGGACCATCATACCAACCCTATTTGCATTAAAAACTACTAAATTTAACATCAGGTATAGCATACTTCAATAGTTCAAGCAGCCACACACTCAAAAACAGTAAAACCGTAATACATGTATAATGCATTATACATGAGTATCTCTCTCTCTCTCTCTCTCTCTCTCTCTCTCTCTCTCTCTCTCTCTCTCTCTCTCTCTCCACTGCAAGCTACCATGCTCCTTAACTGTCAAACACACACACACACACACACACACACACACACACACACACACACATACACACACACAGAGAGAGAGAGAGAGAGAGAGAGAGAGAGAGAGAGGTCCAGTTGGCACTAGTCTTTTGAAAAAAGATAATAAAACCATGGTCACATGTGCAGAATGTGCTTTGAGCACTTCATTACAATAGGCCCATAAGAACAGGGAAGCAGAGGCTCTCAATATTTGAATATTTTTAATGAGTGTGGGAATGTATGAGACGAAAACACTTCATCAGTCTTGAATAAATGTTAATTTGTGTTTCCTATATTTTTCTGCTGCTGTTTCCAAGGGCTTATCCAATGATTTTTCCATCTAACCTGTAAGCAAGAGTCACCTTTCTTGTTTACAGTCTGGGCTCCCAACCATAGTTGAAGAGCAGCCAGACTCATCATTTTCTGATTTAAAATGGTCTTCATTCTAGAATTGTTTCATTGCTTATTAATTAAAGCTTATTTTAAAAGGAATGTAAAGTAAATCAGCCAGATAACAGGGACAAACAAGTTACAAGACAAATCAAAGCTTGCCTAGATAGGGAATCAAGATTTTTTTCATCTTTGAATGACTCACTATGCTTGGGTATATACAGTTCTGTGTATATATATATATATATATACACACACATATATATATATATATAACAAACTAATAAATTCCAAGGATAAGTACCGCACATCGTTCCAGCAACTTACAGAGCAGCTTGGTGTTGCAATGACTGCAAGAAATATTGAATTATAAACAAAGCTTGCTCTGATTCTGCCTAACTAACAGTATGTGCTTGAGTGGGTGAATGGAGAAAAATAAAATATATGCTTCTAAAAATGAGCCTTCAGCAAGCTTATAGTCTCCAAGGGGGAGACATCCTCCAATAGGGAGGGAAACTCACTAACATATAACTCCTGGTCATATACCGATATTTCGAAACCTTGTTGTTTCTCCTCAGTGACCGCGGAAAGTGGTAATTTGACTCCTCTGCCTTTTCAGTTTTAAGAAGAATGCAATCCCAGAAAAGGCTGGTGTGCAATACCGTAGTATATTTGTTGAGTTTTCAAAAAAACAACCAAAGGTGCCACCTAAGAAGCAAAAGAAAATCATGAAAGAGCAAAACAAGCTACATTTTCTTGTGAAAAGTAAAAAAATAGAAAAAGATATCCTCTTAAGACACAAGTGCTGAGGGTCAGTTCTTGGAATGAATCCGCAAGGCTAGTCCCATTTTTAGAAGCATTTATTTTATTTTCTCCATTCACCCACTCAAGCACATACTGTTAGTTAGGCAGAATCATCTACCACTGCAGATATGAATGCTTATTTCCCCCTATTTCGTCAATCTAAGACATAAGAGCAAGCTTTGTTTATAATTCAATATATATATATATATATATATATATAATATATATATATATATATATAGTCTTTTTCTTGATCATTCAATGGATTCATGTATAGCGTTTCAGACATTCAATAAACAGAAAATTCTCGCGGACAAAAGGTAAGCTCGACAGAAAATCACCAAGGACATTTTAATGACAAATAATATTACCTACTCATAGTGTGAAAGAGACCGACACAGAGAGAGACGAAGAGAGAGAGAAAGAGAGAGAGAGAGAGGATGGAGAGAGAGGGAGACACACACACACACACACACACAAAGACGGGCAGACAGACAGAGACTGATTGATTGATTGATAATCTGTAATTCCAAGTGTAACAGGTGAGCAAGAAGATGTAGGGCTCAAAATAACTATTCATCCGATAGTCCATGACAAAATTTGACGGATATGTTGAAATTCTCTCTCTACTTGTCCATCAAGCAACTTTTTCTTCTTCTTTTTTGCGCACCTTATGACATTGAATGAAAGGATGGCTGAAGAGTAAGCATTAGAGCAGACTGATCATGTTTCTGTTTTTTCCTCTTCGCATAATTTACACCTTCACTATCATCACTCTTCTACCAACTTCCTCCTTACTAGAACATGTTTAATGTAAGATCAGCCGTTAGCGTACAATACTCAGCAGACCAGATATCGTTGGAGTTGGTGTCTGTTGTTTATTCTCGCTCGTTATCGTAACTAGGTAACAGAACTCGTCTCTCTCGTAATCTTAATATGCGAGATTGTACAAGGGAGGTTACTCTACATCCCCTTTCTTAGCAGACAGCATGCAAAGTTCTTCTTGTAAGATGCCACTGCAAATGGAGAATTACTATGAACTGTCCGAGACTGGCTCAATAAATGACATTGCTTTAGATTTAAAATCTTATGTAAATTCATAAGGGCCAGCTACAGTATTTTTAAGTCCAAATGAAGTCCTTCTTCAAGAAGTTCTTGACGGATGCAGAACCTTCTTTAAAAGTCAAAATTTCAACTAAACTTGAAACTACAAACAAAACTGAACATCAACAAATAGTCAGGTGAGTACTTTGCTCTTTTACAAATCAAGTCTGTTAGGTGCTTGTACTCTCCTTCCTGACTTTGTGTACACTGTCTTTTGAGCAGTCTGTTTTACAGGCATCTTATCAGTTGCTGGGTCTCCTGGTTTCTTAGCTGCGGGCTGCTGGACTGGTAATGAAGAACTTTCACCTGCAGACTCTTCATGACTTGCTGTGTCCAGAGTCTCCAGCTTCTGGTTCGGCAATGTCGAGGAAGCAATGGGCTTGGATTTGACTGCTACCTGTTCCCCACTTCTTCGCCGAAGCTGATTGCGATTTCTGCGTTGAGTGCCTCTGTCAGTCTGAACAATAACATTAACAGACCGAGGTGAAGAAGTGTTTTTGATCACAACTGCTTCTCTGTTTGTTGGAGTCTTCATCCACACAAATTGACCTTTTGAAAATTGTGGGACTTCTTTGCTCTATGTCGGAGATCGTGGTAATACTTCTGTTGATTTCTGAAATGTTCATCCTTCTTCTTGAATCCCTCGACGTCTGGTTTGAATGGAATGTACTGACTGGGCATTGAAGGTACACAGTTTCTAAGTTTCCGGCTCATCATCAGTTCTGCTGGACTGTAGCCATTCTGAAGGGGAGTTGTCCGGTAGTTGAGAAGGGCAATATATGGGTCAGCAGACTTCTTAATCAGATTCTTCACTGTCTGAACAGCCCTCTCTTCTTCACCATTTCCTTGTGGATGATACGGACTACTGGTGACATGAGTGAAGAAATAGTCTTGTGAGAATTTCAAGAATTCTCGAGAGTTGAACTGTGGACCATTGTCGGATACAACTACTTCTGGGATTCCAAATCTTGAAAAGATGGATTTACAGTGGTCAATGACAGCTACTGAGGTGGTCTGTTTCAAATGTACCGTCTCTATCCAACGGGAGTAATAATCTACTACTAAAAAATAAGAGTGTCCATTCAGTTCAAACAAATCCATAGCAATCTTCTGCCACAGGTAATCAGGAGTCTTGGTTGGCTGTAGAGGTTCAGATGGGAGTTTTCTCTCCTTCTCACCAACGACGTCTTCAATTGTATTTGAGAGTCCTGGCCACCAAACACAACTTCGGGCTAATGCTCTGCATTTCACAACACCCTGATGACCTTGGTGGATTCTGCTTAAAATCACATTTTGCAGCTCTGCCGGAATAACCAGACGGCTCTGGAACACCAACAGACCTTGCTGAACTGTCAAATCTTGACGAGCAAACCAGTATTGTCGCAGATTGACATCTTTTTTCGCTGTTTCTGGCCAGTGGTCTAACTTACAAAAGTTCATGACTTGGCTGCAGATTTTGTCTGAGCACTGCTTTTGTCGAATCTCTTCTAGCTTTGCATCACTTGCGGGAATGCCGTCAATGACAGCAGAGACAAAGGCATTTGTCTCTTCTTCCATTAAATGTTCCTGTTCAGCAGATGCACACCCAGGAGCTCTTGACAAAGTGTCTGCCGTCATCAGATTTTTCCCTGCAGTGTATACTAATGTCATAGGAATACTGCATCAGACGCATTCGGAACCTCTGAATCCTTGGAGTCAATTCATCCAACAGCTTGGTTTTCAACAGTGCCAACAGAGGTTTATGATCTGTTTCAATTGTGAATTTTGAAAGTCCAAGCAAGTAGTCTTGAAATTTTTCACAGTTCCAAGTCACTGCCAGCGCTTCTTTTTCCACCTGCGCGTACCTTTGTTCTGTTGCGGTGAGAGCTCTTGAAGCATAGGCTTCCAGTCGTTTTCTTGTTTCTGCAGTAGTACTCCACCTAATCCATATGATGATGCATCTACTGAGACTTTGGTTGGCTTTTCTGGACTATAGTGTGCTAGCACTGGTGTTGAACTCAGCTGCTTTTTCAGTGATTGGAAGGCTCTCTCTTGTTGCTCATCCCAAATCCAGTAATTTTTCTTTCTTTAGCAGATCTCTCAATGGTTTTGTTGTGTCGGCCATGTGAGATGCAAATTTTCCAACATGATTTACCATTCCCAAAAATCGGCGCAATTCAGAGATATTTGTAGGTTTTGGGAAATTTGAAATAGCTTGCTCTTTCTCTGGATCCATCTGGATTCCTTCTTTGGATATAATGTGTCCCAGGAACTTCACTGTGTCAGTTGAGAATTTGCATTTCTCATTTAGTGTGACACCAGCTTCCTTCATCTTCTGCAGAACCAGTCTCAGTCGACTATCATGTTCTTGTTTATCTTTTCCAAATACCAGCACATCGTCAATGTCGCAGATGACCCCAGGTATTCCTTCTATGATTTGTGTCATCTCTCGATGAAAACCTCTGGTCCCGAGCTGATACCAAATGGCAGGCGTTTGTAACAGTAACGCCCGAACGGAGTAATGAAGGTGGTCAACTCCTGACTACGTGGGTGAAGTGGTATCTGGTGGAATCCACTGTTACAGTCTAGTTTTGTGAACACAGTGGCACCATTCAGCTGGGCTAGTAGTTGATCAGTTGTGGGTAGTGGAAAGTTCTCTCGACGCACACTCTCATTGAGTTTAGTGAAATCGATGCACAGTCGCACTTTCCCATTTGGTTTTAGTACTGCCACAATTGGTGCACACCAGTCAGTGGGAGTTTCCACAGGTTTTAGTACTGCCACAATTGGTGCACACCAGTCAGTGGGAGTTTCCACAGGTTTTAGTACTGCCACAATTGGTGCATACCAGTCAGTGGGAGTTTCCACAGGTTTTAGTACTGCCACAATTGGTGCACACCAGTCAGTGGGAGTTTCCACAGGTTTTAGTACTGCCACAATTGGTGCACACCAGTCAGTGGGAGTTTCCACAGGTTTTAGTACTGCCACAATTGGTGCACACCAGTCAGTGGGAGTTTCCACAGGTTTTAGTACTGCCACAATTGGTGCACACCAGTCAGGGGGAGTTTCCACAGGTTTTAGTACTGCCACAATTGGTGCACACCAGTCAGTGGGAGTTTCCACAGGTTTTAGTACTGCCACAATTGGTGCAGTCACCAGTCAGTGGGAGTTTCCACAGGTTTTAGTACTGCCACAATTGGTGCACACCAGTCAGTGGGAGTTTCCACAGGTTTTAGTACTGCCACAATTGGTGCACACCAGTCAGTGGGAGTTTCCACAGGTTTTAGTACTGCCACAATTGGTGCGCACCAGTCAGTGGAGTTTCCACAGGTTTTAGTACTGCCACAATTGGTGCACACCAGTCAGTGGGAGTTTCCACAGGACGGATGATATCTTGCTCTTCTAATTTCTTAAGTTCTTCTAGAACCTTTTTCTTCATTGGAAGGGGAAGTCTGCGTGGAGTTGAGATTGCAAACGGTTGAGCATTTTCTTGCAGTCTTATTGTGTAGACGTTTTTCATTCTCCCTAGGCCTGTAAATAGCTCTGGGAATTCTTGCTTGTACTGATGATCTCTGTCTACAGAGTTGACCCTTTCAATCATTTTAATGCCTCAATTGCAGGCCTTCCCAAAAGTGGTTCTTTTAAGTCAACAACAACATACACATCTTGCTCTGAAGATGCTTCACCTACTGCTAGGGTGGCATGGACTCTGCCAAGCACATTGATTTTGCTCTGGCCAGGCCCAAACAGCTTTTTGTCTGTCTTCTGTATCAGTGGTGAGTTCTTCTTGAAGAACCTATCAGGTACAACCGTCACATCTGCTCCAGTGTCTATTCTGAAATTCACAGCATGACTATGTGTTTTAGTTGTTACCTGAACATCAGCATGCCAATTTACTGCTCCACATTCTGCTGATTCTTCAGTCACAGTGCCAAGTATGTTGCTCTCTTCATCTTCTAAATATCTCACATCAGTTTTGTTCTGCACATTGCTGCATAGTGGCCTTGCTTGTTACATTTTCTGCAATCCGCATCTTTTGCTGGACAGTCTTGCCTACTATGCGATGGATATTTTCCACACCTGGTGCATTTTCTTGAATAGTTTTGTTGATTCTTTCCACTTTGCTTTGAAGATGATTTTGAGTTCATACTGCCTCCTTGTTTCTTTTTGAACAAACGTTGTACTTGAGATGAGTCTCCTTCACTTGACATTGACTGTAGCTGTTGTTTTGAACTTTCATATGCTCTTCCAATTGTTAAGCACTTGTCTAATGTCAGCTGTTTATCTTCTAGAGTTTTTCTCTCAATCCTTCTTCTCTAACTCCTACAACAACTTGATCCCTGATAAGTCTTTCTTCCAGTTTATCAAAGTTGCAAGGTTTTGCTAGCTTTCTGAGTGCTGCAATATACCCTTCTATTGACTCTGATGCTTCTTGCTTTCTGAGATGAAATTTATAAGACTCAAAAGCTTCATGAATATCTCCTACGAAGAATTCTTCAAGTTTTTCCATCACTTGTTTGAGATCATTTTTGTCATCTCTATTTTCGAACTTCAGGTTGTCAAATATTTCACATGCATCAGGCCCAAAAACAGCAAGAAAAACAGATACCTGATATTCCTGGTCTTCCTCTTTGATAAGTCTACTTGCAATGACATAATTTTCGAATTGCCTCCTGAAACGCTTCCAGTTTTGAGACAAATTTCCCTCCAGACACATCTTTTCTGGTGCTGGAACGTTTGCAGTAAACTGCTTCTGTTGGCCCCTTGGCTCAGTTCGTGACGTCGATTCCGTCATTTTCTTCTTTTCTGGATTGTTTTCTTCTTCTTCTTTGCTTATTATGTCGTGTCAGCCTCCCTTTGACGTCCTGACACTTCTGACACCATGTAAGATCAGCCGTTAGCGTACAATACTCAGCAGACCAGATATCGTTGGAGTTAGTGTCTGTTGTTTATTCTCGCTCGTTATCGTAACTAGGTAACAGAACTCGTCTCTTCGTAATCTTAATATGCGAGATTGTACAAGGGAGGTTACTCTACATTTAATACCTAAAACATGTCATCACCAGGCAGTTACCCTGCTTGGTCAGCTCGGAAATGATAGATCTACTCCCTTACTTTTGTGTAGATATGAAGAGGATTAATTTTGGATTGTGTATGAGGTGCAGAGGAAAAGAGATAGAGGAAAGAGCCAGACAGAGATATAATTTAATTGCCGTCCAGGAATGTGAAACAAGTGGAAACATGACACTTATTTTATTTCATTTCTTATACACTCTTAAACACAAATGGGAAACATTCTTCATCTATAGCCTGGTGATAATATAAATTGCGTTATTTCTTACTTTTCTATCTCTTTGATTTCAATCATATGTGTGCAAACATGCTCTTATTGAATTATGTCCTCTAGTTTGTCACTGCATCAGTAGCAGTTATTTTCAATATCAATTTACTCTGGAGGGCAAGATGAAATTTAGGAGACAAGTATTTTTCATAGGTCATATCTACTTGTCCACAGGACAATTGAAAAACACCTGGGAATTTCTAGCCCCAAATGTCTTTTTCCCAATTGGTTCTTGTCCCTTCATGGTCTAAGGATACTAATGCATGAACACTATTGCACACTATAGAACTAAGTATAACAAAACAGTGATGATTCACATTAGCATTAATGAAAACATACATACAGACACATGAAAACTCTCTCTCTCTCTCTCTCTCTCTCTCTCTCTCTCTCTCTCTCTCTCTCTCTCTCTCTCTCCACCTCACACACACTCACCCACACACACACCAACACACACACACACACACACACACAAAACACACACACACCA
>CM031615.1:12369865-12402365 GCA_018398815.1 Conus ventricosus
GGGACGTGATGTCCTCAATGATTAATTCTTACTAAACTAAAAATCCTTGGGACAAAAAAATTAGCGGGCCGAAAAATACTAGTGCCTGACATGGAACAAAAGGACTGCAAAAAGCAAAACCAATCAGTAAAAAACAAAAAAAAAAATTGTTAGATAAATACAACATCGCCACCAACAACATAAACCCAATTAACAACAACACAAACACAAACAAACGATAAGATGTATTATTATGTATTGGCTGCTGTTGTTGTTGGTGGGGGAGTTTAGCATACAAATGTCTAACGCCATACTTAGCAGCAAAGTTACAAACCCCCACAACGCCAGTAAAAGAAGAAGAACCAGCTTCTGCAAAAAAATTACAACCTCCTGCAGTAAAACCCATTTTCTATGGAATATTTTTTAAGAACTAATAAAGTACAAGTTAAAAACTAAATAAGTACAAGTTAAGTAAATTATAGAAAGTACTTTTAAAGTTAAGTGCAAGTAAATTACAAGTAAAGTACAAAAAATAAGATCAGGAATAGGTTTTAGAACTTACCGCCAATGACATTGACAAACAAAAGCACAAGACAAGACACGATGCATTTCAACCACTTGGGTCTTCATCAGGCGAAAAATAAATCACATTTAACATGTGGGACAGAAACAAACAAACGAAAAAAAAAAAAGGGGAATGAAAAAATGACTATCCGTAATTCTTCATGAAGGCGGAAATGAAAAGAGGCCAGGGGATTATGGGAGAGGAAACAGAGGGGGGGGGGGGGGGAGGGGGGGGGGGTTGGCGTCAGGGAGGTGTGTGTGTGTGATATGATGGGGTTTTGTTCTAGTTTATTAGGATGGTATGATATCTTTGGATGGTTGTGGTAATGGTGGATAGTTTAATGATAAAAAAAAAAAAAAAAAAAAAAAAGGGAGAGAAGAAAGGGTTTTGTGGGGGGATTTAAGGGAAGGATCAAAACAAAATTAAGATTAAATAGATGGAGGTTGCTGTAACTACTGTATGAAGTGAGTGAAGAGGATGTGGTGGTGGTGTATGTAAGTGTGTGTGTTGTGTTTTGTGTATGTGTTGTGTGTTGGTAGGGATATTGCCAACTGATGTGGAAGAGGTGGGTAAAGTTTTTTGGTTATTGTTGGATATTTATGCCTTGGGGTGTAGTGGTGCCCAGTTTGGAACGCACAACCAAGAATCCCATCTCATTTCCAAACTGGGCACACTACACCCCCAAGGCATCAATATCCAACAATAACCAAAAACACATACCACCTCTTCCACATCAGTTGGCAATATCCCCTACCAACACACACACATCACACACACATACACACACACTTACATACACCACCACCACATCCTCTTCACTCACTTCATACAGTTTGTTACAGCAACCCTCCATCTATCTAATCTTAATTTTGTTTTGATCCTTCCCCTTAATCCCCCCCCCCCCACACACACCTTTCTTCTCTCCCTTTTTTTTTTTTTTTTTTTTTTTTTTTTTTTTTTTTTTTTTTATCATTATCTATCCACCATTACCACAACCATCACAAAGAATCATACCATCCCCAATAAACTAACACACAACCCTATCATATCACACAACCACACCCCCCCCCCCCCTGACCAACCCCCCCCCCCCCCCCCCCCCCCCCCCCCTCTGTTTCCTCTTTCCCCTAATCCCCCTGGCCTCATGTCATTTCCGCCTTCATGAAGAATTACGGATAAGTCATTTTTCCCTTCCCCTTTTTTGTTTTTTGTAGTTTTTTACTGTCCCACATGTTAAATGTGATTTATTTTTCGCCTGATGAAGACCCAAAATGGTTGAAATGCATCGTGTCTTGTCTTGTGCTTTGTTTGTCAATGTCATATGGCAACTCGCGTAAGTCGCGTAAAACTCTATTCTGATCTTGCTTCGTTCGGGCCGCCGTCAGTCACTCATTTGAATTTTCATAAAAAATAGTTCTTAAGTTAAGGTATCTAGTTAGGTTTTTAAATATGTACTAGTCTAGGTTTCTTTAGTTAAGTACTAGTTAGGTTTTAAATAAGTTCTTGTTAGGTTCTTAAGTCAAATACTAAGTTAGGTTCTTAAGTTAAGTCAGTCAAGTTAATCTTTTAAGTGTCACCAATGGGGGTCCTAACAGCATATGAAAACTCAGGGCTGGACTAAGTTCTCTTGTATTGTTAGAGACTAGTGTGTTTTTGTTACGGCAGTTGTGTTTACATTGATGAAGTGTAGAGCGCAGATTAACTTTTGTAGTCGATATAATATACTTTGTTTTCAAAGAGAGCTTGCTTGTAGTTGTCGTGAGATATATTTTTTTTGACAACTTCTTTACTTATGCCTTTTGCCTTCTTCAATTACTGAAGTCTGGCTGACAACGCTGTACATTCGGACCGCAACCAAAATTTTCATTGATAACTGTCCCATTAAGTTCATCCTTCATCTTTCCAATCACTTTTTGTTTACAGTTGATGTAAAGGGCTGTCTTTTGATAGTCGCATGTGTCGTACCACCATCAGCTCATTTAGCTACTCTGTTTCTAAAGCCTTATTGAAGTTCTTCAGTTTGGGACGTCTAGAATAAAAGGAGTCAGTGTCTGTGTAATGGACTTCTTGCTTCTGGGTACAGTGGTTTAAAGTAGTCGTAAAGAAATTACTAACATCATTTTATCTTTGACAACTCTATTCAGTAAAGCGATAACCACCGGCTTGTCCAACTAACATCCTTTTTCTTCATATAAATGCCAACCATAGCTGTCGTTAATTTTCTAAAGGTCTTGATAGTTAGGTTTTAGAGCAAAACTTAATTGCATGGTTTTCTTTTCGTAATAATTTCCATCTTTACGTTTGTGTGGATTTTCCATTCGTCTCTCCCCCACTCACTACTAATACAGCATGTAGTTCATCAGTGTAAAGAAGTCTTTTTCTGAAGCGTCAGTGGCTTTGTGTTCTAAGTCAGTGTTCTTCTTGGATGTACGGCTCATAAAGGGATCTTGGTAAAAAGCATTGTTTCTATGAACAGCAGTCAGTTCAGGACGTGGCTTAGTATAAAACTGTAGCAGTATGTACGTGTCATACATACATTAGTTTTGTGGCGAAAGATTTGGAACAAGTTTTAGGTGGTTTGTGGGGGTCTATCTTTTAGCTTTCCTGCGGCTAGGGGGTATTTAGTTGTGGAGATCGTGTAATTCTTTAGGATATTCTAAGTCTACTTCTATGATTAGTCCTGCTGGATTATCAGGCAGAAGCTGTGTCAACATACCTAACACATTTTGACGTCATGAGGCCCCTTTTATCATTGTAAAGTTTCTCAGTGGTAGCGGTTGACTCATGGCCCATCCATACAGATTGTTGGCGTCTAAGTACATTAGATAGTTGGATGGTTTAGTGTGGGGTCATAATATCTTAAATATTTGTTGTTAGCTTTGCAGTAAGGATGTGAGGCCATGCTAATACCTCCCCTCAGCCCATCTTCATCATCTGATGTGTGGGCAGATCAAGAAATTAAGTCAATTCTGGATGTTTGTAGACCTTTAAGAATGCATCCCATGAAAGGCCGGGCTGCTGAGATGTAATGTGAAGAGTCTAAGCCGTAATGTTTATGCATGTTAGATCTGTAATTCTGAAAGACGTCTGATAATTAACATCGTCAGCCAATAAATATTTATCATGATAGTCGCCCTTCGTTCGATCAGTCTAGTTAATTCTGTCAGGATTTCTGTGACTATATTCTAGTCAGAGTCTGTTATGCCTTTCCCTGTAAGCCTAGAGTAAAAATCGGTCTTTGTGCGGTAGCCGCCGGACTCGTCAAAACTTTCCCACGTAGCTCCATGGTATTCATAAGGATAATCTCCTTTGCGCACTAATGATGGGTTAAAATTTTGTTTAGTGATTGAAACGTCTTGTAGAGATCATGCTAGTTTATCTAAACTCCCCATTCAGTTGTTGGGCAGAGTCATAAAAGGATAAACAGTCAAGAGTAAAGTCAGTACTTTCTGAAGATTGATGCAATGCTGGTAACCCTCTTATTATTCAGAAGTCACTGCTTGCATGATAAAATGAGAATATGTAGCCTCGTAAGTTATGAAAGAAGATAGGCAGTTTACATGTTTTAGGATCAACCTTAAGTGAAGATACAATTGTTGTGTGTGGCTCCTCTGTATTTGCAGTTATATGTGATAGTGGGTCTCTTACTGGGTCGCCTAATAATTCTCTGATACATATCCAACGTGTGTAGATGAGTCATAGCGCTCTTGGTCTTCAGGAGTCATTAACTAATGGCTGAAAGATTTAGTTGGTTGGATTAATTGATTGCGATGTTGTTGCATCTGCATCTAAAAATCCACTAGCGGCGCTTGGGGCTTCTATAAATATCTGGACGTGTGTGTACGCCCATCTGACCTAACAACCAATAATCGCATAAGAAACAGATTGATGGTGGGTTAATAAGGTTGGTTTTTTTATTCTTGTTGTTGTGGGCCGTAGTACAGCGGTAAGAGCGATTCTAAGTCAGCATATACTAGTATGGGCTCATCGCATTTTGTGTACATTCGTATAGCTATACTTTATACCATGGTGGAGGTGTGAGGAGTTTAGTTTCACAGTCTACAAAACTTTTACAATGAGTTCTATGACTGGTCGCTGCTTCTTTACGTGGGGATTCTGACCAAAACATCTTCTACAATGCCTTGTTTTTTATAAGGCCCCCTTGATTCTTTGTTGTAAAAACCATAAGTCTGCTTTTTTGATTAGTTCTAATTTAATACATAATGACTCTTTGTACTATCTGCAAACAGTATCATGTCTACCTGTTTGTCAAGTGATTCACCTAATGTTGGGGCGTGGGTGAGGAAATCCTTATAGGCACTTAGATTGCTTTTACAGCCCCATGTGTATACGTTTACAGTGATTCGGTTTGTTTTTTACTCTTCAAACTGAGATATACTGTGTATACTTATGGAAAGGTTATGTTATCATAAGTTCAGATCTTGTTTGTATGCTTCATTAATTGGAAAACTCTGTTGGCATGTTTTTTAACAGGATGTAAGTGTGCTAAAACACCACCACTTAAGCACTTGTTGTCAGAATTATGTAGGTTTAAGAATGCCTCGTGTTAACTCTAACTCTCTTGGAAGAGGAAGGTAAGAATTGCAAAACTATAGGATAGAACTATGTTTGGTCTCAGTTGATTTCAAGGACTGTCCTTCAGACCAGCCAGAACCATTTAAACTTTGCCTCCTCACTTGCATGATTAAACTGTGTAAGCATGTAGTCAGCCCAGTTAGGAATTAAAGTCGTGATAGCTGAATTTACTTCTTCTGCCTTTGATATCACTGGACTGGCTTGTAAGTATCTTCAGGCCATTTTTATAATCAATCAGAACGGTGGTTACGCGTGAAGTGGAATCTGAATTGTAGAGTTTGCATGTGCCACGCTTTCATGAACGTTTGTAGGGTTAATGTGGTCTTGTCTACTTCCACTAAATCATATCGCTTAATTGTTTGTCACTACTGATTATTTTTTCCATCGTATTTAGTTTTCCTCCTTGGAATTTATTGTGGTCGTCATTTTAAAGCCAAAATATGTAAGTAAATCAAAAAAATAGTGTAATAAAAGTATTGTAAAGGGATTTTATTCTTCACCCAAGCCTGCAACACTTCAAGAACGTTAACCTTACAATAATCACCTGCTATTTTTGGCTTTTTCGATCACTTCAGTCAATTTTTATCACTTTGATTGCTTCGTTAAAATAGTGCACTATTATCGTTTATTATATTGTCTATGTCATTCTCCAAACCAAATTCACTAAATATAAATGTTTATTTAACTTTCATTGTTTCGTCAAATAGTTCATTATCAATCTATTAAATCAGATTCACTGAGTTCGACAGCCTTTATAAATCTAAAATAATTTTTTTTAATAAATTGTAATTCAGTGTTATTTCATAGCCTTCTATTTTCGTAAAACCCGATCTTCAGTTAGTGAATAGCTACTCCTTTCATGGGTGGTTGAAACTGTCAGTTTAGCATCTTCTGGAGCATATTATCAACTAAAATAGCAAAACAAACACGTTTATTAGTGGTTGGGGGCCCATTAATCTGTATTTTACTAACAACTTCCACTAAACTTATTCGTAGATAGTATAGATCAAAAAGATCAGTATTAAATTTTCAAAACTACTCTTTAACTCTTCTCTATCAGCATCCTCTAAATCCATCATCGTCTCCAAACTCACTAAATATACTACCAAGTCTATAACTACTTCGGGCTTCATTTTTTAAACTAGAATAAAATTATAATTAAAAAAATTAATTCAACCCCCCCCAGTTTCCTGTAAATTCACTGTTATTTATAGTCTTTTCTAATGTAAAACTGTTCTTCATTAAGGCGATAGCTACTCATTCAGGGCTGGTAGAAACGTTTGATTAAAATCTTCAGGAGCTATATTGTCTACTAATATGGCAAACTACTTTACAATGCTTGAGGCCAAGAAGCTAGTATTTTGCTGATGGCCTGTTCACGCTTTCTAGCATGTCTATTCGTTTAAAATGATCAGTATTTTATTCTTCTAACTTGCTTCTTTAACTCTTCTATTTTGCCCTCCCTCTCCCAATCCAATCGTAAAGTATATAATAACGCTCTGTAGCTACTTCGGCCTTCATTTTTTAAAACCAGAATATAAACGACAATTAAAAAATTAATTAATTCTGTATGCCTAATTTTTATGCCCTGGGAGAGAATGTAAATATCCTGTCGTTCACGATCACCCTATCTTATCATAGCACGCAAGCCCCCCCCCCCCCCCCCCCCCCATTTTAAAGTAACGATTACGTCGATTTTGCTGTTTTTGTATGTTAATTTTAGTTGTAAATAGTGTCAATTTTTGGCTAAAAAGTGGACCTGGAGAGGACGTGATGTGGGTTATGAGAAAAGGGGGGTTTTTGTGCAAAATAAGATGGGTGGTCTTGAATGAAGTATTTACATTCTTTAAATTGATAATAGTGCTAGTTTTTTGGGTAAGGAATAGAAAGGATACATAAATAACACACCATATTGGATGGTGATTGAGATGATAGGAGTGTGTGGTGGGGGTGAGGTAGTGACCCTGATGATTAGAAAGGAAATGGAAGTGGTCAATGTGTAAAGGCCCGTCGTTATTGGGAAGAGAAAAAAAGGGGAGGGGAGTAGGCAAGAGGGAGGGGGGGGGGTGGGGCGAGCTAATAGCTCTCTGCCTACACATGCGTATGACACGGAGGAGGAATGGGAGACTCGTGCTACAGTATTGTTGGGAAAAGTAAACAGTAAACTGCGCTAGTTGACATGCTGTTGATTGTAGTAGGCTGAAATGTTGTGTTGGCATCTATACGATAATGTTGGTCGAGAAGAAATGGAAATGATCAACGAGAAAAGGGGTAACGTGTCTTGAATGAAAAAGAAGCTCGTATCTTTCCGTCTATACCTACCTGTGCACAGGGAGGAGGGAAATTCATGCCAACGGTATCATTGGAAAAACCATCAATACTATTCGATGATGATTATTGTCATAAGTGAAATAATGTGGTGGCATTAGTATAATGCCAGTTGGGGTTCATATGCCAACACACACACACACACACACACACACACACACACACACACCCAACACCCACACCCACACACACACACACAAACAAAAAAACCCACCGCATACACACACATACAGAGAGCTAATGGGTGGTGATCATAATGATAACAGTCACATGTGAGTATATTGGTACTGACGATAATGGTTTGGAAGAACGTGAGCAGTTGGGAGGGCGGGTTGGAAAACACACACACACACACACACCACACACACACACACACACACACACACACACACACACACACACACACACACACACACACGCACTGACTGACTGAAAACATTTACTGTCAGATTAACATAGTGTTGTACTCCCCACACACACACACACACGCACGCACGCACGCACGCACGCACGCACGCACGCACGCACGCACATACACACACACACACACACACACACACACACACAAAACACACACACACACACACACACACACACAGGGGTGTCTCAAAAGGGGTACCAGTATTACCTTTTGCTGGATTCCTTCTCACTCCGGAATCACCCCAAACGAGTGGCAGATCATGCGGCTAAAAGGGCAGCAAAAATAAAGAAGGGTCACATCATCTCGACATTCGACTAGATCTGCATGAATTTAACCAGCGCATAGAAAAAGTGTCTCAAAATCAGGTTGCTGAACTGCACAAGAAAACAAAATAGTCAGTATTACCAGCCAGTGCATGTAAAAAAAATGCAGCGAATCCGAAATCCTTTTTAAACAATTTATCTGTAATGCATTCCAGACATGTTACTAGTTTGATGTATAGGTTGCGATTAAATGCTTTTAGAACAAAGTACTCTAAAAATATACATTGCATATGTGGCAAACAAATAACTGTAAACCACCTACTTCTTCACTGCCCAGGAGTTAGGCACTTTGTTCCTAAGATAAAGTTAACAGATCAGTTGTCAGCCAGTGCACCAGTATCCACTGAAAATATTTTAAATAATCACTCATTACTTTGCGTGTTCTCTGAAATTTTTAATTCCGGTCCATTTGGGTATCTATCTCTGATGTACTCTAAACTAAAATTGTTGTGTTGTACGACATTGATATAAAAGAATTACGATTATGTCATCCCCCCACCCCCACCCTCCCACTCCTTCCTCTATTCCGTCCATCTCTCCACCCTGATGCCCCCCATCCCCACCCGCAAACTTTTTCCTCCCCCACCCATCCCCCTGCATTATGCTCCAGTTCTACTAAACTTGTTTCATTTGATATACTTTAATTCCCCGATCAACATACACTAAAGGCTAGATAAGTAAATATCTACCTATCTTACCACCCATCCCAACCTTCCCCTCTCGTCCCTAACACAGTCCTCTCTCTCTCTTGCAACCCCTCCCCCTCCCCCCCCCCCCTACACACACACACACAGGCACACACATACACGCGACACTCATACACGCACACACACACACACACACACACACACACACACACACACACACACACACACACACACACACACACACACGCACGCACGCACACACACAATCATATGTTTTTACTTTATTTATTTTTTTATTTTTATTTTATTATTTTTTTTAATTATTTTTTTAATTTTTTTTAAATTTTTATTTTCCCGTCTAATAACACTTATAGTGAATAGACGTTAAACTAAAGAACTAACACACCACAGGGGTGGGGGTGGGGGGGGGGCGGTAACATGTAAACAGTGATAGGAATGGAAATGGTCAATGAAAAGAGGGGTTGACATGTCAACAACAGCAGCAACAACAACAACAACAACCACAAAACCAAGTGACAACTTTGAGCGTATCACACAGGAGTCCTATCTCATTGTCAAACTCGGAATATGGCATCAACATCCAAAAGTAGCACAAGTATACATATCCACCACCGCAACACCTACCAGCGATGTCTTCCACCAGCAGACACAAACATACACACACACGCGCGCGCGCACGCACACGCACACGCACACCACACACACACACACACACACACACACACACCATACCCCTCACTACTCACTTCATACAGAAGTTACAGCTACCTTCCTTTCACCTTTCGCTTACCACCACACTCTCCCTGTGCTCTGTACCAATCCTCTGCTTATTCACAGATCTACCCCCCCCCCCCCCCACTCCCCCTTTCCGTCCTCCCCCTTCTTTTTTTCATACATCTGGTTTTCTTTCATCTTAATACACTACCACCTCCACATGAATTTCTCTTCCCCTTCCATCTTTCCTGTGCATAAATGTAGGTGCAAGCATTTTACCCTCCCGACTCCCCCCCTCCCCCCCCTTACCCCCCCCCCCCCCCCCCCACTCCTTCCCTCCACCCGCATATCATCAACTTCCAAAAACAACATACACCTATTCACCACCGCAACACCAGCCCACTATATCCTCAACCAACGTAGACTCACATTCATACTATCATTCCCTCAACTATTTACCTCACATATAACTTACAGCTATGTTCCTCTTAGCACCCCCCCCCCCCCCCCTCATACTCCCACCATTTAGTATATCTATTCTTTATCCAGATACCAATGCCCCTCCCCTCCCCTCTCTCTCCCCTCCCACCTCCCTTTTGTTGTTGTTGATATTGTTGTTGACATGTCAACCCCATTTTTACCACCCGCCCTCCCAGCTGCTCACCTTTTTTTCAGCCGTTATCATCAGTACCAATATCCCCATATATGACTATCATCATTATGATCACCACCCATTAGCGCTCTGTATGTGTGTGTATGTGGTGCTTTTTGTACTACCAGTTCTTATAGAACAGGGAGTACTTTAGAATGGGAACGAAGAAATGCTCTGTGTGTGTGTGTGTGTGTGTGTGGTGTGTGTGTGTGTGTGTGTGTGTGTCCGTCCGTCCGTGGTCAAAATGTGTTCCACTCGCTCCAGACAAAACTACTGGGCCGATCTTTCTGAAAATTTGTAGGTATGTTCATTATGGGTCACGAATGATGCCAGACGTTTTAGTTTACCGTTATACCGTTACTAACGGCTGTAACGGTTTTTTCTTCTTTATGGAATATCTCAGAACGTACCTGGCCGATCTTTGTGAAAATTAGCAGGAATGTTCATTATGGTCACGGATGATACCGGATGTTTTAGTTTATCCCGTTATAGCCGTTACTAACGGCTGTAACGGCCTGTAATGGTTTTTCTTCTTTATGGAATATCTCAGAAAGTACTTGGCCGATCTTTGTGAAAATTATCAGGCATGTTCATTATGGGTCACGGATGATGCCCGATGTTTTAGTTTGCCGTTATAGCCGTTACTAACGGCTGTAACGGCCTTAACGGTATTTCTTCTTCATGGAATATCTCAGAAAGTACTTGGCCGATCTTTGTGAAAATTAGCAGGCATGTTCATTATGGGTCACGGATGATGCCCGATGTTTTAGTTTACCGTTATAGCCGTTACTAACGGCTGTAACGGCCTTAACGGTATTTCTTCTTCATGGAATATCTCAGAAAGTACTTGGCCGATCTTTGTGAAAATTAGCAGGCATGTTCATTATGGGTCACGGATGATGCCCGGTGTTTTAGTTTACCATTATAGCCGTTACTAATGGTTGTAATGGCCTGTAACGGTTTTTTCTTCTTTATGGAGTACCTCAGAAAGTACTTGGCCGATGTTTGTGAAAATTAGCACGTATGTTCATATGGGTTACAGACGATGCTGATGTTTTAGTTGACCATTATAGCTGTTTTCTAACGGCTATTACGGCCTGTAACGGTTTTTCTTCTTTATGGAATATCTCAGAAAGCATTTTGTCGATCTTTCTGAAAATTTGAAGGTATGCTCATTATGGGTCACGGATGATACCCGATGTTTTAGTTTATCGTTATAGCCGTTACTAAAGGCTATAACTGCCCATAACGGTTTTTCTTCTTTATGGAATATCTCAAAAATGCTTGGCCGATCTTTCTGAAAATTTGTAGGTATGTTAATTAAGGGTCACGAATGATGCCCAACGTTTTAGTTAACCGTTATAGCCGTTACTAACAGCTATAACGGCCCATAACTGTTTTTGTTTTTTATGGAATGTCTCCAGAAAGTACTTGGCCGGACTTGCTGAAAATTTGTAGGTATGTTCATTATGGGCGACGGATGATGCCCGACGTTTTAGTTTACCGTTATAGCCGTTACTAACGTCTATAACGACCCATAACGGTTTTTTCTATTTTATGAAATATCTCAGAAAGTACTTGGCCGATCTTTCTGAAAATTTTGTAGGTATGTTCATTATGGGTCACGATGATGCCGATGTTTATGTCTATTGTTATAGTCGTTAGTTACGGCTATAACGCCCGTAACGTTTTTCTTCTTCATGGAATATCTCAGAAAGTACGCGGCCGATATTTCTGAAAATTTGTAGTATGTTCATTATGGGTCACGATGATGCCCGAAGTTTAAGTTTACCGTTACAGCCCTTACTAACGGTCCAATGCTGGTTTTCTTCTTTATGGAAAATGTCAGAAAGTTCTTGGCCGATCTTTCTGAAAATGTGTAAGTATGTTCATTATAAGGTAACAGATCATGGCCGAGTTTACCAGAATAGCCCACAGCTTTACATTTCCGTCCTTATTGAGACACTTAGTGAAAGGGCAAACAAACAAGGCTTTCACACATTTGTAATCCAATATTTTTGTTGCTGTAGTCTGAGCAGAGGCATGCATCAAACTTGTGTGCTACTTAACTATGGAAAATTAACTTCCCAGAAAGTGATGATGTCATTTTTGCACATATTGTGTTGTTGTTCATTGTTCTAATATTGCCTGACCACTTGCGTACAAGCTTTCATGCGGCATCTATGTTATCTACAAGAAAATAAACCCAGTCGAGTTTGGTATTAAAAGAATTGTTGGGAATTCGCCAATTCAGTCATCTCAAAAGTGCAGATATATTACATTTTTCATGACATAACTAATTATCAAACCTACAGCCCCATTTGTAATGGCCGCTCAACCTGCCGAACGCATTGCTGCCAGACCAGCTATGCACAGATGACATTCAGTTGGCCGAATACAGTGCGGTTAGCTGGCTGGTGGGGAGCGGCCTGCAGAAAACATTCCTTTCCCTCACCTGCATTCACAGCTTGGTCTCTGCAGCTGTAAACTCCCCTGCGACTCAAAACTAAGTAACTTGCTCTGAACAGCCGTGAGCCATTACTAACGGTTACACCAGCCCAAGACGGTTTTTCCTCTTTATGGAATATCTCACGCGCATTCAGGATAAACTGGGAGTACGTTTAATATGCTTTGCATCTTGTTTTTTTGTTTTGCTTTGTGCGTGTGTCTGTGGTAGTGGTGTGTGTGTGTGTGGTGTGTGTGTGTTGTGTGGGTGTGTGTGTGTGTGTTGTGGTGTGGCATATTTTAACCCTTTCTCATTGATCATTTCCGTTTCTTTCCAACTAGTAACAGCATACACTACAACGACAGTGTGTTTTCCTAGGAGCTAGGATAGGTTGGGAAATAGTGGCAGGTTGGAGAAGCAGGGAAGAGGACAAAGGACGGGAGGGAGATGGAAGCTCGGGTCACGAACACAGCAGCGGGAACACTCCGTGCCTTTCAGCTGTCTTGCCCACTGAGCCAGTGGTTCATGACAGGGCAGCCCGGTCAGCCCCACGTCCATCGAGAGACTAGTTCTCCGAGGACCTGAATGCTCTTGAGAAAACTGCAGCGACCGTGCTGTCGATCAATAGCCCTGTTAGCCCAGCTTCCTGGCAACCCCACACTTTCTGGCACTTTGCGACAAAGCGTGGTTGTTCCTCTGCCACATTTTCTCACAACTGCGAGAAAGCGTAGAGTCCCTCGTAAGCATACTTGCAATGGGTGAGAAAGCGTGAGAAGTCTATTGTTTTTGCTTTTAAAGCTTTTGGTTTGTGTTTGTTTGTTTGTTAACCGTTATCATTAAATTTGTTTGTTTTCTATCATTGATATCAAACCCCATTTTTGTTATTGGTTTTCATTTCTTGTCTTTCTTGAATATAAATCATAGACAAAATGACAGGGAGGGAGGGAGAGAGAGAGAGAAAGAGAGAGCGAGAGAGACAATGACAATGACATTTTATTCCAATAGGGCCAAGCCCCCTAAGAAGGCGTGTGTGTTCACAGAAAAGCAACAAGAACTTCAAGATTTCGGCGAGAGAGAGAGAGAGAGAGAGAGAGAGAGAGAGAGAGAGAGAGAGAGAGAGAGAGAGAGAGAGAGAGAGGTGGGGGGCTATGGGTGAGGTATGTGGGGAGTGGTAACGGAGAGAGAGAGAAGAAGAAGAAGAAAAGGAGAGAGAGAGAGAGAGAGAGAGAGAGAGAGAGAGAGAGAGAGAGAGAGAGAGAGAGAGAGAGAGAGGGGGGGGGGGGTGTGCACTGATTTTGTATACCTGAGGATTAGGTTTTGACTCTCTGTCCTTGTCATGTACCTATCATAGTACCCATCTGAGATATTACGCTGCATTTGATTATGTCTGTTTGTTGATGTTTATGTCAGTTCTTTGAGGAACAGATTTTGTTTATGTTGATGTCGCTACCGTTGATGGTGAAAATAATGATGGTTCTGTTGTCGTTGTTGTTGCTGCTGCTGCTGCTGCTGCTGCTGCTGCTGCTGCTGCTGCTGTTGTTGCTGAGAAACATTTGGAACATAACGACTTTGTGAATGTTTATTTGTGACGTATTAAGTTGACTTTTTTTTCAATCTTTCGTCCGTGTCGTATTGTGAAGCAGAGAAGCATTACTCCTTACCTCGTTATGTGTGTTTATTTCACTCTGCCACAGTGGTCCATTATCATCCTGCACGCTAATGTCGCGTTGTGGAGCAGGGTATTGTTTTCGGTATTGTCAGTCGGTCTGTCTGCTTGTCTTGTTTGTTAGTCTGTCTGTTCTGTCTTGTCTGTCTACTTGTCTTGTTTGTTTGTCTGTCTGTTCTGTCTGTCTGTCTACTTGTCTTTCTGTCCTGCATATCTGTCTAGTCTGCCTGGTCCGCAAGCCGCTCGGTTTGTCCCTTATATTCGTGTCCTGTCTGTATCTCCGTCCTAACTGTATGTCCTGTCTCTCTGTCTACCCTGTCTGTATATCTGTGCTGTATGTTTGTCCAGTCTGTCTGTCTGTCTGCCTACCTGTCTGTTTGCCAGTCTGTTTGCCTATCCTATCTGGCTGGCTGGCTGTTCTGTCTGTCTAACTGTCTGTTTTGTCCGTCTGTTCTGTCTGTTTTTTTCTGTTTGTCTGTTCTACGTGCCTGCCTATTTTGTATGTCTGTCGGTTCGGTCTTGTCTCTCTGTCCCGTCTGTCTATATGTCTGTCTGTCTCTTTGTCCTGTCTGGCTGCCTATCCTGTCTGTCTGTCTGTTCGCCCCGTCTATCTGTCCTGTCTGTCTGTCTGTTTGTCCCGTCTCTCTGTCTGTCCTGTCTGTCTGTCATGCTTGTCAGTTAGTCTTGCTGCCTTTCTGTCCATTCTGCCCGTCCGCCTGCCTGCTTCTCTGTTTTCAAAGTACCTGCCTGCATGTCTGTATATGATATCTTTCTGCCCTGTCTGTCTGTCCTGCTTGTCTATATATCTGTCCTTTTCAGTCTGTCTTTCTTGCTATCCATTAGTCTGTTCTGCTTCCCTGCCTGCTAGCCTGTCTATCCATCTGTGTGGTTACTGGCATGCCTATCAGTCACTGTGTATATCTGGTTGGCTGTCTGCCTACGTGTCTGAAAATCGTCTGTCTTGCATGCCTGTCTCTCTGTTTACTCTGTCTGTCCGCCTGTATGTTCTGTCTCTATCGTCTGTCTGTTTATCCGGACTGTCAACTTGCCTGTTTGTCTGTCTGGCAGTCTGTCTGTCCTGTCTGTCCTGCCTGTTGTGTCTGTCCAGTCTTTTGACTGTATTGTCTTTCTTATCTGCTCTGTCTGTCTGTGTATTCAAGCTATCTATTCTTTCTGTAAACATGATAACGTGGAAAAAAAACGTTGAGCAGATCTTTTTCTTCAGATTGCTTAAGTTTCTTTGTGGGATCATCATCATCATCTTCACCAGTATCACCGTCATCATCCTCATTGTCCTCCTCCTCCTCCTCCTCCTCCCCCTCCTTCTCCTCATCCACCTCATTTTTGTTCTTGTTCTCCTTCGTCGTCTTCTTCTTCTTCCTCCTCCTCCTTTTCTTGTTTTTCTTCTTCTTCTTCTTCTTCTTCTTCTTCTTCTTCTTCTTCTCCTTCTTCTTCTTCTTCTTCTTCTGATTATGTGTATGTTAATGAAAATAAGCGACCATAATGTAAAATGCATATCTCCTCATGAACCATAGCATGGTTTCAGATCATTTTTTGGAAAAAGGTAGATCTTGAATCCCATTCACATTAGCCATTCTGTTACGTTGATTTTTTCTCCCCAATTTTAGCATGCACACCCTCCCCCTCCCTCTCTAAATAGGTTACTCTTTCGTCAGTTGAACGTTTTCCACTGACCTGTGATCTGTGACCTTTTACATTGGCATTGTGAAGTTTGGATACCACCTCCCCCCTTCCCTCCTCCTTTAAGAAGCAGAGTAGTGGGGTAGGCTGAAAAAAGAGGTTTCACCAAAGGAGGCGATACGGTCCTTGACTATGACAGACACCCGTCACCGCCATTTTGAGTTACCGGCAGTCACTCCGACAGGGGCTGATAAACAGAAAAGACCTATCAATTATTTGATTTTCACGGTCACTGCCAACACTTCTAATGAATCGGTACCAGTACAAATTCACTGTTTGGAGACGATTTGCATAACATGAAATTTGCAGCGGCGGAGCCGTATAGGTCATAAACGTAAAGATAGCTTTCAAAGCGAAGCTGACTCATTTCGCATTTCGTTACGGAGCAGTGCTGATAATACGGTCATTTGTTCTGGAAATCTGAGGATCACTTAGGTTTTTTTGTCTTTTTTGTTTTGTTTTTGTTTTTCTCTTAATTACTATTGTTTTATTCCAAAATCGTCACTGTGCCCTTCATCTTGTAGTCGTATACTTGCAACAACAAACAACAATTTCACAGTCAACTTGTGAGTCATGCTCCTTGTAATTATCAAGATATTCCAGTCTCTCAACCGAAAGGATGGCGTGTTGTTCGATTGGTTGGGTACTTGCTCTGTACCATGGAGACAGAGGTTTCATTCCCCTTTTGTACATTTCTCTGTAAATTTTTCTACTCCTTCCTTTTTTGTTTTTATTTTCATTTATTTATTTAATTTCACTTTATTTTACTTTATTTTATTTTATTTTGTTTTATTCCTTAACGCGGGTTCCATGAAAATCTGATGCAGTTTATACCATGGGACTGAAGACTGATTCCCTGTTCCCTGTGCAGAACATAGGTTATGCAAGTTACTGTCAGTAGTGGCAATACAAGTTCCAGTACTATTGGTAGTAATACCAGCAGCAGCAGTAGTAGTAGCAGTAGCAGCAGCAGTAGTAGTAGCAGAAGTAGTAGTAGCAGTAGTAGTTGTAGCAGTAAAGAAGACTTCTACAGCACGATCCACATAGCACTACACACTTCTGCCAACCACGGCAATGAAGGCGTACCATTCCGGCCCACAACAGCAGAGAGGACCGGTGGCGGAAGACAGAAAACTTATCAATCAAACGTCCCAAGCTTTGCACACGTATCACGTAGGGTTAGTTTTCATCTTTGCTTCTGTTATCAAAAAATTGCTTTATTGGCTTATGCAGTGGCCGCTCGACTTTGGGAAAAACAAACCTTGTTATCAATCGATGGTAGGCTGCTGCTGGCTGCCACCCCGAGGGACCATTGTAGGTCTGCAGTTTGTCCGTGTGGACGAAGGCCTGCGACGCCTCTCTCTCTCTCTCTCCTCTCTCTCTCTCTCTCTCTCTCTCTGTGTGATATAGTAAATGTACTTATCACAGCAGACAAGGGCACTTTTGGCTTAACAAAATTCGGTTCAAAGAAAAAAGCACGGTCTAATCAGAAATGGTTTCATAATCACTGTAATGAAAAAAAGACGCAAGTGTTTCAGTGTTAAAATAAAACTTAAATTTACTAAATGTATGAATAATGGTTTGTGTGTAAAATAGGAAATAGCAAGCAAAGAAGATAAACAAGTAAGGAAAGCAGCATACAGGAAAAATCCAAAGAAATGTGCAATTAACTGAACAAATTGAAAACCAGTAACCCAAAAGAATATTGACAACGCCTGAATGACAGGAAGAGTTAATATTGTCCAGATGATGTAAAATAGTGTTATGAACATTTCAAAGCACTAAATCTTGATGAAGAAGACTGTAATGGGAGCGATATTGCAGTTGTTTATGAGAGTGAATATGATTTATAATTTTTTAATGTTGATATTGATGAAAACGAAATTTTTAGTGCAGTGCTTAATATCAAAATAGAGAAAGCTGCAGAAAGAGATTAAATCTATGATTAATATATTAATTATACTGCACTATTACTTGTTCCAATTATCTGTCAATTATTCAACAGCGTTCTTAATTCTGGGAATGTTCCATATGACTGGATTGTGGGCCTGATTAAACCACTGTACAAAGGGAAAGGTAGTACACATGACTGCGACAATCATAGAGGTATAACTTTACTGAGTTGTGTTGGTAAATTATTTACAACGGACTGGAATAACCGATTGTCATCCTTTCTTTAACAGAATCAGATTTTATTGGAAAATCAGTCTGGTTTCCGAAAACATCATTCTACTATGGACCATGTGTTTATAGTTAAATGTTTAATAGATGTTTTCCGAGGTCAGAAGAAAACGTTATACTGTGCATTCATTGATTTTAAAAAAGCTTTTGATTCTGTAAGGAGGCATGCATTATTGTCTAACATAAAGGAAAAATCAATACCAAAATCTTAAGAGTCATAATGAATATGAATAGCAATTTGAAGTCTTCCGTATTATGAATGGCAATAATATTTGTCAGACTTTTGGGGAGCCAGAAAGGTGCTCGTCAAGGCGAAAAGCTTTCCCGTGTATTGTTTGCTTTGTATTTGAATGATCTTGAAGGCTATCTGAAAGACAATGGGTGTTCACCATTTCAAATTAGGCTTTCTTTGGATATTGATATAACGAATTATGTCAAACTTTTTGTCTTGTTATACGCAAATAACACAATTACATTTTCAGAGGCAAAAATGGGATTACAAAAAACATTAGATTTCTTGCTATTGTATTGTAATATGTGTAAGATAACAGTTAATGCTGCTAAAACTAGAATGATGATATTTAACAATTCAAGGCTGAATGAAAAGGACACATTTCATTATGGAAATTAAAAAAATGATGTTGTCACCAGGTTCAAATATTTAGGGGTAGATTTTAATCGAATGGGTTCTTTTGCTAAATGTAAGAAATACGCTTTTTGATAAAGCTTCATCAGCCATGTTTAGATTGATACAAAAGGCCAGAACAAACGATTTGCTTATTCATATTATTTTAGATTTAGTTGATAAAATGATTGTTCCAGTATTATTATATGGTTGTGAATATGGGGATACAAGAATGTAAATATTATTGATGAATTTCAGCTACAATTTAAAAATATATATATTTCGCTTAAAAAGAAGTACAGTGACAAGCATGACTTATGGTGAAACAAGACGTTACCCTATATCAATTACTGTCTGTGTCCGAATGATTCGATTTTGGGCTAGTTTGGTTCAATCTTTTGTTGAACAAATGTCGATTAGGTTCTACTCTTTCATGTTATATTTGCTCAATAGCGCAGTAACTGTGTTTCCCTGAATAACTTGCATTAAAAACATACTTGTCCAATCTGGTTTTGACTGTTTGGAGCAATCAATCTTTTACAGACGTCAATGCATTATGTGAGAGATTTAGGGGGTGGATGAGGTCCAGTGATGCCCGTCCATCCTAACTAGTAGGAAGCAGCATGCCAGACATCAAAGGTACAACCACACACCTCGGTAAACCGCTTCAGCTGGCGGGCTAAACCACGTGAGGGGGTGGTGTTTACACTGCATCACTGGGCGGAAGAGCTGCAGCAAGCGGCCAACGACCAGGGCGGAAGGGTCCCACGATGGACCGAACGACTAAGTGTACACGACTGAGGGCATACCACTCCATATTCTGTGGACTATAGCTAGCAGCCCTGGCTTGGAGAGGAGATGGGCGCCGCCAAGCTTCAACAAGCCCACTGAAAGGACATGATTAGGAAGCAAAATAATACCAAGCCGGATCGGTCGGGGCCCGGATTAACAACGACCGCGTGTCCCACTGACTCACTTTCGGATGGGAGCGACAAGTGGGCTTCTGGAGCGAAAAACATCAACCTAACCACCCAAAGCACAACCATCGGAACATGAAATGTTCGCACCCTTTATGCCTGTGGCAAGCTACAAGAACTGACCCACGAACTGAAGCGCCATCGCTGGGATATCACAGGACTGTGCGAAGTCAGATGGACTGGCTTCGGTGAAACAACAACAGAAGAAGGACATAAGATCTGGTTCTCTGGGGAAGAGAAGAAACATGAGTACGGGTGGCCTTCATCGTACAGAAAGAAATTGCAGGCAGTGTCATCAGCTGCACACCCATTTCAAGCAGACCCATTTCCATCCGCATCTCTGCAAAACCCCATAACCTGACGATCATCCAGGCCTATGCTCCAACGCCAGACCATGACGACGAGGAAATCGAGGAGTTCTACGAGCAGATTGATTCCATCATAGCAACAGTGCCAAAGAAAGACATGCTCATAATCCAGGGAGACTAGAATGCCAAGGTTGGCCCAGATGCTTACCGGAATTGGGCAGGAACAGCAGGAAAATTCGGCATTGGGGAAACCAAAGACAGAGGCCTTAGACTGCTGGAGTTTGCCAAAAGCCATCAACGTACCCTAGCCAACACTCTCCATCCACACAAGCTGTCCAGAATCACAACCTGAACTCACCAAATGGGCAAGTTTACAACCAAGTAGACTTCATTCTGGCCCCACAACGCTACAAGTCCAGCATCAACAAAGCAAAAACAAGAACAGCCCCAGGCGCCGACATTGGCAGCGATCACGATCTTGTCCTGGCAACCTTCAAGCTCAAGCTGAAGTGTAAGCGTTGTCCAAAGAACCCCCGCATTCGCTTTGACCTACAGAAGTTGAAGGACCCCGAAATTGCAGAGGTGTTCCAGGCTCAAGTAGGCGGGAAGTTTGCTGCCCTCAAATTAGTGGACAGCGATGTAGACACCCTTGCTAATAACATCAAAGAGGTGCTAACTACAACAGCTGAAGAAGTGGGAAAGAAGCGGAAGAAGATCCAGCCTTGGGTTACAAACGAGGTCTTAGATCTATGTGACAAGAGGCGGGAACTAAGAGGAAAGAAACACTCCAGCGACGAAGCCAGGATGCAGTACCAACAGGTGAATAGAGAAGACAGGAAGAAGATGAAGACAGCCGAGGAAAATTGGATAGAGGAGCAGTGCGAAGCAGTCGAGAAAGGCATGGAAGCAGGGAACAGCAAAGAAGCCCACAACACACTCAAGACCCTCAATAAGACCAACCAGACAAGATCAGCAGTCATCGAAGATAAGGATGGCCAGCTACTGACAGAGAATGAAGAAGTCCTGAAGAGGTGGACAGAATACTGTGAGGGCCTCTACAATTACCAGCTTAGCCCAGACACATCCATTTTGCAGGACAACCAACGACCCACAGACAGTGAGAACAGTCTCCAAGTACTGAAGGAGGAGGTTGAAGCCGCGATACAGAGTCTGAAGCCAGGGAAATCCCCAAGAGTGGACAATGTCCCAGCTGAGCGTGTGAAATACGGAGGGAAAGAGACCACAGAGGCACTAACATTGCTATGTCAGAAGATCTGGACAGAAAAGAAGTGGCCAACAGAGTGGACCCAGTCATTAGTGGACCCAGTCATTACCCAAGAAGGGCAACCTCAAACAATGCCAAAATTACAGGACTATAAGTCTGATCAGCCACCCCAGTAAAGTCATGCTTCGCATCATCCTCAACCGACTGAAATCCAATGCTGAGGAACTGCTATCAGAAGAACAAGCAGGTTTTAGAAGAGGGCGGAGCACTGTGGAACAAATTTTCAACTGCCGAGTCCTGGCTGAAAAGCATCTACAACACCAAAAGGACCTCTTCCACAACTTCATCGATTTTAAGAAGGCATTCGACCGGGTGTGGCACAACGGCCTATGGCAGGTTCTCAGAGACTTCAACATTGATGAGAGGCTCGTTCAAGTCATCCAGGCCCTCTACGAACACTCCAGCAGCACAGTACTCAATAGCCAGCAGGGCCAGTTGTTCCCGACCACAGTCGGAGTCAGGCAAGGGTGCCTACTATCTCCAGTCCTTTTCAACATCTTTCTGGAGAGAATCATTCAAGAGACCCTCGAAGAACACCACACCTCCATCAGCATTGGCAGCAGGCTGGTCTGCAACCTTCGTTTCACAGACGATATCGACCTCATGGGGGGCAGCAACACCGAGCTCCAGGATCTTACAAACAGACTTGTCACAAGAGCAAGTGCCTACGGCATGGAGGTCAGCACAGAGAAGTCAAAGGTCATGGTCAACAGCACGACTAACAGCAGTGCCAACATAACCATGAATGGTGAGCCCCTGGAAGAAGTGACCAGCTTCAGGTACTTGGCCATTGGAGTAACCCTGTCCAAAGATGGCACCTGTACAGCAGAAATCCGAATCAGGATCAAACTCCGCATCACTAGCGATGGCCAGACTGAACAGAGTGTGGAAGAGCAACATCAAATTCCACACAAAATTCCGGCTCTACAAGTCACTAGTGGTCTCCATCCTCTCACATGGTTGCGAGACATGGACACTGATGGCCGAAACAGAAAGAAGAATCCAGGCGTTTGAGACCAGGTGCCTGAGGAAACTACTCTGCATCTCCTACAAAGAACACAAGACCAATGATTATGTGCGGAACATGGTCACTAACCTAGTTCGGCCCCACGAACCACTTCTGGCAACCGTCAAACGACGGAAGATGGCATGGTTTGGCCACGTCATTCGTCACAACACCCTCTCCAAAACCATCCTTCAAGTACCGTTGAAGGAGGGCGCAGACGAGGACGGCAGAGAAAGAGCTGGTCCGACAATACAAAGGACTAGACCTGACTGACTGACTGACTGGATGCATTATGTAGGAATGTCAAACATAGTTTGCAATACTCTTTCCGTCAAACGTGGCAACATGACATTCGAGCTAGCAGTAAATGTTACAAATTTTATAAATCTAATTTAAAGGAGGAAAAATATATTTCTAGCTTACCAATATTTATATCTACCCTCTTATAAAATTTAGATGTTCTAATAATAAATTACCAATTGAAGTAGGTCATCGATTTGCTATTCCAAAAGAAGAAAGGTTGTGTAATAAATGTGACATGTCTGCATTAGGTGCTGAATTTCATTTAGTCATGGAATGTTCATCATATGTTAATTTGCGGAACACGTATTTGCCAAGAAGATTTCTCTCCCCAAAATCTGCCTATAATTTTTGTCAAATGATCTGTTCTACTAATCGAAAACAAATGCTTCTGTTGTCAAAGTATATATAATTATCTGAAGTGTTGTAAATTGTTGGTCTATGGCAGCATTGACTAGCAATTTATGTTTTATTTTGGCTTCTTTGTTTTCCTTTTCCTGCCATTGCTTTAAACTCACCCTTCCTCTATACCCCGAAAGGGCCGAAAGGAATAAATATTGTTCTTGTTCTTGTTCTTGTGTGTGTGTGGTGTGTGTGTGTGTGTGTGTGTGTTAGACTGCCCGGAGTTCATTGATGTTTGAGTCGGTCAGTGAACCATACAGTTATTTAATACTTCTAGTTTAAGACATGTCTTACCCCTGCCGTTTGGCTTTATTCGAAACTTTAGCAGACAACAGAGCAACCGTTGAAGGGATAAATATGCCAGGCGTTTGATTGCGAGAGTCACCATTGTGTATTGATAACGTCTGATTTTGATAGATACCTCTGTGTATCGATGACGTCTAATTTTGACCAATACCTTTTTTGTAGCCACGGCATCCAATTGTGCAGGATGTCACCATGTAACAATAACGTCCGATTGTGGCATGATGTTGTTCGTCCTTCGGTTTCGAAGATGACCATGACTTCAATCTCAGATGGAAGATCGCTGAGTGTGGGTCCGCAGGTGGCTGGTGAGGCCGATCTGGGCCCGGGAGGAACGCCCACATGTGGCACACATGTAGGTGGGTGCTGCAGTGGAGACGGAGGTAGCTCTCGCCTTGCGCGCGGCTCGCTTTTTCTCAGCTTCTTCTGATTGTGACATAGACCACCGTGTAATCATGACGAATGATTTTAAAGATACGAAAGTGTAGCCATGCCGTTTTGTTTCGATAAATGCCACTAGCTACACGCAGCGTATGACTTGGGAAGATACCACCACGTGACCATGACAGCCGTCTTTATGCTACGACGTTCGATTTTGACAGATACCATTATGTAACCAAGACATTTTGTGTTGATTCGGTCAAAGACCAGGTTGTAACCGTGATGTCTGACTTTGACAAACACCCCTGCTTAATCCTGATGTCAGACTTTGATAGTTACTACAGTGAACCATGACGTCAGATTTTGACAAAGACCATTGCGTAACCATGACGCCAGACTTTCATAGTTACTACTCTGAACATCGACGTCAGATTTTGACAAAGACCATTGCGTAACCATGACGCCAGACTTTCATAGTTACTACTCTGAACCATGACATCAGATTTTGACAAATACCATTGCGTAACCATGACGCCAGACTTTGATAGTTACTACTCGGAACCATGACGTCAGATTTTGACAAAGACCATTGTGTAACCGTGACGCCAGACTTTGATACTTACTACTCTGAACATTGACGTCAGATTTTGACAAATACTATTGTGTAAACATGACGCCAGACTTTGATAGTTACTACTCTGAACACTGACGTCAGATTTTGGCAAATACCATTGTGTAACCATGATTCTGACAGATACAACAACGTAACTATGTCGTCTGACTTTCCTGTATACTGCTATGTAATAACCATGATGTTTAATTTTTGATGGGTAACATGTGCAACGCTGACGACCATTTCGGTAGAACCCACTGCGTAAACATGTTTGTCTTTGATAGATATCAGTTTGGAATCCTGATGTATTATTTTGACCAGTACCCTTTCGTGACAATGACGTCCCTTTTCTGACAGATAACATATAACCATGACGTTTGCTTTCAGCAGATAAGAGACTTTTCAATGGAATCTTGCCAGGGATGCTGCCGAGCTTTTTTTGTTATGTTTGTGTGTTATGAACGCTAAATATATTGTGCACACTGGGCCCAGGTTTATCTTGTCATCTGAAAGGTAACATTCAGGCCAGCACATTTGGTCTGGTAGAAAGAAGGGGAGGAGGGGTTGTTACACCCCCCCCCCCCCCCCCGTCCCCTTTTCCAGTGCAAGTGCGCTATCCACTAAGCCACTATTATGTCATATTACACCCCACACCTCCACCCAGCCCCACTGTTCAGCCACATTACTCCCATCCCACCACCCCCGCCCAATCCCACGCTACCCTCAACCCCATCCCCTTCCCCACCTCGGAACTCTTACAACACACACACACACACACACACACACACACACACACACACACACACACACACACACCGTATGAGCACGCAGCAAAAGTGAGACGCCCCAAGAGCAGATAATGTGTATTTAGCAGTGTTCGGTTTCGGAGTGAATGAATGACGATACGAAACTACGACGCGGATCGATGAGGCCCAGCTCAGCGGGAGCACGCGTGTTGACGAAACGCTGCTGGCGTCCTCCAGAGACGGGTTGTGGTTTAGTGAACACGATTGCCATGTGTCGCTGCGATCCCCACTGAAGCGATTGATGGCTAATAATTGATTATGCAACACGATCTTCAAAGCTTGTTTGATCTCGATGGGTGTCGTCGTCGGTTCCAGTGATTGAGTTAACACTGGCGTGCAAACATTCGGGCTTTCAACGAGAGGTTGCACCTTTCATTGATGAACAGTATCGCCGTCTTCTTGACGTTTTGTGTCAGGAATTTCTCCCTTACTGTTTGAGTTTACATCTTTTTACCATTCTTCTGTGGATTTTTCTTTCCATTTTCTGCCTGAATCAGTTATATCCATGCTTCCGCGCAAATCTTCATTACTAATCTTTTCCTCCCTGAATTTACTATGCAATTTCGGATCTTGACAGGTTTTTTTTCTTTTTCTTTTATTTTGTCTTAGTGGTGGTGGTGGTGGTGATGGTGTGTGTGTGTGTGTGTGTGTGTGTGTGTGTGTGTGTGTGTGTGTGTGTGTGTGTGTGTGTGTGATATAATGATGATGATGATGATGATTTTAGTTTCAGTTTCATCAAGAAGGTATCATTGCGTGCGGACTTGTCCATACACGCAACACCACATCCACTATGTCTTGAGAACACACTGCGCATGATGATTTTAGAGGCTAAAAACAACTATTCGGTGGCATCCAATGTGCATACCGGGTCTAAGAAATTTGAAAACAAATAAACAAACAAACAAACAATGGGATCAGTACATTGAACAGGAGGTCGAATATCGCCCTTGCGACTTATGTACGTCTTAATTGGTCTTAAACAAATAAGATCAGGAATAGAGTTTTAGAACTTACCGCCAATGACATTGACAAACAAAGCACAAGACAAGACACGATGCATTTCAACCACTTGGGTCTTCATCAGGCGAAAAAATAAATCACATTTAACATGTGGGACAGTACAAACTACGAAAAACAAAAAAAAGGGAATGAAAAATGACTTATCCGTAATTCTCCATGAAGGCGGAAACGACATGAGGCCAGGGGGATTATGGGAGAGGAAACAGAGGGGGGGGGGGGGGGGGGGGGGGTTGCGTCAGGGGAGGTGTGTGTGTGTGATATGATAGGGTTGTGTGTCTAGTTTATTAGGATGGTATGATATCTTTGTGATGGTTGTGGTAATGGTGGATAGATAATGAAAAAAAAAAAAAAAAGGGGGGAAGAAGAAAGGTGTGTGTGTTGGGGGGGGGGGGGGGGGGGGGGGTTTAGGGAAGGAAATCAAAACAAAATTAAGATTAGATAGATGGAGGGTTGCTGTAACTACTGTATGAAGTGAGTGAAGAGGATGTGGTGGTGGTGTATGTAAGTGTGTGGTATGTGTGTGTGTATGTGTGTGTGTTGGTAGGGGATATTGCCAACTGATGTGGAAGAGGTGGGTATGTGTGTTTGGTTATTGTTGGATATTGATGCCTTGGGGGTGTAGTGTGCCCAGTTTGGAAATGAGATGGGATTCTTGAGTTGTGCGTTCAAAGCTGTCACTCTGTGACTGCCAGAGTGCCATAACTTTGACATGGTCGATGTTGTGTTGGGTGTGGTTGAAGTGTAGGGCGACGGGTTTGGGTCGGTGGTGGCGGATATCAGCCAGATGTTCAGCGATGCGTGTTTCAAGTGTGCGTGACGTTTCCCCTATGTAGATCTTGCCACACAGCTGGCAGTGGATGGCATATATAATGTTGCGGCTCTGACATGAAACGCACATTTTCATGTCAGAGCCGCAACATTATATATGCCATCCACTGCCAGCTGTGTGGCAAGATCTACATAGGGGAAACGTCACGCACACTTGAAACACGCATCGCTGAACATCTGGCTGATATCCGCCACCACCGACCCAAACCCGTCGCCCTACACTTCAACCACACCCAACACAACATCGACCATGTCAAAGTTATGGCACTCTGGCAGTCACAGAGTGACAGCTTTGAATGCACAACTCAAGAATCCCATCTCATTTCCAAACTGGGCACACTACACCCCCAAGGCATCAATATCCAACAATAACCAAACACACATACCCACCTCTTCCACATCAGTTGGCAATATCCCCTACCAACACACACACATACACACACACATACACACACACTTACATACACCACCACCACATCCTCTTCACTCACTTCATACAGTAGTTACAGCAACCCTCCATCTATCTAATCTTAATTTTGTTTTGATCCTTCCCCTTAAATCCCCCCCCCCCCCCCCCCCACACACACACACACACACCTTTCTTCTTCCCCCTTTTTTTTTTTTTTTTTTCATTATCTATCCACCATTACCACAACCATCACAAAGATATCATACCATCCTAATAAACTAGACACACAACCCTATCATATCACACACACACACCTCCCCTGACGCAACCCCCCCCCCCCCCCCCCCCCCCCCCCCCCCTCTGTTTCCTCTCCCATAATCCCCCTGGCCTCATGTCGTTTCCGCCTTCATGAGAATTACGGATAAGTCATTTTTCATTCCCTTTTTTTGTTTTCGTAGTTTGTACTGTCCCACATGTTAAATGTGATTTATTTTTCGCCTGATGAAGACCCAAGTGGTTGAAATGCATCGTGTCTTGTCTTGTGCTTTGTTTGTCAATGTCATTAGCGGTAAGTTCTAAAACTCTATTCCTGATCTTGCTTCGTTCGCCGCCTTCAGTCACTCCATTTTGAAATCTTAAACAAATAGTTAAGAAATGAAACACAAGCTTTGTTTTAGTTTGAGTATAGGTAAGGCGTATTTTCCTAATAAAATTCAATCTAAGTATTCATTCCAAAAATCTGTAACCCTTGAGTGGCTCCGATATTTGGCCTTTCACAATGTATCCACGCATGAATGTGGTTGAAAACTTCAGTATCTTGCCACTGAAGCTAAAGGAACGTTGACAGAAACAAAAATGTTCAGTAAGGGCAAACAGATAAGTTGAAAACGTGTTCTCAGCATGCCTCACAAAAATAAATAGACAATAATTCAATAAATAAACCAATAAGAAAACCGACAAATGAATGAAGACGAAGACAAAACAAAACAAGACTATCGTTACTAAAAATCGCTAAATGAATATCGGACTCGGTGAAATATTGCAGATCTTATTTGCTTGTTTGTTTGTTTTTTAAAACTGTGCTTGCAAGCAGCGGGTCGATCGGAACACATACCAGAGAAAGTACAAGGACAGAATCTAGTCTTCAATTAATCTGGTCATGTAATTAGATGGTCAGCAGTTTAGGACGTAGCCGTAAAGTCCCTGTTCGTCTCTCATCAAGGATACATAGACTTTAACTGATGCATAGCCAACAAACTATCATAGAGAGCACATTTGTTGTGGTGATTTTGTATAACTAGAACATACGAGAATTCATATAGGAATGGATCTACCAAAGAGAGAGAGAGAGAGAGAGAGAGAGAGAGAGAGAGAGAGAGAGAGGAGAGAGAGAGAGAGAGAGAGAGAGAGAGAGATCCTATGCGAGCGTGGTTGTGTACGAATATGCCAATGTATAACATTTTCTTCTGACATTAACTATGCTTGCATTGACGCAAATCAGTTCTTTTCCGTTCTGCATCAGTACCCACATGCACTATGGAAAATTTACATGGTACTATAATTCAACACCACAGACACAAAAGCAACCCCCCTCCCCCACCCCACCCCCAGTAACGTACCAAAATATCGGGTGCAATAGCGTGTTAACTACAACAACAACAATTCCCTGTGTACCCCTGCCTGGCTCTGACAGTATTGTATTGATTTTCTTTCAATCCTCTCCGCAATAATGCACCCGGCTATGTATTACAGGACTAGCTCTGTATCGGAGGACATGAAACAGAAACGAGCGAGACGATAGCTGGCGGGCCACAGTCATAAGGCCTAGGCCTAGTTTTCAGCAGACGATCACATCCCAGCAGATGAGTGAGTGTGCGAGATCGCGACAGGAAAGGACGGGGAAGTGGCACTGGAGGGCCAAATGGATTCCATTGCTTTTGGCGGGTGCGTGGAAAGTAACAAAAGTTGGAAGAAAATGTAAAATTTTTGTTATGGTGATACGCCAGGTGACTGGAGTGGCGAAAAGCTGAGGCATTGTGTGTCGAAAAGTGGATGGCCAGTTTGACTGCAGTGTGGGCAAGTACAGATAGTGGTATAGAGGACTGTGTAGTTTATTGAATTAAGATCAATGTTCTATTTTGAGCGTGACTGAAAGCCAACCTGATGACTTTATATGTCATTATTCGCAATCATTACAAAGCAAACAAACAACAACAGCAACAAACGTGCGTTTAGATCTGCAGATGGGTTAGGGTATAGGCCTATATATTTTTCATTTATTTATTTATCATAGATTCTACGTGCATACGACTATGCCTGTCGATCTAGCTTAGTTTTTCGTCAGGGAAGACAAAATTGAACTTTTCATGATTTTATTTTTTAAAAATTCAAGTCTGAAGACAGTGCATTTGAAACCATTTCCAATACATTTGTGTAGGGAGAAAAGTATTTTGCTGATTTTATTCAATATTTCAGTGTTAGTTCTACACGATATGGAAGTGATGATTGCATCTTCGCGTTTTCTTCGTAAGCGTAGATTACGGGGAGCTGGCCTTGCGCCCTCTTGTGAATCTGCCAGGGAAGCCGAAGGCTGTTTTCGGTGACTGAATGAAAACGCACATCTTGTCTTCCGATATAAGATCGCTGATAAAGAAGAGCTTATAGCATGAAGTACTAGGCGCGTAGGAAGATTTTCAGAGGAGGGGGGGGGGGGGGGGGGGGGGAGTGGGAGCGAGGCGGAGGGGGGGGGGGGGGGGGGGGGGGGGGGGGGGGGGGGGGGGGGGGGGGGGGGGGGGGGGTTGGAGGGGGGGGGGGGGGGGGGGGGGGGGGGGGGGGGGGGGGGGGGGGGGGGGGGGGGGGGGGCACACGCTTCGCGCGAAGCCGACGGCGCGAAGCGCCTACTTGCTAGGGGGGTCCGGGGGCATGCCCCCCCCCCCCCGGAAAATTTTTGAAAAAAGAGAAGCAAAATGGTGCAATCTGGTGCAATCTGAGTAAGTAAACTGTCACTTTCTGGTAGTAGATTTTGTCACTGATCGATGAGGAAAAATCATCTGCTTAAGTCTAAAACCGCACGACAGTGACAGAAGAGATGCTGTCAGGCATCGCCCCCCCCCCCCCCCTCCCCCAGGTGGTGCCGTATCACGTAGCACCGCCGACAGTCTGGTAGGTAGTGCGCCGTGTGGCACCGACCGGCATTGAAATTCTTTGCCTAATGGTGTCAACTGTGCCATATTTTCATTGTATGTTTCTAATGAACTCAAAAATTGATAAAAACAAAACAGAACTCACCGATAAAGTGCTGGCACAAAAGCCTTGATTATCACCGTCGGCCGCAGCCATGCTTTCCAAGGGAGGTGACTCAATCTGGAAGCATTGGCTGAAGTGAAAATAGATCTATTCTGATGCCACTCTCCGTCGCAGAAAAAAACGCCAAGAGCGATAAGTCTTAGTGCTGTCTTTCAGATCAGCTGCCACATTATGATGTCTACTGAACGAATGACGCTGACCGGAGTCGATGCGTGTGAGGAAAAGACTCAAATATATGTTTTTTATTCCTCAGGAGGAGGGGGGGGGGGGGCACAGGTATAGTTGTGCCCCCCCTCCAAAATCGGAGGGGGGGGCACGTGCCCCCGTACCCCCTCCCCCCCCCCCCCCCCCCCCCCCCCCCCCCCCCGTTCCTACGCCCCTGAGTACTCTAAACATTTCTGGACGGGATAAAATAGTTTTTAGCGATTAAGATACAGATTTCTAGTACAGTTTAGTCAGCATTACAAATTTGAAACCAACGCAGGAAGAATTTCTACTATATCGTGTAGAACAGACTACATAAGATAAGATTATAGATTCTTCTTGTATGAAAAACGCACAAGTTAGGTTCGCAAATCAAGATAGGTTGTAATGTCTGTCGTCAGCACATCTGCTGAAAAACATCCCTAGCTCAAACCCTAAGCAGACCCCAACCCTACTCTGACCGAGTGTACTATAACCAGAAACTCGTGAAGAAAAACCTTTAGATTCCACAGTATTATATCGGGTTTCATAATGAAAACTCATGGTTATTACATCTTGGAATACAATTATAAAACGGGAAAATCTAGAGATATTGGGTAGTAGATATAATGCAAGACATGTGTGCATAAGAAAGAAGAACTTCGAATGACTGTTGGCATTATTTAGGAAAGGTATGAGTATTCTGTCAGACTGTAATTAATGACACAGTAATTGTAAGGTTATGCGTTCATTCAGAGGATCTTTAGGGACTGTTCACGGATCTTGTATTTATTTGTACACTAGTGTTTACAAAAAGAGATCTGTATGTACTGTTTATGGTAACCTAATTTGTTTTTAGCAGTGTTTAAATTCTGCCCATCTTTTTGTGGATTATTTCCAAAAAGCGTTCATTCATTGTGTTAAAATGCACACGTACAAGACGATTTTAATTAGATTTTGAAGCTTGTTTCATACATGTAAGTAACACATGTAATTAGATTCAAAGGCACAGCTGAACTCAACATAGATATTATGAGTGCCCCCTCCCCCTCCTCCCTCCCCCCCCCCCCCCCCGTTTAGACAAGTAAAGGCGCAGTCACAACCTAAATGTAAAATAGTTTTTATTACACACACACACACACACACACACACACACACACTGACAAGTACATAGACAGACTGACAGATACATACATACATACATAGATAAAAAGATAGATTGATTATGTTCGCATACACGCAAAGCACATGCACACATGCATACACTCACGCGCACAAATGCATGATAAACAGTCAGATAGAAACACATGCGCGAGCACACACACACACACACACACACACACACAACACACACACACACACACACACACACACACACACACACACACACACATTCCTGACCAACAGAAGTATTCAGACAAGAATAGGTCATACTTATTCATCCAAAAGATTACTAGATATGGGTATCCCTCAAGGCTCTGTGATCGCCCCTCTTCTCTTTAATATTT
>CM031615.1:12412365-12424865 GCA_018398815.1 Conus ventricosus
TAACGACTGTCCAATGTATGGGCAGGTGTTTGGCGAGGAGCGAGGAGTTGATTTGACATAACGACTGTCCAATGTTGGGCAGGTGTTTGGCGAGGAGCGAGGAGTTGATTTGACATAACGACTGTCCAATGTTTGGGCAGGTGTTTGGCGAGGAGCGAGGAGTTGATTTGACATAACGACTGTCCAATGTATGGGCAGGTGTTTGGCGAGGAGCGAGGAGTTGATTTGACATAACGACTGTCCAATGTTTGGGCAGGTGTTTGGCGAGGAGCGAGGAGTTGATTTGACATAACGACTGTCCAATGTATGGGCAGGTGTTTGGCGAGGAGCGAGGAGTTGATTTGACATAACGACTGTCCAATGTATGGGCAGGTGTTTGGCGAGGAGCGAGGAGTTGATTTGACATAACGACTGTCCAATGTATGGGCAGGTGTTTGGCGAGGAGCGAGGAGTTGATTTGACATAACGACTGTCCAATGTTTGGGCAGGTGTTTGGCGAGGAGCGAGGAGTTGATTTGACATAAACGACTGTCCAATGTATGGGCAGGTGTTTGGCGAGGAGCGAGGAGTTGATTTGACATAACGACTGTCCAATGTTTGGGCAGGTGTTTGGCGAGGAGCGAGGAGTTGATTTGACATAACGACTGTCCAATGTTTGGGCAGGTGTTTGGCGAGGAGCGAGGAGTTGATTTGACATAACGACTGTCCAATGTTTGGGCAGGTGTTTGGCGAGGAGCGAGGAGTTGATTTGACATAACGACTGTCCAATGTATGGGCAGGTGTTTGGCGAGGAGCGAGGAGTTGATTTGACATAACGACTGTCCAATGTTTGGGCAGGTGTTTGGCGAGGAGCGAGGAGTTGATTTGACATAACGACTGTCCAATGTTTGGGCAGGTGTTTGGCGAGGAGCGAGGAGTTGATTTGACATAACGACTGTCCAATGTTTGGGCAGGTGTTTGGCGAGGAGCGAGGAGTTGATTTGACATAACGACTGTCCAATGTATGGGCAGGTGTTTGGCGAGGAGCGAGGAGTTGATTTGACATAACGACTGTCCAATGTATGGGCAGGTGTTTGGCGAGGAGCGAGGAGTTGATTTGACATAACGACTGTCCAATGTATGGGCAGGTGTTTGGCGAGGAGCGAGGAGTTGATTTGACATAATGACTGTCCAATGTATGGGCAGGTGTTTGGCGAGGAGCGAGGAGTTGATTTGACATAACGACTGTCCAATGTATGGGCAGGTGTTTGGCGAGGAGCGAGGAGTTGATTTGACATAACGACTGTCCAATGTATGGGCAGGTGTTTGGCGAGGAGCGAGGAGTTGATTTGACATAACGACTGTCCAATGTTTGGGCAGGTGTTTGGCGAGGAGCGAGGAGTTGATTTGACATAACGACTGTCCAATGTTTGGGCAGGTGTTTGGCGAGGAGCGAGGAGTTGATTTGACATAACGACTGTCCAATGTATGGGCAGGTGTTTGCCGAGGAGCGAGGAGTTGATTTGACATAACGACTGTCCAATGTATGGGCAGGTGTTTGGCGAGGAGCGAGGAGTTGATTTGACATAACGACTGTCCAATGTATGGGCAGGTGTTTGGCGAGGAGCGAGGAGTTGATTTGACATAACGACTGTCCAATGTTTGGGCAGGTGTTTGGCGAGGAGCGAGGAGTTGATTTGACATAACGACTGTCCATGTTTGGGCAGGTGTTTGGCGAGGAGCGAGGAGTTGATTTGACATAACGACTGTCCAATGTTTGGGCAGGTGATTGGCGAGGAGCGAGGAGTTGATTTGACATAACGACTGTCCAATGTATGGGCAGGTGTTTGGCGAGGAGCGAGGAGTTGATTTGACATAACGACTGTCCAATGTATGGGCAGGTGTTTGGCGAGGAGCGAGGAGTTGATTTGACATAACGACTGTCCAATGTATGGGCAGGTGTTTGGCGAGGAGCGAGGAGTTGATTTGACATAACGACTGTCCAATGTATGGGCAGGTGTTTGGCGACGAGCGAGGAGTTGATTTGACATAACGACTGTCCAATGTTTGGGCAGGTGTTTGGCGAGGAGCGAGGAGTTGATTTGACATAACGACTGTCCAATGTTTGGGCAGGTGTTTGGCGAGGAGCGAGGAGTTGATTTGACATAACGACTGTCCAATGTTTGGGCAGGTGTTTGGCGAGGAGCGAGGAGTTGATTTGACATAACGACTGTCCATTGTTTGGGCAGGTGTTTGGCGAGGAGCGAGGAGTTGATTTGACATAACGACTGTCCAATGTTTGGGCAGGTGTTTGGCGAGGAGCGAGGAGTTGATTTGACATAACGACTGTCCAATGTTTGGGCAGGTGTTTGGCGAGGAGCGAGGAGTTGATTTGACATAACGACTGTCCAATGTTTGGGCAGGTGTTTGGCGAGGAGCGAGGAGTTGATTTGACATAACGACTGTCCAATGTATGGGCAGGTGTTTGGCGAGGAGCGAGGAGTTGATTTGACATAACGACTGTCCCATGTATGGGCAGGTGTTTGGCGAGGAGCGAGGAGTTGATTTGACATAACGACTGTCCAATGTTTGGGCAGGTGTTTGGCGAGGAGCGAGGAGTTGATTTGACATAACGACTGTCCAATGTTTGGGCAGGTGTTTGGCGAGGAGCGAGGAGTTGATTTGACATAACGACTGTCCAATGTTTGGGCAGGTGATTGGCGAGGAGCGAGGAGTTGATTTGACATAACGACTGTCCAATGTATGGGCAGGTGTTTGGCGAGGAGCGAGGAGTTGATTTGACATAACGACTGTCCAATGTATGGGCAGGTGTTTGGCGAGGAGCGAGGAGTTGATTTGACATAACGACTGTCCAATGTATGGGCAGGTGTTTGGCGAGGAGCGAGGAGTTGATTTGACATAACGACTGTCCAATGTATGGGCAGGTGTTTGGCGAGGAGCGAGGAGTTGATTTGACATAACGACTGTCCAATGTTTGGGCAGGTGTTTGGCGAGGAGCGAGGAGTTGATTTGACATAACGACTGTCCAATGTTTGGGCAGGTGTTTGGCGAGGAGCGAGGAGTTGATTTGACATAAACGACTGTCCAATGTATGGGCAGGTGTTTGGCGAGGAGCGAGGAGTTGATTTGACATAACGACTGTCCAATGTATGGGCAGGTGTTTGGCGAGGAGCGAGGAGTTGATTTGACATAACGACTGTCCAATGTTTGGGCAGGTGTTTGGCGAGGAGCGAGGAGTTGATTTGACATAACGACTGTCCAATGTTTGGGCAGGTGTTTGGCGAGGAGCGAGGAGTTGATTTGACATAACGACTGTCCAATGTATGGGCAGGTGTTTGGCGAGGAGCGAGGAGTTGATTTGACATAACGACTGTCCAATGTATGGGCAGGTGTTTGGCGAGGAGCGAGGAGTTGATTTGACATAACGACTGTCCAATGTATGGGCAGGTGTTTGGCGAGGAGCGAGGAGTTGATTTGACATAACGACTGTCCAGTGTTTGGGCAGGTGTTTGGCGAGGAGCGAGGAGTTGATTTGACATAACGACTGTCCAATGTATGGGCAGGTGTTTGGCGAGGAGCGAGGAGTTGATTTGACATAACGACTGTCCAATGTTTGGGCAGGTGTTTGGCGAGGAGCGAGGAGTTGATTTGACATAACGACTGTCCAATGTATGGGCAGGTGTTTGGCGAGGAGCGAGGAGTTGATTTGACATAACGACTGTCCAATGTTTGGGCAGGTGTTTGGCGAGGAGCGAGGAGTTGATTTGACATAACGACTGTCCAATGTTTGGGCAGGTGTTTGGCGAGAAGCGAGGAGTTGATTTGACATAACGACTGTCCAATGTTTGGGCAGGTGTTTGGCGAGGAGCGAGGAGTTGATTTGACATAACGACTGTCCAATGTTTGGGCAGGTGTTTGGCGAGGAGCGATGAGTTGATTTGACATAACGACTGTCCAATGTTTGGGCAGGTGTTTGGCGAGGAGCGAGGAGTTGATTTGACATAACGACTGTCCAATGTTTGGGCAGGGGATGAGGTGCACTGGCAAAGATTTGGACTTGAGGGGAGGGGAGAGGGGAGGTGTTTTTTTTTTTTTTAATTTCATTTTCCCAGTTTCTCCATCTTCAAACTCCCCTCTCCCCTCCCCTCAAGTCCAAATCTTTGCCAGACAGTTCAGTTGTTGGCCTGCGCTTGTTTTTCCCCACTATTAGATTGTTCATCGATGTATTTGTCTGACTTTATTCAAGTTTAAAAGAATGTGCCAGTCTTGAATAAAAGTTACTCTGTGTTAGGTTTCCTTATGGGAGCAAAACATACCCCACTTGTTTACTGTTTATCGTTTACTGTTCCCTACCTCATTTCATTTCCGATTTTGCTTTGATTAAATTGAGGTTATTTGTATTTGTTTCTGTCCGTCTGTGTGTTTGTCTTTTGATCTCCCTTGCATCTTTGGGTGGATCCTCAGGCGTAGGCTCAAAGACTGTCCCCTACATTGCATAATGTCTTTAGTTTTACAGCAACTTTTTTTCCTCCCCACACTTTCGTTTGGTTGCATTTACTACTCTTCGCTGGCTGCTCTGGGGGTGCTATTGGATTCTTTTTTGCACCCATGGTGGTGAGAACACCACAGTATTATGGACTGTGGCGTGTCTCTATTTGACGCCAGGAGCGCAGACACAACCAGCCGTGTCTCCCTGATGAGTCCCGATCCAGCGGGCGAAAGGCCTCGGAGCAGGCAATACAAATATATCTGCCTTCAAAAGGGATTGCGATGGTTCCCTTATGCAGCTAGTGAAGAGTTTTCATATCTGTAACTTTTTTTTTTTTAAATTTCATTTTCCCAGTTTCTCCATCTTCAAACTCCCCTCAAGTCCAAATCTTTGCCAGACAGTTCAGTTGTTGGCCTGCGCTTGTTTTTCCCCACTATTAGATTGTTCGTCTATGTATTTGTCTGACTTTATTCAAGTTTAAAAGGCTGTGCCAGTCTTGAATAAAAGTTACTCTGTGTTAGGTTTCCTTATGGGAGCAAAACATACCCCACTTGTTTACTGTTTATCGTTTACTGTTCCCTACCTCATTTCATTTCCGAACATGTAAAAAAGTAAACTTAAACGGGGCTCCTCCGGGATAGGCTTTTGACAGGAAATGCGACTCTTGTACGTTTTACATTGTCAGAGTTTGATTTTACTCGTTTGCTCATGAAAGAGGCAAATGGTTTTATTTGGATGAATTACCCTGGTAGCAAGCTCAGATCTTACTACAAAAGATTCAATGACGACTGACTGCAGTGCTGTCTTTTTAGATAATGAAATGTGGGCGTCTTCGATGCAGTGTCGGACTCAAAAGAGTATGCCGTTGGCTTAATGTGACGTAACATGTTGATTTAGAAACTGCCACTTACACGCAATTAAAATTACATTTGACGTTGATGCACACGCTACTTCAAAATTGATTAATAGGTTTTTTGTTGTTTTTTTTTAATGCCAACCTCAGTTCTTATGTAGGTGCGGGTCCCAGCGAAATAAACCGGTTTCCAGGATCGTCAGGTAAAAAAAAAAAAAAGTGGGGGGGGGGGGGGGGGGGACAAAAATCGGTATTCTATTTTTGGCAAACGGTATTTTACGCGATCACTAAAACAACATAGAGAGAGGCACAAAGAGAGTGTGAAAGATTGAAGGAAGTCCCAGTCATCCGCGTAAGGAGCTGGGTACCGGTTCCGACATTCGAACCGTAACCATTCTCTTTTGGCTATTAACGGTCTTAAAACCGTCGTTGGCACAGATGAACATGTGACAACTTCTAGACATATACCAAACACGCATTCATTTGTTTGGAAGCTCCCACGGCTTTCCCTTACACAACAACAACAACAACAACAACACACACACACACACACACACACACACACACACACACACAACGCACGCATGCACGCACGCACGCACGCACGCACCTCGCACACATACAGACACACACACGCACAAATTCACACACAGACGCGCGCGCGCACACACACACACACACACACACACACACACACACACACACACACACACACACACACATACGCACAAATTCACGCACACACGCACACACACACACACACACACACACACACACACACACACACACACACACACACACACACACACACACACGCGCGCGCGCGCGCGCGCGTGCTACTATCTAATAATTTGAAGAAGTGCTGTTGTTTTTTGCAGTCGGTGGATTTATTTCCCAGGCTTAGTGTTATTTTCCAAAGCGACTGCAGAGTCTCAAGAATTCCATTAACAAATCACAGGCAGAAGTATGTACAATAAGGGATGGGCTATCGATGACAATGTGATGAACAAGTACATTGATGGGGACACAGAAGGTTATGTTACAGCAACCGTCATGGAAGTACATGGAACTTGGGCAACGGACATAGGAAGATGGTCACTGCCATGCCGAGCTTCCCATTGGACAACACAATTATGTGTCTAGTCACAGTGTCCACACCAGAACTTGCATGGAACACACATTTGACAATGCAGATTACCGAAAAAGGATACCTGGTGAATACGTATCCACGCTGTGGACGTGTCTCTTCACGCAAATATAAACATTCAAGACATTGTGAAGTGGATAAGAGTGTAAAAGAAAAAGGCGAAAATTGAATTTTTAAAAAAGCGGAGGGGGGGGGGGGGGGGGGGGGTATCATAACATCCATGCGTGAAGGAAACGGATAGGTATTGTACAAAGTAATTAATGTATTATGTGTCTTGCTGATTTTTGTCCCTATCTGTTAGTTTTACCTTTTTATTTGAGAGAGATGGATATTGCTGTGTTTGTAATCCAAGGAAAGAGAACAGTTAAGATTATGATTATCGTTTCCTCTACTACTACCACTGCTTCTTCTTCTACTACTATTACTACTACTACTTCTCTCTCTCTCTCTCTCGCTCTCGCTCTCTCTCTCTCTCTCTCTCTCTCTCTCTCTCTCTCTCTCTCTCTCTCTCTCTCTCTCTCTCAAACACACACACGCACGCGCTCGCACGCACGCATGCACGCACGCACACACACATGCATAAAACCGTTTTACAATCTGCAGAAGCTTTTTTTTGACCTTGAGAGTGTTGCAGCTTTTTTTTTCCTGGGAGACGATGTTTTTTTTGTTGTTTTTGTCCTAGAATAAGAACACTCTTACGGTGTGATTTTTCCTGCAGAATTCATTTCCAACAACACCGGTTTTACTGTAAACCTCTATTCATACTCGATCCAATCTCCAAAGTGCAGATGTCCATCTCCATATCCCAAATCAGTTAGGCGTTTCGCCAGATGGAACCTGCTGCGAGAAATATACCATGTGTCATCTTTATTGTTGTTGCCAACATGATCCCAACATCCCGCGCACAAGCGAAAAATTATGGCGAAAGGTGTTGTTTTCAGCCTGTCTGCCTGCCTGCCCGCCTGCCTGTAAAATAACTCGGCCATACTGGAGTTTAGCTACTTTCGCTTTTTCACTTTCATTTTCAGCCCAATGTGACAACAACTTCTCATGAAATATTTTTATTTCATTAATTTGTATTTCGGTTCTCCGGTTCAGCTTACGCAGTTCTGCTTTGGTCAGTCGCGATCTAGCGCTGTAGACTTCATGGCTATTCTAAATATGGAAATGTCGAAGGCCGAGCTACACCCTCGGGCGTCGGAACACGCTGTCGGGTGACGTGACAGAGCAAAATTGCAGCTGTCCCAAAATAGCTTGCTATGGGCCTTCCAGTAGACCGATCGGCAACATACTTTTAAAGATTGAACATAAGGATAGTTGAGTGAGCCTAACGAAATGAATTCTTGAACTATGCACAAGAAAGAAAACGGACTGGACCACCGCAGATCTTAGGGTCGCTTTAAGGCTAGCTGAGCAGTGAAAATCAGCATATGAAAATATGGGGACCCAAAACTGCCCTATTGCCAATGGCAAAACAACAGTTCAATGGATCTTTACCCGTAAAGTGGCAAAATGCTGAAGAAAAGAAAAACCTCTCGCAAGCAAAATTAAGATGGTGTTCAGAGAGTGGTACGCAATTTCTTTTTTCTTTCTACCTTTCTTTGTTTGTTTTCAATTTAACTCTTTAAGGCGAGGTCTATGTCAGCCGTATGTAGGCATTTCAGTCCAGCGACATGAACTAACAATGAACACTCAAAAATTGACCTCTTAATCAGCACACCCATCTTATGGGTCGACCATTAAAGCTGGTACATGTCTTATTGGACTGTAAATATGCGCTGGTTCACTCGCAATAGAGATGATTTCATTACCGAATCGGTACAGTCCACAAAATTGCAGTCCCAGCAGGGCGCACTGATATGCAACCAGTCATAATAGGAGTCAGATGTCACTGGCTTCTTCCAGATGAAGAGCAAAAGGCCAGGGGACTGTATCGAACCTCATTCGCCATGTAGTCGCTCTATTTGATGCCAGTGAGTTTAGCCGTGAGTTTGGCACAAAGACATCCACTCATTATTTTGGCTAGTCTTCAGTTGCCACATTTCACAGTTGTAGGGGAGCACAGGCAACCATTTTGGAGGTATAAAATCATGTTTAATCTCAAGAGAGAACTTGCTCTTCCTGGTATTTTATGTTTCCATTCTTACTCACGTTTGTCCGCTAGTGCATGTGAGATTTTCTACCTCGTTGATTTTCTCCTGATTTATGTTAAAAAAAATATGATTTTTGCATACTACTGAGCATATTCTTTCTCATCTTGGTTCTGATGATAAAAATAGTGTTGCTGAGTTGCTAACATCCTCCACAAAAAGGTCTCCCTTTCTTAGAGTACATGTATTGTCAGCAAAGAAGTCTGAATGTGTGTGTGTGTGTGTGTGTGTGTATGCGTGCGCTCGCGCGCGCGCGCGCGCGTGTGTGTGTGTGTGTGTGTGTGTGTGTGTGTGTGTGTGTGTGTGTGAGTGAGACGTGTAGGGGTGGCATATGTGGTCATCTACGGGAAGGACTCAGAATCTTTCCAATATTAGAGTTGTAGTAATTTTCTAATCAAAATTTCACCATTACCCTCTCTATTCGTAGGAGCAACATTCAGGCACTAAACATTGAACGAAATGTTTATTTTTCTCTGGACTGTTAAAAATTCTCAAGATGGCTCAGGAGTATTTTACCTTAGGCTGATGCACTTAAAAAGTTCTTGTGCTCCAAGTGACAGAATTAGAAACATGTTCTAACATGAATGATGCATGAACAACAAATAACTGACATAAGTTCAGCGCAATTTCACACACCAGTTGTACTGGTGTATACAAGAGTAAAATATACAAATCAGTAAAAAATTCATGTGAAACAGACTGTCTTTGTTTAGGCTGACTTCTCCTCCCTTCATCTCATCATGAAAGGAGGGAATGTGTTGATGACTCGAGTTAGTGTTCAAGAGGCTCTCCGAGACTTAGCTTTTTTAATTGGAGAGGTGTGTGGATCTCTCTCTCTCTCTCTCTCTGATTGCTGGTGACTTGTCCACCGTCACTTTAGGCAGGCTGATCCGTTCTATGCCTGTTGGGCAATGCGGTAGCTGGGATTCTTGATCCTGTGCTGGGCCAGTACCTGGTTCCCAGTATTTATTCTAGGTTGATCAATGAAACTTGACACAGGATCTCAGAGCAGCAGAGATAAACTTTTTCATCTCTAGCATACACCGGTTTTGCATTTGACGACTTTGTTGTGATCAACCTTTGGTGGACAATGAGTTGAGCAGGGTTGATCTCCTTGTGTGCTAGGGCGCCCATCATGTCTCTGATGGCTGTCTCATTGACAGGCTTCAGAGAAACAGGACAGTCAGTCAGAAATCATTACGATTAAAGGTGTGGGGGGAGGAACTTAGTAACCGAGCAGGGGAAGGGGGGGGGGGGGGGCAGGGTTAATCTGGTAGGAGAGTCACTTCCATCCCCTGTGATATGACATAGTGTAGTTGGGATCAGAGATGACACTCTCTAAGATCCTGGTGTTCTTCAGCCTATGTGCTGATGAACGAAACTATGATGCCCACGACTGTGAGACATGGAAGGCAATGAAACACTGTCCCAGTTCGTGGGCTGACACTATGGCCTGGCCACCTTTCACGGGAGGGTGGACTGACATGGAAAGGGAGATGAGAGGTCAGTGATGATTCCCTTGTGGTGGAGAGGGTAGTGGAGAAAATCCTTGTTCCAGACGTGAGGGATTGCTGCACGATCAGCGAAGCAATGGGAGAGGTAGGTGTGAAATAGGAGAAGGGTTAGCAACCTGTGCTACTGTTACTTTAAAACTTTGCTACCCCATTATCATCATTGTAGTGTGCATATCACAGTGTTGGTTTGCGTCAAAAGTCAGCCAGACAGAGAGACGACAGAAAGCTAGAGGAGGGGCCTGAGGGGGTGAAGGTAGGCATTGGAAAATGGCTTAAACAGTTTGCGGTATATTTTGTGTCAAGGAGAGAGAGAGAGAGAGAGAGAGAGAGGGGTGGCTGTCAATTGTCACGTCACAGTATGTGTGTGTGTGTATGTGTGTGTGTGTGTGTGTGTGTGTGTGCGTGCGTGCGTGCGTGCGTGCGTGCGTGCGTGTGTGTGTGTGTGTACGTGCTTGCGTGTGTGTGTTGTTCTCTCTAATTCGACTTGACTCTCTACGTTTGCTTATGCTGCTTGAACTCCTACTTAACAGCAAACGAAAAGGTGGAGGGTGCAGCATAATTTACGAATGCAGATGCTATTATCTTCGTGGCAAGCAGTTCACGTTTGTTGTAAAACGTACACAGTTTCAAAAGATGAAAAGATGTAGTACGTGATGCTGATGTTTCATTTACTCCGTTCATACCAACATATTGCACAGCCCCCCCCCCCCACCCCCCCCCCACCCCCTGCTGCATGTCAGTGGATATTTCCCAGGCAATTATCCCTATCCCATGATGGGCTGATGCCTGTGAGAACTAAACAAATCACTAGAAATCTCCAGTCTTCTGTCCTAATATGATGATGTACTTTTCTACACAATCTTTATGTTCTGCTTTTTGGCAAATCCATGACCTGTATTTTTGTGCTTAAACAAACGAGTTTACTAAATGAAAAGCACATAGAGATATCAAAAGGAAAAACTGAATCAGTTCGTTAAGAACCATTTTTCAAGCTTTCGTTGACTCGAAAAGGCTTCCTCAGGACTCCTCCACAGTCAGCATCTCCTGTGGTTTAGTGAGGGAAACTACCACACCCATATAAACGAGACCAGTTTCACATACTGACATTCCCTGCAAGATCCTGAAAAAATAAATTGCTGCCTTATTGTGAGTCGCTTGAAAATAAACATAATTGCTACCCACTGAGACCATGGCTTGGATCTGGATATCCAGCAGAAATGCATTCCCTCACCAACAATGATTTGCTGAAGTACAACCTCAGTGTGACGTACCATGAAAGCCATCATTGGAGGCACATCTCTAGCATAACAGTTGATTCAGGAATTCCACAGAGAACCATACTAACTCCTTTGTTATTCCTTTGCCACATCGACTATCTCCCAGATAAGTTAAACATCAAGTGCTTCTCTTTACAAATGACTGTCTCATGTAGAGAGAGATCAACAACTTCATTGACCATCACGTTATCCATGAGAACTTAAGAACCTGGAGCCGAGGGCGGGAATATGGGACAGCATTTCAGTGCCATCAAAGGCTACACCTTGAACATGGTACGAATCGGAATGCCATATTTCTGTTCTCCTTGCATTACAGAACACATCAACAAATTTCTTCATATCTCAACCTAGCTGTCCAATTTTTATTGTTATAAAACGTTATCTATAAAGCTTACAAATAACCATCATCAAGACGTAAAAGGCATACTTGAATTTCCCCACAGAAATCTATGCCATTACCCCATGACCTGCAAACGAAATGCATTCTTAATGTTTAGGATATGTACTGAAGATAGGAGACAGTTAAATTTGAAAGTGTGAAGCATGTAGGTGTATGATTCATTGTCAGAGGCTACTGCTCCAGGACTCGAGGGTTTGTGACAGAACTCATAAAGTACAAGTTCCCACTCTGCAGGAATGTTTATGTTTCGTAAGGGTAGTTAAGGGGCTTGTGCTTGCTGTCCCGAAGGGAGGTTCCTGATGCCACAAGAACCAGGCCGATATATTGTCCAACAGTAAGATCGTCAGGCTTCAAAACAGAAAACCATGTGGAAAATTACATCTGAAACCACAAGAGTTTAGCCAGCCCGTCCTGTACAACTACTGTTCTATCCAGGAACAGTTAAAAACCTGAATCGGTCGAACTGTAAAGCTATGAAGTCAGGTACTACTGAAACATTCCGACTAGAATTTTGCTACAGCGAAATATCAGTAACACTGTGCACCCATACTGTTGCATCCATGCCAGAGTACTGGATGCTTGCAATGCATTTGGGTACGGATACAGTAGGAATTTCACGTTAGAATAATTCTTTTCCCTCATCTTAGCCACGTCAGACATCAGGATATCA
>CM031615.1:12427365-12437365 GCA_018398815.1 Conus ventricosus
TTGTTAGGAGAGATAGAGGAGTAACGGGAAAGACAGGAGGTGTGAGAGTGGGAAAGAGAGGGCTAGGATGGATGAAGGGGGGATAAGGTGAGGGGCAGCCCTAAGGGATGATGGTTTAGGGTGGGGAAGAGGGGGTATGTGGGAGCAGACATTGTAATAAATGCATGCGATTCAAGGGGAAGTGATGAGTGGAGTGTTCTCGGTCTGAGACTATCGAATTTGCAGTCAGACCTAGCGAGTTGGAATCCTGCGGGCGCCCAACATGAAAAAGAATAGACATTTTACTGCCCATGTTATCGTTCAGGCTATAACAATGTAACGTAAGATAGGTTCTCAAAAATCCCTATTCTCCTGAGATGGTTAGGAATCCCATTTAAAGTATTATCTTCAGTGTACGTAGTCGTTAAATTCTGAATGTACCCAGCCATGGTGATGAGTGAAGAAAACCAAACACTAAACTCAGCAAAAGCTGGAGAAACGGACGCTTAGACCACATACGCCATCTGACGCTTGGACCACGTACGCCTCTTGAACAGTTAATGGAAGGTGGGGATATAGGGAAACACTATGATATTCGACACCAGTCTGCAGACTCGCGCTATGTTAAAGCACCTGGGACTGTCTGCTTGGACCGTGACATTCCACTGATGGCTTGCTGCCCCTCATGTAGACGAGGGAGATAGTCACAACACTAAATAATGTGAGAGCCGGGCTGGGTCTGTCCACGGACTAATCCCGGATAAGTAAGCAGACTCAGCAGAGGGATCCGAGGGGACTTGGCTTTGGACGAACAGTTCTTTGCTGCAAAGCTGTCGATGCTAGATTCTAACCAGTCACGATGTCAACAACACAAGAATGGGAGGATCATGGCACAAGTTGAGCTTAAGTTACACTACAGACTACCCGTACCCCCAATCTCTCTCTCTCTCTCTCTCTCTCTCTCTCTCTCTCTCTCTCTCTCTCTCTCTCTCTCCTCTCTCTCTCTGTACGTCTGTCTGTCTGTACGTCTGTCTGTCCCTCTGTCTCTCCGTCTTGTTATCGCACAGTCCAATTGATTCCATTGTGTACTTTTTTTTCGACGTAGTGCGTGGTGTGTGAGTTTCTGTGTGTTATGGGTGTTTATATGTAAGCCACATGCATTCTGATGACGTTTGAGTTTGCAATCAATACAAACGAAATAAAATCTCGGAAATATCTGTTACTGGAGTCCTAGATATTTACTGGGCTTTGTTACGCACTGAATTCAATGTCACAGATTATACAGACGAGACAGATATCGATGCTACACCGGCATATTCGGGCTGTAGTTTTGCACTGGGTTGTATTGTGCCACCACAACCGATTCCCGTTGTGGGAAATTTAGGCTGCTCTTCATATGGGAAGCGCGTCGCCACAACGCGGCGCATCCAGAATTTTCTTTGGCTGCCTGCGTGTGTTTTTGTTTGTTTGTTTGTTTTTCAATTCAGTTATCTTTGAACTTTTCCAGGAGTCTCTCACTGTGGCGCCAAGACGTCCGATTATACATAGTGTACTCGTGGTCTTAGACAAGGGGATATGTGGAGCCCAATCTTGTTTTCAATATTAATTATCAAACGAGGAACATAAGAGGCATCGAGCTGTTTATCCTCCTCTTTGCTAATGATGTAATCCTTCTGTTTGAAACTGCAGTAAGTTTACAGAACCAGCTTAAAATTCTATACGAGTCAGTCTTGCACTGACTGTGAACATTGACAACAGTAATGTTTTCTGTAAAGGGGGTTGCTTGGCATCCCATGAAAAGTGGTGTTTTGGTGATGTACAAATGCAGGTGGTGAATGCATATAAATACCTTGGTGTGTATTTCACCGTCAGGCTTAATTTTTATGAAGCTTATAGCGATCTCGCCACGAAAACCAAGAAAGCTTTATTAAGTATTTTAAACGTTTCGAACACTTTAAAAACAACTCAATAACTGTTTTTATTAAATTATTTGATGTCCAGATACTGCCAGTTCTGTTGTATGGCTCAGAAATCTGGGGACTACACGAGACATACACAGAAATAGAAAAGGCACACGTATGTGCTATGAAACGATATCTGGGCCTGGGCAGAAGAACGCCAAACGAGATGATATCTATAGGGAGATGGGACGATATTCTTTGCACATTAATAGTGTTGTCAGGTGCATTCTTTATTGGTCAAAACTAAAGAGAATGAATCACTTGAAACTCCGACACAAAGCTTATATCATGATGCGTACCTAGATGACCGAGGTAAAAATTAACTGTTATCTTTATTCGGTTTTCATTTTGTGTGGCTAAACCGATGAATCGAATCTATCAATGACTTCTTACATTGATCCAAAGAAAGACTCAAAGACAACCAGAAAGAAAATTGGAGGAGTCATAATAAAAGAAAGTGATAGACTAGAATTTTATACCAATTATAAAGGGGCACTTGAATTAGAACCTTATACGAGTTTAGACATAAATAAGTACGCCAGGCGCGCTCTGGCATGCTTTAGAATTGGTGTATGAGACATCAAGGGTCATTCTACAAGATAAAGTAATCAGTCAGATGCTGAGATCGACTGTTCATCTTGTGATGGTGTGTTGAGAATGAAATTCATTTTCTACGTTGTCCTGCCTGTGATGATTTCAGAAAAGAGTTCATGCCAGTCGCCCATTCCTGTTCCGATTATCAAAACTTGTAACAACAGAAAATAGTATTCCGGTACAAAGTGTTACGCTTTTTGTAGTAAAGTTTTTACGACACGGATGTATTTGCTAAATGGATGAAGAAAAGTAATTTTAAAATCTATATAGTGCTACACTCGTTTAACTCTGCTACTATCATTTGGATATGGAATGCATGAACTCGCCATGTGTATTGGCCTATGACCTAACATTAAAACATCCGTGCTGTAATTGCATGCTGTGCATTCGACCTTGGCTTATTGTTCACTTCCAAAAGGCTAGAACTCTGACCCAAGACTTAAGACGGGATAGGGCATGCAGTGCCTCGTAAGCGACTTGAATCACAGACCCGGGATTCTCACGCTTGCTAGACGAGTGCACTATTCATAAATGTTGGAAAAGGAAAAAAAAGTTGTGAAAATATAGGTACATTGAGAGGAGACATAACGTTTGGAGTGATAGATTGTACTTCAGGTTACTGGGGATGAAAGGTGGCGGACAGCAGTGGTGGCAAGCAGTGGGGAATTCAGTTCACACAGTTCATGGTCACAGCTCAACGCACAGTTTCAGGAAAAGGGGAGGGGTGGGGATGACAGTTTGGGGGTGGTATGGTGTCTAGGATAGGTTAAAAATAGAGGTGGACACGGGGTGTCGAGGGAAAAGAGAGAGGCAAATGGACAGACACGTGAGGGGCAGCGGTAGGGTGCTGGGGTGGGGGTTGGTTAAAAATAAGTGCCGTTCTTTCATTTTAAGGCCTTGAAGCTGCAAGGTGTCAGGGCGGGAGATGACATGACCTTAAATGAATTTTCGGTAAAAACCATCCCTACTGCGCCAACAGTCTGCACCTCTTCATTCACGAGTTCACCTGTCCACCTTTAATCATCAAGGATCCCGATATACTAGGATTTTTGGAAAAATTTTTGGGAATGTCTTCTAGGTTCCTTCTGTCTCCTTATCTTCACATTCACTTTCCAGTGTCTTGATTTAAACCATTTTCCCCTTCTTTGTTTTTGTTCTTACGTCGCACTTGCATAATAAGATTTCCAAGCTGTACAGATGATGTCAGTTGGAAGAATGGTTAGTTCGCATGCACTGGCGAGTCGTAAAAGAAAATGAGATTTTGTCTAGCCAGGTCATGGTCTGTTTCCTCTGTAATAACTGATGGTTGTGTTTATTCTTAGAATTTCTAGTAATCCCTCTGAAACTTATACACTTATTGTGTGTCATAATCGCATAATGTTAATAACTGTGTGACGCACCCGCCTAAAAGCCCTAACTTTTTTTTCTGGGGCAAAGCAAGCCGAATATAATGAATGAAGGAGAAATATGAGGCCACACGCTCGCACGCGCGTGCTCAAACACACACACACACACACACACACACACACACACACACACACACACACACACACACAAAGAAAGAAAGAAGTAAGAGAGAAAAATGAGCCTGCATCTTTTACATGAACTCTTGACCCCTACCCTGCCTTCCCTTATTAACCCGCTTCTTCATTGTGTTTCTTTCTTTCTTCTGTTGATTTATCTGTAGATCTCAAAAATGCCTATGGGACTTGTGACTTGTACAAAATAGGACTGAAATAATACAACACCAATAAGGGAAAGATGGGGTGGAGGGGAACAGTGACATAACTATGTGCACTAAGCCTCAGAAGGGCACAAGATCATAATGAGAAACTAGAACTTGACTTCGCGAAAATATTTCTTTTTGGAGCTAGTTGAGATTCGTAAGATAAGACCATTTACTAAGGAAAAAGTAAATTAGAGCTTATTAATACCATATAGCCTGGGAGTGGAAAAAGAAACGGCTTTCGCAGTAAACATTTGTTTGGAACGTAAATCATTTGATTACTTTTAGGCTAGGACAAATTACAAAGATGATAGGTGTGAAAAGGGAAGAAGGTAAAAAAACACAACAACCTTTGCTTCGGACATGATTCCGAGCCCATCCTCGGTGTGACACGCTGTTTTCTCCACGGGTGATTCTTATATTCCGGAGCCGGCCACCGTTCGTAGAAGACCGTTGAATTTTTTATCATGGCAGCTGAGCCAAGTCCCGAATGACAAGACGTTGCATGCAGATGAGAGCTAGGGAACCGGAGTGTGATACCCTGGCTTTAAGGTTGCATTAAGTCCCGGCGCTTGGGATTCATTCTTTCGTGTGTGAAGCACTATACAGTTTGGGCAGTGTCGAAATCTATCATTGTGAAACCGTGATTGCTATGGTTCTTTTCTTCCTGATTTGTTTTGAATTATTGCTGCAAATAACTTATGCCAATGTTGTTCTTTGCTGAAACTTTTTGTATTCTCTCTCCCGTCTCCTGTTTGTGATTTGTTTTTCATTTTGTCTCTCTGTTTGTCTCTGTCCTGTTATTTGTCTTTCTGTCTGTCTCCGTCGATCTGTTTGTCTGTCTGTCTTTTCTTATCTCAGGTGAAAATGTAGAAATACGTGATCTCAACCCTTCTCACATTCTCTCTCTCTCTCTCTCTCTCTCTCTCTCTCTCTCTCTCTCTCTCTCTCTCCTCCTCTCTCTCTCTCTCTCTCTCTCTCTCTCTGATCCTGAGACGTGTTGGAGGTGACCATGCCGGAGGTAACTGGCTTTTCGGGCCGTTTGTGGCGGATTTGTACCGGTGTTCGTCGCATTCATGTTTCGTCGAGCAATGCAAAGAAAATCTTCGTGTTTGCGGACACTGAAAATCTCAAAGTTACGGGACCGTGTCATCGTAGGTTTCCTTCTGGCGTATCTGTACCTCGGCGTTTTTTCTGCATCGCTGTGGCGATGTGGAATTGAACCCAGGACCCGGACCTGCCCTCAATGAAAGGAGAAGGCTATACACCCGATCTTTGTTATAAGATGCATGATATGAAATCTTGAACTCCCTCACGCACATGCGAATTCGGAAAGCCAAAGAACAGCAGACTGAGCAGACACACCAAACGTCGGCAGAAAAGCGGAAGCTTCGTTCACCAACTGCGACGGCTTGAGATACTACTACCTGTTATGATGAAACAGAGATCAAAATCCTGTTCCTACATCTGTAAGAGTCATATCACGGAAGGGGCACAAGTTCCCATCTATCGTCACCAGCATCTGTGCAATTGACAAAAAAGGAGTCGGTCGACAGTCAACGAAAGGCCTTGGCCAGTAGAGCACATTTGCAACTATACTCCTAAGAAAACTGGACACATCGTCTCACAGATGGGTCAGCGGCTAACGCCTCACAAATATGGATCTGAAATTTTCATCTGGTTCACAGTGAACGATGAGGACATGCTTTTTGTTTGTTTCTACAGGCAAGCACTCCTCAAACACAAGGACAAGACAGCAGCCCACCGTGAAGCTGAAAATGAAAGAACAGTTTCAATAACTTCGGCCCGAACGACAGGTGGAGACGTTGTCTTCTCTGATATCCACTGTTTTCCTTGTCCTCAGGTGCTGTCGCAACTCGGAGCTCAGCCCCCTTTCCAGGATCGTCGCTATTTTTGAGTTCTACAGCGCAGACAGTGATTCTTTAGAGTATGCAGTGCACCGCGGATTGAATCAACAGAATAGGCGTCTCGACCAGAGCAAAATCCTAGAAGGAGCAGACGACAACTTGACGTTCTACAAGACGTCTGTCAGCAGGGTTCAGTCATTGCAGCTGCAGTATCCCCAGTACAGACCAGATGATCGCTATAGTCTGTCTTGGGCTGAGGACTGGACACAGCCGCCCAGGCCATCACCTGCATATGAAGTTTGGTACTGAAAGTCAGGCAAGTGCCCGTGATCAGGGACCTATGACAACAGACCGCATCCTGTGAAGCTGCTCAAGGCATTGCAGCAAGGGACAGGGCTAAGCCAACACAAGAGCCCGGATGTCAAACTGGTCGCTTCTGGTGGACCTGAAAAGGACTGCAATGTTCATCTGGACGTTGGAATGAACAACCAATGAGGCTAACGGGGATGGAGAAGAAAATGGATGTTCTTATAGAATTGTGCCAGAGACAACTGACTTGTGGCAGTCGGTTGTTACATGCGTGAAATGCACGTTACATACGGACAACGGTTAATCGTCTCATCCGAAAGACCAGCTCCAAAAGCACAACATAAGGTTTCGTATGTAGTAAAACACACACACACACACACACACACACACACACACACACACACACACACACACACACACACGCGCGCGCGCGCGCGCGCGCACACACACACACACACGAGACCCAAGTTTTTGACCTGGAAATCTACCCTGCTCAGGTCAGTGTGTAATCCACTAAGCCACTTTTCCAGCGAGTGGCCTTGTCATTGTGAAGTGATTGAAGAGAAAAGACAAGATGATAAGACTGTCTTGATCGACAGAATTCCAACCCTTTTCCCGCAAGACTGTATGCCGAATAAATCCTTGAAGAGTGCTTTCTACTGTGAGAATTGTCAATCGTATGAGAAAGCTCTCCGGAACCGGTTGTTTGTGGAGAAGCTTTGAATTTTTTATTATGGCTGTTGCGCCAAGTCCCTGTATGACATCAGACGGGAGCTAAGACAGATTTCCAACTATTCACGCCGGTCTGGGGATTTTTCTTTATTGTTGCAGCAAATCTTCGGGAAAAAAATGTTTAGAAATGATACAAAAACAGACGAATCGAAAGGTAAAAAGTAACATGACAAAAAAAATCGTAAAGGCGCACTTTTTAACAACAGAGTGCCTAGCCATAATGTGATCCTCTGCGTCCCTCCTCCTTTAGTCTCTCTTTCCTTTCAATCGTTACAGGATTTCTGCTTTTTCTCAGGCACTTGGCATGTCTGTAAAGAAATAGAAGGCTACGTTGGCATGTCTGTAAAGAAATAGAAGGCTACGTTGGCATGTCTGTAAAGAAATAAAAGGCTACGTTGGCTTGTCTGTAAAGAAATAGAAGGCTACGTTGGCATGGCCCGATGCATGGGATTCCCTAGTGTGATGCATGACATGACACTTCGAACGGTGGTGTGTAAAACCATCAGTCTTTTTTCGCGCGATTCTTGTATTGCAAATCTTTTTGCGAACTCGGTTACAGAAACAGTGGTACTCATGGAACGTCTCTTCATTGTTTCATTCGGCAACTCTCTCTCTCTCTCGCTCTCTCTCTCTCTCTCTCTCTCTCTCTCTCTCTCTCCTCTCTCTCTCTCTCCTCTCTCTCTCTCTCTCTCTCTCTCTCTCGTGTGTGTGTGTGTGTGTGTGTGTGTGTGTGTGTGTGTGTGTGTGTGTGTGTGTGTGTGTGTGTGTGCGTGCGTGCGTGCGTGCGCGCGCGCGCGCGCGCACGTGTGTGTGTGTGTGTGTGTGTGTGTGTGTGTGTGTGTGTGTGTGTTTTGCTTAGCATGCGCAAAGAGAAAAGTTCTGACCGTAAGATTTGTTCGATTTATGACAGCGATTGTTGTTCGAAAGATAAGCCATTTGAAATATAGGCCAAAAAAAAAAGGTTTGTTACGCAAGCAACGCTACATTTCTCATCGATCCTGAACTTTTTTTAGATTGAAAAAAAAAGCGCCAGAAAAATACATCACAGAGGGAATTAAGTTGTGGTTGAAGACCGACTTAGCAAACGACAAACAAACAGAAAAAGAACACACACACGCGCGCGCGCATGCGCGGATTTCTTTGGCGATAACACTCTTTGGGATCAATATGGTAACGAAAACTGCAAGCCGCATACAGCTGTACTGCACGGAGTCACGAAACAACCTGTCGTGCCGAAATAAGCGTGCAGCATGTCGCTTCCTGTGTACCCTGTCTGACCTAGGTTTTCGATTTCGTGTGTGAACTAATTTCACAATGAATGTGCTAAATTGTGGAGAAACAAAGCCACATTCCAAGCCTTTCGCACCATGAGCTAATAGGCTGTGCTGTTGGTAGGCACATGACTGTTCCTCGCTTGACAATCAAGCACAAGACACGGACTGAAAAATTTTCTCACATTCTTTATATGATGAAAACTTTGGATTGGGATCGATTTATTCCATTGCCACTTAATCTTTGCGGCGCAGAATTAAGGATTGAAAGAATGAGGTGTCACAAATGAAGCATGTGGATTTCACTGATACATCATGTCGTGCGACAGTCAAGCAGTCAGCAGTGCAGTGCAACGGTCGAATGTGTAACATTGTACCATGGGTATTTTAGCGTCTGACAAACCTTACAATGAAAGTTTTAAAACACCGTTGCTCAAAATTGCATTGCGTCTTTGCGATGGGTATTTCGCATCAGGAAACGGTGTCGCGTGACATAGATCCTAAGCAGTCTGTGTTCAAGCTTTAAAAAAAAGCCCGATATAGGTACCTTAGTTTATTGGCCATGTTACCCGAAATAAACATCTTTTCCCTTGGAATTAGATTTTGTCGACATGATACAAGAAGAAGAAAGATCTCTGTTATTGACAGCACCAAGAAAAAGCGGTATATTTGGCGTGCCATACCAGTCGTTCGAGGAAGTCGTTAATTTTTCATCATCGTGCTGCTTCGTCAAGTCCAATAACTGGGAAGAGGCAGAGGGTGATACGTGGGCTTTAACTTTGCATTGGTCGTTGGGGACCATCGTCCGCGAAGCAATAAACATTTTCGCGGCAGCAAGTAAAGCTGTCGTGTGAACATTGATTGAGTCTGTGTATGTGTGTGTGCGTGTGCGTGTGACTGTGTGTGTTTATGTGTGCGTGTGTGTGTGCGCGCGCACGCGTGTGTGTGCGTGTGCGTGCGTGCATGCGTGATTGTGTGTTTATGTTTCTGTTTTTCAATCCTTCATCAAATTTTGTTGAAGGTATTATGCTTGGAGAGCCAGTGTCTGTAGCACGTTGGTTGGTTTGATTTTTTGATGCTTTTTTTGTTATCTATCATTGCCTCTGCCTCTGTTTTTACGTAATGTATGTTTTGCCTCTCTCTCTCTCTCTCTCTCTCTCTCTCTCTCTCTCTCTCTCTCTCTCTCTCTCTCTCTCTCTCTATGTCTCCCTTCGCTCAACAAATTCTCTCTCTCTCTCTCTCTCTCTCTCTCTCTCTCTCTCTCTCTCTCTCTCTCTCTCTCTCTCTCATATGTCTCCCTTCAGATATTTAACGGGTGATATTTACAAGTAAACGTTTCAATAATATTTATTTTAGTGTTTTGTGTCCTTTTAAATGATAATTTGATATTAAAATTGTATTTTAGGTTACTCTGTCACCATAGTTATTTTGTTAGAAACCTTTAGTAAATTATCTCCCGCTCCCCCCCCCCCCCCCCCCCTCGCTTCCTCCCTCCCTCTCTCTTTCTCCCTCTCTCTCTCTCTCTCCCCCTCTCCCTCTTTCTCTCTCTCTTCCTCTCTC
>CM031615.1:12442365-12444865 GCA_018398815.1 Conus ventricosus
ATATATATTATGCATACATAAATGCATACATACATACCTGCATACACACATCTATCATTCTGTCTATCTATCCATTTGTCTGTCTATCAATCTGACTGCTTGTCTACCTACCTACCTATCTGTCTATCTATCTATCTATATATCTCGTGTGTGTGTGTGTGTGTGTGTGTGTGTGTGTGTGTGTGTGTGTGTGAAGTCAAAATTGTCTTTATTGAGGGTTAAAGAATAAGCTAAAAAAGATCATGTAATGAAACGGTGAAACATCCAACAACTATCGCAAGTGTGTGTGTGTGTGGGGGGGGGGGGGGGGGTGGGGGGGGGTTGCAGTCTTCCGGGCCCATTATTTTTTCTAGTTGTTGCTGGTGACGTAATCATGTTCCGTGTAATTTTAATCATAATTACAGCACCCGGATGTTGCTTCTGTGGTCGACAGGGCTATAAAATAACATAACATGACTATAATTAAAAACCATTACCTAACCATTATCGTCGTAATTAGTATCATAATTTATCATACGCACAATCATGTAAAGAATCATCATGAACACAATCATTGATCACTGATTATTGTTAATGAAAAATATCATTCCTGTTGTAGTTGCTACTGTAGCCATAGCCATAATGTCCATTATTTAAATCGTCATTTATCATAATTATGGTAGTATCGTGTAAAAATCGTTATGGTCGTCAGCATAATCACCTTCACAATCACTGGAGACCAAAACCAAAATCGATTAAACAAAATCAGTCACACCACACCAAATCAGGTCTAGTTAAACACATATAAAGCAGATTTAATGATTGATACTGAATGTTATCGGATAGAAAATGAAACCCAGCCACATCATAGTGTTCACAGCCCAGCTGACCATCCCACAAAAAAATCGCATTAATGTGTCCACGTAACCATGCAAATAAGCTTGATGTAAGTGCCAAGGATGTACATGTATATGCATATCGTGTTCTTCTGTTCTCTCCAGGCGATTACATACATAATAAGTACACACTAAGAATCCATGAAAGGAGGGACAGAGTATAGAGAATGAAGAACTTATTCACAACCGGGGATTTCCCGCGAAAATTTCATTTGTGTGTGCAAGGAGTGTAGGGCATGGGAGTAAAAGGTGGGACGAGAAGGGGTGAGTGGGGGGTATATGGGTTGTCTAGTTTCTTCTTCTTCTTCTTCTCTCTCTCTGTTTTATCACCGTTTCATTCAATCCATTTTCACGTTCTCTTTTACGTTAAGAATCTTTTAAACAGATTGGTAAATGTATGCTGTAGGATGTTGAGTATGACACAGACACATCTGACTGAACTGTATGAACAATGTGTGAGTGCAAGAAAGTCATTGTCATCCTCCTTCAAAATATTACGAATTGCTACATTTCAGTTTTCCGAATCCAGAATACATAGAACGAGAAACGGTTTTATCCACAAGCCCAAAGAGTTATTGAATAAATGGTATTATACACTGCTACACTATAAACTGTTACTATATGCTGACTTGGTAGATGTGTGCTTGTGTGGATGTGGGGTGGTGGTGGTCGTGTTGGTGCGAGATAGTGGGTGAGGGTGTGTGCATCTACATGTAAAAGCATCTCTGTGGTGTGTGTGCATCTGGTTGTGTAAGTGATTATGCATAACATAAATTACAATATTCTCACAGTAAAGATTTAAATGTTTATATATTTCCCACTTTTATGGTTGATTTCATTATCAATTTCTTAATTTGATCCACTTTCTTACATAACTCTATCATAGCCAAATCTGCAGATGTGTGTGTGTGTGTGTGTGTGTGTGTGTGTGTGTGTGTGTGTGTGTGTGTTTGAAATTTTCAGTAATGTCACTTTTATTCATGGTTTTAACTGGTCACAATTCAATAATTCAATGTTAATAATTTTAGGACACATCACTTATAATACATTTTTATAATTTAAAAAACAAAACAAAAAAAACCCCAATTTCTTTCTGTACCTAAAATCAACATTGGAAATTAAACTTAACATAAATGTGTAAAAATTATCTGGATCATACCAACTGGTAAGCATATTCTGTAAACCTGCATGTGTTGTGTGTACAGTGTTTTTTTTCCCTCCAACATCACCACAATATCGATTTTTGCTTTCTCGTGAGCGCCATTTTCACAACGCTTGTCAAAGAAAATTGTGTGAGGCAGCCGGCTCCGGCCGGGTCTACTATGCACGCTTCCAAGGACCCGGACAACCAGGTTGGGCACGGCTGTGCTTTGCACGGCCGGGTCTGGGTTTACTATGCACGTAGCCGAACGGTTTGCACGACCGGCAAAATCACGCTAGTCATCATACGGGTCGGGCCAGGTGCACTAAGCACGGCTTTGGCCGTCGCCAGTAAGTTGGAAAAAAGATTAACCGGGGCAGCGGGTTTTCACCCGTTCGGACGGCGCTCGATCGTGCAAAGCACTTTGCACACAGCCTATGGGGCAAGGTGGTATGAGGCAGTGATGAAGGGGTGGATGCAAAGC
>CM031615.1:12447365-12460441 GCA_018398815.1 Conus ventricosus
ACAAACAAATCAACAGACCCAGGGAAAAGATGGCAGTCTTGTTGGAAATAAAAACAATGTTCTTTAAGTTGCTGTTGTCTTAAGAAGATGAGTTCATTATCACTTTGAGAGGTCACACTTACATATCCCATATCATTAAGTATCTATCTATCTGTCTGTCTATCTATCTATCTGTATCTATTTATCTACCTATCGGTCTATTTATATCTATCTATCTTTTTGTCTATCTGCCTCTCTGTCTGTCTGTCTGTCTGCCTGCTGTCTATTCTGGGTCCGTTCTGCTTTAGGCCTTGTCCTCTTATCAATCACACATTTACTTGAAGAGGTGTCCCGTTGCAGTTATCTAATGTTTGGGCTAAGAAAGCGTACCGATGTTTTCGCTTTTTTGGCCTGAAAATAATATTCCCCCCTTTCTAATGATGCTGTACGTGGTGGTGTGTGTAGTGTGTGTGTGTGTGTGTGGTGTGTGTGTGTGTGTGTAAGGTAAAGGAATATCAAACATATCATCTCGACTCTCTCTCAGAGAGAGAGAGAGAGAGAGAGAGAGAGAGAGAGAGAGAGAAGAGAGAGAGAAACAAACCCGAAACAGTCAGAGAGATAGACGGTCGATTGGTATGCAGACCGAATACATATTCTTCCTCCACCACTCATGGGAGAGATAAAATGGGAGAGAGAGAAAACATACAGGTAGGGGTAAGCTGGTATGAGATATTGAGAAGGGGAAGTGTGTCAATAGGAGACCGAGCCTAACATGAAATGGAATAATGGTTGGTTCTGTCTGAACACGACCAACAACTGCTAAGATGGAATGATTCAGTGGAACCTAACAGAACTCGTTTGTCCACTCACACCACGTTATTCTAAATTTTAGGCCTAGCGAAGCTTGAAAATGATACTCCCCCTCCCACATTCGTGCTGTGTGTGTGTGTGTGTGATGAGTGGGGTGTGAGTGTGTGGTGTGTGTGTGTGTTGTGCGTGTGTGCGCGTGAGCGAGCGAGGCGGTGGCGATGCGTGCGCGCGCACGCGCGCATTAGCGCACATGTGCTCGACGTAATAGCTAAACTAGCGAGTTTAGAAAAGAGAAATTATTTAAGATACGAACCATGCTCCTGCACGCCGCGCACTGCCATAGCGCTGCGAGCATACACACCACACACACGCACGCACGCACGCACGCACGCACACACTCTTGTATTCATGCGAACAGGCATGTCTCGGTACTCTACTCTCTCTCTTCTCTTTGGACTGTCCTTGTCTGTCTGTCTCTCTCTCTCTACATTCTCTCTCTCTCTCTCTCTCTCTCGATTTCTCTCTCTCCCTCTCGCCTCCTCTCTCATCCTCTCTCCTCTCTCCTTCATTGTCTTTAGTTAGACTCAGATGCACACCTTACAAACGCACTCCTGTATGGAAAACGGCAATAACCTGCTTGGAGAAAATCCATGAATGTATGAACCAATCATGGTACAATAAAGTAGTGCCTGTAAGGAACATCAGTTGTAGATAAGACTGTGGGCAGCGTACTAGTTCCATAATCACCGTTATGGAGTGAAAAACTGGTACTTGCTAGAAAGTGAGGTAGGTGTAATCTGCTGACTGAAGTTGGTTGTTTTCTCATTAGCGATGTGTTCTGCGATCTGATTCTGACTGACACTATCTATCAATTATCTATCTACTCTATCATCTTATCCTATCTACTACTATTCCTGTCCTGTCTCTCTGTCTGTCTGTCTGTCTGTCAATCTAACTATCTATCTATCATATCTATACACACACACAACATACACACACACCCACTACCACACACACTACACACACACACAACACACAACACACACATACACACACACACACCAAACGCGGGCTCGCGCGTGCGCGTCGGTGCGCGTGGTGAGTGTGTATGTGTGTGTATGTGTGTGTGTGGTGGTGTGTGTGTGTGTGTGTGTGTGTGTGTGTGTGTGTGTGTGTGTGCGCGCGCGTGCGCGTGTGTGTGTGTTGTGTGAGTTTGTTTTCCCTCATATAAACATAACACGCATAACATCTTGCACCCACGTAAAATCCCATCACCAACTTTCGCAGAAAGCCAGTTTGGCCGTTGGTTGGATGAATCCTTACACATAGCACGCAGCTGAAGAAAACTGAAAGAATGAAGGAAGTAAAGAAATTAGAGTGAACGATATTGACTGAAAAGACAAGCGGAAAGAGACTGAATGAAGCCCGGCAGGCAGATGTTTAGTCGGCACTAACCAGGTATGCAGCCTGTTTTGCGTACTCGAGAGTGTTATTAATGTCAGCGCCTAGAACCTTGGCAAGGCCTTAATAAATCTTTGTTTATTATCATATGTTGTAAACAAACGGACATTTTACAAGGGAAACAGAGAGCTAGAAAAATAACATCACTTATAGTATAGCGTAAAACCAAAACCAGGAGTGTTTTCAAGAGACCACAAGAGCCCTCAAGAATATAGCGGTTTTTTGGCGCCACCCCCCCCTCCTCCCCCTTACACCCCCCCCCCCCCTTACAACCCACCCCCCCCCCCACCGCCCCCCGCCCACCTCGCGCTTCCATTCAGACCACCGCCGTATGGATCTTCGCCAAAACGTAAAGATTCGTCTGGTGGGGACACTTTGCATCTGTTCCCTATCAATTCTGTTGAAATTGTTTCGGTGAGTGTTTGGGTAATGTATGCTTACAGACAACAAACAAATCAACAGACCCAGGGAAAAAGATGCAGTCTTTTGTTGAAAAAAAAACATGTTCATTAAGTAGCTGTTGACTTAAGAAGATGAGCTTTCATTATCACTATGAGAGGTCACACTACAAATCCCATATCCATAAGTATCTATCATCTGTCTGTCTAACTATCTATCATATCTAATTATCTACCTATCGTTCTATTTATATACTACTATCTTTTCCATTGTCTATTCTGCCTCTCTGTCTGTCTGTCTGTCTGCCTCTGTCTATCTGTTCTGCTTGCCATGTCTTTATCAATCACACAATTACTTGAAGAGGAGTCCCAGTAGCAGTGGTAAGATATCTGTTTTTGAAAAAAGGCACGCCTTAAGACGCCCACCATGCCCAAAGTTGCGGGTTTGAAACCTGCAGCGCCATCACCCATTTACTTGAAGAGGTGTCCCGTTAGCATGGGTAAGATATCTGTTTGAAAAAAGCACGCCTTAAGACGCCCACCCATCCAAAAGGTATGCGGTTGAATCCTGCAGCGCCAGAAAATAAAAATTGGGCAGTAGAAGGGCAACTGGGAGTCATGATCCTGGATGCGGCCCAGGCACCGCTTAGAGTGCAAGGAATAAGGTCCGAAACACTAGTTGGGGGGGGGGTGGGGGGGTGGGGGGTGGGGGGCGGGGTGGGGGGGGGGGGGGGTGGGGGGGGGTGGTCTTCTCTGAAGACCTGCTGTCAAGCTCTCTACCATAGAGTTTCTTCCTACTAGTACACAGTGTTAACCATTGACTATCCAGGAATATAGCGGAGAGTTCAGGAAAGACGGATGACACAGGGAAAGACTACTACTTACAGCTCTGTGGCAGGCTCACCACACCTTGCTCTCTGTCAAACATGCTTAGCTAGTCCGAGGGCGAAATCTTCCTCTTTCACAGCGGCGATGACTGCCTAAAACCTACAGAACATGAGTACTCTTGGATTTGTCAGACCAGAAGGGAGGTCCCCGGGCGACCTCTGGCTTGTGTAGAACACGCCACTATGAATTTGGGAAGCAATCCAAGGAGCAGGGCAGGAAACATGACTCTCGACGTGGGTGTGGCTCGATCTGGCAAATGCCATAAGGATCAGTTCCACACAAGATGATTCAACTGGCCCCGAGATGTATCATCTCCCAAAACTAACATCAGAGAATGCTGAGGAAGTATTTCCATGTCTCTTAATGAATTCTCTACAAAAGATACACAACAGACTGAACAATCTGGAAATCGGTAAAGCATCGGTGTGTAATTTCTCCAATTGTCAACCTCGGTAATGTCAGTGAGAAGGACTAGCTGCACAGGCCCAACACTCTCCACAGCTTGCTTACGATCGCATTCATATATCATGACAGTCGTCCCATCAAACCACAAGTAAAGTCATAACTTATAACAACACATGTTCATAGAACGAAAACATCAATGCAACTGTATGCCAAATAAAAAAAACTTCTCTCTTTCTGAACTTCACAAAATCATTTATCTAAAACATCATTAACTAACCCGTGTATTAAATAGATTTCTACTTTACCTGGCCAGGTGTTCTTAACTATTCACGAATCACTGTCTCTTTTCTGTTTTCCCTTTTTTTTTTTTTCTTTCACTGTCACATTCACAACGCGTCCCAACTGCTGCAGCTGGTGTTTGGTCTGCTTGCAACCGGTCAAGCCGGACTGCTGGCGTATGGTCAGGCAGGAACTGCCGAAGAAAGTGGCGCTGACCAAGTACAGGTCGAACCCCAGTGATGAAAGAACAGTGACTATCAACATCGATCGTTCCCTAAGTCTATCCTTCCTGCATTAACGCATTGCACTCTCCTCTCTCTCTCTTCTTCGAGTCAGCTCCGTTAGTTCAAATGGACATGGTTGCTTTATCTATTGCTTTTTCTTTTCTTATCTTTTTCTTCTTCATTAATAGCAACTCTCTCACTCTCCACATCCTCTCCTCAGTTCCTTCCTCTGCAACCTATCTCATGCATAATCCTCATACTTGGTTCTCTTCACTCCTCCCCCTCATCACTCTGCTTTTCTCTCAAGCAGACCTAGAACCTCCCCTCTCTCTCTCTCTGTTCGTTCTCCTCCCGCCCCTCGTTCTCCGTTTCTCTTCACTCCTCCCTCCTTCCTGTAGGCGAGAGCCTACTTCCCCGAACTTCTCCCTCACTCTCTCTGTCTGTTTCCGTTTTCCCACCTATTCTCTCTCTCTCCCTCACGCATTCCTTTAATTCGTTCCGATCTGTCCAAAAGGGCGAGTACCATTGGGTCAGTATTTACCGCCCTGACACCCGAAGTTATCTCCCTCTAATTCCATTTGGATATTCAAATCATGACAGTAACGCTGACACGCCTTACCTCTGTGGTGGTCTACTGGTCCATTTAATTGATTAGCTAGATTTCATCACCCCCCACCACACACTACCTTCCCCCCTTTCCTACTTAACTGGTGCCGTTTGTGGCTTAAGTCGTGGACACTGGTCAGTGTAATTGGCCAGCTGAGTCTGGGTGGGCGCCACGACGTCTGATTTAACAATGACGCTGGTTTCCGACATAAGTGGCCAGATGAGTCTGATCCCGGCGCTACACTCCGGCTCGCTAGACCATCGAGGCGTCGGTCAAAAAACGGCTTAGTCAGTTCAGGGTTGGATCGTACCGTCTCCAGAAAGCCCCTCCACTAAGCTTAAATGGACGGATCCGAACCATGGGGGCCCAGGTCCTACGTGACGCGCTTGAAAGTTTGCGTTAGAGCTTAGTCCAACTGGCTTGGTGGCGATGACCACGAATTTGGTTGGAGTATTTTTGACCGTGACAATTTCCCCTTGCAAAAGACCATGATCCGCATTGGCTCAAAACAACAGGGTACAAAAAACAACAACCGAATTTTGGCTGACACACAGCCCACACAGAGCAAAGTTTAAAAATACTTTACCAACCTACGGTTTATAAATAATAAAATAAATCATCAGTGGGTACCATCCAATGATTTATCATGACGTGCGCCTGCGTTGCGTTATTTCGACTCATTTTATAACGACCTCTGTGCCACCTATGCAATTCCCCTACTGCGCATTGCCACATCTTCTCTTCACATTGCCTATGAAATCACAATGAAGTATGAATCACTATCCAAGACACCTTCACTGAGGAAATCTCCATCCTCCTCATTGCAATTAATGCATTACTACACAAGCGGCTGTATGCTCAAGCATAACTACATTTACTGAAACAAATCTCAACAAAGAAAATATAATCAGTCTCACACAGAAAATATGGACCATAGCCAACTGGGAATGAACGCCCCACCAATCAACATAACTGTAATCAACACATATTTCACAAACACCCCGATATGACTGACTTTCTCTGAGTTGCAGCTTGCTCAGACACACGGACCTTAAATGTCAGCTCCGACATTCTGTCGACCTGGGATGTATGCACTCGATACCTGTAGTGCTGCCATTGCATTGCCCAACGCTAGACTCCTGCTGATATTTTCAACTGCGCCTGCCAGCAGGAATTTGAGTGGTTGATGATACCGTCTCGATCACGAACTCATTCCCATACAAGTATTTTTGTGGAAACTACTGCACTGCAACGGCCCAACACGACCGCTAAACACTCCTTCTCCGCACCGTTGCGTACCCCGTCTTCACAACTTTGACCACTTCCTGCAGGCATATCTCACAGGAAACTCGACCCCTATTCATGCTCCTGTACCAATACTGCACCTATCCCACCCAGCCTGATGCAACTGTCCGCAACAAAATGGTTTGGACATATCTGGTATGCTTCAAGATGGACGGGAACCTAGTCTTTTCCAAACACCGGTCTGCAGTGCTGCTCGCAGCGTCTGACCACGTCACCACTGCCGGTTTCCCTGCCTATGACCAAACACTGAGAGGACACGTGATTGCAGCAAAGTTTTTGGACAAACTCCCTAAAGAACCTCAATAAAAACCTAGCAGACTCCTGACTTGGTTTCTGTTTTGGCTCTTCGGTCTCTCTGAATTCATCATCTTCTCCACCTTTTCCCTTTCTGGCTGCTTTGTGTCGCCTCCGACAACAAAACCTAGGAACTCCAGGCTTTGGAAAAACCAACCTGGCACTTTGTTGGTCTGGCTGTGGAGATTGGCCTGTCTCAACCACTCTAAAACTGCTCCTAGCTCTGCCTCATATGCTCCTCCCATGTCTCGATGCTATCAGAATGTCCATCCATGAAATTCACGACACCTTCCAATCCCGTCAATACTATCTCATCATTCGAGAGAAGACTGGCAGGTGGCGTTGACCATCCCAAAAAGGGAGTACTCGCCACTGTATAGCCCCATAGGAGTTGGAGAATGCTGTGACTTCCTTTGATCCTCACTCGGGGCTATTTGCCAGTAACCCTTTGCTCAGATCTATCCCTGGTGAAATACGGCTCTTACTTGTGGAGCGATCTGAGCGAACAGGACTTCCATGTTGGTATGACCTCTGCATCGGATCTTGGTTACACTGTTCAGGACGTCTAAATACAACGTCGACCACAGAATCGAGATGCTCACCTGACTATTTTCCTTACTAAGACACGGGTGCACTATAGATGTTGGACGGTTCAATCACCCCCAGGGTTCCAACATCTTTTCTACCTCCTCCTCGTCACTTGCTTGGTGCATATGGGATCGGTAGTCTTTCACATGTACGGGTTTCTGTTGATGTCAACTCCACCGTACAACGTCTCTAGAGTAGTCCTCCAGGTTTATCATCAGGGACGGCCCTCCCTGTTCTATGAGCCCACTAACTTCCTCCTGTCTCCTACGTTAAGCCCTGAGGTTAACAGTGACACATCCCTGTATGAGACCTCTTCTCCTGGAAACACAGGCAACAAAAATCTCCCCTTCTTCTGCTGGGTCTTCCTTCACTCCATCAATGATTGCTGGCTGCGCCTATGTGCTGAGTCTCACGCTGAATATATTTGCGGAGTAGATTTGCATGAAAAGTTTGATTACCCATTCAACATCGATTCGGTAGTCCGATCTACCTTAACAGATGATGGTGAAGGGTCCCTTCCAATGCATCAGCAGCTTGTTGTGAATCCGTGGGAAGCAGTAACAGACTTGAATCCCCACCTTGAGGAATTGCTTCCTCACCTCTGTCATACTGCTGCATCGGACGACGATCCTACCTCCTGCCAAACTCTCCCTTGCGGACCTTACATGTTCCCTCCGAGCCTATTGCGTAAGTCCACCCAACAATACGATCAGTGGTTTATGACTTCTTCGGACATCCTGTTTCTCCGACCACAAAGCTCTTTGAGAATGCCACCCCGGTCCCCGAACTTCCGCAGGGGCGGCGATACAGCAGCAGCTTCAAATGGCAAAAGCCTGATCTGTTCCTGAGGGGCTTCCCTGTAGGCGAAACAGTGCCGGCTGGACATGTAGACGGTCCCAATCTGCTGGCCTTTCCTCACATAGAGCTTCTTTAAGATCCCTTCAGCACAGACCATTGAATCACTCCACCAAGCCATTGCATTGTGGGTGGGTAATGGGGTAGTGGAGCAGCTAGTGTGATCCCTATCACCTGTTGACCTCCTTCATCACGCCCAGAGGTGAACTGTGACCCACCCTGTCACTGAGGAATTTGTGCAGGCACCCCTACGCGAGAAAAGATGTCTTACCTCCCTTCAGATCTACCTGTTAGCCGTACTACGCCTTTTCAAAGCAACCGCATTCTGGGTATCTGTCGCGTAGTCCCCCAGCGTCAACACATACCTGTGCCCACCCTGTGAACAGGGCGCGATTGGGCCAATCCAGATCAACAATCACTCTCCTGAACGGTGTGAGTCAATTAAAGGGGATGTTTAAGAGGAGCCTTCCTCTTCACACTCTTGTGGCTGAACCTTTGTCACACGTCACATGACAAAATTCAAAACGCTTGATGTCTGGCCATTGCTCCGGGCCAATGAAATCATCGAAGATTCGTCAGCAGTTATTGCTGGTGCTCGAGATGACCCGCCAGAAGCGACTCGTGACCCACTGACATGACAGAGTCACGATAATCCTGCTGGTACCTCTAACTGAGGTGGTCACCTACCTAGTCTTCCCCCCGTGGTGAACACTCGGTACAACATCCCGCCTTTCACAGAAATCTGGTCTCCACCTCCTCTAACCTCACCAGATTCTCTCCAACCCTCTTGGCCAACTCCCCAAGACCTTCAACGAGCGAAGGGTCTTGTTCCTGCGATCTGCCCTATAAACACATCAGCGACACATCTATGCCTGAATTCTTGCCGGAACGACTAACGTTTATCAACCATTTCCCTCCTTCTTGGCTCCGTGGTTTGAACCCGCTGCCCCTGAATGTCAGCAACAACTCAGGATCCCCTGGATCCCTTGCACCTGGAATATTCCGAATGATCAAAACGTGAAGGGGTTCTCCAACACCAACGCAGACACTCGACTGAAAAGTAAGGGTTAACGTACTTCTATCTTATCAACTGAGAAACTCCCTCACAGTGCCGATCGATAAGAGTACAGGTCTGGATTTGCCATGTCAATCCCCTTATCGTCCAGCGTTTGTTACGTACTACCCCCGTCTTGAACCAACCAGTGGTCACGTAACCTTTCCACCCTCTGCTGGCCAATCACCCTTCTTCCCTGTGTAACGAAACCAACTCAGCCTAGTGCCCTCCATCCCAGACAACGGACTGCTGACCAGTGCTAGCCATAGGCTGCACTCCACCCTCTTCAGACTGAATCCCTTTTGGTCCCACTGCTGGTACGTTTCTTGACGACCCTTATCCACCTTTGCAAGGCTGCTGCCTTCTGGAACCTCATGCGACAATCCTCGCCACAGTGTCCCTCTTGAGACAAATGAAACACCTAATGTCCCTTTGCCCTCCCTTCCTGCCCCACCACAAGGGTTTGCAGACTTTGCAGAACAACTCCCCTGGGTCTCCTTGCTAACTCTTCTCCACCTGTGCCTGGCACCTGTTTCTCCTGCACCTAGTGCCCAAACGTGCCAATCTATACACCTCTGCGAACTTCAACAACTCTCCAGCTGTCTCTGGCTGGCCTCTCTTTTTTTTTTCCAAATGTAATGGTTAACTCAGGGCCGCAACCTAACAAAATCGGTTCCTTCATAACTAGCTCTATTCAATTCACGAACTCCTTCTTCGAACCGCTCAACTCTAACCATTTATCAAAATAGTGATTCAAACGTGCACCAACTGAAATGTACGGTTTCACCTGCTTGCCAATCTAGCAGAACGAAATTTCTTATTTCTGAATCCTTCTCGTGAGGTCAAATCCCTTCATTAATGAATCCTTCACAGCGCCGAAATCAGACTGTTTGTTCTGCTGGTAAACGCAGTGAAATTTTTAATGCCTTACACCGTCAGTAACCCTGACAAAATGACTGCCCACCCCATTCTTGAAGGCCAACCCTGACTGGTCGCAAACGTTTCGGGAAAACGACTGATGTATGCATCCAATCTAATCGTTCCTTCAGAGAAATTTGCAACTTTGGGTCGGGAGCATAGCTGGCGCACTAGAGTCACTGGAGACTGAACTCCCATCCTCGGTGGTCTCCCTTTGTATCTCACCATTTCTAACTCTAATTGAATCCTTAGCGCTTCGCTAGCCTGATTATGCCCTGAAGCCTTAATCTTTCTGTTTCCAGCTCTGGCGCTAGCTTTAGTCCTTTCCCTGCTCGCTATTTCTGGCCTGCGACGCGTCGTCTCTCCGCGCGTTCATCTCTTTCGCATCTTTTGTGTGGTTTTCAACGAAGTAGCACGCAACTCATCTCCTGATAACCTATATCAACGAGCGACGCTCACAAGTGTTCAATAGGGGTGGTTTCCTGTTTCTTCCGCCATAATATCCTTTTTTTTTTTTATTTTTTTTTTTTTCTTTTGAACAAGATTTTATAACAACGACAGCCAAACTGGAGGTGTTACCGACACAAGTGACGTAATAGCACAATCCAATGAATGATAATATTAGCTTGGGCAACGTAGTTTAGTTTTTATAAGATCCCAGCGCCCTGACCCAACTATGAGAGCGTAGAATTATAGGCAATCTTGCGAAAAAAAGTACTCTGGGGCTAGAAAATGCCAAAGCCTAGTATTAACTATCTTGGAAGCAAATGCCTAAGCCTAGTATATAACTAATCTTGGGAACATACAGTAAGATCAACCCCGTTGTCTTAGGAATTACAATACTTGAAATCCCACCCAGCTACCACTCTGAAAGTTGAACAAAAAAAGATATATGGGCCCGAATAAGTCCTGGCAGCTCGCCATAAATTGTTCAACCTCGGTGTAATGTCTTAGTGGAGGAACGGACTAGCGCGCAAGCCCAAACACACTCACAGCTTGCTTACGACTCATTCATATTCATGCATTTCGTCACATCAAAACCACTAGTAAAGTCTATAACATTTACTACACATGTACAATAGAACGAAACATCAATGCATATGGATCTAATAAAATAAAACATTCATCTCTTTCCTGAACTTCATCACAAAACATTTATCTAAAACATCATAACCTAACCCGGGTATAAATAGATTTCTACTTTACCGGCCAGGTGATCTTACTATTCACGAATCACTGTCCGTCTTATTTCTTTTTCTTTCCCTTTTTTTTTTTCTTTCCACTGGTCACTTTCACAACGCTCCAACTGCTGGCGCTGGTGTTGGACTGCTTGCACCGTCAAGCCGGACTGCTGGCCGTTGGTCCAGGCTTTGTCACGAGCCGATGAAAGTTGGCGCTGGCCAAGTACGAGGTCGAATCCACCAGTGAGGATAGACAGTGACTATCAACATCGATCTGTGTTCTCCTTTCTTCTTTTTCTTCTGCATTAAACGCTATTGCACTCTCTCTCTCACTTTCTAGTCTTGCTCTATATCAAAATGGACATGGTTGCTTTTCTTTTCCTTTTTTCTTTTCTTTGCTTTTCTTCTTCATTAATTAGCAACTCTCTCACTCGTCCCCACCCCCTCTCATCTCTCCTCATCCCTTCCTCTGCAGACTATCTCATGCTAATCTCTCCAACTGGTTCTCTTCTCCTCCTCCCCTTCATCTCTCTCTGTTTTCTCTCAACAGAACCTAGAACCTCTCCCTCTCACCTCTCTGTTCGTGGTCTCCCCCTCGTTCTCCCGTTCTCTCACTCTCGCCTGCCTCCTGAGGCGAGAGCCTACTCCCCGAACATCTCCCTCTCACTTCTCTGTCTGTTCGTTTTCCTCCTTTTTTCTCCTCTCTCTCCCTCACGCCTTCCTTTATTCGTTCCGATCTGTCCAAAAAGTGCGGAGTCCCTTTTGGTCGTATTTTTACCGCCCTGACCCCCGAAGTTATCTCCCTCTAATTCCTTTGGAATTCAATCATGACAGTCACGCCGACACGCCTTACTCTCTGTGGTGGTCAACGGGTTTCATTTAATTGTTAGCTAGATTTCACCCCCACCCCACTACCTTCCCCCCCTTTTCCCACTTACTGGTGCCGTGTGGCTTAAGTCGTGGACACTGGTCAGTGTAAATTGGCCAGCTGAGTCTGGGTGGGCGCCACGACGTCTGATTAACAATGACGTGGTTCCACAAAGTGGCAGATGAGTCTGAGCCCCGGGGCTACGATCGTCTCGCTTGACATCGAGGCGTCGGTCAAAAAGGCTTAGTCAGTCTGGGTGGATCGTACCGTCTCCATGAAGCCTCTCCATAAGCTTAATTGGACGGATCCGAACCATGGGCCCGGTCTACGTGACGCCTAGATGTTTGCGTTAGAGCTTAAGTCCAACTGGGCTGGTGGCGATTGACCACGATTTGGTTGGGGTTTATTTTGACCGTGACACCAATATTGCTTGTTTGGCTATGTAGGTCATCTTGAACGCTGACATGAGTTGTACAGGTCCAGCAGATCTCGGGAATGGAAACCAAATGTCCCCTCTAACGTTCCTCATGGATTATGACAGTGCTTTTCACCAAGGAAGACAGACACGCAAAATACTAAAGGAGTTTTGACCCAATTAGTTGCTTCATCCAGGATGAATTTGAGCCAAAGAAATCACGAAGCTTCTCCTGCGGAAAGGAAAAATAGCAGAAAACAGTGAAGTTCATATATCGTACCAGAAGAACCAGTCAAGAACCTTTGGAGGTTGTTATGATGACTCCTTGAAAGACACAAAGAGGGGAGAAGAAACCAAGCAAATGGCAGAACCCAAACCCCGGGAGATAGTAGCCAGTGTGGGCTAACTGGCAAGTACAAGGTCTGGTGTTTGCAGTTCATGTGTTCCCGTTGCTTTTGCGGCCTCTTCTGACATATGATATCACATAGCAGTGGAATCAAATGAGGCCAAAAACAACAAGATAAAGTAGGGAAGATGTGGTTTCCCC
>CM031615.1:12463941-12509557 GCA_018398815.1 Conus ventricosus
GCGGGTTTGATCCTGGCAGCGCCATCACACATTTACTTGAAGAGGTGTCCCGTTAGCAGTGGGGTAAGATATCTGTTTGAAAAAAGGCACGCCTTAAGACGCCCACCCATCCAAAATTTTGCGGGGTTGAATCCTGGCAGCGCCAGAAAATAAAAATTGGCAGTAGAAGGGCATCTGGAGTCATGACCTGGATGCGGCCCAGCCCCCTTAGAGTGCAAGGAGTTAAGGTCCGAAACACTTGTTGGGGGGGGGGGGGGGGGGGGGGTGTCTTCTCTGAAGACTGCTGTCAAGCTCTCCATAGAGTTTCTTCCTACTGACACATGGTTAGACCATTGACTTCGGGAATATTGCGGAAGACGTCTGGAAAAGACCGGATGACATGGGAAAGATTTAGACTTACAGGCTCTGTGGGCTGGCTCACCACCTTGCTCTTGTCAAACTTGCTACTAGTCGAGGGCGAAATCTTCTCTGTCACAGCGGCGAGAGACTGACTAAATACCTGACAGAAAATGAGTACTTGGATTTGTCAGTCCAGAAGGGAGGCACCCCGGGCGTCTCTGGCTGTGTAGAACATGCCACTATGATTTGGGAAGCAATCCAAGGAGCTAGGGCAGAGAAACATGACCTCGTCGTGGTGTGGCTCGATCTGGCAAATGCATATGGATCAGTTCCACACAAGATGATTCAACTGGCCCTCGAGATGTATCATATCCCAAACAAATCAGAGAAATGCTGAGGAAGTATTTCCATGTCTTCTTAATGAGATTCTCTACAAAAGAATACACAACAGACTGGATCAATCTGGAAATCGGTTAAAGCAGTGGGTTGTGTAATTTCTCCAATTGTCAACCTCGGTGTAATGTCAGTGGAGGAAGGACTAGCGCACAGCCCAAACACACTCACAGCTTGCTTACGATCTCATTCATATATCATGCATTCGTCACATCAAACCACTAGTAAAGTCTATAACTTTACTACACATGTTCTAGAACGAAACATCAATGCATATGGATCAAATAAAATAAAACATTCTCTCTTTCCTGAACTTCACAAAATCATTTATCTAAAACATCATTAACTAACCCGGGTATAATAGATTTCTACTTTACCTGGCCAGGTGATCTTAACTATTCACGAATCACTGTCTCTTTTTCTTTTCCCTTTTTTTTTTTCTTTCACTGTCACTTTCACAACGCGTCACAACTGCTGGCGCTGGTGTTGGTCTGCTTGCACCGGTCAAGCCGGACTGCTGGCGTTGGTCAGGCTGGACTGCGATGAAAGTGGCGCTGGCCAAGTACGAGGTCGAACCCCAGTGAGGATAGAACAGTGACTATCAACATCGATCTGTTTCTCCTTTCTTTCTTCCTGCATTAACGCATTGCACTCTCTCTCTCTCTCTTCTAGTCTGCTCTTATCAAATGGACATGGTTGCTTTTCTCTTTCTTTTTTCTTTTCTTTCTTTTCTTCTTCATTAATTAGCAACTCTCTCTCTCTCCACATCTCTCCTCAGTCCTTCCTCTGCAGGACTATCTCATGCTAATCTCTCAACTTGGTTCTCTTCTCTTCCTCCCCTCATCTCTCTGCTTTCTCTCAAGCAGACCTAGAACCTCTCCCTCTCTCTCTCTCTGTTCGTTCTCCCCTCGTTCTCCCGTTCTCTCACTCTCCCTGCCTTCCTGTAGGCGAGAGCCTACTTCCCGAACTTCTCCCTCTCTCTTCTGTCTGTTCGTTTTCCTCCTTTTCTCTCTCTCTCCCTCACGCATTCCTTTATTCGTTCCGATCTGTCCAAAAAGGGGAGTACCATTGGTCAGTATTTTTACCGCCCTGACACCCGAAGTTATCTCCCTCTAATTCCATTGGATATTCAAATCATGACAGTCACGCTGACACGCCTTACTCTCTGTGGTGGTCAACTGGTCATTTAATTGATTAGCTAGATTTCACCCCCACCACACACTACCTTCCCCTTTCTACTTAACTGGTGCCGTGTGGCTTAAGTCGTGGAACTGGTCAGTGTAAATTGGCCAGCTGGTCTGGGTGGGCGCCCGACGTCTGATTAACAATGACGCTGGTTCCACAAAGTGGCCAGATGAGTCTGAGCCCGGCGCTACGACTCGTCTCGCTAGACATCGAGGCGTCGGTCAAAACGGCTTAGTCAGTCTGGGTGGATCGTACCGTCTCCATGAAGCCTCTCCACTAAGCTTAATTGGACGGATCCGAACCATGGGCCCGGTCTACGTGACGCCTAGAATGTTGCGTTAGAGCTTAAGTCCAACTGGGCTGGTGGCGATTGACCACGAATTTGGTTGGGGTTATTTTTGACCGTGACAATTTCCCCTTGCAAAAGACCATGCTCCGCATTGTCTCAAAACAACGGTACAAAAAACAACAACCGAATTTGCTGACACACAGCCACACGTGCAAAGTTTGAAAATACTTTACAACCAACGGTTTATAAATTATAAAATATATCATCAGTGGGTACCACTCCAATGAGTTATCATTGACGTGCGCTCTTGCGTTATTTCGACTCATTTTATAACGACCTCTGTGCGCACCTATGCAATTCCCCTACTTGCGGATTTGCCACATCTTCTCTTCACAATTCCTATGAAAAGCACAATGTAGTATGATCACGATCCATGACACTTCACTGAGGAATCTCCATCCTCACTCATTGCAATTAATGCATTACTACACAAGCGGCTGTATGCTCCAAGCATAACTACATTTACATGAACAAATCTCACAAAGAAAATATAAACAGTCTCACACAGAAAATATGGACCATAGCCAACTGGGAATGAACCCCATCCAATCAACATAACTGTAATCAACACATATTATCAACAAAGCACCCCGGATATGACTGACTTTCTCTGAGTTGCAGCTTGCTAGACTACACGACTTAAATAGTCAGCTCCGACATTCTGTCGACCTGGGATGTACTGCACTCGATACCTGTAGGGCTGCAGTGCCATTGCCCAACGCAGAACTCTGCTGTTTTTCAACTGCGCCTCCTGCAGGAATTTGAGTGGTTGATGATCCGTCTCGATCACGAACTCTTTCCCATACAAGTATTTGTGGAACTTCTGCACGGCCCACACGACCGCTAAACACTCCTTCTCAACCGTTGCGTACCCTCTTCACACTTTGTCAACTTCCTGCTGGCATATCTCACAGGAAACTCGACCCCTTCATGCTCCTGTAACAATACTGCACCTATCCCACCGCCTGATGCATCTGTCCGCAACAAAAATGGTTTGGACATATCTGGTAGCTTCAAGATGGGACGGGAACCTAGTCTTTCCAACACCGTCTGCAGTGCTTGCTCTGCAGCGTTGACCACTCGACACTGCCGGTTTCCCTGCCTTGACCAAATCACTGAGAGGACTCGTGATTGCAGCAAAGTTTGGGACAAACTCCCTATAGAACCCAATAAACCTAGCAGACTCCTGACTTCTGTTTGGTCTTCGGTCTCTCTGAATTCATCATCTTCTCCACCTTTCCCTTTCTGGCTGCTTTGTGTCGCCTCCGACAACAAAACCTAGGAAACTCCAGGCTTGGAAAACCAACCTGGCACTTTGTTGGTCTGGCTGTGAGATTGGCCTGTCTCAACCTCTCTAAAACTGCTCCTAGCTGCCTCATATGCTCCTCCCATGTCTCGGATGCTATCAGAATGTCATCCATGAAATTCACGCACCTTCCAATCCCGTCAATAGCTTCCTCATCATTCGAGAGAAGACTGCAGGTGCGTTGACCATCCCAAAAGGGAGTACTCGCCACTGGTATAGCCCCATAGGAGTGGAGAATGCTGTGACTTCCTTTGAGTCCTCACTCAGGGCTATTTGCCAGTAACCCTTGCTCAGATCTATCCTGGTGAAATACTGGCTCTTACTTGTGGCGATCTGAGCGAACAGGTCTTCCATGTTTGGTATGACCTCTGCATCGACCTGGTGACACTGTTCAGACGTCTATAGTCGACACAGAATCGATGCTCACCTGACTTTTTCCTTACTAAGACGACGGGTGCACTATATGATGATTTGGACGGTTCAATCACCCCAAGGTCCAACATCTTTTTTACCTCCTCCTCGATCACTTGCTTGGTGGCATATGGGATCGGGTAGGCTTTCACATGTACGGGTTTCTGTGATGTCAACTCCACCGTACACGTCTCTAGAGTTGTCCTGCCTGGTTTATCAGTCAGGGACGCCCTATACTGTTCTAGGAGCCCACTAACTTCCTCTGTCTCCTACTGTCTAGCCTTCATACAGTGAACATCCTGTATGACTCTTCTCCTGGAAACTCAGGCAACAAAATCTCCCCTTCTTCTGCTGGGTCTCCTTCACCTCCATCAATGATTGCTGCTGCGCCTATGTGCTGAGTCTCACGCTGAATATATTTGCGGAGTAGAATTTGCATGGAAAGTTTTGATTTCCCATTCACATCGATTCGGTAGTCCTGATCTACCTTTTCAATGATGGTGAAGGTCCCTTCCAATGCATCAGCAGCTTGTTTGTGATCCGTGGGAAGCAGTACAGGACTTGATCTCCCACCTTGAGGAATTGCTTCTCACCTTCCTGTCATACTGCTTCTTCTGGACGACCCTAGCCTCCTGCAAACTCTCCCTTGCGACCTTACATGTCTCCTCGAGCCTATTGCGTAAGTCCACCACATACTGATATGTGGTTTTGACTTCTTCGGATCCTGTTCTCCGGACCACAGCTCTTTGAGAATGCACACCGGTCCCCGAACTGTCCGCCCATACAGCAGCTCAAATGGCGAAAAGCCTGTGCTTTCCTGAGGGGCTTCCTGTAGGCGAAACAGTGCCGCTGGAATGTAGCGGTCCCAATCTGCTGGCCTTTCCTCACAGAGCTTCTTTAAGATGCCCTTCAGCACACCATTGAATCTCTCCACCAAGCCATTGCATTGTGGGTGGTATGGGGGTAGTGAGCAGCTGTGTGATCCCTAGCAGCCTGTTGACCTCCTTCATCACGCCTGAGGTGAACTGTGACCCCTGTCACTGAGAATTTGTGCTGGCACCCCTACGCGAGAAAGATGTCTACCAGCCCTTCAGCGACCTGTTGCGTATCTACGCCTTTCAATGCAACCGCTTCTGGGTATCTGGTCGCGTAGTCCACCAGCGTCAACACATACCTGTGCCACCTTTGGAACAGGGCGCGATTGGGCCAATCAGATCAACAGCCACTCTCCTGAACGGTGTGTCAATTAAAGGGGGATGTTTAAGAGGAGCCTTCCTCTTCACCCTCTTGTGGCTGACCTTTGACACACGTCACATGACATGCAGAAACGCTTGATGTCTGCCATTGCTCCTGGCCAATGAAAATCATCGAAGATTCGGTCAGCTGTTTTGCTGGTGCCGAGATGACCCGCCATGAGCGACTCGTGACCCACTGACATGACAGTGTCACGATAACCTGCTGGTACCTCTAACTGAGTGGTCACCTTACTGTCTTCCCTTGGTGAACACTCGGTACAACAGCCCGCCTTTCACAAGAAACTCTGTCTCACCTCCTCTAACCTCCTGTTTCTCTCCACCCTCTGCCAACTCCCAAGACTTCACGAGCGAAGGGTCTTGTTCCTGCGCTGCCCTAAACTCATCAGGCGACACATCTATGCCTGACTTCCTTGCCGGAACGACTAACGGTTTATCAACCTTTCCCTCCTTCTTGCTCCGTGTTTGAACCGCTGCCCTGTAGCAGTCAACAACTCAGGATCCCCTGGATCCCTTGCACCTGGAATATTCCCGATGATCAAATCGTGAAGGGGTTTCTCCATCACCAACGCGACAACTCGCCTAGAGAAGTAAGGGGGTACGTACTTCTATCTTAGCAACTGGAAACTCCCTCACAGTGCCATCGATTAGAGTACAGGTTGGATTTGCCCTGTCAAATCCCTCTTATCGACCAGCGTTGTTCGTACTACCCGCATGAACAACCAGTGTCTCGTAACACTTTCACCCTCTGCTGGCCAATCCACCCTTCTTCCACTGGTAACGAACCACTCAGCCTAGTGCCCTCCATCCTGACACTGACTGCTGTCCAGTGCTAGCCATAGGCTGCACTCCACCCTCTTCAGACTGAATCCCTTTTGGTCCACTGCTGGTCGTTTCCCTTGACGACCCTTATCCACCTCTTGCAAGGCTGCTGCCTTCTGGAACCTCATGCGGACATCCCTCGCCACATGTCCCTTCTTGTGACAAATGAAACACCTAATGTCCCTTTGCCCTTCCTTCTGCCCACCACTGGGTTTGCAGACTTTGCAGAAAACTCCCCTGGTCTCCTTGCACTCTTCTCACCTGTGCCTGGCACCTGTTTCTCCTGCACCTTAGTGCCCAAACGTGCCTCCTATACACCTCTGCGAACTTCAACAACTCTCCTGCTGTCTCTGGCTGCCTCTCTTTCAAATGTATGGTTAACTCAGGGCCGCAACCTGACAAAATCTGTTCCTTCATAACTAGCTCTTTCAATTCAGCGAACTCCTTCTTCGTACCGCTAACTCTAACCATTTATCAAAATAGTGATCTAAACGTGCACCAAATGAATGTACGTTTCACTGCTTGCAATCTAGCTGAACGAAATTTCTTTCTGATCCTTCCTCTGTGAGGTCAAATCCCTTCATTAATGATTCCTTCACAGCGCCGAAATCAGACTGTTGTTCTGCTGGTAACGCAGTGAAAATTTGTAATGCCTTACCCGTCAGTAACGCTGACAAATGACTGCCCACTCTTCTGAAGGCCAACCCTGACTGGTCGCAAACGTTTCGAAACGACTGATGTATGCATCAATCGAATCGGTTCCTTCAGAGAATTTTGGCAACTTGGGTCGGGGAGCATAGCTGCGCACAGAGTCACTGGAGACTGAACTCCCATCCTCGGTGGTCTCCCTTTGTATTCTCACCTTTCTAACTCTAATTGAATCCTTAGCGCTTCGCTAGCCTGATTAGCCTGAATCCTTAATCTTTCTGTTTCCTGCTCTGCGCTAGCTTTAGTCTTTCCTGCTCTGCTATTTCTGCTGCGACGCGTCGTCTCTCCGCGCGTTCATCTCTTTCCATCTTTTGTTGGTTTTCAACGAATGCACGCAACTCATCTCCTGAGTAACCTAGATCACGAGCGACGCTCACAAGTTGTTCAATAGGGGTGTTCTTTCTTCCGCCATTATATCTCTTTTTTTTTTTTTTTTTTTTTTTTTTTTTGAACAAGATTTTATAACTACGACAGCCAAACTGGTGGTTACCGACACAAGTGACGTAATAGCACAATCCTATGAATGATAATATTAGCTTGGGACAACGTAGTTAGTTTTTATAAGACGCCCAGCGCCTGGACCCAACTATGAGAGCGAATTATAGGCAATCTGTGCGAAATAAGTATCTTGGGGCTGAAATGCCAAGCCTAGTATTAACTATCTTGGAAGCAATGCCAAGCCTAGTATTTAACTATCTTGGGAACATACAGTAAGACAACCCTTGTCTTAGGATTACAATACTTGAATCCCACCCAGCTTCCTCTCTGAGAAGTTGAACAATTATAATAAATGGGCCAGAATATCCTGGCAGGCTCGCAATAAATTGTCAACCTCGGTGTAATGTCAGTGGAGGAAGGACTAGCGCACAGCCCAAACACACTCACAGCTTGCTTACGATCTCATTCATATATCATGCATTCGTCACATCAAACCACTTAGTAAAGTCTATAACTTTACTACACATGTTCATAGAACGAAACATCAATGCATATGGATCAAATAAAATAAAACATTCTCTCTTTCCTGAACTTCACAAATCATTTATCTAAAACATCATTAACTAACCGGGTATAAATAGATTTCACTTTACTGGCCAGGTGATCTTAAACTATTCACGAATCACTGTCTCTTTTTCTTTTCCCTTTTTTTTTTTTCTTTCACTGTCACTTTCACAACGCTCACAACTGCTGGCGCTGGTGTTGGTCTGCTTGCACGGTCAAGCCGGACTGCTGGCGTTGGTCAGGCTGGACTGCCGATGAAAGTGGCGCTGGCCAAGTACGAGGTCGAACCCCAGTGGGATAGAACAGTGACTATCAACATCGATCTGTTCTCCTTTCTTTCTTCCTGCATTAACGCATTGCACTCTCTCTCTCTCTCTTTTTGTTGTTTCTTATCAAATGGACTGGTTGCTTTTCTTTTCTTTTTTCTTTTCTTTCTTTTCTTCTTCATTAATTAGCAACTCTCTCTCTCTCCAAACTCTCTCCTCAGTCCTTTCCTCTGCAGACTATCTCATGCTAATCTCTAATTTGGGTTTTCTCTTCTTCCTCCCTCATCTCTCTGCTTTTCTCTCAAGCGACCTAGAACCTCTCCCTCTCTCTCTCTCTGTTCGTTCTCCCCCTCGTTCTCCGTTTCCCCACTCTTGCCTTCCTGTAGGCGAGAGCCTACTTCCCCAAAACTTCCCCCTCTCTCTCTCTGTCTGTTCGTTTTCCTCCTTTTCTCTCTCTCTCCCTCACGCATTCCTTTATTCGTTCCGATCTGTCCAAAAAGGGGGGAGTACCATTGGTCAGTATTTTTACCGCCCTGACCCCCGAAGTTATCTCCCTCAAAATTTCCCATTGGATATTCAAATCATGACAGTCACGCCGACACGCCTTTACTCTCTGTGGTGGTCAACTGGTCTTTTAAATTGATTAGCTAGATTTCACCCCCCCCACACACTACCTTCCCCCTTTCCTACTTAACTGGTGCCGTGTGGCTTAAGTCGTGGACACTGGTCAGTGTAAATTGGCCAGCTGAGTCTGGGGGGGGCGCCACGACGTCTGATTAACAATGACGTTTGGTTCCACAAAGGGGCCAGATGAGTCTGAGCCCGGCGCTAAGACTCGTCTCGCTAGACATCGAGGCGTCGGTCAAAACGGCTTGTCAGTCTGGGTGGATCGTACCGTCTCCATGAAGCCTCTCCACTAAGTTTAAATTGGACGGATCCGAACCATGGGCCGGTCTAACGTGACGCCTAGAATGTTTGCGTTAGAGCTTAAGCCCAATGGGCTGGGGGGCGATTGACCACGAATTTGGTTGGGGTTTTTTTTGACCGTGACACCAATATTGCTTGTATTGGCTTTTGTAGGTCATCTTGAACGCTGACATGAGTTGTACAGGTCCAGCGATCTCGGGAATGGAAACCAATGTCCCCTCTAACGTTCCTCATGGATTATAGAACAGTGCTTTTCCCAAGGAAGACAGAAAAACGCAAAATACTAAAGGAGTTAGGACCAATTAGTTGCTTTCATCCAGGATGAATTTGAAGCCAAAGAAAAACACGAAGCTTCTCCCTGCGGAAAGGAAAAAAAAGCAGAAAACAGTGAAGTTCATTATCGTACCAGAAGAAACCAGTCAAGAACCTTTGGAGGTTGTATGATACTCCTTTAAAAGACACAAAGAGGGGAGAAGAAACCAAGCAAATGGCAGAACAAACCCGGGAGATAGTAGACCAGTGTGGGCCCAACTGGCAAGTTACAAGGTTGGGGGTTTGCAGTTCATGTGTCCCGTAGCTTTTGCGGCCTTTCTGACATATGATATCAGCACTAGCAATGTGGAATCAAATGAGGCCAAAATCAACAAACATACAAGGAAATGACTGGGTGTCCCACCCGGTCTCATGACGTTGAACGTATTTGCCCCCAAGTAAAGCTGAAGCTTCCTCTGAAATCCATCCTCGAGGAATACAAAGTGGGGTTAAAGCAAGGTTACTAACCATGCTTGAGGACTCCGAAGACAGCGTTATAAGATTAGTCCCGGGAAGCTAAAGAATGGCAGAAAATGGAAGGTTCAGGAGGCAGTAGACGTGGCAAAGGAAACCCTCAAGATCAAGGAAATAACAGGCCACACACAGACCCAAAAGACAGGGGCTAGGGTCGACAGGAATCAAATGGTGGTCAAAAACAAAGGGGAAACAAAGAGAGAATGATAATAGAGGAGCTGAAAATAGAAGAAGAGGCCCAAAAGAATCCAGAAAGCAGTCTAGGAAGGCCAACAAGGACCCTGGACTGTGTAGGAAAACGCCCTGCAAAAATGTCTCACCCGGAATGATATTTTGCCACCTGGCACCTCTTAAGAGTCGGCTTTATCCTCAGATCTGTATATGACCTCCTGCCTCGAATTCGAATGGTAAAAGTGGGAAAATCAGATGGGCCGCACGTGTCCACTCTGTCACGAGAAACAAACAGTGGAAAATGTCCTGAGTTCATACAAAGCAGCGCTAACCCAAGGAAGGTACACATGGAGGCACAGCCAAGTGCTCAAGGAGATAGCACAAGCTCAGCTGTTTGTATTGCAGGAGGAAGATGTACGCCGCCAGTAGCTCTAACAACAAGTTCTACACAGCAGGAGGCCACAAATCATGGTCTGGAACAGCTGTGATAACGTGACCATGGAAGCAGTTTACTGGATGGAGCAGATGACTGGGAATGCACAGTAGACCTTCCAGAATGGGAGGACCATCCGGCGATCATCAGGGAGAGTGGCATGAGACTGAACATTGTTCTCCACTCAGGTTCATCAAAACAAATGATTCTGATCGAACTCATTGTGCCATTCAAAAGCAGAATGGAGCAAATCCACCTCAATTAGAATGAGAAGTATGCCAGTCTAGAGAGCAGCTTGAGGGAATCCGGCTTCCAGGCCCAGATCCTTGCCATTGAAGTTGGAACAAGGGGATTACTGATGTCTTTGTTATTGTTGCTATTACTATCTTTATTATCGCTACCATTGTGCCTATAATTACTAGGTTCTGTTATCACTAATCCCATCACCAGCAGACAGTTGTAGAAATGATAGCAATCATATCAATATTTGAAAAAGAAAGAAAAAGTGAATGTGTGTGTGTGTGTGCCCCCCCCCCCCCCTTTTTTTTCCCCCTCTTCCCAGCTCCTATGATACTGTTAACCTTTCACTCTTTGATCATCGCTATTGCTTTTCACCTACCGTTACTATTATTAATATTACAATGTTATCCTCACCACCTTCTCCCTGCTCCAGTAGCACTGTTAATTACTCTATTCCTTCCCACTACTATTACTAGTACTAATATTACTTTTATTATTATTGCTCTCAGTAGCACTGTCATCACATAATCATTATTAGCACTATCATCATCACCTTCATTTAAACAAAACAAAACAAAAGAAAGACCAACAAACGAAAAAAAAACCCACACTACTAACTTTATTATTCTTATTATCTTGATTAGTGTTAACATCATCATTATCTTCATCACTACTTTCACTATTGTGATCACAATTATTGTTACCAATTCTCTCTCTCTCTCATCTCTCTCTCTCTCTCTCTCTCTCTCTCTCTCTCTCTCTCTCTCTCTCTCTCTCTCTCTCTGTATATATAGTGATGAAAAATATGTAGTCAGCACCGCCAACAGAGTTCATTTTCAAGCTTTCGCCAAAAGGCTTCTTATATACATATACATATACCTACCTACCTACCTACACACACACACACACACACACACACACACACACACACACACACACACACACATATATATATATATATATATATATATATATATATATATATATATATATATATATAATCACTATTATCATCAGTATGCCTGTCGTTATAACTTCATAACTGTTACAAAATGTTGTATTTACTACTATTATTGATATAATCATAATTCTTTACAATATTCCTGACATTCCAGCTTACCACTTTTCCAGTCTTCTATGGCATCACTATCATTACTATATGGTTACAATCATTATTATTACTTAAACTATCAATAAACATATTACAATTATTAATACACCAATTAGATTCCATCCTTCCCATAATTTGTACCTTCCTTCTCCTCTTTGTTGTTATTGTCCTCCCCCTCTTTTCTTCCTCCCTTCCTTTAGTATTAGTATCACTATCATCATTACTATTATCAATATTATTTTTTGTTTCTTTTTCTTCTTCTTTTTTCCTTCTTTTTATATTTCTGTATCAAGTATGCTTTTATTATCAGTACTATTATCACCATTACCGTTATCATCGTTGTTAGCGTTATCATCATTATTATTATTATTATTATTATTATTATTATTATTATTATTATTATTACCGTTGTTAGTATTGATATTACCATCATTAACATTAACATCACCATCACCATCGCCACTGAGACTGTTGCCACGGCAACCACGCAGTTTGACAATCTTCTAACCCCCTCTCCTTTCTCCCATACTACAACTGCTATTGCCATATTACCACCGAAAGTGGTAGTATTCTTCTTGTTTTTTTTTGTTTTGTTTTTTTCGAAATTTTGATCTTCATCATTATTATTTTTCTGATTCCTATCAGTATTATTATTATCATCAATACTACCTCGACTCACAATTTGTCTCCTTCCTGACAGCCTTGTTTTCATTCAACACTTATCTTGCGCCGGATTGGATGAAGATAAGTGATTGCTCGTTCATTTTCGTTATCCTGAGTGTTGTGTATCTTGCCTGAAGAAGACTTTAAAGGTCGAAACGCGTCGTGTTTTGTCTCATGATTCGTTCGTCTACGTTTTTTGGCGGTGTTTTATCGAAAACTTTTAAAATTTGTTTGAATTTCCGCCAGCAGTCGCCTCTCTTTGCAACTATACTGATAATTCATTGTCATTTATTTAAATCGTCAGAAATCTGGGAATACAAATACACACGCTTTGTAATCTGTCTATTTTCCCCTTTTCGAAAGGGGCAGCTCTGGGGAAATTAGGGATGATGAGGGAGGAGAAAAAGAAAACGAGCCAAAAGGGCTGGTGAACAAAGGTGGCGGTTGGGGTTCAGGTGTTTCTGCAATCCTAATTAAACGGAGCATTACTGCGTGACTGTCAACATGGCTGCTAGTTGATTGGATGATTATTATCTGACTACTGCTGCAGATCTTATTTCTCTCCATCCATTACCTTTGTCTGTCTGCCCGCCTTTGTCTCTGTCCAGTCTCAGTTTCAAAGTAAATTCGAAAAAAAAATGCCAATTGTATTCCTCGGTTTGGTCTTCGTATGCAGCCTCATGCGCGGAATGCAGGTGTTGATCTAGGAGTTGTGTCTGATTTCTCCAAGTTTCCAGATAAGCCTCCGTGGACCTCCGTGGACACCAGAAATTCGTTTTGACCTTGCAGCTTTTTGCAAAGAATCTACCAGCTCTCTGGCATACAAGGCATTGTTTGCTGATCTTTGTTCGAAATTCCCATCCTGTCAGAAAATTTTCACTGACGGTTCCAAGTCTGAAGATGGAGTGGCCTCTGCAGCCTATTGCCCAGGTGATCCTTCTCAAATATTGTTAGAACATATTCCTTCAGATGCCTCTGTTTACTCTGCTGAACTTACAGCTCTGGTTTTAGCATTGAAGATAATCTCGCAATCTGCAAAGAAGGACTTTCTGATTTTGTCGGATTCGCTGTCAGCTTTAGAGGCCATAGCTGGCCGTAACCTCCAGCATCCCGAACCTTTACACTTTTTACCATGTTGAAAGCGGATGGTCACAACATTGGTCTGGCTTGGGTTCCCGGTCACGTTGGCATTGGAGGGAATGAAATAGCTGATCGTTTGGCCAAGAATAACACAACAGGGAAACTTTCTAACATATCTGTCCCCTACACAGATCAAAAACCAAAAGTTAATCATTATGTCTGAGACCTCTGGCAGGAGGATTGGGATACACAGACGGATAACAAACTCTTTCAGATCCGTCGAAACCTACAAGAGTTCCTCTCATCCACCTCTGGTGGTCGCATAGAAGAAACGGTTCTATGCCGGCTGCATACCCGCCATTCGTATTTTACTGATTCATACCTTTTAAAGAATGAAGAAGCTCCATGGTGCATTCCATGTCATGTGCCACTCACAATGAAACATATTCTTTTTAGAGTGTTGGGACTTGCATGATGTGAGACGCGAACATTTTACAGCAGATTCCATGAAAACCTTGTTCAGAGATGTTTCACCTGATGCGGTCTTTGAAATATTGAAAGAGATTAACATTTTTCATCGAATTTGAGCTTTTATAGTGGAAAGATTTTTAACAAATTTTTGGATGGGTTTTTAGATGTATTTTAAAGAGTTGTGTGAACGAATGACTAGTGAGTTGATTTTAACGTGGTGACAGCCCTGATATAACTCTTTTCAGTCGGCTGGCTATAAGCAACATTACCTTACCATAGTCTGCAGTTTGTCCATCCTCTCTCTCTCTCTCTCTCTCTCTCTCTCTCTCTCTCTCTCTCTCTCTCTCTCTCTCTCTCTCTCTCTCTCTCTCCCTCTCTCTCATGCGTCATTAGTGGTCTTATTTCGTTTATTAACCTGTCTGTCTGTCTGTCTGTCTGTCTGTCTGTCTGTCCGTCCGTCCGTCCGTCCGTCCGTCCGTCCGTCCGTCCGTCCGTCCGTTCCTCTCTCCCTGTCTCTCTGTCTCTGTCTGTCTCTGTCTCTCCCTCTCCCTCTCTCTCTCTCTCTCTCTCTCTCTCTCTCTCTCTCTCTCTCTCTCTCTCTCTCTCTGCCATGGATGTCTTAGCGCGTGTGCACAAGTTTGACATCAACAAGAACAACCCACATAACCCGTACACATTTACACACACACACACACACACACACACACACACACACACACACACACACACACACACATGCACACACGCTCACATACATACAAACACAAACACACGCACGCGCGCATGCACAGAGAGAGAGAAGAGAGAGAGAGAGAGAGAGAGAGAGAGAGAGAGGCACGCACATGAGCTCGCGCGTGCACACACATGCCGCACACACACACACAGAGGGGGAGGGGAGAGAGGAGAGAGAGAGAGAGAGAGAGAGAGAGAGAGAGAAGAGAGAGAGAGAGAGAGAGAGCACACATACAGACAGAGAAAGACAGAGAGATGCGAGTAACAGAAGTTGCTTTTGACTGTTTCAGATTGAATTCTAGAAGACCAGGCAGGCATTCCCTTCTCAAACCGGTCTGCCCACTGCATTCACCCAGCTCTACATTTGGTTCACGAACATGTGGCACTGAACCATTGTAAACACTGTGGAAGCTTGGAGGCTTGAAGAGGGATGTCAACCAACTGGTCAGGCTGGATACAATTCTGCCAACCCTCTTGAATGAAAGCGGCACGCTGAGGGAGAACCGATGGTCTGCGAGAGAATAATGTGCTGTTTGTCATTCACACAACACTCGTGAGATCGCACATTTATTCTGTGTCCAGGGAACTTCCTCCATACTCGAGCATGACTGAGAAACGGCGGCATTTAATTAAGTGCCGTTCTCAGGCCAGACCGTGGAGCGCACACATTGAATTAAGTGGTACTCTGTTCTTATTCTGGACTGTTGGATGATAAAATGAAATCGAGTGACAGGCATGCGCCTTAGATGATAATGCTAGGAGCTAGAAGACCTTCAGGAGGACAGGGTTTCGCAGAGTTTATCAACCAAAAAGGAGATACCTAAGGTGTTCATAATATAGCGACCAGCTGTGGCCGCGTGCACCATCGGATACTGGAGATGCACGGCCCAGCATGGCGGTTGTGTCACTGCTCAACCAGGCGCCGTACAGACGGACCTTTTCCAGTCGCGAACGACTCAACACCGAGGAAGGAAACGAACTGTTCACCCAGCATCATGGTGAAACTTCGAAGCGGACCCCTAGGCCTCACCCTGGATGTCGCTCCAGGACTGGTGAGCTGCTGGATCTGCGTCACCAGTGTTCGCTGGAAACTTGTGAACGTATTGTGATCAACGTCAGTGGGCAGTACTTTGAAACATGGAGAACGACCCTTGAAAGACATCCTGATACACTGCTCGGTGATCCTTCCAAAAGACACAAGTTCTTCGACAAGCAGAAGAAAGAGTACTTCTTTGATCGGCACAGGCCTACGTTTGATGCAATATTTCACTATTACTTGTATGGCGGTCGCTTAAAACGACCACCACCTGTTCCGGATGATATTTTTCTGTCGGAGCTGGATTTTTTTGAGATCGAGAAAGAGGTGGTGGAGGAATACCGCAGAGATGAGGGCTACGTTGCTGAGAAGATTGTGCTGCCGAAGAAGGGCCTTCAGCGAAAAATCTGGATGACGATGGAATACCCTGATACTTCTATGCTAGCGTACGTTATAGCTATTTTGTCTGTGATAGTGACAGTGTTGTCTATTGCGCTGTTTTGTGTAGAGACGCTGCCCCAGTTCACTAACAAACATTGCATCGAAGGACAAAAGCCCAACTTTGGTGACCCGTTCTTTGTCCTCGAAACAATATGCACTGCCTTCTTCACTTTCGAGGTTTTAATCCGCGTCATAGTGTGCCCCAGCAAGAAGAAGTTCATGAAGGATTTTAAGAACCTGGTGGATTTTACGGCAGTTGTTCCCTATTACGTCACTCTCTTCAACACGCTATCTAGCACTAACTGTGAGAACGCGGGGTCCAGCGCGTCTCTGGCTTTCCTCAGGGTAATTCGCTTGATCCGAGTGTTTAAGCTGACCAAGCACTCAGCGGGTCTTCAGGTTCTTATTCTGACCTTCAAGGCCAGTTTTGGGGGCCTGTGTCTTTTCCTTGTGGCTCTAGTAGTCTGCATTCTGGTGTTCTCATCGGCGGTTTACTTTGCGGAAGTAGGCACACCTGGGTCCCAAATCAACTCAATACCCGACGGGTTCTGGTGGGCCATCATCACCATGACGACAGTGGGCTATGGTGACGTCGTCCCCGTGGGGCCGCTCGGGAAGCTGATCGGGATGACCTGTGCCCTGGCAGGGGTGTTAACTCTAGCCATTCCCGTGCCCATCATCACGGAGAACTTCAACAAATTCTATGCGCACAAAACAGGAAGAGGGAGACTTTGATAGCAACAAACAGATTCCGCGTTGGTGCACACATTTTGCATTTTATAGACATCCACCCTGGGGGTCCTTCTCCATTCCTACCCGATGACGTTTTTGTGAAAGTGTTTTAAAACTTTACATGAAGACGTCAGCACATAGTTTAAAGTACATTGACGCGAAATACAGAGTAAAAAGTATTTGACTCAATCCAGGGACATTTGTTATCGAATGTGCAAACTCACCCTGTGTGTAGTGTCTATTTGCAGACGTGGACTCCCACCCAATGATTTTGGTTAGATGCCCTGACAATTCCAGTACGCGTTGTGATCAACATGAGAGTAATTTGTCAGCGCTCTAAACCAAAGCCAAGCCATGATAATACGGGAGGAAAAAAGCATGTCGAAATGAACATTTCCACGCATGATTTCATTATTCAGTCCTGTGGTATGGTATGATTTTTGAGCACTTCATGGTGATCTGCGTTCTGATCTATAACAGACTCAGATGTATGCGCGAGCGTGTGTGTACTCGTTCGTCCAAGTGTGTTTGTGCGGCGCACCAAGAGCCAATGTTAATTTGTTTCTTGCCTTGAAGTCGTTTTCATTCAAACATCGAAACTATGAGTAACATTTAATAACAATACGAGAGGAACTAAACAAGGCAAAAATTTTCTCAGGACAGTTTACCTATTAATGGTGGGATTCATTTCCATGGCTGACAAAACTGATCAATTTTGTGTCTTTTGGAAGTGGAACCTACTTGCGTGATTTTTTTGTTCTTTTTCTCTTTAATTGTAAATGTCTTTGTAAATACTTTTTTTCCGTCATTTCTTGGATGTAGCTACGCAGTGATTTTTCCTCATCTTTCAATTCTTAATGATATCAGCGGTTTTCTAAACTTTTCATCACCATGAAGTTCTACTTACTGCTCATACGGCTGTGATTGTGTGTTCAGTTAGGATTTTTCTTGGAGTCGCAAGAACTTCTTCAGAGTAATGTGAGAACTTTGGAAGACATGTTTCCCTGAATTGGCTAATAGGCCACTCATCACTAACTTTGGAAAGCCTATGCGTGCACTATTTTACGCTTGCTTTTCTTAACTGTTCATGCGACAATGTTTCTTATACCTGTTGGAATTAGACCTCTGCAAGGGTATGAAAAAGAAAAGATGATAGCACACAACAATATACAGACTTTTTAAAAGTTCCAATACAACTGAAGTTCGTAGAACTGGAGGAAACAGCCCTGATGTGGCCCTTTGCCGTCGGCTGGGCTATAAGCAACATTATCTTATCTTATCTAACTGGAGGAAATTATTAAAAATTTCACACGTGGTATTCAAGAAGTGCTGATGAAAGAAAAAAAAAAAAAAAAAAAAAAAAAAACCAGCGAACAACAAAACATACGAACAACATGGAAAAACTGGAATTTAAATGACACGTTTCTTGTAAATTGCAAACGGACATAAGCTTTTGGATCCGATGACAGAAAGCAAGCGTCTTTACGTTGAAAGCGGTAGAAATGTCGACAAGAAAGTGTCATCACTATACAACTTCCAAAAAGAAGAAAAAAGGTAGAATGTCAGTTCCAAGTTTGAAGAACTACATTTTGTTTTTGAAGAAACGAATGATGACAACACGAATAGATCAGAGGATCAGAAATACTTCATAGAAGTTTTAGGTTGAAGGCATCACAGTAGTTATGGTATGTAAGGCCATTGAGAGGTGGGACCAGGAAAATGGCCACTCAGGAACGCCCTCAACACACAGGGATAGCTGTACATGATCGTCGTGGTGTGTGACTTCATTTGGTCATCTTCCGACGATGCTGAGGAACGGGTCGATGGATCTCTGTTACCTTCAGTGTTGTTCATCCTTTTGTTAACAGGTAGGTTCCACCTAAACAACATACTCAGCACAGGACCCACACACACGTGCACACTTACAAACACACACGCACGCACGCACGCACGCACGCACGCACGCACGCACGCACCACACAACACACACGCACGCACGCACGCACGCGCACACACACACACACACCACACGCACGCACACACACACCACACACACACACACACACAAACGCACACACACACACACACACACACACACACACACACACACACACACACAGCGAGAGAGAGGATCTGGACGATCGTTTTAGTTTATTAATGCTGGAGCGGGCGAATATTTGTTGATAACTTTATCTTTCTGTGTGAACATATGTCTGTTTATCTCTCACTCTTTCTTTGTCTGCCATTCTGATATCTTTCTGTCTGTGCATATGTCTGTTTATGTCTCACTCTTTCTCTGTTTGCCTTTCTAACTTTCACTTCCATCTCTCTCTCTCTCTCTCTCTCTCTCTCTCTCTCTCTCTCTCTCTCTCTCTCTCTCTCTCTGTGTGTGTCTTGGCCCAGTCATAACAATTATCTATCGCCATTAAAACAGCTAGTGTTGACCATGCACGTGCATGTGTGTGTGATTTCATTTTGTATGGTTTACGGATATTCCGGAACATATGAGAGCCGCGCATGCGTAAGACCGCCATATTGCAAATGCTTCCAGCCGCCATGCGATTTTTTCTTCTAAAGTCTGAGTGAGTAAGATAAAAAATATAACACCATTAGACATTTTCAGAAGGTAGAATAATAAATCGTTTAGCACGAAATATATGGTAGAAAATTCAAAAGCAAATCGTCAATTGTAAAGATAAAATTAAATAGAAAGGGGTACAGTAATTTCACCTCGTGGTTTCGCTCGATATGGCGAGATCGCCAACGTCATCATAAGGTTTTCATGACGAAGAAGATCTCTTCGTGGAAGGGGATGGAAAAGTTGAATCGGTTGCCATTCCCAGGGCTGAATGGGACGCGACGCGTGCAACACAGCAGCAATTGCTGGAATTTATAGGAAATTGGAAAAAGGAAAATGGTTTAAAACGGACTCGCACTGATTCAAAAGGCATCGATGTAGCAGACGAAATGGTTGACAAAATCGAGGATCAGGACCATGCCGATGGGTCTGAGATGAGGGATCGGTTCTTCAAGGACGTCCCCAAGAAGAAAAGAGAGAAGGCTGATGAAGATTTTGACAGCGAAATCCAGAATAATATAAAAGACTTGGAAAAATCAGCAAAATCACAGAATGGCAATGATGACTCGACTGATGTGCTTACTCTGAAAGAGGTAGAGCAGGAGTACAAAACTGAAGAAAAAGTGGGACCACCACTGCAACATCAGGCCTTGAGAAGCACTCTAAATAAAATGGCAAGGGGAAAGCTAGAGGAATATAAACTGAAAGAAATGATGGAAAAACACATCAGGCCTGAAAATTTTAACCTATCAGTCCCAAAGTGGACCAGGAAATTTGGAAAAGCCTGGAATTCAGCAGTAGAGCGAGTGATCTGGGAGAGTACACAAACAACAGAAAATGATTGCCAGAGCGGCAGGCATATTGGCCAAACTATGTGACAGAGTGATTGGGATGGACAGTGAAATGCTGAAGGATACGGCAGATACCATGACATTGATTCTGCAAGCCTCTCACGAAATGTTGTTGGACAGAAGAACTAAGATGTTGAGTGGACCCAACATCAATCAGAAGTACAAAAAAGCTTGGGTCAAATGAGGTCCAAATCACTGACCAACTGTTTGGGGATGATCCGAATGCGTCCTTGCGCAATATTGAGAGTGCATAAAAACTTGGTAGGGACTTCATTCAGTCAAAAGTAGGGAGAAAGGTTTTTTTCCCCCCAGCACATCCCTAAAAAAACTTTATATGGACCGAGAGAGGCCGAGGAAAGAGCCAGAATTGGGGCCGAGGCAAGGCAGCATTCATGCGACGCAGAGGTCAGTTCAGACCTCGTGGAAGGAGGATGCCACCAAAATTCCCTCCACACGTTTAAACAGTGCAGGGAGCCATCTGAAGGAGGTAAATTCTGAACGACATGAGTCTTTCCAGGCAGGCAGGTTAAAAAAATATATTTACCTGAATGGAGAAAACTGACATCCGATCCTTTCATTCTTGAAATGATTGTAGGTACAAAGATTCCGCTCACTGTTTTGCCACAGAGTCAGAATGAAACTAAAAATCAAATATAAAGAAATTTAATTGAAGAAACACAGAGAAATTGACAAATTGTTGAATACGAAAGTGACAGAACATTTCAAGAAGGAAGAAGGACAAGTTATATCGCCTATCTTATTAGCACCAAATCAGATGGTACACATAGGTTGATATTAAGTTTGAAAATTTTCAATAAGAATGTAGAGTATGAACATTTCAAAATGGAAAATTTACAATCAGCAACTGAATTGATGAAGAAAGATTGTTACATGGCTTCTGTGGATTTAAGGCATGCATATTATCAGTGCCAGGTGATCCTCAATTTAGAAAATGTATGAAATTTGAATGGAGAGGTCATTTATCCTGTTATACCTGCTTGCCAAGTGGATTGTCCTGTTGTCCAAGGTTTTTCAGAAAACTCCTTAAGCTAGTCTATGCAACTCTAAGAGCACTTGTCTGCAGTTTTCATTGATGATATCACAAGCTGACAGTCCAGAGGAATGTCAAAAGAATATGGATGAAAGTGTTACATTTGTTCACAACACTTGGTTTTGTGGGTCATAGAGAAGATCTTTGTAAAACCAAAAAAAAAAAAAATATCTAGGATTTGTATCGAATTTAAGAAAAATATGACTGTTACTCCCAGCAGACAGGAAAAAATTCTTGCTGCCAGGATTGATTTGAAAAGCCAAAGTGGGAACCTCTGTACTACAGATCACTGGAAAAAGACAAATGCATTGCTCTTAAAAAGCATAAAGGCAATTTTGAGGCAATTGTGGAGCTGTCACATGAAGGACACTTAGAACTTAAATGGTGGATTGAGAACGTCAAACATGGTTGTTTTCATTTGGATAGGAAAGACCCTGTTGTAGAAATTTGCACAGATGCTTCAACCTCTGGTTGCCAGGGAGCAGTTTGTGGATTAAATCAGACAGGAGGCAGATGGGCAGAAAATGAACAGAATCTGCATATTGATGTGCTAGCTGCTTGCCATTGAATATGCTCTGAAAACCTTCAGAAATGAAGTGATAGGCAGACATGTGAAAATATTGACAGACAACGCTTGTGCAGTCGCATATGTGAAAAACGTGGGTGGATCCCATTCTGAAGAGTGTTACTGTGTTGCAAGAAAGATTTGGATATGGTGCAAAGAAAATGTGTGGTTAACAATACCACATATCCGGGAATATTGAATGAAGATACCGACTTGAAGTCAAGAAAATATAGTGATAATACAGAATGGAAATTAAACCCTAGATTTTTCAAAGGGTGTCGGATACACTAGGAAAGCCTGACATTGACATGTTTGCATCTCGCTTAAATTATCAGCTCAAACCCTTTGTTTTCTGGCACCCAGATCCAGAAGCTTTTGCAACAGATGCCTTCACTGTCAAATGGACCCAGAGTCTCATTTATCTGTTCCCACCTTTCAGCCAGATCCAGAAGGTGTTGAAAAGCTGGAGAAGGAAGAGGCGGAAGGATAATTAATCCTACCACTATGGCCAACAGCCTGCTGTTTCCTCAGATACTTCACATGTTGATTCAGCAGCCATGTCATGTCTACCGAAAGGAAAGTCTGTGCTGCAGTTACCACATTCGAAGGAGTGACACCCCCTTCTCAGAAAGTTGCAGTTAGTAGCAGCCAGACTCTCAGGGAATCCATCGAAAGAGAACAGGAAAACACGGATTCTGGCTCAACCGGTCTCAACCAGTTTCGACCGGTTGACTCCAGAATCCGTGTTTTCCTGTTCTCTGACAAGTAAGACTTCAACAATGAATTAAAAATGATAATCCATCACATATTCTTTTTCAATAACCAAAAAATAACGATTATTTACAAACAAACATACTGTGTAGGATTATCCGTTTTCAATACTAATTTACTAAACTTTTCAGAGAGTAACGTAGGGGAAAGCAGCAGTGGCTGAACACGCCCCATATACAAACGGTGGAGCAGGTAAGCCTTTAATTGCTAATTGTCGACCTGCCTAAGGACTCCGCACTATCAGAATACTGCAGAGACCGCCATTAGGTTGAAACCTGATCACTTAATTTATGCTAGGGCCTTACGGCCGGCACAGACAAGAGGGCTTCGTTTACACAGAACACAGCACACAGTGAATTAGTTGTCAATGACGACAACACCCAAGCAATGCTACATACTTTCTTCACGTCTATGCTGACAGTATGTGCCTTGTTATTTCTCTGTTGGTGTGTGTACGTTTGGGTGCGTTAACTATACTGGTAAACAACGTGAGTTAAAATGGTAAATAAATATTTGAGAGAAAAGATAATCTTACCTGTTATTTCCATTCTTCAGCGCGAGCAGGGTTATTTTTACTTCCAAGCTGGCTTCATGGCGGGTTTCTCTTGAAGTGCAGATTTTATTTTGGTGGTGAGAGAGATAGCTTCTGAAATTGTTATTGCTAGTTTTGAAAGTTGCTGTACTTTCTAAACAGGCGTGTAGTTCTCCTCAGTTTATTTATCCATCTGAGAGAATGCTGCAAGTGGGATTCTACAAAGTTACAAAAATTTCTTCTATTCAATTCACACAGCCTTTCTAACCACTTGCCATATGCTAGATAGCTTCTTAGATTTTGATTTTCCTTCAATTCAAGGATTGTTTGACTTGTGGTGATGATTGTTTCTACTTCTTCAACAGTTTTGTTTTCATCATACTCTGGAATTGCATTCAGTGTGTTTTCAACTAACAGCCTGTCTTCAACCTTCGAAAATCTTAGTTTTTCTAACAGATTTTTTCCTGATAAGTGTATAAGCTTTTCACGTTTTCTTTTCCGCCTTGTCTGAAAGACAGCAGCAGGTTGCTTTGGCAACTGATTTTTATGTTCTTTGTTGTAACGTTCCGCCTCTTTAATTCCTCTTTGCTTCAAAACAGATTGCACTTTTTTCCAATGTTGTTGAATAGCAGCATAATAGTCAAGGTGCTGTTGAATTCTATTGTTGTATTCATCTATAGGTTCACCAGCGGCTTCATCTTCCCAATCAATAGTTAAGTCTTCTTCATCATCACTGATCACAATTGTTTCTATTTCTTGGCTAAGTCCTGTTGATTGCTCTGATTTTATTTCTCTAAGTAAGTCAGACTCCTGGGAACTCTCGGATTCCATCTAATTGTACACTTTCTATAACAATTTGTAGACACAAAACTTAACCGTCTTCTCCCCACTTGATCAGAGAACACACTGTGCTGTTGGCCGCGCTCCAAAACAGGGCTTGAAGGGCCAACTTTGGCATTAAACCAAGCGCCCCAGGCAGAGGCGGGATAAAACAGTTGGACGACGTTACTGTTTGGCAAGCCTTGTCTGGTAATTAGAAACTCGATCCTACATAGAACCCCTGATGAGTGTCATGCACCATCCCGTCTATTGTGTGAATGATTTCTGTGTATGTGCGTGTGTGATCCAGATCATGCCATAAGTTACCCCAAGTCCTTAATTAAGTCACCCAAGTCCTTAATTAAGTTCTTAATCAAGTCACCTCTAAGTTCTTACTCAAGTTGTCCTCAAGTTCTTACTTAAGTCACTTCTAAGTTCTTACTCAAGTTCTTACTTAAGTCACTTCTAAGTTCTTACTCAAGTTACTTCTAAGTTCTTACTCAAGTTATCCTCAAGTCACCCCAAGTCACTTCTAAGTTTTACTCAAGTCATCCCCCAAGTCACCTCAAGTTCTTACTCAAGTCACCTCAAGATTGTAATTTAAAGTCATCCTTTAAGTACAACCAAGTTCTTATTCAAGTTTTCTTTTATTATCAAAAAAAATACAATCTATGTTTTTGTCTTAAATAGTAGATGTCTAATTATAGTACACACACACCTCAAAAAATGCGTCATCGTCGAGGATGTCTTGCTCAGCGTCCTTAGCGCGAGATCGGTTAGCATAGATCTTAATGAAGTTCTTACATCCTAAGCAACCGCATTGATTACAATTCTGGTCTATGGAAATGTCTTTTATAGACTCCATGTCTTTATTTATTGACTCCATCATTTTAACAAATAATAATCCATCATGATCTATTTTTATTAAAAAATTTAAATTTAAGTTCTTAAAATATTATTACATTTCAAATGGATCAAAACGATCTTTTGTTGTTGGCGGTTCTGGCATGCTTTTGTCTTCTGTATTTAGTGGTTCAGGTTGTTTTGACTGCTTTGGTTTTTGTTGCCACTGTTTATATATTTTATAACTGTAATAACCGCCCCAGCAGCAGCAAAGGGCGCCAAAAATGACAACAGTTTTAAGTTAAATATTCCATGAAGACCTTTGGTGCTGTAGGCCTTGAATCACATGGAGTTTTTATAGCGGCATTGAATAAAACTTGTTCTGGCGTTGGCGGTGTTATGTTTTCATGATGAGTTATATTCTGTGATTGTAACTGTAATTTTTTTGTCTGTTCCACTCTGCTAATTTTTTTCTTGCTTCAACACGTCCAGGATGAGGATGCTTCTCATGGTCACTTTCTTCACTGGATTCAGTGTTTTCTGATTCTGTGATTTTCTGGCTCGGTCATTTTGAAGGGAAATAAAATCTATATGATTAAAAGAAATTAATCCCATGATTAATGGCGATAACAATGTTCCAAATCTGTAATTTTAGATCACAGCTTAGAGACTCTAATGACTTTGTTAAAACTGGATCCTGCGTTAATCATACATAAAGTCTTGTTCAGAATCAATGGGAGCAAATCTACTGACTAGTTTAGTGTACAAACTAAGAACCGTTTTGCCCGACACTTTTTACCATTCTTGATCCTAGTTGCGCTTCATACCTGTTGTGATACTTTACAATGTCTTGTGGCAACATCTGTTGAATCTGTTCTATGCTGAATTCAGTTCCGAGGAACTGTTTTGTTTTTCCACACGCCGCTAAAGAATACAGCCTTTCCTTTTTGGACATAATAGCTTGGTCATCAACTTCTTCATTTGTAAGTCCAAGACGGTTTAGGCCACTCTGTAGCTCTAGCGATCATTGGTGTTCATGTTTTTATTAATTATAATTATTTTATTTTTTTAAAATGAGCACCGAAAAAACTGTCGCCAACCTTGTATACCATTCTGCTGTTATTGGAGGTCTAAGTGTAGGATACACAATGCTTGGTAAAAAACCTGTTAAAAATAAAACCGGCAGATCTTAGCAACTAGACTTTGAGGATTTGGCAAAACTGATTGCTATTATTGCAGCTTCGTTTGCTACGAAAGATTTTCTAGTTAAGCAAGATATAATTCCAGAGAATATAAATATGTAAAAAAAATACATTTATTAAAAAATGGCTTCACTCGTAATGATGATAGGCGGTTGCAGTAGTGAATGCGCTTGCTTTTAGCGGAAGTAATTACGCATTTAGTAAACTACAGGATGACGGCGAGAGAAAAAGACATAACAAAGCTATGGAGCAACTAGCTGCAGCACAAGTCACTATGAAAAGCAGAGAATTGAGCAGTTAGATTTCATTAACGACAAACTGAAAAAACAGGGGCATGCAGCTTACACGTTTTAAAGATGTTGATCAAGCGATAAAAGAGTATTATCTTGTAACAGGCAAACCAATCGAGACATTACCCCACCAAAAATTTAGCGACTTTTATCAACCATTTAGAAAAACAAAGATGCAAGAAATCGCGTTTATCGTCTTTGGTATGACCGTTGTGTATTTTGTTGTGCATAATATTGGCTGAATAAAAAATGAAAAATCTATTATTCACCAAAGGATATTGGAAGGGAATAACAGCAATCAAAAAGCTAAGCCAAGCGGCTGGAGTCAGTGAACAAACAGCAAAAGATGGTTATCTAAACAAGCGATTTGGCAAATTTATTTACCAGCGCCTAAACGAATACAAAGACCGCACTTTGTCAACACAACGCCAAACGACACCCATCAAATGGATCTTTTATATTTACCCCATGATACGATTAGACGAAAAAGATTTAAGTACGCACTTACAGTCATTGACATTGCTTCAAAGATACAAAGATGCAGAACCATTAACACAAAAGAGTGCTTCTGCTGTTGCTGTTGCCATACAACTAATATACCAACGAGGCCCGCTAACTTATCCTCGCATGATTCAAGTCGTGATGGAAAAGAATTTAAAGGCCGAGTGAATCAATTATTGTTTTAAAAAATAGAGTTACCATTAAAAGAGGCATTCGGGGGTTCACAGATCACAGGCTTTAGTTGAAAACTTTAACAAACAGTTATCTGAAAGACTTTTTTCCTACCAGTATCACAGAGAGCTGATTGACAATTCTCGCAACACAGAATGGGTTAGAAGACTGCCCTCAGTTTTGCGCGCAATGAATAATGAAGAATTTAAATTAAGGGTTTAAAGCCAGTAAAGCAATCAAAAAACAAACAATAAATGCTGTTGAAGGGGACTCCAGTACACCAGCAAACTATTACCGTTTGGTTTGAAAGCAAGGTACCTTTATTTGCCAGGGGAAGCAGAAGGGGACACTCGCATCAGGGCAACCGATCCCGTTTGGAGTGTTGATCCATATGAAATAAAAAGAATTGTAAAAATGAATCCGCCCGTGTATTATTTACGAGAAACTGACACAACAAAAACAACCGGCTCCTCAAAGATCTTTTGTAAAGGAAGAACTGCAGATAATTCCACCCGACACAGTTCCGCTTTAATTAATTTACATAAATATATTTGAGTCTAAAATGGAGGCTCAGAAGGAAGCACAGAATGAAACAAGAATGATAAAGGAAAAGACCTGGGAATTAATAGAAGAATTATTTGATTTGAGTTTCTGCTATTTGTGCAACATTTGCGGGGATTCATCAGCGCATGGCAATGCATCAAGATCACCTACAACCCAAAATCCCAAATTTTGATTATCAAACATGGGGGAAAGAATATCTTGAAATAATAAAAAAAGTTCGGGCACATCAAGCAAACGTGAGAAAAAATTTGTCTGAATTGGAGGATGATATGATTGATCTTATAGATAAAGTTAAGGAAAAATTTTATACCCGAAGAAGATATATAATTATGCCGTTCTCCATGTCCAATTGCATATGAAAACTCTGGATTAACAAACCACGTTTTGTGTTTGTTCTATCTAATGACTTCTTTGTTACACCGTTGTGTTGATCTCATGTAGATTAGATCGCAGTTTTACGTTGTCATGATGAAAAGTCTTATTGCCAAAATTTGCTTCTTTATAGTTGTCATGCGATATGTTTGACTGCACAACACTGCGAGATATTCCTTTTGCTTTCTTAATGGTTTTCTCTCTGGCTCGAAATACTGTACATTTTCGACCTTAACCCAACAAACTCCTTGATCACCTTTCCAGATAATTCATCCTTCATCTTTCCTAAAACCTTCTTGTTAGTAATTGAATGCAAAGGTGAATCTTTAGGGTAATCGGATGTGTCGTGCCATCCTGCATGCCCTTTAGCTACTTCTATTTCCATGTCTTTATAGATGTCTTCAGTAGGGATATCTATAACAAAACTGTCTGTATCTGTGTAAAGCACTCTGGACTCAGGATACGAGGGCTTAAAGTAGTCATAAAGAAATTCTAACATCAAAAGCTTTGATAATTCTAAAACAGTTAAACCCAATAAAAACGGACTTATCCAATTTGACTTTCTTTTTTTTCATCATTATGCCAAAAAGCTGATCATGAAATCTTCTAAAGTCCTGATAATTTGGTTTTGAAGTCAGCTTAATTGCTTCGTTCTCTCTGGTGACCAATCTAACATCTTTGCGTTTGTGCGGATTCTCCATAGTCTTTCCAAAACAGCTGTTGTTCATCAGCTTAAAAAAGTCTTTTTCTGAAGCATCTGTGGATTTAGTTCTGAGATCAGTGTTCTTCATGATGTATGGTTTCATGAACTGTTCTTGATCAAAAGCAATTATACGATGAACAGCTGTCAACTTCAAACAAAGTCTTAAATAAAATTGTAGAAGTCTGTAATGGCAGACATAATTTTTTTTGCCTCGAAGATTAGGCACAAGTTTAGGTGGCTCTGTTTTCGCCATCTTTAGACTTTCTGCTGCTAATGGATAGTCATTATGTAGGTCATGGAGTTCCTGAGGATATTCTAAGTCAACTTCTAGAGTGTATCCAAGCTGTTGACCCGGCGTCAAACTGCTCAACCACTTTAATGCTTTTTGAATATTATTCGGATTGTCTTCTGTGTACATTTTAAAGTTGCGTAATGGAAGCGATTGCGCCATTGCCCACCCATACAGATTGTTTGCATCTAAATACATGAGATAGTTAGACCTTTTACTGGGATCATAATCATCTAGGTATTTGTTGTTTGCTTTACAGTAATGATGCGACGCCATACTAATTCCTCCACGCAATCCGTTTTCAATCATCTGAATCATTGGCAGGTCAGACAATAAATCAATCTGTATTCCTGTAAATTTTAAGAAAGCGTCCCAGCTCATCCCGGGCGCAGAAATATAATGCGCGGGATCCAGGCTATAATGTTTCATGCAGGTCTTCCTGTAATTTTCAAAGACGTCCGCCAACAAACATACATCAGCCATCAAGTATGAATCATGATAGTCTCCCATCGTTTTACACTCTAACTTCTGCCACGCATCTTGAGCATGCTGGTAATCAGAATCACTGATTTCCTTTCCTCTAAGACTAGAAAAGAACGCGCCTTTAGGAGGAAGTGTATCTTTGTCAAACCTTTGCCAACTGTTCATGTACTCATAAGGGTAAACACCCTTTCTAACGAGAGTTGGGTCAAAATATTCTTCCGTTATTGGGCAGGACTTTAAGGACATAGCCAGTGACTCTAATGATCCCATCATGTGCTGCATAGAGTCATAAAAAGACATGTTATTTAAAGTGAAACACATGTACTTTTCTGATGACTGTGCAATACATGACACCCTGAAGGCATTGTCTACTGCTTTCATTATAAGGTGAGAGTCGTAACCTCGCAAGTTATGAAAGAATACAGGCAGCTTCCATGTCTTTGGTTCAAACTTTAGTTGAAGATTGCATTTACTGTGCGCTGCTCCTCTAAACTTTCCACTAATGTGATCATGGTCTCTTACTGTCGGATTTGTTGCTTCTTCACTGAGTTCTAAACCACAAATCCAACAATGTGTGGCTGAGTCATACTGTTCTTGGTCTTCAGGCGTCATTATGATTTCAGATAAATTCAGATTATTAGAACAGTCATTACGCACTTTTTGCATGCGCTGTAAAAATCTTCTAGCCGCATTTGGTCCTCTGTATAATTCTGGCGTTGAATGAGCGCCATCCGACCTGACAACAATGAAAGCAAATGAACAAATCTGATGATTACTCACAAAGGCTGTTTTTGGAAGTTTCTGTGGGGTTGGCCCCTCATAAGGAACAATGAGTGATTCGAAGTCTGCGTAAACAACATATGGGGAATTTTGCATCCGTTTCCAGTTCTTAAAACTAACTTTACTGCCTTCTGGGGGCGTAATTAGTTCTGTATTACAGTCAACTGGGCTGATTACAATGTTTTATATGTTCGCTCGCGGCTTGCACAGATGGAATTCTTGTTAAACATTTTCTACAGAATTCTTGTTTATTTTTTTGCTTTGAAGCATGCGTCAATAATCTATTCATTGTTCGCATCAATGTGTAATGCGGTAGCCCTGCTGGTGAAAACATCAGTAGTAAGTCCACATGATTTTTGTCTGGCTCGCCAATCGTTGGACTGTTCTTGGACACTTTAATGGGTTGTAGATTTGTTTCCTCATCCCATGTGTAGACATTAACAGTTATTGGTTTGTTTTGTTCTTCAAACTGATCAATTTTGTCCCGCTAACGGGAAAGGATATTCCACTAAAGTTAAGATCATTAATGTAATCCCAATAATTAGACACTCTCTCTGCGTTTTTGCGGGCGTAATGCAGCCTTGCGAGAACACACCACATGAAACATTTGTTGTCTGTATTTTGTATGTTTAGAACTGCTCTTTTCGCTACCAATGCTGGGGGCAGCGGAATGTAAGCCTTGCCAACAATCGGTGCATACTTAGCCTGTTTTAATCTGATCTCTAGGACTTCGCCTCTGACCAACCAGAGCCTCTCATTTTGGCTTCTTCAGCGGCCGCATCAAACTGTGTAAGCAGTTCGTCTGCCCAACCGGGTGTTAAGTCATTATGAGAAAGAATAATCTGTTGTTTAGTTGAGACCCAGACTTCTAGATTTTCTTCATTTATTGTTACATAGTCGATTAAAACAGCTAACATTACTTTAACTGGCGGGTCTATTGTTAGTTTACCTGGAACTTGAGAAATAGCATGAGCAACACTTGCCTGTACGTTTGCTGGATTAATGACTTCTAAATCAATATCATTCAGTGCTCTTGATAAATCTTCTTGCATTGCTTCAAACAATTCGTCGGGACCTTCATATATCTTATCCATGCTGAGTTTCTTTTCTAACTCAAAATATTTATTTAAATCAAAAATATAATTAATCAATATCGATGGTCTTTTTGTGTTTAGACTCATAAACTAAAGTATAAACACCCTTTGGCGTTGTTAATGTGAGCTGTTTAGAGCAGAGTTTAATGTATCGTTTACTTTTTTTAAACATTCCTTTTTTATCTGATCGGTGTCTGGCTGTTGAGAAAAACTTGTCCTTGCCTTTCTTTGAAGATCAAACTTTTGTCTTTTGTAGTCATTAAAATCAGCCTGTAAACGACTAAATTCTTCATCCGTGATGTTTGAGTCAGCTAGTGCTTTATTTATTATCAGATTAAAGGAACTAAGTTTAGCTGTTATTAGTTGAACCATGGCTGTGTGCTTTTGGAGTTTAGTTTTTATTTTTTTGCTAGCAGCACCTACAGCTAATGAACACAGGCCGAGAGCTAAAGACAACCCGCCTAGAGGTAAAGCTGCGGGTGCACCTATGCCCGTTGCTAAGAGACCAACACTCGTTCCTGCTGATGCGGCGCTTATAGTCGATGCTCCAGTATTAACATAGGTAACAGCATTAAAGGCAGCAGAATACCTTCGTTTGCCTTTGCTGTATTTTGAAAGGTCCTGCTCTAGTTTTTGTTGCATTTGTGTAATGTTTGTTAATCTGAAGGTTTTTACTTCAGGGTGTTCTACAGCAGCAGAGACGACCTTAGAATCGATGTTGCCTTCTATAGCAGCAGAGTTGCCTAATATCTCTTCTTTAGGTACTTTTGGATAATTCTGAGTAGGCATGCTTTTTTTAAAAATGAAAAAATAATTTAGTATACTATACTTTTTAATCTGCTTTCTCGAATATTCAGCTGCGCATCATATATTAAAAACAAATGCGCATTAAGTGGTTTATCACTCTCTTTTTCTTTATCAATTTGAATGTTTATTACGTCTGTAACCTCTCTCCCGCTTCCATGTAACTGATTATCCTCTGTTGACCTTAGGTCAATCCATAAGCCGTATTTCGTTGTTAAATAATCATCGAGTCTAACATTGTGAAGGTGCAGATCTTTAGACACAAGGTCTACTGTTGGATTTCTACACCTCCCACCCCCAAACAATTTTCTTATTTCGTCAAAATGCTGATAAGGTTTAAGCCGCTAGCGTAATTGTTAGGTACTGTCAGTTCCAGATCAGAGGTGCCTTCACTGTCAGGACCACAGAGTTCATTTATCTGTTCCCACCTTCAGCCAGATCCAGAAGGTGTTGAAAGCTGGAGAAGGAAGTGGCGGAAGGATAATTAATCCTACCACTATGGCCAACAGCTGCTGTTTCCTCAGATACTTCACATGTTGATTCAGCAGCCATGTCATGTCTACCGAAAGGAAAGTCTGTGCTGCAGTTACCAATTCGAAGGAGTGACACCCCTTCTCAGAAAGTTTGCAGTTAGTAGCAGCCAGACTCTCGGGAATCCATCGAAAGAGAACAGGAAAACACGGATTCTGGCTCACCGGTCTCAACCAGTTCGACCGGTTGACTCCCAGAATCCGTGTTTTCCTGTTTCTCTGACAAGTAAGACTTCAACAATGAATTAAAATGATAATCCATCACATATTCTTTTTCAATAACTCAAAAAATAACGATTATTTACAAACAAACATACTGTGTAGGATTATCCGTTTTCAATACTAATTTACTAAACTTTTCAGAGAGTAACGTAGGGGAAAGCAGCAGTGGCTGAACACGCCCCATATACAAACGGTGGAGCAGGTAAGCCTTTAATTGCTAATTGTCGACCTGCCTAAGGACTCCGCACTATCAGAATACTGCAGAGACCCGCATTAGGTTGATAACCTGATCACTTAATTTATGCTAGGGCCTTACGGCCGCACAGACAAGAGGCTTCGTTTACACAGAACAGCACACAGTGAATTAGTTGTCAATGACGACAACACCCAAGCAATGCTACATACTTTCTTCACGTCTATGCTGACAGTATGTGCCTTGTTATTTCTCTGTTGGTGTGTGTACGTTTGGGTGCGTTAACTATACTGGTAAACAAACGTGAGTTAAAATGGTAAATAAATATTTGAGAGAAAAGATAATCTTACCTGTTATTTCCATTCTTCAGCGCGAGCAGGGTTATTTTTACTTCCAAGCTGGCTTCATGGCGGGATTCTCTTGAAGTGCAGATTTTATTTTGGTGGTGAGAGAGATAGCTTCTGAAATTGTTATTGCTAGTTTTGAAAGTTGCTGTACTTTCTAAACAGGCGTGTAGTTCTCCTCAGTTTATTTATCCATCTGAGAGAATGCTGCAAGTGGGATTCTACAAAGTTACAAAATTTCTTCTATTCATTCACACAGCCTTTCTAACCACTTGCCATATGCTAGATAGCTTCTTAGGATTTTGATTTTCCTTCAATTCAAGGATTGTTTGACTTGTGGTGATGATTGTTTCTACTTCTTCAACAGTTTTGTTTTCATCATACTCTGGAATTGCATTCAGTGTGTTTTCAACTAACAGCCGTCTTCAACCTTCGAAAATCTTAGTTTTTCTAACAGATTTTTTCCTGTAAGTGTATAAGCTTTTCACGTTTTCTTTTCCGCCTTGTCTGAAAGACAGCAGCAGGTTGCTTTGGCAACTGATTTTTATGTTCTTTGTTGTAACGTTCCGCCTCTTTAATTCCTCTTTGCTTCAAAACAGATTGCACTTTTTTCCAATGTTGTTGAATAGCAGCATAATAGTCAAGGTGCTGTTGAATTCTATTGTTGTATTCATCTATAGGTTCACCAGCGGCTTCATCTTCCCAATCAATAGTTAAGTCTTCTTCATCATCACTGATCACAATTGTTTCTATTTCTTGGCTAAGTCCTGTTGATTGCTCTGATTTTATTCTCTAAGTAAGTCAGACCTCCTGGGAACTCTCGGATTCCATCTAATTGTACACTTTCTATAAACAATTTGTAGACACAAAACTTAACCGTCTTCTCCCCACTTGATCAGAGAACACACTGTGCTGTTGGCCGCGCTCCAAAACAGGGCTTGAAGGGCCAACTTTGGCATTAAACCAAGCGCCCCAGGCAGAGGCGGGATAAAACAGTTGGACGACGTTACTGTTTGGCAAGCCTTGTCTGGTAATTAGAAACTCGATCCTACATAGAACCCCTGATGAGTGTCATGCACCATCCCGTCTATTGTGTGAATGATTTCTGTGTATGTGCGTGTGTGATCCAGTCATGCCATAAGTTACCACCAAGTCCTTAATTAAGTACACCCAAGTCCTTAATTAAGTTCTTAATCAAGTCACCTCTAAGTTCTTACTCAAGTTGTCCTCAAGTTCTTACTTAAGTCACTTCTAAGTTCTTACTCAAGTTCTTACTTAAGTCATTCTAAGTTCTTACTCAGTTACTTCTAAGTTCTTACTCAAGTTATCCTCAAGTCACCCCAAGTCACTTCTAAGTTCTTACTCAAGTCATCCCCCAAGTCACCTCAAGTTCTTACTCAAGTCACTCAAGATTGTAATTAAGTCATCCTTTAAGTACAACCAAGTTCTTATTCAAGTATCTTATAATTATCAAAAAAAATACAATCTATGTTTTTGTCTTAAATAGTAGATGTCTAATATAGTACACACACACCTCAAAAAATGCGTCATCGTCGAGGATGTCTTGCTCAGCGTCCTTAGCGCGAGATCGGTTAGCATAGATCTTAATGAAGTTCTTACATCCTAAGCAACCGCATTGATTACAATTCTGGTCTATGGAAATGTCTTTTATAGACTCCATGTCTTTATTTATTGACTCCATCATTTTAAACAAATAATAATCCATCATGATCTATTTTTATTAAAAAAATTTAAAATTAAGTTCTTAAAATATTATTACATTTCAAATGGATCAAAACGATCTTTTGTGTTGGCGGTTCTGGCATGCTTTTGTTTCTGTATTTAGTGGTTCAGGTTGTTTTGACTGCTTTGGTTTTTGTTGCCACTGTTTATATATTTTATAACTGTAATAATCCGCCCCCAGCAGCAGCAAGGGCGCCAAAAATGACAACAGTTTTAAGTTCAATATTCCATGAAGACTTTGGTGCTGTAGGCCTTGAATCACATGGAGTTTTTTATAGCCGGCATTGAATCAACTTGTTCTGGCGTTGTGGCGGGGTGTTATGTTTCATGATGAGTTATATTCTGTGATTGTAACTGTAATTTTTTTGTCTGTTCCACTCTGCTAATTTTTTTCTTGCTTCAACACGTCCAGGATGAGGATGCTTCTCACTGGTCACTTTCTTCACTGGATTCAGTGTTTTCTGATTCTGCTGATTTTCTGGCTCGGTCATTTTGAAGGGAATAAAATCTATATGATTAAAAGTAATTAATCCCATGATTAATGGCGATAACAATGTTCCAAATCTGTAATATAGATCACAGCTTAGAGACTCTAATGACTTTGTTAAAACTGGATCCTGCGTTAAATCATACATAAAGTCTTGTTCAGAATCAATGGGAGCAAATCTACTGACTAGTTAGTGTACAAACTAAGAACCGTTTGCCCGACACTTTTTACCATTCTTGTTCCTAGTTGCGCTTCATACCTGTTGTGATACTTTACAATGTCTTGTGGCAACATCTGTTGAATCTGTTCTATGCTGAATTCAGTTCCGAGGAACTGTTTTGTTTTTCCACACACGCCGCTAAAGAATACAGCCTTTCCTTTTTGGACATAATAGCTTGGTCATCAACTTCTTCATTTTGTAAGTCCAAGACGGTTTAGCACTCTGTAGCTCTAGCAGATCATTGGTGTTCATGTTTTTATTAATTATAATTATTTATTTTTTTTTTAAAATGAGCACCGAAAAAAAACTGTCGCCAACCTTGTATACATTCTGCTGTTATTGGAGGTCTAAGTGTAGGATACACAATGCTTGGTAAAAACCTGTTTAAAAATAAAACCGGCAGATCTTAGCAAACTAGACTTTGAGGATTTGGCAAAACTGATTGCTATTATTGCAGCTTCGTTTGCTACGAAAGATTTTCTAGTTTAAGCAGATATAATTCCAGAGAATATAAATATGTAAAAAAAATACATTTATAAAAAATGGCTTCACTCGTAATGATGATAGGCGGTGCAGTAGTGAATGCGCTTGCTTTTAGCGGAAGTAATTACGCATTTAGTAAACTACAGGATGACGGCGAGAGAAAAAGACATAACAAAGCTATGGAGCAACTAGGCTGCAGCACAAGATCACTATGAAAAGCAGAGAATTGAGCAGTTAGATTTCATTAACGACAAACTGAAAAAACAGGGGCATGCAGCTTACACGTTTAAAGATGTTGATCAAGCGATAAAAGAGTATTATCTTGTAACAGGCAAACCAATCGAGACATTACCCCCACCAAAATTTAGCGACTTTTATCAACCATCAGAAAAACAAAAGATGCAAGAAATCGCGTTTATCGTCTTTGGTATGACCGTTGTGTATTTTGTTGTGCATAATATTGGCTGAATAAAAAATGAACAAAATCTATTATTCACCAAAAGGATATTGGAAGGGAATAACAGCAATCAAAAAGCTAAGCCAAGCGGCTGGAGTCAGTGAACAAACAGCAAAAGAATGGTTATCTAAACAAGCGATTTGGCAAATTTATTTACCAGCGCCTAAACGAATACAAAGACCGCACTTTGTCAACACAACGCCAAACGACACCCATCAAATGGATCTTTTATATTTACCCCATGATACGATTAGACGAAAAAGATTTAAGTACGCACTTACAGTCATTGACATTGCTTCAAGATACAAAGATGCAGAACCATTACACAAAAGAGTGCTTCTGCTGTTGCGTTCCCTACAACTAATATACCAACGAGGCCCGCTAACTTATCCTCGCATGATTCAAGTCGATGATGGAAAAGATTTAAAGGCCGAGTGAATCAATTATTGTTAAAACATAGAGTTACCATTAAAAGAGGCATTCCGGGGTTCACAGATCACAGGCTTTAGTTGAAAACTTTACAAACAGTTATCTGAAAGACTTTTTTCCTACCAGTATCACAGAGAGCTGATTGACAATTCTCGCACACAGAATGGGTTAGAAGACTGCCCTCAGTTTTGCGCGCAATGAATAATGAAGAATTTAAATTAACGGGTTTAAAGCCAGTACAAGCAATCAAAAAACAAACTATAAATGCTGTTGAAGGGGACTCCAGTACACCCAGCAAACTATTACCGTTTGGTTTGAAAGCAAGGTACCTTTATTGCCAGGGGAAGCAGAAGGGGACACTCGCATCAGGGCAAACCGATCCAGTTTGGAGTGTTGATCCATATGAAATAAAAAGAATTGTAAAAATGAATCCGCCCGTGTATTATTTACGAGAAACTGACACAACAAAACAACCGGCTCCTCAAAGATCTTTTGTAAAGGAAGAACTGCAGATAATTCCACAGACACAGTTCCGCTTTAATTAATTTACATAAATATATTTGAGTCTAAAATGGAGGCTCAGAAGGAAGCACAGAATGAAACAAGAATGATAAAGGAAAAGACCTGGGAATTAATAGAAGAATTATTTGATTGAGTTCTGCTATTAGTGCAACATTTGCGGGGATTCATCAGCGCATGGCAATGCATCAAGATCACCTACAACCCAAAATCCCAAATTTTGATTATCAAACATGGGGGAAAGAATATCTTGAAATAATAAAAAAAAGTTCGGGCACATCAAGCAAACGTGAGAAAAAATTTGTCTGAATTGGAGGATGATATGATTGATCTTATAGATAAAGTTAAGGAAAAATATTAACCCGAAGAAGATATATAATTATGCCGTTCTCCATGTCCAATTGCATATGAAAACTCTGGATTAACAAACACACGTTTTGTGTTTGTTCTATCTAATGACTTCTTTGTTACAACCGTTGTGTTTGATCTCATGTAGATTAGATCGCAGTTTTACGTTGTCATGTGAAAAGTCTTATTGCCAAAATTTGCTTCTTTATAGTTGTCATGCGATATGTTTGACTGCACCAACACTGCGAGATATTCCTTTGCTTTCTTAATGGTATTTCTCCTGGCTCGAAATACTGTACATTTTCGACCTTAACCCAACAAACTCCTTGATCACCTTTCCAGATAATTCATCCTTCATCTTTCCTAAAACCTTCTTGTTAGTAATTGAATGCAAAGGTGAATCTTTAGGGTAATCGGATGTGTCGTGCCATCCTGCATGCCCTTTAGCTACTTCTATTTCCATGTCTTTATAGATGTCTTCAGTAGGGATATCTATAACAAAATGTCTGTATCTGTGTAAAGCACTCTGGACTCAGGATACGAGGGCTTAAAGTAGTCATAAAGAAATTCTAACATCAAAAGCTTTGATAATTCTAAAACAGTAAACCCAATAAAAACGGACTTATCCAATTGACTTTCTTTTTTTTCATCATTATGCCAAAAGCTGATCATGAAATCTTCTAAAGTCCTGATAATTTGGTTTTGAAGTCAGCTTAATTGCTTCGTTCTCTCTGGTGACCAATCTAACATCTTTGCGTTTGTGCGGATTCTCCATAGTCTTTCCAAAACAGCTGTTGTTCATCAGCTTAAAAAAGTCTTTTCTGAAGCATCTGTGGATTTAGTTCTGAGATCAGTGTCTTCATGATGTATGGTTTCATGGAACTGTTCTTGATCAAAAGCAATTATACGATGAACAGCTGTCAACTTCAAACCATGTCTTAAATAAAATTGTAGAAGTCTGTAATTGGCAGACATAATTTTTTTTGCCTCGAAGATTAGGCACAAGTTTAGGTGGCTCTGTTTTCGCCATCTTTAGATTTTCTGCTGCTAATGGATAGTCATTATGTAGGTCATGGAGTTCCTGAGGATATTCTAAGTCAACTTCTAGAGTGTATCCAAGCTGTTGACCCGGCGTCAAACTGCTCAACCACTTTAATGCTTTTTGAATATTATTCGGATTGTCTTCTGTGTACATTTTTAAAGTTGCGTAATGGAAGCGATTGCGCCATTGCCCACCATACAGATTGTTTGCATCTAAATACATGAGATAGTTAGACCTTTTACTGGGATCATAATCATCTAGGTATTTGTTGTTTGCTTTACAGTAATGATGCGACGCCATACTAATTCCTCCACGCAATCCGTTTTCAATCATCTGAATCATTGGCAGGTCAGACAATAAATCAATCTGTATTCCTGTAAATTTTAAGAAAGCGTCCCAGCTCATCCCGGGCGCAGAAATATAATGCGCGGGATCCAGGCTATAATGTTTCATGCAGGTCTTCCTGTAATTTTCAAAGACGTCCGCCAACAAACATACATCAGCCATCAAGTATGAATCATGATAGTCTCCCATCGTTTTACACTCTAACTTCTGCCACGCATCTTGAGCATGCTGGTAATCAGAATCAACTGATTTCCTTTCCTCTAAGACTAGAAAAGAACGCGCCTTTAGGAGGAAGTGTATCTTTGTCAAACCTTTGCCAACTGTTCATGTACTCATAAGGGTAAACACCCTTTCTAACGAGAGTTGGGTCAAAATATTCTTCCGTTATTGGGCAGGACTTTAAGGACATAGCCAGTGACTCTAATGATCCCATCATGTGCTGCATAGAGTCATAAAAAGACATGTTATTTAAGTGAAACACTGTACTTTTCTGATGACTGTGCAATACATGACACCCTGAAGGCATTGTCTACTGCTTTCATTATAAGGTGAGAGTCGTAACCTCGCAAGTTATGAAAGAATACAGGCAGCTTCCATGTCTTTGGTTCAAACTTTAGTTGAAGATTGCATTTACTGTGCGCTGCTCCTCTAAACTTTCCACTAATGTGATCATGGTCTCTTTACTGTCGGATTTGTTGCTTCTTCACTGAGTTCTAAACCACAAATCCAACAATGTGTGGCTGAGTCATACTGTTCTTGGTCTTCAGGCGTCATTATGATTTCAGATAAATTCAGATTATTAGAACAGTCATTACGCACTTTTTGCATGCGCTGTAAAAATCTTCTAGCCGCATTTGGTCCTCTGTATAATTTGGCGTTGAATGAGCGCCATCCGACCTGACAACAATGAAAGCAAATGAACAAATCTGATGATTACTCACAAAGGCTGTTTTTGGAAGTTTCTGTGGGGTTGGCCCCTCATAAGGAACAATGAGTGATTCGAAGTCTGCGTAAACAACATATGGGGAATTTTGCATCCGTTTCCAGTTCTTAAAACTAACTTACTGCCTTCTGGGGGCGTAATTAGTTCTGTATTACAGTCAACTGGGCTGATACAATGTTTTATATGTTCGCTCGCGGCTTGCACAGATGGAATTCTTGTTAAACATTTTCTACAGAATTCTTGTTTATTTTTTGCTTTGAAGCATGCGTCAATAATCTATTCATTGTTCGCATCAATGTGTAATGCGGTAGCCCTGCTGGTGAAACATCAGTAGTAAGTCCACATGATTTTTGTCTGGCTCGCCAATCGTGGACTGTTCTTGGACACTTTAAATGGGTTGTAGATTTGTTTCCTCATCCCTATGTGTAGACATTAACAGTTATTGGTTTGTTTTGTTCTTCAAACTGATCAATTTTGTCCACGCTAACGGGAAGGATATTCCACTAAAGTTAAGATCATTAATGTAATCCCAATAATTAGACACTCTCTCTGCGTTTTTGCGGGCGTAATGCAGCCTTGCGAGAACACACCACAGAAACATTTGTTGTCTGTATTTTGTATGTTTAGAACTGCTCTTTTCGCTACCAATGCTGGGGGCAGCGGAATGTAAGCCTTGCCAACAATCGGTGCATACTTAGCCTGTTTTAATCTGATCTCTAGGACTTCGCCTCTGACCAACCAGAGCCTCTCATTTTGGCTTCTTCAGCGGCCGCATCAAACTGTGTAAGCAGTTCGTCTGCCCAACCGGGTGTTAAGTCATTATGAGAAAGAATAATCTGTTGTTTAGTTGAGACCCAGACTTCTAGATTTTCTTCATTTATTGTTACATAGTCGATTAAAACAGCTAACATTACTTTAACTGGCGGGTCTATTGTTAGTTTACCTGGAACTTGAGAAATAGCATGAGCAACACTTGCCTGTACGTTTGCTGGATTAATGACTTCTAAATCAATATCATTCAGTGCTCTTGATAAATCTTCTTGCATTGCTTCAAACAATTCGTCGGGACCTTCATATATCTTATCCATGCTGAGTTTCTTTTCTAACTCAAAATATTTATTTAAATCAAAAATATAATTAATCAATATCGATGGTCTTTTTGTGTTTAGACTCATAAACTAAAGTATAAACACCCTTTGGCGTTGTTAATGTGAGCTGTTTAGAGCAGAGTTTTAATGTATCGTTTACTTTTTTTAAACATTCCTTTTTATCTGATCGGTGTCTGGCCTGTTGAGAAAAACTTGTCCTTGCCTTTCTTTGAAGATCAAACTTTTGTCTTTTGTAGTCATTAAAATCAGCCTGTAAACGACTAAAATTCTTCATCCGTGATGTTTGAGTCAGCTAGTGCTTTATTTATTATCAGATTAAAGGAACTAAGTTTAGCTGTTATTAGTTGAACCATGGCTGTGTGCTTTTGGAGTTTAGTTTTTATTTTTTTGCTAGCAGCACCTACAGCTAATGAACACAAGGCCGAGAGCTAAAGACAACCCGCCTAGAGGTAAAGCTGCGGGTGCACCTATGCCCGTTGCTAAGAGACCAACACTCGTTCCTGCTGATGCGGCGCTTATAGTCGATGCTCCAGTATTAACATAGGTAACAGCATTAAAGGCAGCAGAATACCTTCGTTTGCCTTTGCTGTATTTTGAAAGGTCCTGCTCTAGTTTTTGTTGCATTTGTGTAATGTTTGTTAATCTGAAGGTTTTTACTTCAGGGTGTTCTACAGCAGCAGAGACGACCTTAGAATCGATGTTGCCTTCTATAGCAGCAGAGTTGCCTATATCTCTTCTTTAGGTACTTTTGGATAATCTGAGTAGGCATGCTTTTTTAAAAATGAAAAAATAATTTAGTATACTATACTTTTTAATCTGCTTTCTCGAATATTCAGCTGCGCATCATATATTAAAAACAATGCGCATTAAGTGGTTTATCACTCTCTTTTTCTTTATCAATTTGAATGTTTATTACGTCTGTAACCTCTCTCCGCTTCCATGTAACTGATTATCTCTGTTGACCTTAGGTCAATCCATAAGCCGTATTTCGTTGTTAAATAATCATCGAGTCTAACATTGTGAAGGTGCAGATCTTTAGACACAAGGTCTACTGTTGGATTTCTACACCTCCCACCCCCCAAACAATTTTCTTATTTCGTCAAAATGCTGATAAGGTTTAAGCCGCTAGCGTAGATTTGGTTAGGACTACCATCAATCGAACATTGTACTTCGTTATTTTAGGATTAATAAACTTTTCAGTTTGTCTTTTGAATGGTTCTTCATCTTCGCCACAGCAATAAAATACCTTTAAGCGATCTTGCTGGGCCACTAAAACTAAAATTCCATATAGTGTCTGCCCTGCTTTTAGGATATGTTGAATGATGATGCACTCTTTCGTAATATATTCTTAATTTCTGACTGATATTGTTGCTCAATCAGCCTTGCTAAATCAGGGTTGCTAACAACGTCAAACTCTAACGAGATGTCAGAAATGCTGTACTTTGCTTCAGTGTCTGATGATCTGATAACGCGTTTGTAGTCATTAAAAGTTAGTTCATATGACAATCTGTCTTTTAATGCTCCTTGAAAGTTATGGCGCATGCGCTTTTAACAACTCAAAATCTAAGGGAATGGAAAAGCGATTTCCATACGCAAAATTTACAGCTAAATGCTTTTTGCCGTCTGGGTTAGCATTTCCGGCGCCTATTCTGTGTTTTAGTCCATCATCATTTTCAATTCCTTGAAACGCAAGATCAGCCCTTTCATTCTCGGTTAGCCATAGATCAGAATAGGTTAAAAATATGTCTGCATTGTGTAAAGAAAATACTTCTTGCCCTCAAGTTTTACAGAAATTTTCTTAACGATTGCCCGCCCCAGATTCTGGACAACTGTTCTGTTTAGGTCTGTTTCTGATGTGAGTTCTATTTTGAAAGTAAGTCGCGCAGAGCCTGGCACAATCACATCATCCGCTCCTAGGTCTGGAAATCTGACAGTAAGAATTTGATCTGCATCAATAGTAGATGGATTATTGGAACAGTAATATTTCGTTTATTTCCCTGCACGCCTCGGGGTTCTTTCAGACTTCTATACGGGTTGAGAATCGAGCCATATTACTTCGACATTTTTATAAAACAAAATAAAAAGTTAATTATTTAAAACATGGCAGGCATTGAAGGTGAAGAAGATTATGATATTTTTGATCTTGGAGACGACATGAGTGATTCTCCTTGGGAGCGGCATCGCTCGGGGCCCTCATTGCATGATGAATTATTAGAAGAAGGGCAGCAAAGGCGTAGATTAACAGAAGTAAGGCCAGATCATTATACCAAAGTTTAGAACTAGAACAACCCAAAACTATATACCCTGATGATTTTAAACTAAAAGATAACCATTTGTATGTGAAAAACGACAAAGGAGAACTTATTCAGCTTACGCATAAACGAAACCCTTCAAGGTTTGTAGGCGCAGATACAATTAGACAAAGGCTCAGTGCGAGCGAGCGGGATCGCCTTGGCTTTACTAAACCAAAATTAGATCCGGACGAAGTTGCTAAACTTCAAAACGCACTGCAAGAACTCCCAACAGCTAACCAAATACAAAACATGCCACATGAAGATTTAAATCCAACAACAGTCAAAACAATAATGCAATAGCAGAACTCACTGAAGAAGAAGAAACAGCATTAAAAACTATACGCGAACCACGGCTGCCTGAGAGAGAATTATTAGCCTTGATCGTGCTTTAAGAGCCATCAATGGGGAATTATTAAACAATTTAGCAAAACTGACTGAACTAAAGGAGCATATAGAAAAGATAAAGAAAAACTTGCTGAGGCTGACGACGCCAACTTAGGGCGTGATGTTAAAGAAAGAATAGAACAAAGACTAGATGACCTTAATATAGAAAGATTAGCTAGACTAGAAGTGTTAAATACTAACCGAGAACAATTACAAACTAAAGTGAGCGAAGTAAGAGAAACTATCCAAACAAATTATATGAAGACACAACGCTAGCAGAAAGAATAAAAACACTGTTTAGAGAGCAAGGTGTCACATTAGCAAGCGTTAAACGGCCTTAGGATTTGCAATAAGTACACTGGTGATGGCTATTACGGGTGGTGGTGGTGGTCAAAGCCCAGTGCCTCCATCGCCATCGCCTCCATCGCCGCCTGATAAATCATGGGTAAAAAAACAGCTTGATCATCTTGCGAGTTTATTAAAAAAATTAGCTGGTAAAGCTATAGACTCTTTACCAGGTATATTAGGAGGTATTGTTTAGCTGGCTTTTGTCTACTGCAAGCAAAGTAGTTGGCTTTATGGCTGAGCACCTTATGGGCATTAGTTCTCTTAATAGTTGGGTTACTATTTAGTAAGATAAAGACCAAGTAATCCTAGGCCAGTTAATCCAATAACAAGTGCTGCTCTTTTCATATTCATGGTCATTATTTTTTTGCGGTCTTCAACGGTCTTTGGGCTTTGGACCTCGGGGATTGGATGACTTAATCTTGGGGGGTCATCTTGTTTTTTTATTGTTTGCAATATTACTGGCTCAGAATTTATGTCGTTTTTTCCGACCTTCTGTTCATGCCTGCCACAGGATTTCATTGTTGTAGTTTATTATTGTTCCTACCTGGAGTCTGAGGTCGAAGGTTAGCATATATAAACCAGTGCCAACAGCAAAGTCTACTTTCGATCTTGCGTATTGTAAAACATTTTGGTATCTTTTAATACTTGAAGGCAAATCAATTGTAGAATTAATGGCGTCCTCTAAATTTGCCAAGTACTGTTTTTGTGCATCAAAGCCAGTAGAAGGATTAGTTATGCCCGATCTCGTTTGTGCTTGCGAACTAGCAAACACCAAACGTAAGTACGAATAGAGTCGTTTATTCGTTCTATTCCCGCTCTAGTTAGGCCCTTAGAGTGTCTAAGATAAATGTTGTCATGCTGTTTTATGCTCTTGCTCTATGGACCCTAGGGGAACAGCTGTGCCTGAAGAGAAAGATGTAGAAGGAGGATCCCAGTCATAGTTATACTTTCTGCGCACGCCCCAAAAATAAGGGGTGCCTAAGCCATGATTGCGGTCCAACTTTTGTCTAAAGTCTGTCTTAACATTAATATTGAATTCGTTACAGATCCTTTCAA
>CM031615.1:12510557-12530557 GCA_018398815.1 Conus ventricosus
CCCCCCCCCCCCCTCCCACCTATCCCTCTCCAATCCCCCACCCCCCCACCCCCCCCCCTTTATCTACAGTCCGTGCACTGGCTGAACTCGTGAATTAAGTCACCGGACTCGCTACACAAGAATAGGTGTCGAGTCGGACGCATACATTACACTTGCCTTGGAATATGCGAATAAGTTCAAACGGTTCCCGAGGCGACTAGCGATACGACTAGATCCCTCCCCCTCCACCCCTGAGGTATGAGTGACAGGTTGTCAAACTCGAATCCCACAGTTAGACTCCATATATACCAGGCACACAGGGGATAACTTCACTGACCCCTCAAGACTGCCTGTAGACCGGACCAGTAGAAGACAAAAGAGACACTAGAGAAGCGTGGGACAATTCCTGGTATCCTCGTTGATCTCCAGTCATTCACTGTTCATTCCCAGGAAAAAAAAACTGGGATCCTAGCCAGGCCAGGGCTACACATTGCAGCTGTACCAGAAGCTGGGACTTCGCCCAACACCAGGGCGACAACAGACAACCAACAGGAGCTACACCAGTGGGGCAGTCACCAATCACAGGAGAGATCAACTACTCGCTCCGAAAAAAGCTAAGTTAGCTTACCACCTGGACTCAAAACGATCAGGCCCTTGCCCTCACTTTATGATGAGACAGGGGAGACTCTGTCTATGAGTACCTCTTTGGTTACATTCAGTATAACTTAGACAGACCCCCTGTATGCCAACTTAAAACTTGCTGTGCACTGAGTGTAAGCGAGTAAAGTAGGAATGAGGGACGGCCCCTCAGTGTGGTAGTCCCATGAAAGTTAAACCCTAGCCTATTCAGAGTTGACATGCCAATACTTACCAATGTGTAAGCAATAAAAGTTGATGTGTGAAAGTGCACGTAACTTGAGTCAGTTCTCTGTGTTCAATCAAATGTTGAATGTTTGAACTTCTCTCTTTCAATTCTGTCTCTCGGAGCTATAAGTACTTATACAAGTACAAGCCTAAGGAAAATTATCTCAGAGCCACTATTCAGTATTTTGCACAGTCCCGGGATTAAATAAAAATGTCTTCGATGACTAGTACCGGAAAGTTGCTCCTTCCACCACTAGTAAGAGAGAGGGTGTAGGTGAAGTGTCAAGATAATTCCCATTGAGAAATTATCCCCAGTCCTTCCCCTAAAGGACACACCTACACACACATACCTCATTCATAACTCGTCACAGCCTAATTGCTGTAAGCGATGGAGAGGGTTTTCTGTGGGCTGTCATCAAGAAGTGAGTTATAATAGTATAACTGTCTAATCTTGACTGTGTTGTCTTGTGCAGACAGAATGCATATGCTAATGTCTTAGCAGCGCCAAGAGTGTGGTAGGCCTATCTGCGAATGAAGCTGGAAAACAAGTTCCATACAACACAGCTTGGCACGCTGTTTTAGGTGCTGGTTCATTCGGAGATCTTAATATAAAAATAAATCAGACATGCATACGACCTGAGAATAAGGTCACTGATCCAATGGAATGGTAGAGGGCAGAGAAGAAAAGCAGACGAAAGAAGGAATCGCATGGTTAGCAGAACATGATGAATCACCCAATCCGACACAAACAGTAACATTTATAACCAAACATGTCTGAGATGAAATGTTTTGGCGAAGTTTAACTAGATTTCAAATTCAACCTTTTACATTTAGAATGCGATAATCATAGTCTGACAGCGCTAAAGGCTAATAAGGACAACACACCACATTATGTTCAGTCGCTGTTTTGTCGCTCAGCACCAACATCGCGACGTCCTCTCTTTGACAGCTGGAGCCTTGGCCTTTTACTCCAATAAAGCTCTTGTTCCCCATATTGGCTAGTCAGCCAGCCAAGTAGTAACTATCATCATACTTGTCATTATCATTATTATCATTATTTATTTATTATTGTAATTATTATCATATACAATATATATTACTTTTTTGAGGGGAGGAAGGGGTGGTGGAGAGGGAAAAGGGGAACACTCGAAGGGGGGATGCTTCGGTCAATACTATTAAGGAACCCAGAACACCGACGCACACATACTCGTAGCTCAAACAAACATCAACAAACGCATGCACTCACAGGACGGCAAGAGAAGAAGTGGAGGGGCTGGAGAGAGAGAGAGAGAGAGAGAGAGAGAGAGAGAGAGTGAGAGAAAGCGAGAGAGAGAGAGGTGGGCAAGCAGACGTACAGACAGATATCAATCTACCCACAGGATGTACTGTGGGGTCCCAGCGGCACCGAACGGACAACGAACTTAACCTAACACAACTATGGCTCCCGCGAGTCTCGCTGCACACCGCACAGCTTTTACAGACTGTCGGCTCAATTTCCCAACTGGTCCTCTAAATATATGTCCTTCCCACACTCTACTCCCACTCCCTGACATCCTCGCCCTTTTTTTTTACCCTTCTCCAAAGCTACCCTTCCTTCAGCCCCTCCTCTCAAATCCACCACCTAAGCCCTTTCCTTTCCCTTAACAGCCATCCACTACGGCGAACAAATCCATTTCTCCCTCGTCTTCAACTTGCTCTCGTCATTAGCCATGCTGCTCACCCATCGGTGATCGGCACGCTAAGGGTTTTGTGAATAATGGAAGAGACACACGCTGTGACTGGCCTTGGAATATTGAAATGTGTAACTACGAATACAATAGTTGACAGTTCGTTTTCCATAAGTTCTAAAAATCTTTCATTCAAAACAGTAATAAGTGTAAAAGTTATATCTTCTATTTGACACCAGGAGCGCAGACACAATCAGCCGTGTCTCCTGATGAGTCCGATCCAGCGGACGAAAGGCCTAGGAGCAGGCAATACAAATAGATCTGCCTTCGGAAGGGATCACGATGGTTCTCTCAGGCAGCTAGTGAAGGGTTTTTCATATTTATAATATATTTCCCCCATTTTCTTCATCTTCAAAATTTTTTTTTTTCTCTAAAAGTTCAAATCTTTGCAAAGTCATTATTATAATGACGGAAGAATTGTTAGCCTGCACTTGTTTTCCCCCACTACTTAATTGTTCAGCTAGTGTAAAGTTTAGGGTGATAACTACAGTAACAATAATGACCACTGGAAAAAATGAGTATGTTTGTACTAAGTGAGTGGGTGAGTGAAAGAACGTGTGCGTGTGCGTGCGTGTGTGTGTGTGTGTGCGTGTGCGTGTGCGTGTGTGTGTGTGTGTGTGGTGTGCGCGCGTGCGTGCGTGGGTGCCCGCCCGGGAGAAGATAAAGACAGTAAACCACAATCAACGCTCAAATGGCAGGAGGTAAATAAGTGGTTTCGTCCACATCTTTTATTTAGCCCGTGAAAACCATAGGAAAGAAGACTCCAAGAAATGCTCCTCTGTACACCTGCCTTTTGGCTGGCACACTGGTGAAGACAAGGAAAGAGCACATTAAACAAATTTCAGAAATTAACTTATTTCTCGGTCAGTCAATTAAGTGAAAACTACAACAACAACAAAAGAGCAGCACCTCTAAGAAATTTCAGGAACTCAGTGGGAGCATACGGAAATATTGAATTATAAACAAAGCTTGCTATTTCTTCAATCTAAGACATAAGAGCAAGCTTTGTTTATAATTCAATATTTCTTGCAGTCATTGCAACACCAAGCTGCTCTGTAAGTTGCTGGAACGGTGCTCGGTACTTATCCTTGGAATTTATTAGTTTGTTGTATTTTAGTCCCTTGCGGATTCATTCCAAGAACTGGCCCTCAGCACTTGTGTCTTAGAGGATACTTTTTTATATTTTCTACGTTTTCACAAGAAAATAGTAGCTTGTTTGCTCTTTCATGATTTTCTTTTGCTTCTTAGATGGCACTTTGGTTGGTTTTTGAAAACTCAACAAACATACTACAGTATTGCACACCAGCCTTTTCTGGGATTGCATTCTTCTTAAAACTGAAAAGGCAGAGGAGTCAAATTACCACTTTCCGCGGTCACTGAGGAGAAACCACCAGTTTCGAAATATCGGTATATGACCAGGAGTTATATGTTAGTGAGTTTCCCTCCCTATTGGAGGTTGTCTCTCTCTCTTGGAGAATATAAGCTTGCTGAAGGCTCATTTTGAGAAGCATTTATTTTATTTTTATTTTTCCCCATCCACCCACTCAAGCACATACTGTTAGAATCATCTGCCACTGCGGGTATGAATGCATATCTCCCCTATTTCTTCAATCTAAGACATAAGAGCAAGCTTTGTTTATAATTCAATATATACACACACATATATATATATATATATATATATATATATATATATATATATATATATATATATATATACACACATATGTACACACACACATACGCATAAACATACATATATGTATATACACATACTCACATACACATGATACACATATACACACATACATACACAACACATACTACATATCTTTTATAACGAGCCGCATAATACAGATAGGCGCCTATTATGCATCTGATTGAAAATACATTGGTGTAAAGTTGTTCCATGAGGCTTCAAAGTTTGTCTGATTATCATTAACTCTGGCATTGTGTAACTCGACTTTAAATCTGTTGTGCAGCTGATTTTGGAATCCAGTAACACATGGCGTACGTTTTTCAAATCTACATTTACAGATATAATTTTTTGCAAAACATTATAATAAAGTCAAATATTTTGTCTGTTTTATAATGGTGATCCACCCCGAAAATTACAATTTTACAAGTGATCTTAGCATTGAAGATTTTTCTGCATTTTTCATTCAGTAAATGTTCGACAGCTTTCCAGAAAGTTTGTACATGGTTGCATTCCCAAAACAAGTGTTCAATTGACTCTCTTTCTTCATTACAAAAGGTGCAGTTCTTCGTATTTGTTATTCCCATAGCATTGAGAATAATGTTAGTACCAATAATTCTATGAACAGTTCTGATTTGTAACCATTTGAGTTTGATATCGTTTATGTTGTGGATGTGGAGAAATACTTTTTTCCCAAGGGTTTTCAGAATTTAGCTTTTGTTCCCACTTTGTACAACAGTTTGGTTTCTGTTCATCATACGTTAAAATTTTATAGTATTGTTTGACTCTCTGTTTGCCTTGAAAATAATATTCACCGCTTTAGGTATATCGAGTCTACTATTGGTGGGGTGTTTAATTCAATCCCAGTTATATTTATGTAACTTTTTATGGAGGAAATCCATCGGTTGTAAGAACGAAATTTATGTTATAGTCAAGGTTAGTAGTGAATTCTTCATATGTCATGACTTTTCCATCATCTTTTAAGAATGCATTACTGCATGTTTTCCTTTTTCAATCAGCTTCTTTTGTTTGATCGTGACGTTACCTACTTAAATTTTATCATTGTAAAACACAGGTTCCGACAGTAGTTCATTCACTGTCTGGGGTTCTACACGTAAGCAAAATTCTTTGTAAGCCTTAAAAACATGAGTCCAAAATAAATTTGAGTTCGTACATACACCAGCAACTGCTGATCCATAACATTCAAGTTTTTCAATAAATGGATGGGTTTTCCTTAAATATTCTTTTCCCTTTATGATTAGGCGTGTTAATTTTTCTTATCCCGAGATTTTCAAGCATAAATGTATTTTCTAATGTCAGGTATGTTTATACCACCGTCTTTTACCGTTTTGATCGTTGTCTTCCTGCTGATCTTATCTGTTTACCACTCCACACAAAGTGGAAGCACATTTTTTGAAGTTTTTTTGATAAAGGGGTCAGGTGGATCAAGCAAGAGAATCCAAAGATGTATCAATTTCGACAGGACTAATGACTTTAAAACTGCGACTCTTCCCACAGGTGTAATAGTTCTTTGAGTCCAAATTTTGAATAACATTTTGATTTCAGAAAATTTGTCATTATAGTTCATCATTTCACATTTTTTTTAAGTCTTGTGTAAACCAAATTCCCAAATATTTTAAATTTCGGGGGATTCCATATTATTTTTTAAATGTGGGCAGTATGTTGTCTTAGACATCTTTTGACACCTGAGCCATACAGCTTGCGTTTTCTCACTGTTCATGTGTAAACCTGAAGCTCTGCCAAATGTGTCGAGAATATGAATAGAACTTTCAAAAGAAACTCTATCACCATTATTTAACAACTGAGTGCCGTCAGCAAACTGAGCTATTTTATGGTCCATCTCACCTATTTTTATTCCTTTTATCAATTTTTCTTCCTTTATCATTACAGCTAAAATCTCTACACTGAGTATAAACAAATACGGAGAAATGGGATCTCCTTGCCTACATCCTTGTTCTATCTCAAACCATGGCGTAGTCTGTCCATTTACAATAACTGTTGATTAATATTACTATAAAATGTTTTTATCCACTGGCATATACTTTCGCCAAAACCAAACGCTTTTAGTACCTTAAACATGAAAGTCCAATTTAAAGAATCGAAAGCTTTTTTCAAAGTCAATGCACAACAATAACCAGGGAGATTTTTTAAGTTTAATAGTTCATCAAATCGTAAATCAGTCTAATATTATCTCCAGTGTACCGATTGGTCATAAAGGGCCCGTTTGATCTTCACTAATGAGTAAAAGCAAGACGTCTTTTAGTCTGTTGAAATACATTTAGAACCTATACTACATTTAAAAGAGAGATGGGGCGCCAATTTTTTTACAAATTCCTTTGGCTTATCGCCTTTTGGGACACATATAATTATCCCTTCTTTTTGCGTTGTTGAAAGTTCTTCATCTTTGCAAGCTTCATTAAGGGATCTTACCACAAGGGGTCCTAAACTGTTTAAAAAAAAACTTAAAGAATTCGGCGCCGAATCCATCTGTGCCTGGGCTTTTTCCATGCTTCATGTCTTTTAGGGCTAGGCCTGCTTCCCCTTTAAAGTGATTTCTCCTTCCAGTAATTCTTTTTCATTTTCTGATAATTTGGGAATTGTTTTACAAGATCTTCAATATTACAGTTTTGAGTTTCTTTTTCCTTATATAGTTTTTCATAAAAGATCTTAACTTCATTCAGAATATCTTTTTGTTCGGTTATTATTTCATCTTTCCTTGGTTACTAGTTTTGCGATATGTTTACAAATATAATTCCTTTTCTCAAGGTTACAGAAATACTTAGAATAATTTTCACCGTCTGCAACCCATCTTGCCCTGGACCTTAAGAGTCCTTCCATCTTCTTCTCTCTGAGTGATCTTAATTCCTGATTTTTGTTGTTGAAGTAGTTTCATTTCTGTTTCTGTTTTATTTTCCATCTTTTCTAGTGATTCTATATCTTTGTCCAGGACGGGGGAAATCGTGATGGTATTGCTTAAGTGCACTAAGTTGATGTATTATTAGTCAGGCTTCGCACACCAAGGGTATCGTTGCACTCATACACACATATGCACACTCATGCGCACACCAAACATTCACCTCTCTCTGGAATGGGATGTCACGCATTCGTTTCTCTCCTAACACGACTGAGAACAAGAAATACAATTTCTATGCTACTTATAATTAATCATGTACAATCAAATAACACACAAATGAAATATCAAAACATAAAAGATCAATACATCCTAATCCCGGGTTATAATAAATGACTTCTTACCTGGCCAGGTTTTCACACACACAACCACGCTTTCACACCACACCACAGTTCTTGAAAAAAGTCTCTTCACGTCTTCTTCAGCATGCTTGATGGTGACGCCCTTGGTTGACTGGCTCCAGGCTTCAGGACTGGGTCTCGTGGTCGTCTCCTGGATCTCGAGGTCTTCTTCAGCACTGCTTGATGGTGATGCCCTTGGTTGACTGGCTCCAGGCTTCAGGACTGGGTCTTCGTGGTCGTCTCTGGGATCTCGACGTAGAACTCTTCTTCTTTGTCTCTTTCACCCACCTCTGGGTTCAAATTCAGTTTGTCTGTCTTCACCCACCTCTGGGCTTCAAACTTAGTTTCCTTCTCTTCCAGCTTGACTTTTAACTCTAAGACCTTGCGGTCTCTTCTATCTCCAGACCACGTTTCTCTCGACCCTTTCTCGGGTCCTGCTCACTCCTCTCCTCTCTCTCTCTCTCCTCTGCCTTCTCTCTCTCTCTCCGGGTGTTGTTCTCCTCTCACGTTGTTCCCCTCAGTTTATATAGGGAGGGAAACAAAGGATTCCCTTTCGGGCCATGCCTTGTCTATGCTGCTTCTCAACCCCTAGTTCACAAGTACCCTGAATTCTCCATTCGCTACATTCTCCCACACATCAGCATTTACACACACCCCTACCTAATTGATTAGCAAACACACACTTAGCCCCAGATGGACATCGAAAATTCCCGCCGACTTCGTGGTTACTTAACACAGTAATTATCTTTAAGGAGGGCTACTACAACCTCCACATGCATTCAGCCAGCCTGACAATAAACCAACACAGTGACCCACGGCAATACCATCCGAACGAATCCGAGACCCCTGCTCTTCACTGACTGTCTAAAAAAGAACCTCAGCTGACCGAGCATTTAGCGCTCACTTGGAGCGCCGAGGTCGTAGTGGTTACATCCCTTCCCCCTTTCGCCACCGGGCAGGTCCGAACTCCCCCCTAGGTGTTGTTTGTCATCTGACCACTTCGGCTTTCTTTCACACAGTTCGGCCGGGTTTTGCGATGGGTAAGGTACCCTGGTTAATTGGTCTATTACCTATTTGTATACTACGTACAACGTCCCTTTTCCTCCAAGCGTCTAATGCCCTTTTGTGAGAGGTTTCACGCTCCTTGACAAATTCCCCCACTCGAAGACAATGCCCTGCATTGGCTAAAACTTAACATTCAAGGAGATGAAACTCTCATAATTTTCCCATTTAAACCAGTGCTAATATCGGCCTCTCATAAGCCTACTTACACCAGAGAACGCACGCAAGATGTGTCTTGCAACAAAAATTAGAGAAAAATCAATACATACACACTATCCAAGCAAATATCAACATAAATCTGGAATCTCCACCAGCTCTAAGTCGTGTGGGCCATATAACCATTATGTTTCTACGGAAATTCTCTCCCCATCTCTTCATCCACGTGGCCCGCAACCAGCCACGTCACGCATACGCGACACTGCAAAAGACACACGTACTCACTACCTGACTTCTCGACCGACCATTTTATTTTGGCCAACTTTTTGTAAGACCAGTCTGATCCCCCTTTCTGTACACACACCTTGCCTACCCCGCGGCATGTGCTGCATTGTGCACAGAAACGCCTGATATCGCCAAGGATACCGGGCCAGTAGTACTCTCGCGTCACTGCCTTTTGTGTGGCCTTCCTACCGAAATGGCCCGAGGCCGACGTCACATGTTTTTCGGACATCACCGCCGTTCTGCGTTTCGTAGGCACAACGATCTGCTTCTTCGTTTTCCCGAACTCAAGTGAGTGAAAGTTCGATACAATACCCCGTCCTTTATCTCAAACCCGATTGTGCCCTCTTTAACATTTTTCTTCTCCCCTCTGTAAGCAAAACCAAACAGTTTACTGAGCGAGTAGTCGCCCTTTTGTTCTGCTCGCAAGTGAGAGGGGTTGGTCTCACTGGACACGCTCCATTGCGTTCTGAAGTGTGTGACCGCTCGGGGCCTTTCTCTCCCGTGATTTCTGTTCCCTGATTGAACAGAGAAGTCAGGGTTTGGGTTTTCGTACCCACGTGCTCCTGAAATGTTCCCAATCACTAAATAAATACGGTGGCTTTGGAACAGCCAAAGCCTGTACGACTCCACTATAGAATGGTGTATCAATGAACACCAGGCCGTTTTGAATTTAGCTACTGTTCCATCTATTTGTCTACACCTTGTGTTCTCCCTGTGAATTGTCCCTTCTCAACCAGGGACTCCTTCACCATTACGCCAGTGCACCCAGAGTCTCTAATGACATTAACCACATTGTCCCCTACTCTGCCTTTGTGCACATCCATGTTATCGCCTGAATCTGTGAACACACAGCACAATCCAGACAAAATAACACTGTCATCTTGTTCATCTTTTTCTATCTGCCCTTTTCTCTTGGCCTGATCCTCATTGCTGCTGCTTTCTGAGGTCTAAATCGGCAGTCCCCTAGCCAAGTGTCCTGTCTTATCACACAGAAAACAGGTACGCTCATTCCTAGCCACGTGGCTATTGGTTTTCACCCTTGTTTGCTCACGTGACGCTGTGGGCCTACGGGTGTGTACTGCTGACTCATTGCGTGAGTCATGTGCTGGCCTGCTATCCTCTGAATATGCTTCCAGGCTTTCCTCTTGTTCAGGTAAATCACGCCTCGCTTCCCGGTAAGTCTCTGCGTCTGAAGTACCTCAGCTATTGTGGTTGCAAACCTTTTTCCTTAATGTGGATGGTAAGGCCCGTCCCACAACCATCAAGTATTTGTTCCTTCATCACCAGTGTCTTGAGGCCTTCAAAATCACTGTCTACTCCACTAAGTTCTACCCATTTGTTGAAATAGTGATCCAGTCTAACACCGAACTGTGTGTATGTCTCACCCTGTTCGATTCTCGCCTCGCGAAACTTACGCCTAAAACCTTCTTCAGTCAAATCATACGCCTTTAGTACTGCTTGTTTCACCTTGTCAAAATCTCTCTGATCACCTTTGGGTAAGGTGGAAACTGTGTGTAACGCACGACCTGTCAACAAGGCAGACAGGTTTATTGCCCAGTCATCTTCGGCCAGCCCTCGTGCTCGGCAAACGATTCAAACTGACTGATATAGGCATCGATCGCATCAGTTTCTTCTCTGAACAGTGGGAGTTTAGGTCTAGGTGCGCAACTTAGTCTGCGGCCTACTGACTCAGAACTGGTGTCGATTTCACTACGATTTCAGATTTTATTCTTTCCAACTCAATTTGTTTGGCTAAAATCTCAGATTCCGCTTCTGCTCTAGCCCTCGCTGCACTGGCAGCTGCACTCTCTGCATCTGCTCTTGCTCTGGCAGCTGCACTCTCTGCATCTGCTCTATCCCTCTCTGCATCTGCTTTTGTCTTGGCCATTGCTAACTGTTCCTTTTCAAATTTCCTTCTTTCAGCCCTTTCATCTCTCTCAGTCTTCTGCTGAGTTTCAATGAATCTACGCAGTTCATCTCCTGTATATCCCAGTTCTTTCCCCAAACTTACTAGTTTCTCTCATGGGGGGTAAAACTTTCTTCAGCCATTTCCTTTTCTGATATGTTTTAGTACCACTAAAAACAGTTAAGCTTATAACCCCGGAAAAGTCAGCAAACAGTTTATCTTATCTACTAAACGTTATGAGTACACCAACCAGTGGTAGTGTTCCTAACACAAAGGAGTCTTAATCTTAAACCACAGCTTCTGTGAGAGTTAAGACTAGAACCTCGTTCTTCGTTTCTCTGACGACCTCTGATTAATACAACCACCCTGCCACACGTCAATACTCAGCACTCAAAGAACTAAAGGAAATAATTAGAAGAGCTAATTATAATTGCCTTTAGTGGACGCTTCGCCCCATACTACTCTAGTACTCACTTTGTTTCCCTCCTGAAACTAATTTGGGCCATGCAATCCTGGCAGGCTCGCCACTTTGTCCAGGACGGGGGAAAATCGTGATGGTATTGCTTAGTGCACCCAAGTTGATGTATTATTAGTCAGGCTTCGCACACCAAGGGTATCGTTGCACTCAACACACATATGCACACTCATGCGCACACCAAACATTCACCTCTCTCTGGGAATGGGATGTCACGCATTCGTTTCTCTCCTAACACGACTGAGAACAAGAAATACAATTTCTATGCTACTTATAATTAATCATGTACAATCAAAAAACACACAATGAAATATCAAACATAAAAGATCAATACATCCTAATCCCGGGTTATAATAAAATGACTTCTTACCTGGGCCCGGTTTTCACACACACAACCACGCTTTCACAACCACACCACAGTTCTTGAAAAAAGTCTCCCTTCACGTCTTCTTCAGCACTGCTTGATGGTGATGCCCTTGGTTGACTGGCTCCAGGCTTCAGGACTGGGTCTTCGTGGTCGTCTCTGGGATCTCGAGGTCTTCTTCAGCACTGCTTGATGGTGATGGCCCTTGGTTGACTGGCTCCAGGCTTCAGGACTGGGTCTTCGTGGTCGTCTCTGGGGTCTCGACGTAGAACTCTTCTTCTTTGTCTCTTTCACCCACCTCTGGGTTCAAATTCAGTTTGTCTGTCTTCACCCACCTCTGGGCTTCAAACTTAGTTTCCTTCTCTTCCAGCTTGTCTTTAACTCTAAGACCTTGCTGTCTCTTCTACTCCAGACCACTTTCTCTCGACCCTTTCTCTGTCCTGCTCACTCCTCTCCTCTCTCTCTCTCTCCTCTGCCTTCTCTCTCTCTCTCTCCTGGTGTTGTTCTCCTCTCACGTTGTTCTCCCTCAGTTTAATAGGGAGGGAAACAAAGGATTCCTTTCGGGCCATGCCTTTGTCTACGCTGCTTCTCAAACCCCTAGTTCACAAGTACCCTGAATTTTCCGTTCGCTACATTCTCCACACATCAGCATTTACACACACCCCTACCTAATTGATTAGCAAACACACACTTACCCCAGATGGACATCGAAAATTCCCGCCGACTTCGGTGGTTACTTAACACAGTAATTATCTTAAGGAGGGCTACTACAACCTCCACATGCATTCAGCCAGCCTGACAATAGAACCAACACAGTGACCCACGGCAATACCATCCGAACGAATCCGAGACCCCTGCTCTTCACTGACTGTCTACAAAAGAACCTCAGCTGACCGAGCATTTAGCGCTCACTTGGAGCGCCGAGGTCGTAGTGGTTACATCCCTTCCCCCTTTCGCCACCGGGCAGGTCCGAACTCCCTCCTAGGTGTTGTTTGTCATCTGACCACTTCGGCTTTCTTTCACACAGTTCGGCCGTGTGCGATGGGTAAGGTACCCTGGTTAATTGGTCTATTACCTATTTGTATACTACGTACAACGTCCCTTTTCCTCCCAAGCGTCTAATGCCCTTTTGTGAGAGGTTTCACGCTCCTTGACAATCTTCTATTAGATTGTTTTCTTTCTCTGTTTTTTTCTTTTTTTCTAATCGAGTAAGCTATTGAGTTTTCTCTAATTTTCATCAAAAGGAAATCTAAAAATAGTTTGTCTGGAATCTTAAATTTGCAGAATTTTACTAATTCGTATATGACTGGTCTTCTGTTGCTGAAAGATCGACTGCATATTCTCGTATTACACTTAGGATTAGTTCGTTTATTCATCGACATATTGTTTATCTTTTAATATAGACACATTAAATTTCTAGAAACTTTTAAACTTTTTACTTTTTCCGAATTTCAAGCACAAGTAATTATGGAATGATCAGACCGATAACCTGGTAAAATATCAGCATTTTCGAAAGCAAAATAAAGATAATCTGATAACAGAAAATAGTCTAATCGCTTTGTTTTAGTGGTGTTGGTCTTTGCCAGGTATACCTTTTACAATCAGGGTTCTCTTCTCTCCATACGTCAGCAAGTCCTATTTCTTCAGTCATATTTATCAGTGTTTTCTGGGTCTAGGGTGTTATCTTGTACATAGTTAAAACAGTCTAAGTTAGGATCCATCACAACATTCCAGTCGCCTACAGCAATGATGTTGTTATTGTTATAACTCTTTATGATCTTGTTGAGTGTGCCGTAAAATGAAGAAAAAGACACCAGTATGAAGTGTCCATTTTCATCACGGGTTTTAAAGTTTTTTATCTGAAACTCAAAACTGTTTGAGAATAAAATAGCTACGCCCCTAGAGTTGGATCGAAAGGAGGAAAAGAAACATTTGTAGCCCCATTCGGCATTTACATACTTTTCTATTTTTTTAGTAAAGTGGGTGTCTTGCAGACAATAAATAGAGAACTTTTTTTATTAAGATTTTTCATACCTCTTTTATACTTGTCTTATCTAATGCTGCTCCCCAAGGGGTCGAGCACTTGTAAAATTACTCTAGGCTTTTTAACCACACTGATATACACACACACACATACATATATATATATATATATATATAATATATATATATATATATATATAAAAAGCACTTGATCTTCACTGAGTCGAAGAACCACCAACAGTGGAAGTTTCTGATAGATACGTGTGCTGTTGTCGCTGCTTTGCATATGTTGACAGTGATGATGACAATGATCAAGACCGTGCAAAGCAATGAAAAACAAATAAAGTGCGAGAACGTGTGAGGGAGTGTAAGGAGAGAAAGCGTGGGGTGCATGGCAAGATGGTGGGAAGCAGACAGTGGCTTTGATGCGTCGAGGGTAGGGAAAGGAAGAACAGAAAGGAAGGCTTTGGAACAACATCTGAGTTCGAAGTATCTCAAAGATGCAGACAAGGATGGGGCGTGAGCCGTTAAAATGCTCGAAGAATCATAGAATTGTGGACAAGCGAGGGACAAAGAGATTGAGGTGGGTGGGAGTGAAGAGGGGGGGGGGGGTGGAAGGAGACAGAGGAAGAGGTAAGGTAAGCCCTACCAAGCGAGCAAAGGCCGTGATGGCATGCATGCCATTCAAATACTTTCTTTTAAAATCAATTTGAAATGTACTTTCTCCCCTCCAGCCTCATCCATCTTTTCTCCCGTTCTATTCCGTAGTTATAGTTTTCCATCCACACCACAGAGATCGAAGAGATAAATGCCTGTTCGTCATTTGTTTCAATTGTTCTGAATGTTGTTTGTCTTACATGAAGAAGCCCCAAAATTTGAAGCGCGCTGTGTCTGTTTTGTGATTTGTTTATTCCTTCTTCTGGAGGATCGGTGATCCAATTTTTGCTGTTACGTGTAAAGAGTGTTTGTACACTTTTCACCAAACCAGATTTTCAAATATGCTTCAAAATCGTTCTTTCGTAAAATCTTTGACCAGATGAAAAATGTTTCATTTATCCAGGTAGTGAAAAATCGTATCTTGTAATCGTATCTCTCAACGAGGCTTTCATAGAATCTGTTGCAAAGTGTTCATGTCTGACATCATGTAAGTGCCAATGTTCCACAAGAACATGCTTGATAGACAGAAATACACCAGAAGAAATGCGCCATGGAGCTTCTTAGAGATAGGATGGGTGTAATGAGAGTGGGGCGTGTGTAATCTGCACCAAACACTTCCATCCTGGGGAAACCCAACACCGTATTTAATTCTACATAACTATCGACAAAAAATTAATTCAAGTGTAACTTGTTTATTGACAATCTCAAAGCACGTCAACCGCAGCGATGCGGGTGTGTCAATAATTATCCATGAGTATGAATACAGTCGCACTACCTAGTCGCCTGCTCACTAAAGATGGCTAGCATACCACACATGGTAACAAGACGTAATAGACAGGTTTCTGGTCTTCTTCCACAGATCGTCATGCAAATTAGTACAGACGTCTGAACAGCTTTGTGGTGCAGTATTTACCGCAGTGTAATGTTCAAAGGTGCAGTGCAGTATAGACCTCTGGCTTTATTGATGTGTCCACACCAGAATACTCCACAGAACATCAAACCTTCTGATAAAAGCACGTGAAGCAGGTTACAGTGTCTATGTCATCAAAGATTAGGCGAGTCAGCTGACCGTTCACTCCGAGAGATTTTACCCCTTCACCACACACACACACACACACACACCACACACACACACACACACACACACACACGTTTGCTTTATTACTAATACATGTACACATAAAAGAACGCGCGGTCAGATAGCTATGCACTTACAAGCAGCATGTCGAAACACACAGTAACACAGAATGGAAAAAGAAGATTATGTCGGGGGTTGGGGAAGAGATACAGAGGGCGAGAGAGGGGGGAGAAGAGAGAGGGGGGAGGGAAGGAGGAAGGGGAGAGAGAGAGAGAGAGAGAGAGAGAGAGAGAGAGAGAGAAGAAGAGAGAGAGAGAGAGAGAGAGAGAGAGAGAGAGAGACCAGGAACACTGGCATAGATAAACATACAGTTAAAATTAGATAGGCAGAAGGTAAGCATCTGCCTTATGTGTGTAGAATTCATGAAAGCATACCTACAAAAATGAAATGCTGAAGCTCAGGGATGAGGTCTAAAGTACGATCTGAAAGCGAAAGGACGGGCACTGAATCCTTTACATCAAATTCATTCGGAGTTGTCCTGCCACAATCGTTGTTTCTTTCTATTTCTTCTTTCTGTCCTTTTCATTGTCCCCGTGAGACATTCTGCTTTCTTTCATTTCTTTTCCTTACTTTGTCATTCCCCTCGGGAGGAGGTCTGTTGTGCAGTCTCCCTTATTCCGATAGAACATCACATATAACCATACAAAGAGACAGAAGACAGTAGAAAGAAACTCGTGGAGAGCGTGGCAGCAGAGAGTCCTCAGAAGAGAAGCCCCCTTCAAGCAAGTGTTTCGGCCCTATCTCCTGACACTCTAGGGGGTTGGGCCACACCGTTCATGACTCCGGATGTCCTCTTGCTGCCCCTTTTTTTTCCATCTTGGACGAGCCTTGGCTGGGATTCGAACCCATGACCCTCTGGACATGCTCATTTTCTACTTAATGACTCGCGCTTTAACCACTGAGCCACAGGGACACCTGATATTTGTAGGGAAATTAAAGCCTTATGAAGTTCACTTTTGTTCCTCCTTGACCAGATCCAGCTTGAACACCTCTCTGCCGCTTCTGCCATTGCTTTCAGGGCTCTGGTTTTTTCCTTCCCTGCAACTGAGAGCTGTTTCATGAGGCTGTATGCAGACGTTCCTACAAATCCCCAAGCTCCAATTTCTGCAGTGAGGACTTTGACCTGATAGCCTTCTCTCCTCAGGCTGTTTGCCAGATCAGCATACTTTCAGTCTTGTAGATTTGAGCTGCCTCCATTCTGTTCTCATATGGCACGTGAGCTCGATCATGATCAGCTGCTTGGTTACTTAGAGTGGACTACTATGTCTGGTCTCATGCCACTCTTGCTGATGATCCTGGGTGATTCTTCCATTCTGGAGGTCTGCAGTGCACTCCAGTCATCCCCCCATCCAGCAGACTCTGCCTGCATGTTTCGAGTGGCACTGTTGTTTCTTGGCCATGGATTTGCTGCTCCTGCCGTGAAGAATGTGCGGTGCTTTTGGAGTCCTGATTCTCCCTTTGTGGTGTTGGAACTAGCCCAGACTACTTGTACAATTTCTTTGAGCACTTGGTTGGCCTCCATGTGTACTTCTTGAGCCAGGGCTACTTTACATGAGCTTAGAACATGCTCCACTGTTTGTTTTTTATGGCAGAGGGGCATGCAGGATCGTCTGTTTTCCCCACTTCCCGGGTTTGCATTTGAGGGCAGAAGGTCATATGCAGATCTGAGAATGAGCTGATCCTGAGAGGGGCCATGTGCCAAATGTCATTCCAAGTTAGACTTCTTGGAGTGCATTCTCCACACGTTGCCATTGCCCTTCTGGCTCTTGCTGGACACTTTTTGGAGTCTTTTTTGTCTCTTCTTTCTCATCTCCTGAATCATCATGTCTCTTTTGGCTTTTCTTTGGCTTTGACCACCATTCAGTTTTTGGTCACCCCAGTCCTTGTCTGTGGTCTGTGTGTGTCCTGTTATTTCTCTGATCTTGAGACTTTCTTTTGCAGAATCCATCGCCTCTTGAACTTTCCATTTTCTGCCTGTCTTCAGTGGGGCTTGATTGCTTCTACCACCTTGTCTCCTGAGTCCTCCAGCATGCTTTGAAGTCTGATCTTCCTGCTTTGTATTCCTCCAGGATGGATTTCAGTGGTAGTTTGAGCTTTGCTTGGCGACAGTACAGCGCGATGTCAGTCAGACAGGGTGGGACACCAGCCATTTCCTTGTGAACTTGTTGATTTTGGCTTCCATTGCCTCCACTGTGCAGATGTCGTATATCATCAGAGGCCATAGGAGCTTTGGTATCAGCATGAACTGCAGACACCAGACCTTGTATTTGCCAGGGAGCCCACACTGGTCAATGGTCTCCAAGCCTTCTTCTGCCATCTGCTTGGTTTCTTTTGCTCTTTGTGTGTCTTTCAGCGTATCATCATACCATCTTCCAAGGCCTTGACTGGTTCTTCTGTGACTGTTGGAATGGCCTGGTTGGCAACGCTGAAGACCACAGATTCGGCCACTTTTCCTTTCCTCAGTGAGAGACTCCGTGATTTCTTTGGCTTGAACTTCATTCTGGATGAGGCAACTATGTCGTCCAGCCTCTCCAGCACATGACGTGTCTCGTCTTCTCTGGATGAAATCACTGTAGTGTCATCCATGAAGGCCTTGAGAGGAGGCATTTTGTATCCATCGCCAAGGTCTGTTTGTCTCGCGTTGTTTGTTGCTGCTTTCAAGATGAGTTCCATTGCCAGCACGAACAGTATCGGGGAAAATTGCACAGCCCATTGCAATGCCCACTTCCAAGTTGATCCAATCAGTTGTGTAGTCCTTGGTAGAGAACCGCATTGAGAAGCCATTGAAGTACTTCTTGAGCATGTCGCGGATGTTCTTTGGCACATGGTACATCTCAAGAGCCAACTGTATCATCTCATGGGGCACAGATCCATATGCGTTTGCCAGATCGAGCACACTACGTCCAGGTCTCTCTTTTCTGTTTTTGCTTTTTGGATTGCGTCCCAGATCATTGTGGCGTGTTCTACACAGCCAGCCACGCCTGGGATGCCACCTTTCTGGACTGACACATCCAAGTACTTGTTTTCCATCAGGTACTTGGTCAGCCTTGCTGCCATGACAGAGAAGAAGATTTTCCCTTCGACGTTCAGTAGTGATATTGGCCTGAACTGGCTGATGTCACTTGAGTTTGCTCTTTGGGGATGTTACACACCATCTGCCGTCATCCACTGGCCGCTGATCTTCTGGTTTCTCCAAGCCGATCGCAGCAGCCTGTGGAGCCACTCCAGCACCTTGGACATTTCTGTAAAGCTGGTAAGGTATTCCGTTTGGCCCTGGTGATGATTTGGCTCTGGCTTTGTCGACCACCTTCTTGATTTCCGCCAACGTTGGAGGCTTGCCAGTTCCTCAGGGTTGGTTGGCCACACCAGATCTGAATGTCGAGTGGTGCTTTGCTCTGTGAGTCAGAGTATGTTTTCCTCAGATGCTGCTCAAGAACTCCTTTGTCCACACTTAGGGTCCCAGATTTTGGCTGCTCAAACAGTGTTCTGGCAAACTGAAGGGGTCTCTGAAGAAGCGCTCTTGTGTCTTTTTCTTTTTGCTCTTCCTCTTCCTCGCAGATTCCGCTTTGCTGAGGGCGCTGTGTTTTTCTTTCAGGTCTTCCCACAGTTTTTTCCAAGCCTTGTTTTTCAGCTGGCAGTGCGGTCTTCATTTGCTTCTTGAGGTTGTTCTTTTGGACTCTGATCTTGTCCATCTTTTCTTGGCGTCTGGATTTCTTTGGAGGTGTTTTCTCTTTGGGTAGTTTTACTCCATAGGCGTCTCTACATGTGGCATACACAATGTCCCCATATGTGGCTAGTTTGTGTTCCAGGGTGCTTTTCCCTATCAGTGCATCGAGTCTTTGGACGATTTTTGCATCCAGTTTCTCCCAATCTTCAGTTTCGTTTGCTCGTGGCAGGTTGAGTTTCAGGCACCTGGCATCGAGGGCCTGTGTAAATTCCTTATCCGAACCCAACAGCGTGGATGTCCTTGGCACTGTGGTTTAAATCCTGGCCTTGGTCTTCCGACGTCTTATCTGCTGATGCATTGCGCTGCTGCTCATTCAGATGAGTCTTCACACATCCCATCTTTGTTCTGTGGATCTTCATGCCACGGGTGGTAGCGAAACGCTATGAATGCCAACGCTGTATTGGAGGTAAATAGACAAACTACCATCAGATGTTTATATTCTTTATACCATATCCCATTCACTCCCCCTCTCTTCCACGTAAAATAGTTAACAAATGTAACGCAGTTCTAGACCACAATTGGGTTAAAAAAAAAAGAACGTAAGATTCAAAAAGAAACTACACGAGTACATTTTCAAAATAGCGTCGGATAGCACAGACCCACGCACAAACCTACACTATGTACGCACGCAAACATGCATGCAGACAGAGAGAGAAGGAGAGATAGAGACAGAGAGGAAGGGGGTGGGAGAGAGAGAGAGAGGGGGGG
>CM031615.1:12533057-12536434 GCA_018398815.1 Conus ventricosus
ACCCAGGATGAGCTTGTGACAGACAGTGGAGAGAGACCTCAGACTCGTTGACAGTGGATGGAGTGACACTAGCAAACTGGCTGAAGACCGTACACAGTGGGAACGCATTGACTGTCTCATGCGTCGCAAGACACGGTAGCATCTATGTCTAAGTAAGTGGATGCACGGTTTGTCGTCTTTGCTGTTCCAAGTGATCGAATGAGAGAGAAGGACCAAATTCTCCTCAGCACGGCAGCAACGGAGGGAGACAGCCTGGCGCATAAGGATGACATGTGACGCTCCATTTCAAAAACTGCACGTGAAAGGATCGCGGGCGTGCCGGCCATCCTGAAGCCCTGAACTTACTATTAAACTTTACTAACTCTTAACCATGATCATTTCTGTGAGATCTCCGGGAGATGGCTGTCAACATGTATGGGAACGTTTCAAAGTCTACCAACAATGTAGGTTGACAGTGTTGATTCTCTACCGAAACTAAACAACACATGGAAAAGACTAAAGAAAAATTGAAACTCATTTGAATTCCTGAACTTCAGAAATTTAATTAAAAGCAAAAGCGAGACTTACGTTGGTAGGGGATGGTCATACTGGATTTCCGTTGAGGATGGTTTACTAATATGGAGGAGATATGAGAGCCTTGCATGCGTAAGAACGCCATACTTCAGAGTGAGAAATACACCATCCTATATAAAAAAATGATCTAAAATCTTTTGTTAACATTACATGTATCCACTCAATCTTCAAGCCCACTTAGTTTACCATACTTCTATTAATAATTGTAATCTGTCTTTTATGTCGATCATTTTTATATCCAAGCTGAAAACAGGCTATTTTGATTTGATAAAATAACACCTTCCAACTGGGTTGGGAGGGTAGGCATATCTCCCTCCATATTAGTAAACCATCCTCTGTGGAATCCAGCATGACCTTCACCTTACCAAGGTAAGTATCTCTTACGCTTTTAATTTAATTTCGTATGGTTTACGAATATTCCGGAAGATAATGAGACTTCAAAGTAGGCTTTTTTTTGTTCTTATCAAAATACACATAAAATATCCAATATACAGTTTTGAACACATTCATAAAAATGTCAACTCATTGGCACTTTCTTTAATCCTTTTTGGTTAAAAAAAATAAATTATATGGCACTTTGCTGGTTCCTTGATTTGGAAAGTTTTCAATCACGTAACCTTTGTCAAATTCAAAAGGTAATTATAATTACAAATACACTGAGCATTGTTCACATGCAATTTGTACCACACAAACTTTCAACAGACTAGAAAAGACCACATTTATACTAGATAGAGATGATGAAAAATAGAAACTTTCAATAGATATTTGGTCTGCACATTATGAGTATTATTTCATAATACAGAAAGGTTAAAGCACCTTCTTGAACTGAAGGCCCATCTTTCATCATCAGTCTGAATGTACAGAGCATGACAGTCTATTTTCTTTCACTCCTTATAGGAGTATCTTTCAATTTTATAATGGCAACAGAGTCCACCTTTTTTGTTTCACCTTGGATAGGACGGAAATAAAACTTTCAATAAAGTAGACTCATTTGACCATCCAGCTTTCTTCAAAATGTCATCCAATGACACACCAGATTTGGCATCGCTGAAGCGGCAGCACCTCTGAAGCTGCATGGAGCAAAATCTTGAATTCCAGCATCCCTAAGTACACTCTCCATTCACCCACTCACTGTATCAAGAGAAACTGGGTTATAAGGTTTGACAAATTATAATAACAGCTGTCCTTTACTCCCCTGATCTGTTCAGTTTTAGCTACATAATCTTTCATTGCTTGCACAACACACAAGCTTTTGACTTCAAATGTTTTGAGTTTCTAATGCATTCTGGTGATGTCCTTTCTGGTATGTTTTAGTTTATCTTGTACCAAAATAAACGCATCCCTATTCATTGAACTATAACCACTGCAGTTTTCATCAAGTGAATTGTTTGAATTCTCTGTGCTGTTGTTAACAACAAAGTGCACACAGTTTCAATGTCAATTCCTTAAGACTAAGTTCTGAATTGGGTTTTTTTTTCTGTTTGAAATAATCTAACGAAATGTTCACATCCCATGTTTCAACATACTTTGGTACTGGTGTTCTCATTCAAAAACACCTTTCATAAATCTAACTACAGAGAGATGAGAACCTACTGACCAGCGTTTTTTCCGCTTTCACAACTGCTGTTTACTGCGCTACGGGCTGTGTTTATAGCACTATAGTCCAAACAATCTGTTTATAGAAGGTATAAAGCCTAAAACTACTGCTACAGAGATCTGAAAAGGATCAATTTCCATTGCAAGATGAAACCTTTTCAATTTTTCCAAGTATGTTGCATACTGTTTTTGTGTTGATTCTCTCCATGAAGCGCAAGTTTCTCCATGTATTCTCTGGCTCAAACCCGGGCTCAACCAGTTTTTGACCGGTTGACTCCAGAATCCGTGTTTTCCTGTTCTCTAACAAGTAAGACTTCAATAACCAAAAAAATAACGATTATCTACAAACAAACAAAACTGTGTAGGATTATCCGTTTTTAATACTAATTTACTAAACTTTTCAGATTTTAGTTTTTGTTTAATCCTGTGTTTTTTCCTGATCATTTTCAATAACATCAAATTTCGCGCAAACATTCATCAAATGAGTCTCTGTCTTTCATGTGAAATAAAACTACAGTCTTTAACTGTTCTCTAAAGTCTTTTAAAACGGAGTTATATTTTTGGCATAAAATCCACACACTTATCCCAGCATGTCTTCCACTGAAAGCCAGTTTGACAAAGTGTTTCTCTTTTTAACTATATCTCTTTCTGCCGAACAGTCATCTATAATAAATAGTGGTCTGCGTTCCCTTAAAAAATTTATAAAAGTATTCTAAACACTCACTTAGCTTATTGCTAGGATCAACTAAATATATGTCATCATCTGTCCATATAAACCTTCTATCATAATATGCTTTGTTAAATTCAAGCGTTGGACAGAAAATTACAATATAATCAAAATTAAAAGCGATAAACTGTTTGTAATAGGTCGAGGACAAATATTGTTTTCCCACAACAGTTTGTCCACAAATTAATGAACAATGAGGGGGTTTTGTCATAAAGTTTAACTGCTCCATAGTTTTATAACAGAATTTAATCTAATCCAGTTATTATTTTTATCATGCTCTCCGTCAAAACCTGTTCAGTATAATAAAATCCTATGAGGCCTAAATGCGTAAGATTAATCCAATTCAGTTCTGTAAGATTGTTCTATTTAGACTAATATTGATTTTGTTGCTTGTTGTTATGACCTTAATATCCTCGCCATTGTGAAGAATGACGACGTAACTTTAATTTTCACGTCTAATTTTGCCAGCTAATAGAATTCC
>CM031615.1:12537434-12542434 GCA_018398815.1 Conus ventricosus
AAGCCTTCATGTCTATTCTGTTGCTGAATGATTAAACGTTCTGTCATTTGGCAATGGCGCTTGCAGTTCAGTCAAAATGCATCTAAATGTGTAATAAAAATGAAATCTATACACTGACCTCACCAAAGGATCAGAATGATTTAAATGATCAGCATACGATACTCATCACCCAGTTGATGCACAAAACACAGCAAAGTTTAACTGGTTCTGATAAAACTGCATCGGATGACTGAACCACACTTTCGCGATGTAGTCTTTTTTAATAGGCGGGTTAAGATATCTGTTCAATGGAGTACTCACCTTTACGTGAAAGGTGTCAGTCTGGGTCACAGAAATGACAAGAGTATCAGTGTTATATTTTTAAGATTGTAGTGCGGCCCAACAGAATATTTTGCATCAGTATATTTAAACGCACTCATTTATATTTCGTTTAAAAAATGTTTGCAACAATTAACAACTCAAGACCGTCCTTCGTTTTTAGAACATGCTATTGATAACAATTGCGGAACCAGAATGGTCGCACTCCACGAAATTTTTTACAAAGTCGTATGGTTTAATATAAGTGAATCAAAGAAGAATAATAGGATTCAAAAATATGACATAAGAGGAAACTTAGTTAGCCAGTTAACCATACCTGACGGTTATTACGGGTTTTGCTCACTAAAAGAAGAAATGAGTAACTTTAACATTACTCTCAACTTAACAATGCAAATTTGACAACAATGTTAGCATTCAAACCCGAAAAAGAAGAAGTAGGTTACTATTTTGGTGAAGAGCTAGCTAAAATGTTAGGCTTTGCAACTAACAATCGGGACTTTCATAGTTTTAGAGTTACACCAGACGAAACTACTTATGAGGGAGAAAATCCGCTCGATCTTGCATTACATTCATTACTCTATGTTCATTTGGATGAGCTGAGCACTGATGAAAACTATATGATGGAAGGCCCTCAACTGTTTTAAGAGCTCTTCCATCCGGGAAAGCTGCATATTGCGATTATGAAATTATACAATTCCCTAATTTACAGTTTAAAAGATTAGTTTGTGGGAGGGTCGGATCATTTAATATAAAAATCGCAGACAAAACAGGAAAAGGCGTAAAATGTGATAACCTACACATTGTTTTAGAATAAAATAATTAGTTGTTCTAAAAAATATGTCGCGGGGGCCAGAAGAATCAGAGTTACATTAGCGCCTGTGAGGTGTATAACTTTAGAATTAAAAGACCTTGCAGACGTTGCGGACTTTGAACAGAACGGTGAGATAGGCGCTTTGTATGGTTTTGAGTACACTAAAGATGGTGATTATAAATGCAAAGAGGTTGGCGACAGCAAAAAGTTTCCTAAACTAGAACAGCTGCGCAATCTAGAAGCAATAATGTTGGCCAGTATGAATATAAAATAGTTCGAAAACCTGACCTCAAATGGCACTTGGAACCATATTTAGATTGGGAAATAAAATTTGAATTCATAAGCCCATTTTACATTTTTTAGCCGTCAAAAAAGTTTCAGAAAAGCATTCAACTCTGGCCCTTTACATGTAAGTCTTATGCCAGAGGACAATAGTCGGAAAGAGATTGAAATAAAGCCGTATGGGAATAAACAGTACATCCTCCACAGAAGAGAAACGGTTTTTAAAGGATGCTTCTACAAAATTACAGTTCATTCCGCAAATGAAATTAGGAGATGCGTTCACAATGAATTTGAAATTTCTGTCTTAAAAGATAAGGGATGGGGTTGTGGGCATTAGTGACGTCCTTCTAAAAGGAATTCTAATTAGCTGGCAAAACTTAGACGTTGAAAAACTTAAAGTTACTGTCGTCATTCTTCACAATGGCGAGGATATTAAGGTCATAACAACAAGCAACAAAATCAATATTAGTCTAAATAGAAACAATCTTACAGAAGAATTGGATTAATCTTACGCATTTAGCCTCATAGGATTTTATTATACTGAACAGGTTTTGACGGAGAGCATGATAAAAATAATAACTGGATTAGATTAAATTCTGTTATAAAAACTATGGAGCAGTTAAACTTTATGACAAAACCCCTCATTGTTCATTAATTTGTGGACAAACTGGTTGTGGGAAAACAATATTTGTCCTCGACCTATTACAAACAGTTTATCGCTATAATTTTGATTATATTGTAATTTTCTGTCCAACGCTTGAATTTAACAAAGCATATTATTGATAGAAGGTTTATATGGACAGATGATGACATATATTTAGTTGATCCTAGCAATAAGCTAAGTGAGTGTTTAGAATACTTTTATAAATTTTTTAAGGGAACGCAGACACTATTTATTATAGATGACTGTTCGGCAGAAAGAGATATAGTTAAAAAAGAGAAACACTTTGTCAAACTGGCTTTCAGTGGAAGACATGCTGGGATAAGTGTGTGGGATTTTATGCCAAAAATATATACTCCGTTTTAAAAGACTTTAGAGAACAGTTAAAGACTGTAGTTTTATTTCACATGAAAGACAGAGACTCATTTGATGAATGTTTGCGCGAAAATGATGTTATTGAAAATGATCAGGAAAAACACAGGATTAAACAAAAACTAAATCTGAAAAGTTTAGTAAATTAGTATTAAAAACGGATAATCCTACACAGTATGTTTGTTTGTAGATAATCGTTATTTTTTTGGTTATTGAGTCTTACTTGTTAGAGAACAGGAAAACACGGATTCTGGAGTCAACCGGTCGAAACTGGTTGAGACCGGTTGAGCCAGAGAATACATGGAGAAACTTGCGCTTCATGGAGAGAATCAACACAAAAACAGTATGCAACATACTTGGAAAGATTGAAAAGGTTTCATCTTGCAATGGAAATTGATCCTTTTCAGATCTCTGTAGCAGTAGTTTTAGGCTTTATACCTTCTATAACAGATTGTTTGGACTATAGTGCTATAAACACAGCCCGTAGCGCAGTATCAGCAGTTGTGAAAGCGGAAGAACGCTGGTCTGTAGGTTCTCATCTCTCTGTAGTTAGATTTATGAAAGGTGTTTTTGAATTTGAGAACACCAGTACCAAAGTATGTTGAAACATGGGTTGTGAAACATTTCGTTAGATTATTTCAAACAGAAAAAAAAAACCCAATTCAGAACTTAGTCTTAAGGAATTGACATTGAAACTGTGTGACTTTTGTTGTTAACAACAGCACAGGAATTCAAACAATTCACTTGATGAAACTGCAGTGGTTATAGTTCAATGAATAGGGATGCGTTATTATTGTGTACAAGATAAACTAAACATACCAGAAAGGACATCACCAGAATGCATTAGAACTCAAAACATTTGAAGTCAAAAGCTTGTGTGTTGTGCAAGCAATGAAAGATTATGTAGCTAAAACTGAACAGATCAGGGGAGATAAAGGACAGCTGTTATTATAATTTGTCAAACCTTATAACCCAGTTTCTCTTGATACAGTGAGTGGGTGAATGGAGAGTGTACTTAGGATGCTGGAATTCAGATTTTGCTCCATGCAGCTTCAGAGGTGCTGCCGCTTCAGCGATGCCAAATCTGGTGTGTCATTGGATGACATTTTGAAGAAAGCTGGATGGTCAAATGAGTCTACTTTATTGAAAGTTTTATTTCCGTCCTATCCAAGGTGAAACCAAAAAAGGTGGACTCTGTTGCCATTTTATAAATTGAAAGATACTCCTATAAGGAGTGAAATGAAAATAGACTGTCATGCTCTGTACATTCAGACTGATGATGAAAGATGGGCCCTTCAGTTCCAAGAAGGTGCTTTACCTTTCTGTATTATGAAATAATACTCATAATGTGCAGACCAAATATCTATTGAAAGTTTCTATTTTTCATCATCTCTATCTAGTATAAATGTGTCTTTTCTAGTCTGTTGAAAAGTTTGTGTGGTACAAATTGCATGTGAACAATGCTCAGTGTATTTGTAATTATAATTACCTTTTGAATTTGACAAAGGTTACGTGATTGAAAACTTTCCAAAATCAAGGAACCAGCAAAGTGCCATATAATTTATTTTTTTTAACCCAAAAGGATTAAAGAAAGTGCCAAATGAGTTGACATTTTTATGAATGTGTTCAAAACTGTATATTGGATATTTTATGTGTATTTTGATAAGAACAAAAAAAAGCCTACTTTGAAGTCTCATTATCTTCCGGAATATTCGTAAACCATACGAAATTAAATTAAAAGCGTAAGAGATACTTACCTTGGTAAGGTGAAGGTCATGCTGGATTCCACAGAGGATGGTTTACTAATATGGAGGGAGATATGCCTACCCTCCCAACCCAGTTTGGAAGGTGTTTTTATCAAATCAAAATAGCCTGTTTTCAGCTTGGATATAAAAATGATCGACATAAAAGACAGATTACAATTATTAATAGAAGTATTGGTAAACTAAGTGGGCTTGAAGATTGAGATGGATACATGTAATGTTAACAAAAGATTTTAGATCATTTTTTTTATATAGATGGTGTATTTCTCACTCTGAAGTATGGCGTTCTTACGCATGCAAGGCTCTCATATCTCCCTCATATTAGTAAACCATCCTCAACGGAATCCAGTATGACCATCCCCTTACAACGTAAGTCTCGCTTTTGCTTTTAATTAAATTTCTGAAGTTCAGGAATTCAAAATGAGTTTCAATTTTTCTTTAGTCTTTTCCATGTGTTGTTTAGTTTCGGTAGAGAATCAACACTGTCAACCTACATTGTTGGTAGACTTTTGAAACGTTCCCATACATGTTGACAGCCATCTCCGGAGATCTCACAGAAATGATCATGGTTAAGAGTTAGTAAAGTTTAATAGTAAGTTCAGGGCTTCAGATGGCCGGCACGCCCGCGATCCTTTCACGTGCAGTTTTGAAATGGAGCGTCACATGTCATCCTTATGCGCCAGGCTGTCTCCCTCCGTTGCTGCCGTTGCGAGGGAATTTGGTCCTTCTCTCTCATTCGATCACTTGGAACAGCAAAGACGACAAACCGTGCATCCACTTACTTAGACATAGA
>CM031615.1:12544934-12589934 GCA_018398815.1 Conus ventricosus
TCTCTCTCTCTCTCTCTCTCTCTCTCTCTCTCTCTCTCTCTCTCTCTCGCTTATTTTCATGTGTCCTTCTAAACACACGTTAAACGTGCGCAATAAAACCAACGATAAAACAACTCGCTTCCTCCCTCCCTCCCTCCCTCCCTCCCTCCACCCCCCCTCTCTCTCTCTCTCCCACCCCCCTTCCTCTCTGTCTCTATCTCTCCTTCTCTCTCTGTCTGCATGCATGTTTGCGTGCGTACATATGTGTAGGTTTGTGCGTGGGTCTGTGCTATCCGACGCTATTTTGAAAATGTACTCGTGTAGTTTCTTTTTGAATCTTACGTTCTTTTTTTTTTAACCCAATTGTGGTCTAGAACTGCGTTACATTTGTTAACTATTTTACGTGGAAGAGAGGGGGAGTGAATGGGATATGGTATAAAGAATATAAACATCTGATGGTAGTTTGTCTATTTACCTCCAATACAGCGTTGGCATTCATAGCGTTTCGCTACCACCCGTGGCATGAAGATCCACAGAACAAAGATGGGATGTGTGAAGACTCATCTGAATGAGCAGCAGCGCAATGCATCAGCAGATAAGACGTCGGAAGACCAAGGCCAGGATTTAAACCACAGTGCCAAGGACATCCACGCTGTTGGTTCGGATAAGGAATTTACACAGGCCCCGATGCCAGGTGCCTGAAACTCAACCTGCCACGAGCAAACGAAACTGAAGATTGGGAGAAACTGGATGCAAAAATCGTCCAAAGACTCGATGCACTGATAGGGAAAAGCACCCTGGAACACAAACTAGCCACATATGGGGACATTGTGTATGCCACATGTAGAGACGCCTATGGAGTAAAACTACCCAAAGAGAAAACACCTCCAAAGAAATCCAGACGCCAAGAAAAGATGGACAAGATCAGAGTCCAAAAGAACAACCTCAAGAAGCAAATGAAGACCGCACTGCCAGCTGAAAAACAAGGCTTGGAAAAACTGTGGGAAGACCTGAAAGAAAAACACAGCGCCTCAGCAAAGCGGAATCTGCGAGGAAGAGGAAGAGCAAAAAGAAAAAGACACAAGAGCGCTTCTTCAGAGACCCCTTCCAGTTTGCCAGAACACTGTTTGAGCAGCCAAAATCTGGGACCCTAAGTGTGGACAAAGGAGTTCTTGAGCAGCATCTGAGGAAAACATACTCTGACTCACAGAGCAAAGCACCACTCGACATTCAAGATCTGGTGTGGCCAACCAACCCTGAGGAACTGGCAAGCCTCCAACGTTGGCGGAAATCAAGAAGGTGTCGACAAAGCCAGAGCCAAATCATCACCAGGGCCAAACGGAATACCTTACCAGCTTTACAAGAAATGTCCAAGGTGCTGGAGTGGCTCCACAGGCTGCTGCGATCGGCTTGGAGAAACCAGAAGATCAGCGGCCAGTGGATGACGGCAGATGGTGTGTACATCCCAAAGAGCAAACTCAAGTGACATCAGCCAGTTCAGGCCAATATCACTACTGAACGTCGAAGGGAAAATCTTCTTCTCTGTCATGGCAGCAAGGCTGACCAAGTACCTGATGGAAAACAAGTACTTGGATGTGTCAGTCCAGAAAGGTGGCATCCCAGGCGTGGCTGGCTGTGTAGAACACGCCACAATGATCTGGGACGCAATCCAAAAAGCAAAAACAGAAAAGAGAGACCTGGACGTAGTGTGGCTCGATCTGGCAAACGCATATGGATCTGTGCCCCATGAGATGATACAGTTGGCTCTTGAGATGTACCATGTGCCAAAGAACATCCGCGACATGCTCAAGAAGTACTTCAATGGCTTCTCAATGCGGTTCTCTACCAAGGACTACACAACTGATTGGATCAACTTGGAAGTGGGCATTGCAATGGGCTGTGCAATTTCCCCGATACTGTTCGTGCTGGCAATGGAACTCATCTTGAAAGCAGCAACAAACAACGCGAGACAAACAGACCTTGGCGATGGATACAAAATGCCTCCTCTCAAGGCCTTCATGGATGACACTACAGTGATTTCATCCAGAGAAGACGAGACACGTCATGTGCTGGAGAGGCTGGACGACATAGTTGCCTCATCCAGAATGAAGTTCAAGCCAAAGAAATCACGGAGTCTCTCACTGAGGAAAGGAAAAGTGGCCGAATCTGTGGTCTTCAGCGTTGCCAACCAGGCCATTCCAACAGTCACAGAAGAACCAGTCAAGAGCCTTGGAAGATGGTATGATGATACGCTGAAAGACACACAAAGAGCAAAAGAAACCAAGCAGATGGCAGAAGAAGGCTTGGAGACCATTGACCAGTGTGGGCTCCCTGGCAAATACAAGGTCTGGTGTCTGCAGTTCATGCTGATACCAAAGCTCCTATGGCCTCTGATGATATACGACATCTGCACAGTGGAGGCAATGGAAGCCAAAATCAACAAGTTCACAGGAAATGGCTTGGTGTCCCACCCTGTCTGACTGACATCGCGCTGTACTGTCGCCAAGCAAAGCTCAAACTACCACTGAAATCCATCCTGGAGGAATACAAAGCAGGGAAGATCAGACTTCAAAGCATGCTGGAGGACTCAGGAGACAAGGTGGTAGAAGCAATCAAGCCCCAGCTGAAGACAGGCAGAAAATGGAAAGTTCAAGAGGCGATGGATTCTGCAAAAGAAAGTCTCAAGATCAGAGAAATAACAGGACACACACAGACCAACAGACAAGGACTGGGGGTGACCAAAACTGAATGGTGGTCAAAGGCCAAAGGAAAAGCCAAAAGAGACATGATGATTCAGGAGATGAGAAAAGAAGAAGACCAAAAAAGACTCCAAAAAGCTGTCCAGCAGAGCCAGCAAGGGCAATGGACAACGTGGGAGAATGCACTCCAAAGAAGTCTAACTTGGAATGACATTTGGCACATGGCCCCTCTCAGGATCAGCTTCATTCTCAGATCTGCATATGACCTTCTGCCCTCAAATGCAAACCCGGTGAAGTGGGGGAAAACAGACGATCCTGCATGCCCCCTCTGCCATAAAAAACAAACAGTGGAGCATGTTCTAAGCTCATGTAAAGTAGCCCTGGCTCAAGGAAGGTACACATGGAGGCACAACCAAGTGCTCAAAGAAATTGTACAAGTAGTCTGGGCTAGTACCAACACCACAAAAGGGAGAATCAGGACTCCAAAAGCACCCGCAACATTCTTCACGGCAGGAGGCAGCAAATCATGGCCAAGAACAACAGTGCCACTCGAAACATGCAGGCAGAGTCTGCTGGATGGGGCGGATGACTGGGAGTGCACTGCAGACCTCCAGAATGGAAGAATCACCCAGAGATCATCAGCAAGAGTGGCATGAGACCAGACATAGTAGTCCACTCTAAGTCAACCAAGCAGCTGATCATGATCGAGCTCACGGTGCCATATGAGAACAGAATGGAGGCAGCTCAAATCTACAAGACTGAAAAGTATGCTGATCTGGCAAACAGCCTGAGGAGAGAAGGCTATCAGGTCAAAGTCCTCACTGCAGAAATTGGAGCTTGGGGATTTGTAGGAACGTCTGCATACAGCCTCATGAAACAGCTCTCAGTTGCAGGGAAGGAAAAAACCAGAGCCCTGAAAGCAATGGCAGAAGCGGCAGAGAGGTGTTCAAGCTGGATCTGGTCAAGGAGGAACAAAAGTGAACTTCATAAGGCTTAATTTCCCTACAAATATCAGGTGTCCCTGTGGCTCAGTGGTTAAAGCGCGAGTCATTAAGTAGAAAATGAGCATGTCCAGAGGGTCATGGGTTCGAATCCCAGCCAAGGCTCGTCCCAAGATGGAAAAAAAAGGGGCAGCAGAGGGACATCCGGAGTCATGAACGGGTGTGGCCCAACCCCCTAGAGTGTCAGGAGATAAGGGCCGAAACACTTGCTTGAAGGGGGCTTCTCTTCTGAGGACTCTCTGCTGCCACGCTCTCCACGAGTTTCTTTCTACTGTCTTCTGTCTCTTTGTATGGTTATATTGTGATGTTCTATCGAATAAGGGAGACTGCACAACAGACCTCTCCCGAGGGGAATGACAAAGTAAGGGAAAAGAATGAAAGAAAGCAGATGTCTCACGGGGACAATGAAAAAGGACAGAAAGAAGAAATAGAAAGAAACAACGATTGTGGCAGGGACAACTCCGAATGAATTTGATGTAAAGGATTCAGTGCCCGTCCTTTCGCTTTCAGATCGTACTTTAGACCTCATCCCTGAGCTTCAGCATTTTCATTTTTGTAGGTATGCTTTCATGAATTCTACACACATAAGGCAGATGCTTACCTTCTTGCCTATCTAATTTTAACTGTATGTTTATCTATGCCAGTGTTCCTGGTCTCTCTCTCTCTCTCTCTCTCTCTCTCTCTCTCTGTCTCTCTCTCTTCTCTCTTCTCTCTCTCTCTCTCTCTCCCTTTCCTTCCTTCCTCCCCCTCTCTCTTCTCCCCCCTCTCTCGCCCTCTGTATCTCTTCCCCAACCCCCGACATAATCTTCTTTTTCCATTCTGTGTTACTGTGTGTTTCGACATGCTGCTTGTAAGTGCATAGCTATTGACCGCGCGTTCTTTTATGTGTACATGTATTAGTAATAAAGCAAACGTGTGTGTGTGTGTGTGTGTGTGTGTGTGTGTGTGTGTGTGTGTGTGTGTGTGTGAAGGGGTAAAATCTCTCGGACGTGAACGGTCAGCTGACTCGCCTAATCTTTGATGACATAGACACTGTAACCTGCTTCACGTGCTTTTATCAGAAGGTTTGATGTTCTGTGGAGTATTCTGGTGTGGACACATCAATAAGCCAGAGGTCTATACTGCACTGCACCTTTGAACATTACACTGCGGTAACATACTGCACCACAAAGCTGTTCAGACGTCTGTACTAATTTGCATGACGATCTGTGGAAGAAGACCAGAAACCTGTCTATTACGTCTTGTTACCATGTGTGGTATGCTAGCCATTCTTTAGTGAGCAGGCGACTAGGTAGTGCGACTGTATTTCATACTCATGGATAATTATTGACACACCCGCATCGCTGCGGTTGACGTGCTTTGAGATTGTCAATAAACAAGTTACACTTTGAATTAATTTTTGTCGATAGTTATGTAGAATTAAATACGGTGTTGGGTTTCCCCAGGATGGAAGTGTTTGGTGCAGATTACACACGCCCCACTCTCATTACACCCCATCCTATCTCTAAGAAGCTCCATGGCGCATTTCTTCTGGTGTATTTCTGTCTATCAAGCATGTTCTTGTGGAACATTGGCACTTACATGATGTCAGACATGAACACTTTGCAACAGATTCTATGAAAGCCTCGTTGAGAGATACGATTACAAGATACGATTTTTCACTACCTGGATAAATGAAACATTTTTCATCTGGTCAAAGATTTTACGAAAGAACGATTTTGAAGCATATTTGAAAATCTGGTTTGGTGAAAAGTGTACAAACACTCTTTACACGTAACAGCAAAAATTGGATCACCGATCCTCCAGAAGAAGGAATAAACAAATCACAAAACAGACACAGCGCGCTTCAAATTTTGGGGCTTCTTCATGTAAGACAAACAACATTCAGAACAATTGAAACAAATGACGAACAGGCATTTATCTCTTCGATCTCTGTGGTGTGGATGGAAAACTATAACTACGGAATAGAACGGGAGAAAGATGGATGAGGCTGGAGGGGAGAAAGTACATTTCAAATTGATTTTAAAAGAAAGTATTTGAATGGCATGCATGCCCATCACGGCCTTTGCTCGCTTGGTAGGGCTTACCTTACCTCTTCCTCTGTCTCCTTCCACTCCCCCCCCCCCCCTCTTCACTCCCACCCACCTCAATCTCTTTGTCCCTCGCTTGTCCACAATTCTATGATTCTTCGAGCATTTTAACGGCTCACGCCCCATCCTTGTCTGCATCTTTGAGATACTTCGAACTCAGATGTTGTTCCAAAGCCTTCCTTTCTGTTCTTCCTTTCCCTACCCTCGACGCATCAAAGCCACTGTCTGCTTCCCACCATCTTGCCATGCACCCCACGCTTTCTCTCTCTTACACTCCCTCACACGTTCTCGCACTTTATTTGTTTTTCATTGCTTTGCACGGTCTTGATCATTGTCATCATCACTGTCAACATATGCAAAGCAGCGACAACAGCACACGTATCTATCAGAAACTTCCACTGTTGGTGGTTCTTCGACTCAGTGAAGATCAAGTGCTTATATATATTATATATATATATATATATATATATATATATATGTATGTGTGTGTGTGTATATCAGTGTGGTTAAAAAGCCTAGAGTAATTTTACAAGTGCTCGACCCCTTGGGGAGCAGCATTAGATAAGACAAGTATTAAAAGAGGTATGAAAAATCTTAATAAAAAAAGTTCTCTATTTATTGTCTGCAAGACACCCACTTTACTAAAAAAATAGAAAAGTATGTAAATGCCGAATGGGGCTACAAATGTTTCTTTTCCTCCTTTCGATCCAACTCTAGGGGCGTAGCTATTTTATTCTCAAACAGTTTTGAGTTTCAGATAAAAAACGTACACCGTGATGAAAATGGACACTTCATACTGGTGTCTTTTTCTTCATTTTACGGCACACTCAACAAGATCATAAAGAGTTATAACAATAACAACATCATTGCTGTAGGCGACTGGAATGTTGTGATGGATCCTAACTTAGACTGTTTTAACTATGTACAAGATAACAACCCTAGAGCCAGAGAAACACTGATAAATATGACTGAAGAAATAGGACTTGCTGACGTATGGAGAAGAGAACCCTGATTGTAAAAGGTATACCTGGCAAAGACCAACACCACTAAAACAAAGCCGATTAGACTATTTTCTGTTATCAGATTATCTTTATTTTGCTTTCGAAAATGCTGATATTTTACCAGGTTATCGGTCTGATCATTCCATAATTACTTTGTGCTTGAAATTCGGAAAAAGTGAAAAGTTTAAAAGTTTCTAGAAATTTAATGTGTCTATATTAAAAGATAAACAATATGTCGATGAAATAAACGAACTAATCCTAAGTGTAATACGAGAATATGCAGTCGATCTTTCAGCAACAGAAGACCAGTCAATATACGAATTAGTAAAATTCTGCAAATTTAAGATTCCAGACAAACTATTTTTAGATTTCCTTTTGATGAAAATTAGAGAAAACTCAATAGCTTACTCGATTAGAAAAAAAAGAAAAAAAAAACAGAGAAAGAAAACAATCTAATAGAAGATTGTCAAGGAGCGTGAAACCTCTCACAAAAGGGCATTAGACGCTTGGAGGAAAAGGGACGTTGTACGTAGTATACAAATAGGTAATAGACCAATTAACCAGGGTACCTTACCCATCGCACACGGCCGAACTGTGTGAAAGAAAGCCGAAGTGGTCAGATGACAAACAACACCTAGGAGGGAGTTCGGACCTGCCCGGTGGCGAAAGGGGGAAGGGATGTAACCACTACGACCTCGGCGCTCCAAGTGAGCGCTAAATGCTCGGTCAGCTGAGGTTCTTTTGTAGACAGTCAGTGAAGAGCAGGGTCTCGGATTCGTTCGGATGGTATTGCCGTGGGTCACTGTGTTGGTTCTATGTCAGGCTGGCTGAATGCATGTGGAGGTTGTAGTAGCCCTCCTTAAGATAATTACTGTGTTAAGTAACCACCGAAGTCGGCGGGAATTTTCGATGTCCATCTGGGGCTAAGTGTGTGTTTGCTAAATCAATTAGGTAGGGGTGTGTGTAAATGCTGATGTGTGGGAGAATGTAGCGAACGGAAAATTCAGGGTACTTGTGAACTAGGGGTTTGAGAAGCAGCGTAGACAAAGGCATGGCCCGAAAGGGAATCCTTTGTTTCCCTCCCTATATAAACTGAGGGAGAACAACGTGAGAGGAGAACAACACCAGGAGAGAGAGAGAGAGAAGGCAGAGGAGAGAGAGAGAGAGGAGAGAGGTGAGCAGGACAGAGAAAGGGTCGAGAGAAATGTGGTCTGGAGATAGAAGAGACAGCAAGGTCTTAGAGTTAAAGACAAGCTGGAAGAGAAGGAAACTAAGTTTGAAGCCCAGAGGTGGGTGAAGACAGACAAACTGAATTTGAACCCAGAGGTGGGTGAAAGAGACAAAGAAGAAGAGTTCTACGTCGAGATCCCAGAGACGACCACGAAGACCCAGTCCTGAAGCCTGGAGCCAGTCAACCAAGGGCATCACCATCAAGCAGTGCTGAAGAAGACCTCGAGATCCCAGAGACGACCACGAAGACCCAGTCCTGAAGCCTGGAGCCAGTCAACCAAGGGCATCACCATCAAGCAGTGCTGAAGAAGACGTGAAGAGACTTTTTTCAAGAACTGTGGTGTGGTGTGAAAGCGTGGTTGTGTGTGTGTAAACCTGGCCAGGTAAGAAGTCATTTTATTATAACCCGGGATTAGGATGTATTGATCTTTTATGTTTTGATATTTCATTGTGTGTTATTTGATTGTACATGATTAATTATAAGTAGCATAGAAATTGTATTTCTTGTTCTCAGTCGTGTTAGGAGAGAAACGAATGCGTGACATCCCATTCCCAGAGAGAGGTGAATGTTTGGTGTGCGCATGAGTGTGCATATGTGTGTATGAGTGCAACGATACCCTTGGTGTGCGAAGCCTGACTAATAATACATCAACTTAGTGCACTTAAGCAATACCATCACGATTTCCCCCGTCCGGACAAAGTGGCGAGCCTGCCAGGATTGCATAGCCCAAATTAGTTTCAGGAGGGAAACAAAGTGAGTACTAGAGTAGTACTGGGGCGAAGCGTCCACTAAAGGCAATTATAATTAGCTCTTCTAATTATTTCCTTTAGTTCTTTGAGTGCTGAGTATTGACGTGTGTGCAGGGTGGTTGTATTAATCAGAGGTCGTTCAGAGAAACGAAGAACGAGGTTCTAGTCTTAACTCTCACAGAAGCTGTGGTTTAAGATTAAGACTCCTTTGTGTTAGGAACACTACCACTGGTTGGTGTACTCATAACGTTTAGTAGATAAGATAAACTGTTTGCTGACTTTTTTCCGGGGTTATAAGCTTAACTGTTTTAGTGTACTAAAACATATCAGAAAAGGAAATGGCTGAAGAAAGTTTTACCCCCATAGAGAAACTAGTAAGTTTGGGGAAAGAACTGGGATATACAGGAGATGAACTGCGTAGATTCATTGAAACTCAGCAGAAGACTGAGAGAGATGAAAGGGCTGAAAGAAGGAAATTTGAAAAGGAACAGTTAGCAATGGCCAAGACAAAAGCAGATGCAGAGAGGGATAGAGCAGATGCAGAGAGTGCAGCTGCCAGAGCAAGAGCAGATGCAGAGAGTGCAGCTGCCAGTGCAGCGAGGGCTAGAGCAGAAGCGGAATCTGAGATTTTAGCCAAACAAATTGAGTTGGAAAGAATAAAATCTGAAAATCGTAGTGAAATCGACACCAGTTCTGAGTCAGTAGGCCGCAGACTAAGTTGCGCACCTAGACCTAAACTCCCACTGTTCAGAGAAGAAACTGATGCGATCGATGCCTATATCAGTCAGTTTGAATCGTTTGCCGAGCACGAGGGCTGGCCCGAAGATGACTGGGCAATAAACCTGTCTGCCTTGTTGACAGGTCGTGCGTTACACACATTTCCACCTTACCCAAAGGTGATCAGAGAGATTTTGACAAGGTGAAACAAGCAGTACTAAAGGCGTATGATTTGACTGAAGAAGGTTTTAGGCGTAAGTTTCGCGAGGGCGAGAACGAACAGGGGAGACATACACACAGTTCGGTGTTAGACTGGATCACTATTTCAACAAATGGGTAGAACTTAGTGGAGTAGACAGTGATTTTGAAGGCCTCAAGACACTGGTGATGAAGGAACAGATACTTGATGGTTGTGGGACGGGCCTTACCATCCACATTAAGGAAAAAGGTGCAACCACAATAGCTGAGGTACTTCAGACGGCAGAGACTTACCGGGAAGCGAGGCGTGATTTACCTGAACAAGAGGAAAGCCTGGAAGCATATTCAGAGGATAGCAGGCCAGCACATGACTCACGCAATGAGTCAGCAGTACACACACCCGTAGGCCCACAGCGTCACGTGAGCAAACAAGGGTGAAAACCAATAGCCACGTGGCTAGGAATGAGCGTACCTGTTTTCTGTGTGATAAGACAGGACACTTGGCTAGAGACTGCCGATTTAGACCTCAGAAAGCAGCAGCAATGAGGATCAGGCCAAGAGAGAGGCAGATAGAAAAAGATGAACAAGATGACAGTGTTATTTTGTCTGATTGTGCTGTGTGTTCACAGATTCAGGCGATAACATGGATGTGCACAAAGGCAGAGTAGGGGACAATGTGGTTAATGTCATTAGAGACTCTGGGTGCACTGGCGTAATGGTGAAGGAGTCCCTGGTTGAGAAGGGACAATTCACAGGTAGAACACAGAGGTGTAGACAAATAGATGGAACAGTAGCTAAATTCAAAACGGCCCTGGTGTTCATTGATACACCATTCTATAGTGGAGTCGTACAGGCTTTGGCTGTTCCAAAGCCACCGTATGATTTAGTGATTGGGAACATTTTCAGGAGCACGTGGGTACGAAAACCCAAACCCTGACTTCTCTGTTCAATCAGGGAACAGAAATCACGGGAGAGAAAGGCCCCGAGCGGTCACACACTTCAGAACGCAATGGAGCGTGTCCAGTGAGACCAACCCCTCTCACTTGCGAGCAGAACAAAAGGGCGACTACTCGCTCAGTAAACTGTTTGGTTTTGCTTACAGAGGCAGAAGAAAAATGTTAAAGAGGGCACAATCGGGGTTTGAGATAAAGGACGGGTATTGTATCGAACTTTCACTCACTTGAGTTCGGGAAAAACGAAGAAGCAGATCGTTGTGCCTACGAAACGCAGAACGGCGGTGATGTCCGAAAAACATGTGACGTCGGCCTCGGCCATTTCGGTAGGAAGGCCACACAAAAGGCAGTGACGCGAGAGTACTACTGGCCCGGTATCCTTGGCGATATCAGGCGTTTCTGTGCACAATGCAGCACATGCCGCGGGGTAGGCAAGGTGTGTGTACAGAAAGGGGGATCAGACTGGTCTTACCAAAAAGTTGGCCAAAATAAAATGGTCGGTCGAGAAGTCAGGTAGTGAGTACGTGTGTCTTTTGCAGTGTCGCGTATGCGTGACGTGGCTGGTTGCGGGCCACGTGGATGAAGAGATGGGGAGAGAATTTCCGTAGAAACATAATGGTTATATGGCCACACGACTTAGAGCTGGTGGAGATTCCAGATTTATGTTGATATTTGCTTGGATAGTGTGTATGTATTGATTTTTCTCTAATTTTTGTTGCAAGACACATCTTGCGTGCGTTCTCTGGTGTAAGTAGGCTTATGAGAGGCCGATATTAGCACTGGTTTAAATGGGAAAATTATGAGAGTTTCATCTCCTTGAATGTTAAGTTTTTAGCCAATGCAGGGCATTGTCTTCGAGTGGGGGGAATTTGTCAAGGAGCGTGAAACCTCTACACAAAAGGGCATTAGACGCTTGGAGGAAAAGGGACGTTGTACGTAGTATACAAATAGGTAATAGACCAATTAACCAGGGTACCTTACCCATCGCACACGGCCGAACTGTGTGAAAGAAAGCCGAAGTGGTCAGATGACAAACAACACCTAGGAGGGAGTTCGGACCTGCCCGGTGGCGAAAGGGGGAAGGGATGTAACCACTACGACCTCGCGCTCCAAGTGAGCGCTAAATGCTCGTCAGCTGAGGTTCTTTTGTAGACAGTCAGTGAAGAGCAGGGGTCTCGGATTCGTTCGGATGGTATTGCCGTGGGTCACTGTGTTGGTTCTATTGTCAGGCTGGCTGAATGCATGTGGAGGTTGTAGTAGCCCTCCTTAAGATAATTACTGTGTTAAGTAACCACTGAAGTCGGCGGGAATTTTCGATGTCCATCTGGGGCTAAGTGTGTGTTTGCTAATCAATTAGGTAGGGGTGTGTGTAAATGCTGATGTGTGGGAGAATGTAGCGAATGGAGAATTCAGGGTACTTGTGAACTAGGGGTTTGAGAAGCAGCATAGACAAAGGCATGCCCGAAAGGGAATCCTTTGTTTCCCTCCCTATATAAACTGAGGGAGAACAACGGAGAGAGGAACAACACCAGGAGAGAGAGAGAAGGCAGAGGAGAGAGAGAGAGAGGAGAGGAGTGAGCAGGACAGAGAAAGGGTCGAGAGAAACGTGGTCTGGAGATAGAAGAGACAGCAAGGTCTTAGAGTTAAAGTCAAGCTGGAAGAGAAGGAAACTAAGTTTGAAGCCCAGAGGTGGGTGAAGACAGACAAACTGAATTTGAACCCAGAGGTGGGTGAAAGAGACAAAGAAGAAGAGTTCTACGTCGAGATCCCAGAGACGACCACGAAGACCCAGTCCTGAACCTGGACCAGTAAACCAGGGCATCACCTAAAGCAGTGTGGAAGCCCTCGAGACCCAGAGCGACCAAAAAAGACCCAGCCTGAAGCCTGGCCAGTAAACCAAGGGCGTCCCCCCAAGCGTCTAAAGAAGACGTGAAGAACTTTTTTCAAGAATGTGGTGGGTGTAAAAAGCGGGTTTGTGTGTGAAAACCGGGATAAGAAGTCATTTTTATAACCCGGGTTTTGGATGTATTGATCTTTTATTTTTGTTTTTATTGTGTGTTATTTTTTGTACATGATTAATTAAAAGTAGCTTTAAAAAATTGATTTCTTTGTTTCGTGTTTTAGGAGAAACAAAATGGGAAAATCCCACCCCCAGAGAGAGGTGATTTTTGGTTGGGCCCAGAGTGTGCTTGTGGTATGAGTGCAACGTCCCTTTGGTGTGCGAACCCTGACTAAAATACATCAACTTAGGCATTAAAGAAATACCACCCGATTTCCCCCCCCCGGAAAAAAAAGAATAGAATCACTAAAAAAAGAGGAAAATAAAACGAAACAGAATAAAAACTACTTCAACACAAAATCGGGAAATTAAGATCACTCAGAGAAAGAAGGAAGGACTCTTAAGGGTCAGGCAAGAGGGGTTGCGCGGTGAAAATTATTCTAAGTATTTTAAAACCTTAGAAAAGGAATTATATTAGTAAACAATCGCAAAATGTAACAAGGATGATGAAATAAAACCAAACAAAAAGATTTTCTGATAAAAGAAAAGATTTTTTATGAAAAACTATAAAGGAAAAAAAAAACCAAAACGTAATTTTAAAGATTTGTAAAAAAAAATTTCCCCAAATTATAAAAAATGAAAAAAAATTACGGGAAGGAAAATCACATTAGAGGAAGCACCCAGCCCTAAAAAGACATAAGCGGGAAAAGCCGGGACAGGGGATTCGGCCCGAATTTTTTAATTTTTTTTTTAAAACAGTTAGGACCCCTTGGGAAGATCCCAAATAAAAGCTTGCAAAGATAAAAAATTTCAACAACGCAAAAAAAAGGGAAATTTATGTGCCCCAAAAGGGGATAAGCCAAAGGAATTTGAAAAAAAAATTTGGCGCCCCATTCTTTTTTAAAATTAGAAAGGGTTCTAAGTATTTAAAACGACAAAAAAGACGTTTTGCTTTTATCATTTGAAGTTCAAAAGGGTTTAGCCAACGGAACTGGGGATAATTTTAGACGATTTTCGATTTGATGAACTTTTAAATTAAAAAATCCCTGGTTTTTTGTTGGCTTTTACTTTTAAAAAGCTTTGATTTTTTAAAAGGCTTCATGTTAAAGGGACTAAAAGCGTTTGGTTTTTGGGAAAAAAAAATGCCAGTGGATTAAAAAAATTTTTAAAATAAATTTTAAAACAACAGTTTTTTAAATGGACAGACTCGCCCTGGTTTGAGTTTAAAAAGGGTTAGGCAAGATCCCCTTTCTCCCTATTTGTTTTAAAACCCGTGTAAGATTTTAGCTGTAAATAAAGGAAGAAAATTGATAAAAGGAAAAAAATAGGTGAGAGGACCATAAAAGCCGTTTGCGCGGCCTCGTTTTTTAAATTAAAAAAGGGAAAGTTTCTTTTTAAAGTTTATTTTTTCTCGACACATTTGCAGAGCTTCAGGTTTTTCCAGAACAGGGAAAACGCAAGTGTATGGTCAGGGTCAAAAATGTTAAAACAAAATACGCCCACATTTTAAAAAAAAAAAAGGGGAAACCCCGAAATTTAAAATATTTGGGGAATTTGGTTTACAAAAGACTTAAAGAAGGGAAATGAGAACTATAATGACAATTTTCTGAAATAAAAATTTGTTTTTTAAAAATTTGGACTCAAAGAACTATTACACCTGGGGGAAGGTCGCAGTTTTAAGTCATTAGCCCTTCGAAATTGAAACATTTTTGGATTCTCTTGCTTGACCACCTGACCCCTTTATAAAAAAAAACTTAAAAAAAAGTGTTCCACTTTGTGGGGTGGTAAAAAAGATAAATCAGCAGGAAACAACGATAAAAAGGGGTAAAAGCGGGGTATAAAATACCTAATTAGAAAATACTTTTTATGCTTTGAAAATCTCGGGGATAAGAAAAATTAACACCCCTAACATAAATGGAAAAATATTATAAGGAAAAACCCCATCCATTTTTTGAAAAACTTGAATGTTATGGATCACAGTTGCTGGTGTAGTACGAACTAAATTTTTTTGGGATCTTTTTTTAAAGTTTACAAAAAATTTTTGTTACGTGTAGAACCCCAGAAGTGAATGAACTACTGTCGGAACCTGTTTTTTACAATGAAAATTTTTAAAAGTAGGAAAACGTAGATCAAACAAAGAGCTGTGAAAAAGGAAAAACTGCAGTAATGCATTTTTTAAAAGATGATGAAAAGTCATGACTTGAAGAATTCACACTAACCTTGATATAACAAAATTTCGTATTTACAACCGATGGATTCCTCCTAAAAGTTACATAAATATTGGGATTGAATTAAACACCCCCAAACCAATAGTAGACTCGATTACTAAAGCGGTGAATATTATTTTAGGCAAACAGGGGAGTAAACAATACTATAAAATTTTAACGTTGTGAACAAAAACCCAAACTTTTGTACAAAGTGGGAAAAAAGCTAAATTCTGAAACCCCTTTGGGGAAAAAGTTTTCCCCACATCCCCCAAAAAAACGATATCAAATCAAAGGGTTACAAATCAAAACTGTTATAGAATTTTTGGTATAATTTTATTCTAAAATGCTATGGGAAAAAAAAATACGAAAAACTGCCCTTTTTTGAAATGAAAAAAGGAGTAAATTTAAAACATTTGTTTTGGGAATGAACCATGTCAAACTTTTGGAAAGCTGTCGAACTTTTACTGATAAAAAATGCAGAAACATCTTCAATGCTAAGATCATTGTAAAATTGTAATTTGGGGGGGATCCCATTAAAAACAGACAAAATATTTGCTTTTTTAAATGTTTGCAAAAAATATTTCTTAAATGTAGATTTGAAAAACGTAGCCAGGTTACGGATTTCCAAAAACGCTCACAAACAGGGATTTAAAATCGAATTACACATGCCCCGAGTTAATGATAATCAGCAAATTTTAAGCCTCATGGAACAAATTTACACCAAAGTATTTTTAATCAGATGCATAATAGGCGCCTATCTGTATTATGCGGCTCGTTATAATGATATGTATGTATGTGTTGTGTATGTATGTGTGTATATGTGTATGCATGTGTATGTGAGTATGTGTATATACATATATGTATGTTTTATGCGTATGTGTGTGTGTACATATGTGTGTATATATATATATATATATATATATATATATATATATATTATATATAATATATATATATGTGTGTGTATATATTGAATTATAAACAAAGCTTGCTCTTATGTCTTAGATTGAAGAAATAGGGGGAGATATGCATTCATACCTGCAGTGGCAGATGATTCTAACAGTATGTGCTTGAGTGGGTGGATGGGGAAAAATAAAAATAAAATAAATGCTTCTCAAAATGAGCCTTCAGCAAGCTTATATTCTCCAAGAGAGAGAGACAACCTCCAATAGGGAGGGGAAACTCACTAACATATAACTCCTGGTCATATACCGATATTTCGAAACTTGGTGGTTTCTCCTCAGTGACCGCGGAAAGTGGTAATTTGACTCCTCTGCCTTTTCAGTTTTAAGAAGAATGCAATCCCAGAAAAGGCTGGTGTGCAATACTGTAGTATGTTTGTTGAGTTTTCAAAAAAACCAACCAAAGGTGCCATCTAAGAAGCAAAAAAAATCATGAAAGAGCAAAACAAGCTACTATTTTCTTGTGAAACGTAGAAAATATAAAAAGATATCCTCTAAGACACAAGTGCTGAGGGCCAGTTCTTGGAATGAATCCGCAAGGGACTAAAATACAACAAACTAATAAATTCCAAGGATAAGTACCGAGCACCGTTCCAGCAACTTACAGAGCAGCTTGGTGTTGCAATGACTGCAAGAAATATTGAATTATAAACAAAGCTTGCTCTTATGTCTTAGATTGAAGAAATAGCAAGCTTTGTTTATAATTCAATATTTCCGTATGCTCCCACTGAGTTCCTGAAATTTCTAGAGGTGCTGCTCTTTTGTTGTTGTTGTAGTTTTCACTTAATTGACTGACCGAGAAATAAGTTAATTTCTGAAATTTGTTAATGTGCTCTTTCCTTGTCTTCACCAGTGTGCCAGCCAAAAGGCAGGTGTACAGAGGAGCATTTCTTGGAGTCTTCTTTCCTATGGTTTTCACGGGCTAAATAAAAGATGTGGACGAAACCACTTATTTACCTCCTGCCATTTGAGCGTTGATTGTGGTTTACTGTCTTTATCTTCTCCCGGGCGGGCACCCACGCACGCACGCGCGCACACACACACACACACACACACGCACACGCACACGCACACACACACACACACGCACGCACACGCACACGTTCTTTCACTCACCCACTCACTTATGTACAAACATACTCATTTTTTCCAGTGGTCATTATTGTTACTGTAGTTATCACCCTAAACTTTACACTAGCTGAACAATTAAGTAGTGGGGGAAAACAAGTGCAGGCTAACAATTCTTCCGTCATTATAATAATGACTTTGCAAAGATTTGAACTTTTAGAGAAAAAAAAAAATTTTGAAGATGAAGAAAATGGGGGAAATATATTATAAATATGAAAAACCCTTCACTAGCTGCCTGAGAGAACCATCGTGATCCCTTCCGAAGGCAGATCTATTTGTATTGCCTGCTCCTAGGCCTTTCGTCCGCTGGATCGGACTCATCAGGGAGACACGGCTGATTGTGTCTGCGCTCCTGGTGTCAAATAGAAGATATAACTTTTACACTTATTACTGTTTTGAATGAAAGATTTTTAGAACTTATGGAAAACGAACTGTCAACTATTGTATTCGTAGTTACACATTTCAATATTCCAAGGCCAGTCACAGCGTGTGTCTCTTCCATTATTCACAAAACCCTTAGCGTGCCGATCACCGATGGGTGAGCAGCATGGCTAATGACGAGAGCAAGTTGAAGACGAGGGAGAAATGGATTTGTTCGCCGTAGTGGATGGCTGTTAAGGGAAAGGAAAGGCTTAGGTGGTGGATTTGAGAGGAGGGGGCTGAAGGAAGGGTAGCTTTGGAGAAGGGTAAAAAAAAAGGGCGAGGATGTCAGGGAAGTGGGAGTAGAGTGTGGAAGGACATATATTTAGAGGACCAGTTGGGAAATTGAGCCGACAGTCTGTAAAAGCTTGTGCGGTGTGCAGCGAGACTCGCGGGAGCCATAGTTGTGTTAGGTTAAGTTCGTTGTCCGTTCGTGCCGTGGGCCCCCACAGTACATCCTGTGGGTAGATTGATATCTGTCTGTACGTCTGCTTGCCCACCTCTCTCTCCCCTCGCTTTCTCTCACTCTCTCTCTCTCTCTCTCTCTCTCTCTCTCTCTCTCTCTCAGCCCTCCACTTCTTCTCTTGCCGTCCTGTGAGTGCATGCGTTTGTTTGATGTTTTTTGAGCTACGAGTATGTGTGCGTCGGTGTTCTGGGTTCCTTAATAGTATTGACCGAAGCATCCCCCCTTCGAGTGTTCCCCTTTTCCCTCTCCACACCCCTTCCTCCCTCAAAAAAGTAATATATATTGTATATGATAATAATTACAATAATAAATAAATAATGATAATAATGATAATGACAAGTATGATGATAGTTACTACTTGGCTGGCTGACTAGCCAATATGGGGAACAAGAGCTTTATTGGAGTAAAAAGGCCAAGGCTCCCGCTGTCAAAGAGAGGACGTCGCGATGTTGGTGCTGAGCGACAAAACAGCGACTGAACATAATGTGTGTGTTGTCCTTATTAGCCTTTAGCGCTGTCAGACTATGATTATCGCATTCTAAATGTAAAAGGTTGAATTTGAAATCTAGTTAAACTTCGCCAAAACATTTCATCTCAGACATGTTTGGTTATAAATGTTACTGTTTGTGTCGGATTGGGTGATTCATCATGTTCTGCTAACCATGCGATTCCTTCTTTCGTCTGCTTTTCTTCTCTGCCTCTACCATTCCCATTGGATCAGTGACCTTATTCTCAGGTCGTATGCATGTCTGATTTATTTTTATATTAAGATCTCCGAATGAACCAGCACCTAAAACAGCGTGCCAAGCTGTGTTGTATGGAACTTGTTTCCAGCTTCATCGCAGATAGGCCTACCACACTCTCTTGGCGCTGCTAAGACATTAGCATATGCATTCTGTCTGCACAAGACAACACAGTCAAGATTAGACAGTTATACTATTATAACTCACTTCTTGATGACAGCCACAGAAAACCCTCTCCATCGCTTACAGCAATTAGGCTGTGACGAGTTATGAATGAGGTTGTGTGTTAGGTGTGTCCTTTAGGGAAGGAAATGGGGATAATTTCTCAATGGGAATTATCTTGACACTTCACCTACACCCTCTCTCTTACTAGTGGTGGAAGGAGCAACTTTCCGGTATAGTCATCGAAGACATTTTTATTTAATCCCGGGACTGTGCAAAATACTGAATAGTGGCTCTGAGATAATTTTCCTTAGGCTTGTACTTGTATAAGTACTTAATAGCTCCGAGAGACAGAATTGAAAGAGAGAAGTTCAAACATTCAACATTTGATTGAACACAGAGAACTGACTCAAGTTACGTGCACTTTCACACATCAACTTTTATTGCTTACACATTGGTAAGTATTGGCATGTCAACTCTGAATAGGCTAGGGTTTAACTTTCATGGGACTACCACACTGAGGGGCCGTCCCTCATTCCTACTTTTACTCGCTTACACTCAGTGCACAGCAAGTTTTAAGTTGGCATACAGGGGGTCTGTCTAAGTTATACTGAATGTAACCAAAGAGGTACTCATAGACAGAGTCTCCCCTGTCTCATCATAAAGTGAGGGCAAGGGCCTGATCGTTTTGAGTCCAGGTGGTAAGCTAACTTAGCTTTTTTCGGAGCGAGTAGTTGATCTCTCCTGTGATTGGTGACTGCCCCACTGGTGTAGCTCCTGTTGGTTGTCTGTTGTCGCCCTGGTGTTGGGCGAAGTCCCAGCTTCTGGTACAGCTGCAATGTGTAGCCCTGGCCTGGCTAGGATCCCAGTTTTTTTTCCTGGGAATGAACAGTGAATGACTGGAGATCAACGAGGATACCAGGATTGTCCCACGACTTCTCTAGTTGTCTCTTTGTCTTCTACTGGTCCGGTCTACAGGCAGTCTTGAGGGGTCAGTGAAGTTATCCCCTGTGTGCCTGGTATATATGGAGTCTAACTGTGGGATTCGAGTTTGACAACCTGTCACTCATACCTCAGGGGTGAGAGGGGGAGGGATCTAGTCGTATCGCTAGTCGCCTCGGGAACCGTTTGAACTTATTCGCATATTCCAAGGCAAGTGTAATGTATGCGTCCGACTCGACACCTATTCTTGTGTAGCGAGTCCGGTGACTTAATTCACGAGTTCAGCCAGTGCACGGACTGTAGAAAAATGAGGGGGGGGGGGGGGGGGGGGGTTGGGAGAATTGGGAGAAGAGGTTTGGCGATTGCCTCAGTGTCCCTGGGTAGAGAGAGAGAGAGAGAGAGAGAGGGGGGGGGACGGCAGTGACATCGCGCTTTTGTTTCACGGGATAGAAGGGGAAGGGGTGAGTGGGAGACGGGTCGTTCCACAAATGTAATGCCTGGTTCACACGAGTGCAACAATGAGGCAACAATGGGTGGCAACTCCAAGTTGCCTATGTGTTGCTACATTGTTGCTTCAAAAGTTGTCACTACAGCAACTCATTATAAACCAATTAGACCCCATTGGATTTTCCCAATAAAGTTGCCTATGAAGTTGTCACAGCCAAAAGTTGAACGTCGGGAGATATAACTTTTGGTGGGGTTGGCAACTTTTGCATGACAACTTCAAGTTGCTTTTGTGTGAACAGCTTGGCAACACAAGTATATCCGGTAGGCAACAAAAAAGGGGCGGAGCGAAGTGCATGCGTGCGACAAAAAGCGGCACGTGCCGCACGCTTTTCTCGCTTTTTTTCCACACGCTTGCAAGCACGAATTTTGTTGCTTGCATGACAACTTTTTGTTGTGCGTGTCGGCAACATGCATGCAACCTCGGTGAGTTGTCGTCGGAACATTCAAGATGGAATGACAGACGTCCCCCTGGAACCGGCTGCTTTTATTGCAAAAAAACGGACGTCACTGCAGTTGCCTCATCCTGTTTTCAACCGAGCCAACAAAGCTGGCAACTTTTCCAGAAGTTGCTTGCAAAAGTTGCAACCTACCTGGCAACTACAAGGAAAGTAGGTCGCGCACGTAGGCCAAGCCAGCAAAAAAAGGGGCGCGGAGCTACGGAGTTGCCATATAGTTGCCTCTTGCGTTCACATATGACGAAGCAACTTTGGCCAAAATCTATTTTTGATTTGTTGCACATCGAGTTGGCAACTTTTGGGGTCTATTTGTTGGCAGTAAAAGTTGCTCTCGTGTGAACCGTGTCTAAATGAACTTTTCCCGTGTCGGAGAAACTTCCCGTGTGGGATGAAGGAGGGTTGAGAGGGGGAGGGGGAGGTAGGCCGGCGAGAACGAAAGGCGTCACGCGTTTACCGTGACGTAAATATTCCTTCGTCAGAGCATCGTTTTGGATTGATTTACTTTAGAGTCTCTTCACAACAGTGGTGATATTAGACTAAAAAAAAATTAAAAAAAAAAAAAAAAAGGTGTATGTGTGTAAGTGCTTATATGAGTGAGTGTGTGTGTGTGTGTGTGTGTGTGTGTGTGTTTGTGAGTGCGTGCATGCACGCATGCATGCGCGCGCCCGTGTTAGTGTGAGCGTATGTGTGTGTGTGTGTGTGTGTGTGTGTGTGTGTGTGTGTGTGTGTGTGTGTGTGTGTGTTTGCGAGTGCGTGCATGCACGCATGCATGCGCGCGCCCGTGTTAGTGTGAGCGTATATATGTGTGTGTGTGTGTGTGTGTGTGTGTGTGTGTGTGCGTGCGTGCGTGCGCGCGCACGCGCGCACGGACACAAATGCATGAAAGTTTGCCTATAACGACCAAACAATAATTTTAACTGATAAATCAATTACAATAAATGAATGATAACAGAACTCGATATAGCCTTTGCTATATCAATCATTTTGGGGCTGTAAAGAATTTCTTGTAAAGCCCCTAAGGAACCAATGTCTATCCTTTGGATATTATATAAAAGATGTTAAAATTGCACATTCAAAAAGAATATGTTGAATAGATAATGGGAGACCACAAGCGCAATCTACATCCTTAGAAAATTTGGTTTTCCACGAGTTTAAACGCTCTTATAAATGATACTGGACAATGATCTTTGACATAATAACACTTTCGTTTTTGCAGGAAGTTTTTCATTGTTCATACAATTTTCTAATAGAGAAATGATTTCATGTTTATCCAGTTTTAATCTACTTTCTGGATTTTTTCTAAGAGCACCCTCTTTTGCTAATTTATCAGCTATTTCATTTCCATAGATACCACAATGAGATGGGATCCAGCAAAACTCTACAAAAGTTCCTTTCGCCATAACGGAATGTATCATAAATTTTATATAAAAAATATAAGTCTTTCCTTACATTTGCATCCCAATTTCGTAAGCTATAAAGAACAGATTTTGAGTCAACACAGATTAGAATGCTGTAAATTGCCACATCAAGATCAGATATCCAAGATAAGGCCATAAGGATTGCATATAGTTCAGCAGTGAAAACTGAAAAGTTCTTTCCTAAACAAAATGATTTCTTTGCTTTTAAATCGGGAATTACAAATCCGCTCCTGTATAAGATTCTAAAACTGAACCATCCGTGTAGATTTTAAGATGATGTGGATATGTGTTTTCAAGATGTTCTTTTGCTTCTACTGACATCAAATTAATATTGTCTTCTTTTTTTTAGAGTAGTATAATCTATATCAAAATTTGGAGAGATATGCTCCCATTGAGGAACTGTGGGCATAGTTGGGGGTTTTGAAATGGATGCAATATCGATGTCACATTTTTTAAATAAATCATCAGTATAATTTCGAATGGGCTGCAGGTAAGAAATATTCTGTGCCCTTTTAGGAAAATCCGATTTGGAATGAAGAAAGATTTCATTTGTTACAGAATTTGATATAGAAAGACTTCTGGTTACATATTTGGCTGTTGCTAGTTTGCGTTGATCATCAAGTGACAAGCTTCTTTATACGTTTTAAAAGTATTGGAATGTACTGGAACACCAAGGGCTATTTTAATAGCTTTACTGTCTAAACTTTGTAACCGCTTAAGTAATGTTTGAGAAGCTGAAAAATATACTTCCTGTCCGTAAGTCAATTTTGAACGAACCAGACTAATAGAAAGATGTACAAGAGTTGGGAATCTTGACCCCACGATTGTGCACTGATTATTTTTAGTAAAGATAGCCTTTGTCTGGCATTGTTTATAAGATATTCAATATGGAATCTCCAGTTTAATTTAGGAGTGAAATGAACACCTATATCGTGTCAATCGTGCGATACGCGCCGTCCTGAGAGAAAGGGGGGGGGGGGGGGGGGGGGGGGGGCGGGGGGGGGGGGAGAGGGGAGGGGGCATAGATTTGAAATCTATTTTTTGGTTTGGGGTTTTTAGTGGGACCGATCGGATGGTTTTGTCAAGCGTTTCGTCACATAGCCGCCAAGCTAGTTTTTACAGCACCCAAGTTACTGGTTCTTAATACCGAAGACAATATAGAGAAGAACAGAGACGTTGAATGAGATATGGGATTGAGTGTTTGATATCAACGAGAATTCAGAGAAGAATAGAGGAGCAGAGTGAGTGATCTGGGAAAAGGAAAGCCACTGGGAGGAAAAAAAACAACGAACACGCAGACAGTCTAACAATTAACATATACAGTGATCGACCTTATCTCGGAGAGTGAAAAGGCAATCTCCATTTATGCGTGCACCATGCTTACACACACACACACACACCACACACACACAACACGCGCACGCACGCATGCAGCACGCATACCTACCTACCTACCTACCTACACACACACACACAACACACACTAAAGTGATTCTTTCCTCAATGGATTTGTCATATAGTCGTGGAAGAAAGAGGTCGCTTGTGCAAACTCACAAAGACGGGACTCGTTTTATGGCATTATACCGCCCGTCCTCCCTCCCCCTCTTCCCTACCCCCATCACACACGCTCGCACGCAGGCACACACACACGCACACAACACACACACACACACACACACACACACACACACAGATTCAAAGATTTTAATCCTGTGACCCCTTTGGGGCATGGAGGACTTGAAACAAATCAAACAAATAGAAAAGAAACAAAGTAAACATCCAAATTTTCCCTATAATTAACACATTTAATGTAATGTTACACAACTTTAGTAAGTTTTAAAAACTGCGCTAAGTTTAGCAACACTTTCTTACCACCACAAAGCAAACGACAATAGTTAAATACGGACTTTGTACATGTATATTTTCTAGGTTATAACTGATTTCTAATGTCGTTATATATGTTACATTTTCATTACAAAATGAAATTCATCACCAAGGTCATTCTAGTACACAGTCCCGACAGAATCGTTCATCGTGAGGTATTCCAAATCGTCTGCCAGTTTCTATCATGAGTTTATGATTGCCACAGCGAAACCGAATCAGTAACATCAGGTAACATTTATATATTTTTTCACGGCGAAACTCTGTTTTAAAATGTCTGAACTCTGTTTTAAAATGTCTGTAAAAATAAACACTTATTACTAGATTCTAAAGCATAATTCCATGCACGTATGTAAATGTCTTCTAATGAATTACGAACATTTCTACAGAGACTGTGAACAGACGAAAACTTTTGTGTCTCTCACACACAGTCGAAACCTGTTTCTATTAGAACATCCCGTATACACATCAACCCTAGATGTAAACCGTGATTTCTGTGTAAATCATATAATACTTGATACAAATTAGATGAATATTTGTTTGTGGAGAAAATAAGGATGACCAGAATTTATCAGTCGTGCATGTACTTGAACTGAAACAGGATACATTCCTAGTCCTCCATATATCAATTCTTTTTTGGTAGAACGATTTAAATGAAAAATATGCATTAAAAATTTTAAGCTGGAACTTTCCACTAGCTTTGAATCATCTATATCCCCAAATTTCACAGCCATATAAAAGAACAGGCAGTACCATTGACACACACACACACACGCACGCACGCACGCACGCACCCACGCACGCACGCACACACACACACACACACACACACACACACACACACACACACACACACACACACACACACACACACGCACGCACGCACACACACCTGGGTTCCTGATCATGTTGGCATCGATGGGAATAAAATGGCTGATCGTTTGACCAAGAATGCCAAACAGGGAAACTGTTTAAACATACTGTCCCCTGCACGGATATAAGCAATGATTATATTAGAGACCCCTGGCAGGGGATTGGAATACACAGACGGATAACAAACTCTTCCAGATCCGACCAAACCTAAAAGAGTTCCTCTTATCCACCTCACGTGGTCGAAAAGAAGAAAACGGTTCTATGCCGCTGCACACCGGCCATTCATATTTTACTCATTCGTACCTCTTTAAGAGTGAAGAAACTCTGTGGTGCATTCCATGTCAATATACCACCCACAATGAAACATATTCTTGTAGAGTGTTGGGACTTGCATGATGTGAGACACAAACATTTTACAGCAGATTCCATGAAAACCTTGTTCAGAGATGTTCCATCTGATGCGATCTTTGAATTACTGAAGAGATCAACATTTTTCATCGGATCTGAGATTTAAAAGTGGAAAGATTTTTAACAAAATTCGGGTGTGTTTTTAGATGTATATTAAAAAGAGTTGTGTGATGAATGACTGGTGAGTTGACTTCAACGCGGGTGACAGCCCTTTGCGGTCGGCTGGGCTATAAGCAACATTAAGTTATATTAAAGTTATGTTTTTCCTCCTTGCATTTGTCTTTAAGACGAGGAGAAGAAGGTCGCTGGTAAACTAACAAAGCTAGAGTCGTCTTACGACATACACCGCCACCTCTCCTCTCCCCCCTCCCTCCACCCACTCCTCTTCATCAAGATATGCACGCGCGCATCCAAACAAACACGCGCGCACACACACACACACCGTAGATATAGTGTTCTCAGCTAATGAAAACGTAGATGACCAATACACTGCATTTTGTAAATATATTTTAGCAGCAGCTGACAAGTCGATCCCGAAGATAAAAAACACAAAGTCAAAAAAACATAATGGAAATGTATGGTGGAACACAAAATGTGAAACTGCCAATGAAAAGAAAAAGGAAAGATTCAAGATTTATTGTAAAAAAGAGATCAGCAAGTAGTCATAAAGAAATGAAAAAGGCAGATAAAGAAAGTAAAGATGTCATAGATGACGCAAAGCTGCAGCATTGGAATGAATTTTGTAACTCTGAAGTTAAAAATCATAAAGATATTGGTAAAGTGTGGGAGGAACTGAAAGCTATGAAAAATGGATTAACATCGACACAGTACCCTATAACAATAGATAACAACAGTCTTCCTAGTGCTGATGACAAAGCAGAAGCCTTTGTAAACATATTTGCTGAGGTAAGCCGCTCTGAAGGTCTAACAAGTACTCACCAAATATACAGAGAGAAAGAAGAAGGTAGTAAAGCACATGATGAATGTACAGCAGACAATAGTAACAATATCAATGCTCCTATAAACTATCCAAGAAGTAAAGAAGCATTAGATCCATACCATTAAGAAAATCATCTATTGGTTTAGATGCTATATCTAACCAAATGTTAAGAAATTTGCCGGAACATTTTGTAGAGTTTCTTCATAAATTATTTAGTACGTGTTGGAGCAATGGTGTACGTGTTGGAGCAATGCCAAAAATATGGAAACAGTCGATTATTGTTCCAATTCATAAGCAAGGAAAATCTACAAGGATCCTAAGAATTATAGACCCATTGCATTAACTTCACATGTATGTAAACTTTCAGAAAGAATTGTTTTGAATAGACTTGTGCATTACTGCGAAAAATATAACATCATACCAATCAATCAAGCTGGTTTCCAGAAGGTCGATCCACTACAGAAATTTTAGTGAAATTATCAACAAATATAAAGAAACAGTTTGCTAGACGAAAATGTGTTCTTGCTACCTTTTTTTTTATATATAAATAAGGCTTACGACCAAGTGTGGCATTTTCAGCTATTGAATAAACTTAAAAACATTGGCTTGACAGGAAATATATACAACTATGTCAGATGTTTTCTAAAGGATAGGGTAATAAGAACAAGAGTAGGAAAAACATATTCCACAAGTACAACACTTTCAATGGAATCCCTCAAGGGTCAGTATTAGCGCCACTTCTCTTCTCGTTATTAATGCATGATCTGCCAAACAAATTATCAAAAAAAGTTGTCTTGTCCAATATACAGATGATATATGCATGTGGATGGATGTAACGTTAAAAAGAAAACTTCACAGCGAGATATAAAATTCGTCAAAAAGATCTATCAAGGAGAACTAAATAAGATGGTGGATTATATGAAGCTAAAAGGATTAAGTCTGTCAACCGAAAATAAACAAATATGATTCTTTTTAACAGTGGATCTAACCCAGAAAGCATGCCTGTTTTCACATTGGATGATACTCTCTAAGTACGTTACAGAGATAAAATTTCTAGGAGTTTATTTTACATCTAAATTATCATGGAACTTTCATATCGAATATTTATTAACAAAGGCGGAGAAAAAACATTAAACTTTCTGAAAATCATTTCTATAAGAAAAGTGGGGGCAAGATCCAGCTACATTGATTACTCTATGTAAATCTTTAATGAGATCAAAAATAACTTATGCCCAAGAAATATTCTTCAACGCGCCTAAATATTTATTACAAAAACTGCAAAGTATTGAATGTAAGGCGTTGAAATTAGCCCTTGGACTTCCTGTGCACGCATCATCGTCACGTACATATAATGAAGCTCAGGTACTTCCTCTAGATGATTATAGAGATTTAACATGTTGTAAATTTGTCATTAAAGGTACAGCTAGAAAAAACACACATTAAATCAGAAATCAAAATAAGATCAGATTTGATTTTTTGAAAAGTCTATAACTTCTCAAATAACTATAGCAACTTATACATCAAAAATAATTTCAGATTCTGGGGTTTCTTTAGAAAAAGAAAAATTCTCTCCCAGACCATCTTTTTGTCCTATTCCACCCTGGGAACTTAAAAAAAGCCCATTTTGATATTGATCACACCAACATAAAAAAGATGAAAATATCAATATGCTAGCAAGTTATACTAAGTGTCATATGGACGAGAAATACACTAACCAATTAAAAATATACACAGATGGTTCATGTATTGGTAAGCAAACAGGTTGTGCATTCTTAATCCCTGACTGAGGGTGGAGAAATCTTTTTACATTGGATGTAACATATCCATATTTACAGCTGAATTAACAGCAATACTCATGGCTTTGAATTACCTTTTAAATTTCCCCAAAACAATATTTCAAGCTCTATTTTGTGTAGATTCAAAATCAGTCCTTCAGGCAATTAAAGATTTTAATTTGCATACTAGGCCTGAAATGATTATTGAGATAAGCTGTTTGATCCATATGCTTATTGAAGGAGGCACCCAACTATCCTTTTGTTGGATTCCTTCACACTGTTCTTTTATTGCAACGATAAAGTAGATAGGGCAGCTAAGCGTGGAGCAAAACATATCTGTGGTTCTGAAGATCTTAACCTGCCCTTGTCGGTACATGAGCAGTGCAATTTTAGTTAAAACATATATTTCGAAAACTTTCAAAGATAGAATGATAGGACATGACAATCAAAATCAGTTTGATATTTTTGATATTAAATCATTCAACATGATTTTAGTTTAAATAAAAATATACTTTCATTGATGTATAGGTGGAAACTTGATGCTTTTAAAACAAAATATGTTAAAAACATAGTATGTTTATGTAAAAAGAAAATAACACGTGATCATATTGTTACATGTCAAGACATGAAAAAAATAATCTAGTGTTGAGGCAAAATAGTGCACAGGCCATCTTTGAGTCACCAGCTCTAACATATGAGTTTTTTGTATGTTGGAGTGCACTCCATTGGGGGAAGTATTTATAGGTTCCTTTTTTGTGTGTGGGGCGGGGATGGGGGATATGTGTGGGGAGGGAAGATGGAATAATGTACAAAGCTCAAAAGTGACATGGACTGAGAAAGGTTAAGTTTCTGTGCCTAGATGGTTGTTAGTTTTGTTAAAATTTTAGCTTTTTTCCCTTTCAAACTTATTTGAAAAATTCAAGTGTTTTGTAATTACCATTATTATTCATATAAGCACTCATATAAGCACACACATATGCACACAAACATACTCGCATACACACACACAAGCACACGCACATGCACACATACGTGCACACGCACGTGCACACATACGTGTGCGTGCACAAGCATAAGCACATACGCTCTTTCTTTCTTATCTCACTCTTTCGGCACGATTTTTTTTTCCGTCTAATATCACGTTTAGTGGAAAGCGTTAAATGAATGACACACACACACACACACACACACACACACACACACACCACACACACACACACACACACGCGCGCGCGCGCGCGCGCGCACACACATACACACACCACACAACACACCACACACTCACACACACACACACTCGCACGCACGCACCGCATCCACTTCTCTCCTTTCCATCCCCGTCTATCTCCTCCAACTTCTCCTCATTGCCTCATCTGTTTCTGTCTACTGGATAGTCATGGACTGCAACTTACGTCACTCTCTGGGAAGTTGCTTCCATGTCATTGAGCCAAGGATGTGACTGGCTGGGCCCAGGAACATGCTGCATGCTCCCATTTGTACCTTTTAAGCTGATGAGAGAGGAAGAGTGGTGGGGGGTGGGGTGGGGTGGAGATGACTGTTGTTGTTTATCGAGGATGTCCTTGCTCTTCTGGCCTAGAGTGGAAATGAAAATTTGCATTCAAAGGAATGAAATGTGAACGAGTACAAAGAAGAATGTGGTTTTCGCTTCTTGTCTCTTCCTTTTTCTTTCTTTTCCCTCCCGTCCTCCTACCTACCCGTTCTCCCTTCATCTGAGGGATTATTTATGGGGAAGGCGCGGATGGGGGGGAGGGGGGGGGGGGGGGTGAGGATGGCAGGGAAAGTGAGGCGGTAAAACGTCACGATTTTTGAAGGGGGTCAAAGAGTATTTCCAGAAACAACCACCATCACAGCTTTTGGGTCCATTTCATCGCAATTAATAATGCTTGCAACTCATCTGAGGGGGGAAAAAAAAGACCATGCGGGCAATTATGATGTTGATGGCTACCACTAATGCGTGGTTAACGTCATCGAAGACTGTACACGGTTTGTGGGTTCAGTTCTGTTTGGAAGATAGGAATTAGGATTTGCGGGGGCTGCTTGTGGCGCCGTTTTATTTACCGGTCATAGGAATTCAGTCTGTTGCGCATTAAATTTCTTCGATATTGTACAGACTACATAAGATTTCCCTATTCATATACTTTGTACCTCAACGCCGTAGTGTGAGTGTGTGTACGCGCGCGCGCGCGCGGCGCGTGTGTGTGTGTGTGTGTGTGTGTGTGTGTGTGTGTGTGTGTGTGTGTGTGTGTGTGTGTGTGTGTGTGTGAGAGAAGAGAGAGAGAGAGAGAGAGAGAGAGAGAGAGAGAGAAAGAGAGAGAGAGAGAATGTGTGTGTGTGTGTGTGTGTGTGTGTGTGTGTGTGTGTGTCTTCCCCTCGTTTATCTCTCTCTCTCTCTCTCTCTCTCTCTACTCTCTCTCTCTCTCTCTCTCTCTCTCTCTCTCTCTCTCCTCCCTCCCTCCCTCCCTCCCTCCACTGCGACGTGAAGAGTGCGGACCAGTGTTCGCATTGTCTCGTTTTTGTCGATTGTGAGGGACTGACGCAGAGGTGTGACTTGTGCTTTTTCCAGCGGGTCGTTTTGGTGCCTTGCCTTCAGTCCCTCTTTTTTAGGGCGTCTTGTGGCTCCATTTTGCCACAGTTTATCGCCTTCATGTTGAGGAGGGCCTCGAAAAAGACTGCCATGAGATTCGCCACTCTGACACTACGAAACAAAGTTGCCGGTTGTCACCTTAGGCTTGCTCCTCACGCTGCTGTTCTGGGGCAGTTTGCTTTTACGTTGCGGTGAAATCGAACAGAACCCAGGCCCCAACAGCCTTCGGCAGCTGAGAGTGAACAGTCTGAGTGCCACTGCAGGACGCAGGACCAGCACGGAGCAGACCGGCGCTTTCTCGGGCAGCAGGCAGACGACTTCGCATCCTCTTCAGCAGCCAACGATCGCTGACGTCATGAACAAGTTGGACTGTAAGTTTGGTGAATTGGATAGAAGCTTAAAGGACCTCGGGACCAGCGTGCTGCACTGCACAGTGGGTTCAATGATCTGCGTGAGGAGGTGGGGTCTTTGAGAAAGAAAAACGTGGAACTATCAAAGAAAGATTCTGATCGCTTAGCTAAGGTGGAACAACTTGAAAGAAACACGATGATTTGGAATGTCGCTCAACGCGTAACAATCTTTCTTTTTTTATGGTATTCCCAGGCATAAAAGTGAGTCCAGTGAAGAGGCTGAGGGAAAGATGCATGTCTTGCTTACTGACAAATTGAACATTACACGTGATGTTGAATTTGACCGTATTCACAGGTTAAATTCGTAACCTGGTTCCCCCAGCATTGCTTGCTGCTTTCTATAAAGACAACGTAAGTGTTCTTAAGGCCAAAGGTAAACTGAAAGGCAGCAATGTCTTTGTGGGGAGGATTTTCCTTTAGAGTCAGAGAAGTCAGACGTGGTCTCTCTCCCTATCTTAAAAAGGCAAGAGCCGAAGGGAAGAAAAGCTTCGATGATTTTTGATCATCTAATAATTGAGGCGTAAGTTTTTCCTTAATGAAGATCGCAGTTTGAGAGAATTAAGACAGGGAGACGGCGGCCACATGATCAAATCTGTCTGACAGCAAGGGATTATAAAAAACGGGAACCCCAGTGACTTAACGCCGTTTGACTCTCCGGTCTCCGGTGACAGTGAGCGGTGTTCTGTGTGTCAGGCGTGCCAGGCGGAGCTGGCGACGCTTTGCGCGTGTGGGCATGCAAGGAACATTTCGTGTTCAATTGTATAAAAATCAGTTTCCTTTCTAACTTGGAATATAATGGTTTAATGTCTAAATTTGGATATCCCCATTTTATTTTATTTCTGTATAAGTTTGAATTTAAAAGTGGGATGGCAAAAAGCATATATTCCTTGTTATTATATTGTAATAAGTGGAAGCTAACAGTTAATGCTGCAAAATTAAAATAATGATATGTAACAGTGCAAGGCTGAATAAACAGGACACATTTCATTATGGAAATGAGAAAGTTTATGTTGTCACCAGCTTCAAATATTTAGGGGTAGATTTTAATCGAATGGGTTGTTTTGCTAAATGTAAGAAAAACTCTTTTGATAAAGTGTCATTAGCATGTTTAAATTAATACAAAAGGCACGTTACTTTAGATTTAATTGACAAGATGATTGTTCCAGTATTATTATATGGTTGTGAGATATCTGTCTGTCTGTCTACCTGCCTGTCTCTCTCTCTCTCTCACTCTCTCTCTCTCTCTCTCTCTCTCGTTGAACTGTATTCATTCGGTACGGCTGTGTTTTGGTTAAGCTCCAACAAATTGCTTAATTAATACCTGTTGTGGCCGAGTATTGACCTCAGATTTCGCAGAGAAGTCAGTGTAGTGCCATGCCTTCTGGACATCTGGATTTCCGGCCACGTTGCGGTTCCTTTTTGCCGGTGTTTGTGGCTTTTATGATGAAAGGGGCCAGAAATCGAGCCGCCATGAGAGAAAAAAAAAACAGTGAGACTCAAGACTGTTGTGGACGGTGTCATATTTGGTTCCCTCCTGTCGCTCTTGTTCTGGGGCAATTTTTTTTTATTGCAATGTGGTGATGTGGAGCAGAACCCTGGACCACCGAAGAGTTCAAATGAGGTGTTGTGTTTTCATATTATAACAGAAGAGTATAATCGCATTATTCAGCTTTCAGATAATATCTCTTTTGATCATGACGTGATTTGTGTTAATGATAGTGAACAATTAACATGTATACCGTTGTGTGTTGATTATGTCGCTCCAGAGTTCGAGTGGTGACCGCAGGGATCGCGTGGACAAGCCCCGTACTTCTTCCAGCACACCGGGAGCTACGTCAAACCACCCAGCATCCCCCAAATCTTGATTTAATGTTCATGCTTCAGACTTTGAATACGAAGTTTGACGAGATGAAAGGCGACATGAAGGATTTGCGGGATGGATTACGCTGCACTGCATGGATAATTGAAATCCCTGAGACAGGAGGTGACGGGAAAATGAAGACCTCCGAAACAGCAATGACGCCCTGAAGAAAACAATTGATTCTTTGGAACGGAAGACGGACTTAGAAGGACGATCAAAACGGAGCAACTTGATTTTTCACGGACTTGCCCGAAAACCCAACGAAACTCAGCAGGAGTGTGAAGCTGTGGTCCATGACTTCATTACAGACACTCTGGAGCTTGCTGGTGATTTTCCTTTCGATCGTGTGCACCGCCTGAATTCGAGACCCGACTTCCAGTGATAGGTTGTTGCACGTTCTTCAAGGACAAAGAAAGGATTCTGAAAGCAAGATACAAACTGAAAGGGTCACAGGTGTTTTTTGGTGAGGACTTTTCTTTCAGAGTGAGAGAGGTGAGGAGGAAATTAACGCCTCATTTGAAAAAAAACCAGAAGTGAAAGAAAGCATGCAACCATGGTCTTTGATCACCTGCGTATTGGACGGCAAGAGTACGGTCTTGACGGTGGGGACGGATCCAGCCTCAGGGAAATTGTATAGGGGGAGGCCGCCCTGCAGTGACACCGGTTGCGTTTCACGGGTGCAGGCAAACTTCCCGTGCGGAGCAGGTTGTGTGCGACACTGACAGTGACCCGACCCCGGTGAGCGATCTCTTTGGTTGTTACATTGTAAACATTGGTTCGCGGTGGCTCGGGGCGATGAGTGTTTTCATATTATAACAGAAGAGTATAATCGCATTATTCAGCTTTCAGATAATATCTCTTTTGATCATGACGTGATTTGTGTTAAGTGAACAATTAACATGTATACCGTTGTGTGTTGATTATGTCGCTCCTCGATCGGAAAACAGGGACAATTTATATTTAGAACAGAGGCAGTTATCAACAGAAGCACGTGGCACTGACGAGGATAAAGATGTCTCAAAAGAACAATTGTAACGAAGATGACTGTGTTTTTTTATAATGTTAATTTGCATGTAAGAAATCCGTCAGTCTATGTACACGAAAGTGGTGATGAAAATTGTAATGAAAGTACACCTGCTCTGTATGTTAATAAAATGCATGTTGATGAAAATTCATGGAAATAATAGATATTCAAAAAATCTTTTACATTTTTGCACTGGAATATAAATGGGATTCTTTCTAAAATTCACAATAAAAAGTTTCTGTCATATTTGTTTCACTTTGACTTCATCTGTCTCGTTGAGACGTTTGTGGAAAAATCTTGAATTCAGCGTTTTTTACAGGCCATACTGTGTTTCATAAGCCTGCTATCAAGTTTTTTAAGTCAAGGCAGACGTTCAGGGGGCTTGTTTATGTTTGATTAAGAATGACCTTGTGCCTTATGTTAGAGAGCTCCAAATGAATTGTTCTAATATTCTTTTTGTTTGATTGACAAGACTTTGTTTGGTTTAACGAGGATGTGTTATATGTTTGTTCATATGTGCCGCCTGAGGGTTCACCATATTATGCTTATTTTGACGTTGATAATGGTATTCTTTCTCTTGAAGAATGTCTTACTGATTGTATGCTTGATTTGAATGATGTGCATATAATCTTGCCTGGTGATCTGAACAGCAGAACAGCTAATGTTTCCCAAGGTATTTTTGACATGTATAATACTTACAATTTTGAATTTGATAATTGCTCTGATTATTTAGAAAGGAAATCTTCAGACAATGTACTCAATAATTATGGAGAATGTTTGTTAAATATGTGTACCTAGCTGGGATTGTATATACTAAATGGAGTATGTAATGGTGATCTTGATGGGCACTATACGTATATTTCAGACTCTGTGTGTAGTGTAAACGACTATTTTCTGATTTCTCGAAATCTACTTTCGGTTGTTTTACCTTCTTGTAATTTAGTTGTTTCAGAGAGATTAGAATCTGACCATTTACCTGTCGAATTTCATTTTGGAATGCCTAAACTTAATGCTGTGTCTTTAAGTGTTGAAAATGACTGTGAGATGATTGAAAAGTTAGTGTGGAACCCTTCTTTTTGAACCAACGCACGTCCATACAATGCAGTCGGTTGAAGTGTTATCATTACTCGATGATGCAATAAATATGATTGATCGTGATTGTAATGAAGCCTTGAATATGTTTGTTGCATGTCTTAAAACTGACGCTGGTTGTCTGAAAAAGCGAATTTGTTTGAACAAAATGAGTGAAAAAAAGTGATTAGTACGATGATGAGTGTAAAATACGTAAATCAAAAGCTAAAGGATTGCTGAGTACATTTCTGCGGACGAATGTGCTACTGATCGTGTTGCCTACTGTATAGCCAGGAGGGAGTATAAAAGTCTTCTAAAATTTAAAGAAAAAAACATAATTATTCATTGTTAGGATCGCTTATTGCATCAGTTAATGATCAAAAACAGTTTTTTGGGAAAATGTGCATAGAGTCTCCTTTAAAAGAAAGCAGCCATATAACAATATAACAATGGTTGACTGGTATAATCACTTTAAAAAAATTACTGGAAACAAATTTACAAACAGAAGATTCTTGTATAATTGATAACTGCGATGATGACACTAGTGATACTAGTGACGCTAATGATAATAATGACAGGAATGACGATGACGGTTCCATGAACCGCCCAATATCTAGAGAAGAAGTGTCATTAGCGAAAAGGAAGTTAAAGAATGGTCAATCGGCTGGTCCAGACAGAATTATTGGGGAGATGTTAAAGCACGCTGGGAATCGCGTTGTTGACTTCTTTGTTTAAACTTTTTTTATACTTTGTTTGATAAGGGAATATTCCCAGATAAGTGGACAGAAAGTATTGTACTACCTTTATTAAAAAAAAGGTGATAAAGATGATCCTAATAATTAGATAAGAATATCGCTGTCAGATACAAGCAGTAAACTCTATAGTTCTATTGTAAACAACATGATTCAGGAATGGATTGAGTTGCACAATATTACTGGGGAACAACAAGCGGGATTTAAAAGAGGTTACTCTACTACTGATCATATGTACACATTATTAGCTTTAGTACAAAAGCAGTTGTGTCTTAACCGCAAACTCTATGTTGCTTTTATTGATTTGAAAAAGCTTTTGACTCTATCGAAATAAACTTATGGCCTATTCGTTTGAAAAATGGAACCAATTGAAAATTTTTCCCGATGTATCCACAGCATGTATGTTACAGTCAGAACTAGAATTCGTTCCGGCTGAAAACTGACAGACTTTATAAATAATTGTACCCGAGAGGCAAAACAAGGCAATGTTACTTGTCCAATGTTGTTCACTTTATTTATCAATGAATTAGCGTTGGAAGTAATCAGAAATGGGAAACATGGTGCTACATTTACGTGGGATTACTTTGAATTGTTTATATTACTTTTAGCAGATGATGTGGCTCTCTTGTCTGAAACAGTAGTTGGGTTACAGACACAATTAAACAACCTATATAGAGCAGCATCAGGGCTCCATCTAAAGCTGAATATGAATAAAAGCAATATAGTCGTTTTTAGGAAAGGTGGATACCTAACAGCGAGAGAACATTGGTCTTACAATGGAATCCCTATACCCGTTGTTAATGTTTATAAGTATTTAGGTATTCATTTTTCAACAAGATTGAGTTTTACTGTGTCGTGTCAAAATCTTGCTAGCAGAGCGAAACTTGCGATGTTAAGTGTATTGCAAAAATCATTTAAATTAAACTGTAGTTCCCTTGTTGTATATCTTAAATTATTTGACACACAAATACAACCAACTGTTCAATATGGGGCTGAATTGTCGGGATTAAGTAGTACAGCTCGACACTGTGAGAAGGTACACCTGTTTGCTCTTAAAAAGTTCCTAGGTGTTCAAATGCAAATACCAAATGATTTGATATATGGATAAACAAATAGATACATCATTTACATAAATTCTGAAGTCAGGTGTGTACGGTACTGGCTAAAGTTGACAAGAATGGATGAGACAAGATTGCCACGAAAAGCATAGTATTGTACGTTGTTCGATTTGGATTCTCGTGACAAAACCAACTGGGTATCCGATATTCGTTGTAAATTGTATTCATTTGGTTTTGGGTATGTATGGCTAAACCAAGTGCTGAAGGAATAAATCGGTTCCTTACTGCTTTTAAGGAAAGATTGGTTCTTGTAGATGGCAAGAATGGGACTTTCATGTTAAGAACAGTGAAAGATTTAGTTTCTATAATACTTTTTGCACAATAGCTGCTGATAAGACGCATTTGAAATTGAACTTAAGACAGGCATCTGAAAATCATTACGACAAAATTTAGACTTGGCGTTTCGAAATCGCTGTCCTTAAGTTTCGTTACAAACAACACACACCTGTTGATTTAATTTGTCCATTGTGCAAACAAGCGACAGAAGATGAGGCGCATTCTGTTTTGTGCTGTCCCGTTCTGAAGGATTTAAGAGTAAGGTATATACATCTAAAGTACTATAAATATCCAAATCGTTTTTGTCTTGGATTACTTCTAGCATCAAATAACGAAAGAACAACTAAAAATCTGTCCATTTATCTACATAAAGCGTTTAAGATACATTCTGTGTGTGTTTCTTAGTGTATCAATTTTGATCAGTTATATTGTATTATATTTCTTTTGGAACGATTTTTTGTTGCACCCCCTTCAATAGAGGCAATGGCCTATTATTGAATAAACTGTCCGTATCCGCATCCGTATCTCTCTCTCTCTCTCTGTCTCTCTGTCTCTGTCTCTGTCTCTCTCTCTCTCTCTCTCTCTCTCTCTCTTGAAAACGGTTCTGTGCCGGCTGCACACCGGCCATTCGTATTTTACCCATTCTTACCTTTTAAAGAGTGAAGAAGCTCCGTGGTGCATTCCATGTCATGCGCCACTCACAATGAAACATGTTCTTTTAGAGTGTTGGGACTTGCACGATGTGAGACACAAACATTTTACAGCGGAGTCCATGAAGATTCTGTTCAGGGATGTCCCGCCTGATGTGATCCTCGAGTTTTTGAGAGAGATTAACATTTTTCATCTGATTTAAGATTTTACGAAAGAAAGATTTTTTAACGAAGTTTCTGGTACGTTTCTGGACGATGTCATTTACAGAGATGTGTGAAAGGTTTTTTTTTTTTTTTTTTTTTTTTTTTTTTTTTTTTAATGACTGGTGAGTTGATTTTAACGTGGTGACAGCCCTGATGTGGCCCTTTGCGGTCGGCTGGGCTATAAGCAACATTATCTTATCTTATCTTATCTCTCTCTCTTTGAACTCCCTAAGGCTTTGTTTACGGAGAGACAAACAGATTATCATATTTATATAATTTCGGCTGTAAAATGCGTAATATTTTGGCTAAAATTGACGATAATGGGTGAATCTAGACTTCCTCGTAAGGCCTATAGAGTGCTGGTTAAGGTCTACGTGGAAGAAAAAGTGTTTCAAACGACCGTTGTAAAATGTGTATGGGTATGTGTGGCTTGATAAAGGTGTTGGGGACATCGACGAGTTCCTCAAAATCTGAAGCAGTCTGCCTCACACGAATACATTGCTTCTACACCCCCACTTTTTTCCTTGACACAAAGTCTTACTGGAATTGTCTTTGCGTCAGTGTGTGCGTGTACGTACATAGTGCGCGCGCGCGCCCGCGCGCGTGTGTGTATGTGTGTGTGTGTGTGTGTTGTTGTTGTTGTTCTTCAATTTAACGTCTTTTCACTAAATGTGATATTAGACAAGGTGTGTGTGTGTGTGTGTGTGTGTGTGTGTGTGTGTGTGTGTGTGTGTGTGTGTGTGTGTTTGAGTGTGTGCATGCAGCGTGCGTACGTGTGTGCATGCAGCGTGCGTACGTGAGTGCGCGCCCGCGTGCGTGCGTGTGCGTGTGTGCGTGTATGTGTGATGAGGAGAAACTCTAAGTAAGAATTAAAAAAAAATAAATAAAAAAAAGACATCAAAAGTAAAAACAAACTGTACGAAACAAGATCATGAAACAGCAATTACAGGATTGAGCCAACAGGGCTTAACATAAGAATTCGTACAAAATTTAAGAGAGTCATGGTATCCTGGAATATGCACTTTGAAGCATCCTTTCGAAACTCTGACAAATCGGAATCAAAGTAGGGGCAAAAGTATAGAACGTGTGTTGTTGTACAATTATCAAGGGCGCCACAAGCACATCGAATATTCTTGACATATTTTGTTCTGAATGCATTTATTTTTAACCGAAATAATAAGGAGGCAAGTTGTCTACTGTGTCTTGGGTATAATCCTATGTTTATATTACGGTTTACTGGATTTACTGAGGAAGCCCTTTTTAAAATATTACTTGCTCGAGAGCTCGTACAACAAAGTATAGAAGAGTCGGGTTTATGTATTCGGGGGAGAACACTTTCTTTGTAGTATTCCTCAAATTTTTCAAAAGAGGCTCTTTGTAAGAGAGAATATCCTTCATGTAAGCTCAAGGGAATATGAATAGAAGCCGTATTGTCAGAATTGTTTGCACCTGCTCGAGCAATCCTGTCAGCCCATTCATTTCGGATATGAAGCAATGGAAGGAACCCAACAAAAATTAACTATTATACCTCTTGACATAATGTTGTGAATAAGAATTTTAATTTCTGATACGATTTCAGCACGATTTTTTGAATTTGTAGATTCTAAAGCTTGAAGAACTGACTTAGAATCTACACAGAAGAGAATACCATAACAGTCAAATGATAAATCATTTATGTACTCTACGGCCATTAATATTGCTATAAGTTCGGCTGTAAAAATGGACAGATTTGCCCCAAGATGAAAGGACTTCTCAATTTTTAAAAATGGAATGACAAAGCCACAACCAGCATTATTGTTTAATAGAGAACCCATCAGTATAGACTTTTACGAAGGTACGATAACAATCATTGATATGTGATTTTGCTTCGCAAGCTAGAATATTAATGTTATCAGTTTTAGATATAGTAGTATAGTTATAATCAAATTTTGGTTTGAAGAGCTCCCAGTTTGGTACGGGACTTATGGGAAAACGCACAGCAAGTTTTTTATGATTGATACCTGAATTTGTCAACAAGTGAGAAGAATATGTGAGTATCGTTTTAGTGGCTCGAATGTTTTTAGCACGTTTAGGAAAGTCTACATCAGACCTCATATCCAGTTCCATTTGGTTAGCACTTTCAATAGTTGAGCAGCGAAGAATGTACTTAGCGCAGGCTAGTTCACGATGGTCATCAAGAGGTAGACACCAGCTTCATGGTATGTTCCTAAAGCTGAAGCATGAAATGGAACACCAAGGGCTAATCTGAATGCCTTAGAGTCTATACACTGAAGCTTTTTTAATAAGTACTTAGGAGCACTAAAAAAGACCTCTTGTGCATATGACAATTTGGATCTAACTAAAGCAGAGAAAGATGTATTAAACTTTTTGTTTCCTGGCCCCAACTTTGTTTGCTTATAACTTTGAGCAGATTAAGAGATTTTCGTGCTTGATTTATTATGTGTTCCAAGTGAAAATTCCAAGAAAGATTTGACATAAGATGCACACCAAGGAATTTAATCTCAGAAGTGTAGCTCAATGTGGTATTATGTACTTTGAAGTTAGGAGTATTGTGTGCAGAACCCACCTGCATCAAATAACATCATACGGGATTTTTCAGCGACAGGCATAAGCCATTATCAGACATGAAGTTCGCAATGTTGTCTAACTCTTTTGATATATTCTTCTAATGTAATTAACAGATCTTTTTGATGTGTTCTTTTTTAATGTGGCGTTCAACCATAAGCAGATGTCATCCGCATATTGAATCAAGTTAACGTTTTTTGAATGTATTTAGGTAAATCATTAGTTAAAATATTAAAGAGAAGAGGGGCGATCACAGAGCCTTGAGGGATACCCATATCTAGTAATCTTTTGGATGAATAAGTATGGGCCTATTCTTGTCTGAATACTTCTGTTGGTCAGGAATGTTTTAACAAATTTATAAATATGACCAGAGAGACCTATAGTTTTTAATTTATATAAAAGCCTATCATGCCAAACTTGATCAAATGCCTTGTTGATATCGAAAAATGTGGCGAGAACGTTTTGTCTTCTAGCAAACTGGTGTTTAATCTGCGTAGTGAGCTTTACAAGATGATCAATAGTAGACCTGCCCTTTCTAAAACCGGCCCTGGTTTGCGGGGATAATGCGAGTTTTTTCACAATAGTATGTCAATCTGTTTAGAACAATTATCTCCATTGTGTGTGTGTGTGTGTGTGTGTGTGTGTGAGAGAGAGAGAGAGAGAGAGAGAGAGAGAGAGAGAGAGAGAGAGAGATGCTGTCTCTCTACTTGTCACTGCTTCCTCCTTTGTCACTCTCTCTCTCTCTCTCTCTCTCTCTCTACTCTCTCTCTCTCTTCTCTCTCTCTCTCTCTCTCTCTCTCTCTCTCTCTCTCTCTGTGTTCTTCGGTTTCGTTGTCTCAGTCTGCCCCTCCCCCTCCGCACTCTCCCCTTCCGTCCTGTCTCCAACCCACATCCTTTTCCTCTCTTTTTTTTTTCATATGTGCGGTTGTCTATGTGCGTGTTCGCTCGCCTATTTGATTTGCAATCAGCGTTGTGGGCCTTGTTCAGGGAAAAAAAAATTGAAGCAGTCTGCCTCACACGAATACATTGCTTCTACACCTGCACTCTTTTTTTCTTGACAGAGTTTTATTGGAATAGTTTTTGTGTCAGTGTGTGCGTATACATACATAGTGCGTGAGAGCGCACATGTGTGTGTGTGTGTGTGTGTGTGTGTGTGTGTGTGTGTGTGTGTGTGTGTGAGAGAGAGAGAGAGAGAGAGAGAGAGAGAGAGAGAAGAAGAAGAAGAGAGAGAGAGAGAGAGAGAGAGAGAGAGAGAGAGAGAGAGAAATGCTGTCTCTACTTATCACTGCTTCCCTCCTTTGTCACTCACCACACACACACACACACACACACACACACACACACACACACACACACACACGCACAATCTCTCTCTGTCTCTCTCTCTCTCTCTCTCTCTCTCTCTCTCTCTGGGTGTGAACAGACATCAAGCCGTGTAGATCTTTGCGTTTAAATTACCAACGGTAACGAATTGTGGGATTGCTTTGACCCAAGACTTTGCTAGCACATGTGTAAAGTACCATGCCGCCGACACCACTTAATTTTATGTCGACATGTGGCTGTTTTCTTGGCGTTTATCAGACATTTATGTTGAAAATTGCCACTGAAAAATGTGCCTTAAGAAAGAATCGTCATGCTTTCACCCCGATGCAGAGCGGACGGTGTTATACTAGGTCTGCTCCTCACTCTGATGTACTAGGCGGATTTCTTCTGCAGTGCGGCGATGTGGAGCGGAACCCTGGACCAAGGACGGACAACCTCCAGCAGTGCAGACTGGCCAGCACTGGTAGACATCGAAGCAGCTTGGACAGAGGCAGCGGATAGGACAGCAGGCAGATGACTCCTCCTCCTTCTGCACAGCAGACTCCCTGGGCAGATGTCACGGCGAAACTGGACTCCAGAATCTCGAACTGTCACAGAAAAACGCTGATCTGATAGCAAAAGTAAATGAACTAGAAAAAAAAAAGACTGACGACTTAATAGTGTAGATCAAAGCGTAGTAATTTGATGTTTATGGCATACCCAGAGGACAGAATGAAACCCACGGACAATGTGAAAGCAAACTGCACGACATGATCACTGATAAGTTGGCAATAGCGAAGGATATTGAATTCGAACGTGTGCACCGTTTGAACACAAAGGCTCGAGGTCCCATTATTGTACGCTGCTGTTTTCACAACGATAAGTTATTAATTTTAAAATAGAAGAGGAAACTGCTGGTTAGCAATGTGTTCATTGGAGAAGATTTCTCCTACAGAGTCTGGGAAATCAGGCGTAAACTGTCGCCTTACTTGAATAATTATAGAGTTATTTCTTTTACTGATATAAGCAGCAGACTTTATAGTTCTGTTATTTGTAACAGATTACAAGAATAGGTAGATGAGAACAATGTTACTGGTGGGTATCAAGCAGGCTTTAAAAAAGGATGGTCGATAGTGGATCACATATTTACATTGTTAGCACTCATACCAAAACACTTTTAAATAACCGCAAACTTTATGTAGCGTTCATAGACTTCGAAAAAGCATTTAACTCGATTAACAGATCTTTGCTACGGCCTATATTATTCAAAAATGGCATCATTGGTAAACTAGTCAAGTGTATTAAAGGTATGTATGAAAATGTAAAATGCAGAGTAAGATGTGGTTCAAAACTTCTGATTACTTAAGATGCACAGCAGGAGTGAAACAAGGGACGCGTGTAGCCCTGTATTATTTTCTGTTTTTATTAATGAGTTAGCTCTACATGTAATTGATAATGGAAAACGTGGTGCTGTGCTCCCATATATTGCATTACAGTTGTTCATTCCTCTTATAGCTGTACCCATCGTCAACACAGCGCAGGCCTCCAAGGGTGGTACAGGGCTGCCTGTACCCATCGTCAACACAGCGCAGGCCTCCAAGGGTGGTACAGGGCTGCTCTAAAGGCAGGTGAAGACAGTGCTTCTCTGGGTCCTCCCCAGCACCTTCGGGTGTTCCTTTTTCCTCTTCTGTCGTTTTGTCGACAGAGACTGTTGTGGGGCTGCAGATCGTGCTGCTTCCTCACTTCAACTGAAGGTTAATAATTTATGAATGAAAGTAATATAATTGTATTTCGGAAGGGAGGGTTATTTAAATGTTAGGGAACGATGGCGATATGATGGTGTGGTAATGCCTACAGTTAATGTTTACTTGTATTTGGGAATGTTCATCTCCACTAGTCTGAGTTTAGCACTGCTTGTAAAGATCTTACCAGTCGAGCGAAAAATGCATTGTTGTGTATAGTACAGAAGCTATATGCTTTAAACAACAATTCCTTTGAACTTTATTTTAAAAAAAAATTATAAGCGTGTTCAGCTAGTTCTGTTATACGGATCAGAAACATGGGTTGTTAGACAAAGCCACTGTTTATTGTGAGTCAGTTCATTTGTTTGCTATCAAAAGTATTTAGGTGTAGATCTGCGAACCGCCAATGATCAAGTGTATGGTGTAATTCTGCGGTGAACTGCATTCGATGCTGGTTTAAGCTATTACATATGGATGAACGTAGGCTACCTTACATAGCATACAAAATGTTGTATGATTTAGATGCAAGAGGAAAAAAGAACTGGGTATCAAGTGTGCGCGTATGTTTATATAACAATGGTTTAGATGATGTGTGTTTAAAGCAAGGTGTGGAAATTGAAAATAACTTCTTAGAACATTTCCTCAACGTTTGATTGACTGTCAGTGGCAAACCTGGAATGATCACATTTACGCTAGTGAAAGATTACTATGTACAGAAAACTTTGTAGTACCCATGACGGTAAACAATATTTTACAGGGTAAATATGGATCACAAACTAAAATATATAATGACTAGGTTTAGGCTGGGTATATCTGATTTGAATGTACATTGTTTTAGGTATAATTCTTGTAATACCTGCGACTTGACGTGTCCATTATGTCTACAGAAGATGAGATGCACTTCGTTCTTTGTTGCCAAAGGTTGAAAGAAATTAGAGAAAACATTTTGGAACCTGAGTATCATCGAGAACCCTGTCTATTCAAAGTAAGTTACTGATGGCATGCACTAAACCTAATGTTATACGCAATTTTTCATTGTTTTAGTATAAGGCTTTTAAAAATGGAGAAGTAGCTACTTCATATTGCTGCATGATATAATTGCCATAGTCGTTGTTGAAGTACTTGTTTTGAATTGGAATGATTAGCATTACATTGCACACTTACCCCATCATGAGAGGCTGAGGCCTACATGAAATAAACTATCATTCATTCATCTCTCTCTCTCTCTCTCTCTCTCTCTCTCTCTCTCTCTCTCTCTCTCTCTCTCTCTCTCTCTCTCTTCTGTTTCTGTGTCTCAGTCTCACCCCTCCCCCGTCGCACCCTTTTACCTCCCCCCGTCTCCCACCCACATCCTTTTTATCTCTCTCTTTTTGTGTCTGCGTTTGTCTATGTGCGCGTTCTCTCGCCACTTCGATTTGCAATCGGCATTGTTGGTCTTGTCCAAGGGAGGAAAAACTGAAGCAGTCTGCCTCACACGAATACATTGCTTCTACACCTGCATTCTTTTTCCTTGACA
>CM031615.1:12594934-12619934 GCA_018398815.1 Conus ventricosus
ACAACATTTGCGAAGAACAAGCTGGATTTCGTAAAAATTATGGAACGATTGACCATATTTCTACTATAGTATTTATAATAAAAAAGCGGTTTTCAGGAAAGGGAAAATGTAAAGTGTACATTGCTTTTATTGATTATATGAAAGCTTTCGAATCAGTCGACAGGGATTGCCTTTGGCTTGTTCTTAAAAAGATTAAAACCTCTACCAAAATGCTACGTATGCTACAAGATAAGCTAGTCACAAAAAGTTAAGGGCCAGACAGAAAAACTCTCACCAAAATAAAACGACATAACGCACAGGAAAACAGCTTATACCGTATTTTATTTCATGTCTTTAGCTTTCATGTCAATGCCATTGCAATTGTGTCAATTCAATTTTTCTGGACAAAATCAAGGATCAAACATCATAACCCCTCTTTTTGAAAATCACAAAATTGACAATTCACAAGAAAGTTTATTGAAAAGCTTCAGTAGTGCGTATGTCCGCCATTTGCACCCACACATTCCACGCATCTAGGCCTCATGGACTGGATCAGAGTCACAAGGGTCTGTTGAGGCATGGCGTTCCACTCCTGCAGCAGAAATTGGAACAGTTGGTGGAGGTCAACAGGAGGAGGGTGGTTGTCGTGGACGCGGCGTTCCAGATGGTCCCAAAAGTTCTCAATAGGGTTCAAATCAGGCGAACGCGATGGCCAGTCCAGTCGTGGAACCTGCTGCTGCCTCAGGTAGTCGTTCACCACACGGGCGCGGTGTGAGTGGCGTTGTTGTCCATGAGGGTGGCACCAGGTCCCATGGCTTGCAGAGTGGGGATAATCAACGGCCTCACGATTTCATCTCTGTACCTTACGCCAGTAAGTCTGCCTGGCACAAGGTGAAGGGGTGTCCTGCCATGAAGGTGGATGCCTCCCCATACCATCAGGGAGCCGCCTCCATAGCGATCGTGCTTACGAACACAGCCATCAGCAAGCCTCTCCCCTGGACGACGCCAGACGCGTACCCGGCCATCATTTCGGGACAGGGAGAATCTTGAATCATCGGTGAAGAGGATGGTGCTCCATTGCTGCCTCGTCCATCGCTGATGACGTCGACACCACCTCCTTGTGGCCTGTCGATGGTGCTGTGTTAGTGGGAGACGGACGGCGGGCCTTCTTGAGTGGAGGTTGAAACTGTGAAGGCGACCTCGGACGGTCTGGCGACTTACGTTGATGTTAGTCGTTCTTCTCAGCTCCTGTCTCAGAGTGGTTGCATTGATGGTTCTGCTGCGGACTGCTGTCAGCATCAAGTAGCGATCGTCTTGCCCGTTGGTGATTCTTGGCCGCCCTGAGCGTGGTCGTTCCTCGGCTCTTCCAGTGTCTTGGTATCGCTGGTGAAGGCGTTGAATGACTGAGTGGCTCACTCCCAGACGTCTTGCCACCTCTCTTCCAGAAATGCCATCTTGGAGCCATCCCAGAGCCCGGCCGCGATCTAGTGTTGACAGTTTTCGTCTTGGAGGCATGGTTATTGCAGCCCCGATTAGCGGTCATTTTATACCCACCGCAGGCAAATTGTCATTGAAAAGTGTTCAACATAGGCAGGCCTTGCACGTGCACTGTGCCGATTTCTCAATTCAAAACTGCTGTGTAATCTGTGCCTGGCCAAACTTCATGCATTATTCACGGATTTTTGGTGTTTTGGCTGAGCGCATATTCTCGACCCGAAAAATGCGTCGTCTGAAAGATTATTTCGGTCATACAGTGTGGTGTGTGAGCTGTCAGAATAGCTCAGAATGAAACACGCTGCGCTTTGTTTTACGAGCATTCAGACCCATTACTTAGAGTACCCCAAAATCTAAGGCGGCCCTTAACTTTTTGTGACTAGCTTACTTACGCATCGGTGCAGTCGTGTGTGCGTTGGGGCAAAGAAGTCTCTGATTTTTTTTTTACTGTGAAACAGGTTGCATGTTGTCTCCCCTGATTTTCTCCCTGCTGATCACTGAAGTTGCCGAACAAGTGACACAACATGGAAAGCATGGATTCCAGCTTCTACCAGGCTTACAGGAAATATTTTTGCTATAATTTGCCGATGATATCTGTTTATTCTCGACAACTCCAGTTGGGCTTCAAACCAGATAAATAATCTCGCAAAGGCTTCAACTTCTTTAGGGCTCAAAGTGAACTTGAACAAGACGAAAGTAATGGTTTTTAGGAAGGGCGGGTTTCTAACAAAGTCAGAAAAATGGTTTTGTCAGGATAAAGAAATCGAAATAGTAAACAGCTATAAATACTTAGGATTTACATTGACCAAAAAAGTGTCGTACGACATTGTACTCGAAGAATTTTCAGGACGAGCTAAAGGAAACGTTGTACAGATCATAAAAACGATGTGGAGATTGGGACTTTAGATCGATCTGTCTTTTTTAAATTGTTTGATGATCAAGTGAAGCCAATGTTGTATGCAGCAGAAATCTGGGGTCTGTGTCGTTTCCAATGCGTTGAATTACCTCATCCGTTTGCGTGTAAACGTTTTTTGAATGTGTCTCCAAATACCCCAAACACAATGATATATGGAGAGCTGGGTAGGTATCCTTTGTATATAGACAACACAATGAGAGCAATGCGATACTGGTTGAAGTTACAAAACTAACCTCTCTCAAGGCTGCCAAAGCAAGCATACAAAATGGATAAAATGAGATTACTATAAAATATAGAAAATGTTAGCTTGCAAACGAATTGGGTGCTTTCTATAAAACAGTGTCTAGATGTATTTGGATTGTCTTTTGTTTGGCTAAATGGCGGGGTGGGTTGCGAGAAACTTTTTCTGCATGAATTGAAACAACGTATGACTGATTCAACGACTACCGGATTTAAACAGGTCACTCAGCTAGGATTGTTATAAACAAGAATGGAATGATAAGTTATCAAACAGCGATAGATATTCTACTTACTGCTTGTTTAAATCGTTGCTGAAGCCTGAAAAATATCTACATGATATTACTATTCCGAGATGTCGAAATATTTTTGTCAAGTTTCGGCTAGGGGTAAGCGATTTAAATGTCCATGAAAGATACAAACCCAAAAAACTGTCCATTCTGCGATCAGATCGAAAACGAATTACATTTTTTGCTTCATTGTCCATCTTACCATGACTTAAGAGAAAAGTATATTTCACCCTTCTTCAAAAATGTATATTAGTCACCGCTAACCTTTTCGTTGCAGAATAAGAAAAGAGACATAACCCGCTCTGTATCCATGTTTACTTTTTATGCAATGCATAAAAGAGAACTACTAGAAATGTCTAAAAATTAACATTGTCGGCCGGAAATGTTATACCTGCTTTTTCGGGTAATTTTTCGTCTCTTCTACACAGGAAATGTTTGCTGTTTGTTTTGCTTTGTTCTTCCCACTATTCACAAGTGGTGTGTGTGTGTGTGTGTGTGTGTGTGTGTGTGTGTGTGTGTGTGTGTGTGTGTGTGTGTGTTTGTGTGTGTGCGCGCGCGCGCGCGTGTGTGTGTGTGTGTGTGTGTGTGTGTGTGTGTGCTTATGATTGTGTGTGTGTGGATACGACGCGCGCTTGTTTTCACTTGAATTCTATTTTGTTCATTATTGACCTCTTGCAGATAGGTCGGTGGCCTTTCCAATTAAACCTTTTGAGTCATTGACACACACACACACACACACACACACACACACACTCACACTTACATAAGCACAGGCACATGTGCGCACACACATATGCTGGCTGACACACACACACACACTTTCTCTCTCTCTCTCTCTCTGTCTGTATGTATCTGTCTGTCTCTCTCACTTACACACACACAAATACATGTTTACACGCGCGCACACACACACACACACACACACACACACACGCATACGTGCTTGTTTGGCTTGTTTTCCGTGTGTGGCAAGGGTTAGAGGGAGGAGGAGAATATATATATATATATATATATATATATATATATATATATATATATATATATATATATAAAATCAGAGTTAAGCCACTCAGAACGCTAAAAGTGCTCAACCATGTAGGGAGCGACATACCCTGAGGAGAGCGTTTTATCCAGCTTGAAACAAGCTTGTAGGTTTTAATTTTTCCATTTTAAAATTCTATTTTAAACTGGTATATATATATATATATATATATATATATATATATACAACAAACTAATAAATTCCAAGGATAAGTACCGAGCACCGTTCCAGCAACTTACAGAGCAGCTTGGTGTTGCAATGACTGCAAGAAATATTGAATTATAAACAAAGCTTGCTCTTATGTCTTAGATTGAAGAAATAGGGGAGATACGCATTCATACTGCAGTGGTAGATGATTCTGCTTAACTAACAGTATGTGCTTGAGTGGGTGAATGGGAAAAATAAAATAAATGCTTCTCAAAATGAGCCTTCAGCAAGCTTATATTTTCCAAGGGGAGACATCCTCCACTAGGGAGGGAAACTCACTAACATATAACTCCTGGTCATATACCGATATTTCGAAACTTGGTTGTTTTTCCTCAGTGACCGCGGAAAGTGGTAATTTGACTCCTCTGCCTTTTCAGGTTTAAGAAGAATGCAATCCCAGAAAAGGCTGGTGTGCAATACCGTAGTATGTTTGTTGAGTTTTCAAAAAACCAACCAAAGGTGCCATCTAATAAGCAAAAGAAAATCATAAAAGAGCAAAACAAGCTACATTTTCTTGTGAAAAGTAGAAATAATAAAAAGATATCCTCTAAGACACAAGTGCTGAGGGCCAGTTCTTGAATGAATCCACAAGGGACTAAAATACAACAAACTAATAAATTCCAAGGATAAGTACCGAGCACCGTTCCAGCAACTTACAGAGCAATTTGGTGTTGCAATGACTGCAAGAAATATTGAATTATAAACAAAGCTTGCTCTTATGTCTTAGATTGAAGAAATAGGGGGAGATACGCATTCATATCTGCAGTGGTAGATGATTCTGCCTAACTAACAGTATGTGCTTGAGTGGGTGAATGTGTCTTAGAGGATATCTTTTTATATTTCTACTTTTCACACGAAAATGTAGCTTGTTTTGCTCTTTCATGATTTTCTTTTGCTTCTTAGATGGCACCTTTGGTTGGTTTTTTGAAAACTCAACAAACATACTACGGTATTGCACACCAGCCTTTTCTGGGATTGCATTCTTCTTAAAACTGAAAAGGCAGAGGAGTCAAATTACCACTTTCCGCGGTCACTTTGGAGAAACAACCAAGTTTCGAAATATCGTATATGACCAGGAGTTATATGTTAGTGAGTTTCCCTCCCTAGTGGAAGATGTCTCCCCCTTGGAGAATATAAGCTTGCTGAAGGCTCATTTTGAGAAGCATTTATTTTATTTTTCCCCATTCACCCACTCAAGCACATACTGTTAGTTAGTCAGAATCATCTTGTTTTGCTCTTTTATGATTTTCTTTTGCTTCTTAGATGGCACCTTTGGTTGGTTTTTTGAAAACTCAACAAACATACTACGGTATTGCACACCAACCTTTTCTGGGATTGCATTCTTCTTAAAACTGAAAAGGCAGAGGAGTCAAATTACCACTTTCCGCGGTCACTGAGGAGAAACAACCAAGTTTCGAAATATCGGTATATGACCAGGAGTTATATGTTAGTGAGTTTCCCTCCCTAGTGGAGGATGTCTCCTCCTTGGAGAATATATGCTTGCTGAAGGCTCATTTTGAGAAGCATTTATTTTATTTTTCCCCATTCACCCACTCAAGCACATACTGTTAGTTAAGCAGAATCATCTACCACTGCAGATATGAATGCGTATCTCCCCCTATTTCTTCAATCTAAGACATAAGAGCAAGCTTTGTTTAAATTATATATATAATATATATAATATTATATATATATATATATATATATTATATATATATATATATATATATAATATATATATGAACAATATAAAAGTGTCCTTAAAAATCTGAAGGTGCTCAACCCCTTGGGGAGCAACATCTGTTAAACAAATAAATTGTTAAAAATGTTTTTTTGTTAAAAATATTTTCATTTTTAAAAATGAAGTGTTAAAATCTTTTAACACTTCATTTTTTAAAATATTTTTAACATATATATATATATAATATATATATATATATATATATAGAGAGAGAGAAAGAGAGAGAGAGAGAGAGAGAGAGAGAGAATGGTACTGAGGATCAGTGCAATCTTAAAAACAGTGCTCAACCACAGTGGGAGCGACATTTGTTATATTAAAAGCAAGTTAAAATCAAGCTGCTAAAAACATCTACAAATTTGTCATGTAACGAAACAGTATTCAACAATGCTACACCTGAATACCAAGAGGCGTTACATAAAAGTGGCTACAATTACAAACTACGATACGATCCAGACAATGATACAAAAAGATTCAGAAAGAACAGGAAAAGGAATATCATATGGTACAACCCCCCATATGATGCAAAAGTTAAAACAAATGTAGGGAAAGAATTCTTTAAAATCTTGACATCATCTTTCCCAAAAGACCATAAATTATTTAAGATATTCAACAAAAACAACATCAAATTATCATATTCACGTATGCCGAATCTTAAAAAAATGCCATCGATTCAGCAAACAAAATGAAAAGCAGCACAGAGAAAAAGGAGGGTAACGAAAGGAAATCTTGTAACTGTACCAGAAAAGAACAGTGTCCCCTAAGCAACAAATGCCTTTACAACAACATTGTGTACCAAGCCACTGTAACATCAGAGAACACAAAGAAACATATGTAGGTATCACTGAAAATCAATTCAAAACTAGATATGCAAACCACAAACAATCATTCAACAAAGAAAGATACAAAAACCAAACAGAATTGAGTAAATACATTTGGAAACTTGAAGATAAAAACATAGACTACAACATATCTTGGAAAATCTTAAAAAGAGCAGCACCATACAACAACATTTCAAAAAAATGTAATCTATGCCTTACAGAGAAATACATTATACTATGTAAACCACAGTTGGCAACTCTAAATGTTAGAACAGAAATGGTTAACAATTGCAGACACAGATGGAAGTTCCTATCAGTGAATAAAACCAACACCTGAGAAACACATGTAGCACGGGAGAAAAAAAACAACAGCAAGCCAGCTAGCTATATATATACGTGGCACTGGCAATACAAGCTCATCACATCCTGACGACCGCACAGCGTGAAACAAATTTGTAGATGTTTTTAGCAGCTTGATTTTAACTTGCTTTTAATATGACAAATATATATATATATATATATATATATATATATATATATATATATAATTATATATATATATATATATATATATAACAAACTAATAAATTCCAAGGATAAGTACCGCACCGTTCCAGCAACTTACAGAGCAGCTTGGTGTTGCAATGACTGCAAGAAATATTAAATTATAAACAAAGCTTGCTCTTATGTCTTAGACTGAAGAAATAGGGGGAGATACGCATTCATATCTGCAGTGGTAGATGATTCTGCCTAACTAACAGTATGTGCTTGAGTGGGTGAATGGGGAAAAATAAAATAAATGCTTCTCAAAATGAGCCTTCAGCAAGCTTATATTCTCCAAGGGGGAGACATCCTCCAATAGGGAGGGAAACTCACTAACATAGAACTCCTGGTCATATACCGATATTTCGAAACTTGGTGGTTTCTCCTCAGTGACCGCGGAAGTGGTAATTTGACTCCTCTGCCTTTTCAGTTTTAAGAAGAATGCAATCCCAGAAAAGGTTGGTGTGCAATACCGTAGTATGTTTGTTGAGTTTTCAAAAAAACCAACCAAAGTGCCATCTAAGAAAATCATAAAAGAGCAAAACAAGCTACATTTTCCTGTGAAAAGTAGAAAATATAAAAAGATATCCTCTAAGACACAAGTGCTGAGGGCCAGTTCTTGGAATGAATCCGCAAGGGACTAAAATACAACAAACTAATAAATTCCAAGGATAAGTACCGCACCGTTCCAGCAACTTACAGAGCAGCTTGGTGTTGCAATGACTGCAAGAAATATTAAATTATAAACAAAGCTTGCTCTTATGTCTTAGATTGAAGAAATAGGGGGAGATACGCATTCATATCTGCAGTGGTAGATGATTCTGCCTAACTAACAGTATGTGCTTGAGTGGGTGAATGGGGAAAAATAAAATAAATGCTTCTCAAAATGAGCCTTCAGCAAGCTTATATTCTCCAAGGGGGGACATCCTCCAATAGGGAGGGAAACTCACTAACATAGAACTCCTGGTCATATACCGATATTTCGAAACTTGGGTGGTTTCTCCTCAGTGACCGCGGAAAGTGGTAATTTGACTCCTCTGCCTTTTCAGTTTTAAGAAGAATGCAATCCCAGAAAAGGTTGGTGTGCAATACCGTAGTATGTTTGTTGAGTTTTCAAAAAACCAACCAAAGGTGCCATCTAAGAAAATCATAAAAGAGCAAAACAAGCTACATTTTCTTGTGAAAAGTAGAAAATATAAAAAGATATCCTCTAAGACACAAGTGCTGAGGGCCAGTTCTTGGAATGAATCCGCAAGGGACTAAAATACAACAAACTAATAAATTCCAAGGATAAGTACCGCACCGTTCCAGCAACTTACAGAGCAGCTTGGTGTTGCAATGACTGCAAGAAATATTAAATTATAAACAAAGCTTGCTCTTATGTCTTAGATTGAAGAAATAGGGGAGATACGCATTCATATCTGAATGCGTATCTTGGAGAATATAAGTTTGCTGAAGGCTCATTTTGAGAAGCATTTATTTTATTTTCTCCATTCACCCACTCAAGCACATACTGTTAGTTAGGCAGAATCATCTACCACTGCAGATATGAATGCGTATCTCCCCCTATTTCTTCAATCTAAGACATAAGAGCAAGCTTTGTTTATAATTTAATATTTCTTGCAGTCATTGCAACACCAAGCTGCTCTGTAAGTTGCTGGAACGGTGCGGTACTTATCCTTGGAATTTATTAGTTTGTTGTATTTTAGTCCCTTGGGGATTCATTCCAAGAACTGGCCCTCAGCACTTGTGTCTTAGAGGATATCTTTTTATATTTTCTACTTTTCACAGGAAAATGTAGCTTGTTTTGCTCTTTTATGATTTTCTTAGATGGCACCTTTGGTTGGTTTTTTGAAAACTCAACAAACATACTACGGTATTGCACACCAACCTTTTCTGGGATTGCATTCTTCTTAAAACTGAAAAGGCAGAGGAGTCAAATTACCACTTTCCGCGGTCACTGAGGAGAAACCACCAAGTTTCGAAATATCGGTATATGACCAGGAGTTCTATGTTAGTGAGTTTCCCTCCCTATTGGAGGATGTCTCCCCTTGGAGAATATAAGCTTGCTGAAGGCTCATTTTGAGAAGCATTTATTTTATTTTTCCCCATTCACCCACTCAAGCACATACTGTTAGTTAGGCAGAATCATCTACCACTGCAGATATGAATGCGTATCTCCCCCTATTTCTTCAATCTAAGACATAAGAGCAAGCTTTGTTTATAATTTAATATATATATATATATACATATATATATATATATATATATATATATATATATATATATTATATATATATATATATGTATATATATATATATGCGCGCGCGGTGTGTGTGTGTGTGTGTGTGTGTGTGTGTGTGTGCATACATACATACATCAGTGATCATTTTTTGTTGAAAATCTATGGCTCAAATGGCCCACTGTGACCAACTTCTATGGGCCATTTCCAAATTTTATGGGTCATTCTGTCAGGAATTAATAACTTCCTCTTTTTTAGGAGGCATGGTGTTTTCTTCTTCAGACAGAAAAACGGCGACGCGCACACAACTTTTCGTGTGTGAAAAGCGCTCCAAAACGAGGCTCTGGGGTAGACGAAGATTGCTTCTGATTGGGCAGACCAGACCGCCTGTTTGTAGTCTCATCCAATGACATTTTACGTCACATTAGCTTTCGCTGGGTAGCAGACGAATTTTGTTGGGGAGTCTACAGACTGTGAGCGCACAGCACTCTGTGTCGAAACTTTATAACGATGCGCCGATCGGCGCACAGCTTAAGATTTTTATGGGTCATTTTTATTTATTCATGCGCCAATGGCGAAAGGCGCGGACATAAAATGATCACTGATACATACATACACATGTGTGTGTATTTATCAGTGTGGAAGAGAGAGACAGAGAGAATGTATGTTTTTGTTAAAATGTGGAGGGACAGCAGGGAGGGGGTAGTATATAATGGGCGTTGAATATTAGTATTATTGTTATTAATATTTATATAGCGCCTATCCTCGGCCAGAGACCAAGCTCTAAGTGCTTTACAGTCCACACACGATTACACGATTGTGTAGACAATCGTTTACACAACGGGCTGCCTGCCTGGGCAGTGCTGACTGAAGAGCCGCCAGCTGGCACTTCATTCAGTCGCTTCCCGTGTCATCCAGTCAATATCGTTCACTCAATCTCCTTACTTCCTTCATTCTTTCCATTTCTTACGCAGGGTGCATGCTATGTGGAACGTGTCATCCATACGAACGGCCAAACTGGCCTTCTCTTCCGAAAGTTGGTGATGGGATTTTACGTGTGTGCAAGATGTTATGCGTGCGTGCGTTCACACACGGAACCTCGGTTTATAGACTCATTCGAAGGACTGTAAGGGAAATGGAATCAGAACCAATGTAAACTCCGAGGGAAAAATCCCCCTGTACCGAAACGGCCCGGCGGAGATTCGAACCCGCAACCCCAGGATCACCGAGATTACGAGTCTGGCACTCTACCGCTGAGCTACTCCGGAATATGACCTGTCGAGCCATTAATTTGATTGTAGATCTATATTGATCCCACGATGGCGAGTGCCACTACATCTCTTGTTCTTCTATAAGTTTTCATTCAGTCTCGCTCACTCGATTTTATGTCTGGGCGGTGCTCGGTGTTGCGTCAGCTCATATCCCTGATTACTATTGGCCCGATTCATTTTTTATAAGTGTGTGTGTGTGTGTGTGTGTGTGTGTGTGTGTGTGTGTGTGTGTGTGTTGTGTTGGTAAATTATTTACAACAGTCTTAAATAACCGATTGTCATCTATTCTTCAACAGAATCAGATTTTATTGGAAAATCAATCTGGTTTCCGAAAACATCATTCTACTATGGACCATGTGTTTATACTTAGATGTTTAATGATGTTTTCCGAAGTCAGAAGAAAAGGTTGAACTGTTCATTCATTGATTATACAAAAGCTTTTGATTGTGTATGGAGGCAAGCATTATGGTCTAAACTCATAAAGGAAAAAAATCAATGGCAAAATCCTACGAGTGAATATGAATATGTATAGTAATTTGAAGTCTACCGTATTCATGAACGGCAATTTGTCAGACTTTTTTTTTTTTTTTTTTTAGCAAATAAGATGTTCGTCAAGGTGAGAATCTATCTCCTACATTAATTGTTTTGTATCTGAATGATCTTGAAGGCTATCTGAAAGACAATGGGTGTTCATCATTAGCAATCAGGCTTTCTTTGAATATTGATATAACGAATAATGTCAAACCTCTTGTCTTGTTATACGCAGATGACACAACTATATTTTCAGAAACAGCAGATTGCACTGAATGTATAAAAGTGGATATTATCTTGGGAAGGTCGTGAATAAGTATAGTGAATAAGATAGGTGCTATGACGGAACCTTGTGGAATTCCTATGTTAATGTCTTTAAAGAAATAGACTTTGCCCATTTTTGTGCAAATAGATCTTCCACTTAAGAAACAATGTATATACTGATATAATAATCCTTTTATTCCAATATTCTTTAGGTAATCATTAGGTCGATGTTGAAAGAAAACTTGCGTCATGACAGTACTGTCATCACCAAGTGATTTAAAGTTTAACACACCATCCTGTTGTTATTATTTTGTCACTCCCCACACTCACCAGTATACTTACAGCTTCCCCCCCCCCCCCCCCCCCCCCCCGTACCAGAGAGAACGACTGAGTCACTATTAAATGCAAGGGAATTCAGTACGTGTAACTGATAATTAGTCATGTGTGTTCAGGCCTTGTGGTTGCTGTGTTTGTAGTTTACGAATCCAGAATTTTTCTCTGAGGTCTTTATGAATGCCACTGTCTATGTACTGTTTTTCAATTGACATATAACGCATGTCTTGAAGTGAGTGGTTGTGCATGTTGAAATGATGTGTGACGTGGGTGCCTGTGTTGTTCTGGATGTGTGACCTATGTAAGAAGAAGTGTTGTTTGAGCGAGTTGCGTGTTTCTCCTACGTATTGAGCTCCCTTGCATTTAGTGCAGTAGAGCAGGTACACGATGTTTCTTGTGCTGCAGGACATTTCATGGCGAATGGTGAATGTCTCGCCACTAACATCACTGTGAACTGATGTGTCTCTACTGCATGCGTCTCTACAGATGACACAGCGTTTTCTGGTACATCTGTGGCTTCCGGGTTGTCAGTGGAGGGTTCTTGTGCAGGAAGCATGGAAGGCATCAGGATGTTTTGTAGACTAGTTGAATTTCTTTCTCCACCTATTGGGAGCTCTGGCATGGCTTGTCTCATCCTGTTGCTTTCATGTAAGGCCGATTGCTGTTGTTGCAATATATATATATATATATATATATATATATATATATATATATATATATATATATATATATATATATAGTGTAACACATTCTCTTCTCCCAAGGGGTAGGGCACCGCTCCACAGCAAGAAGCAGAACAGAACGTTGTGCACAGGAAAACACAGATAATAAAACGATTCATATGTTCCCCTTATTCCTCCACCCAGGACTTTATTACACGATGATGATGATATCATGATGAGGCCAGAGAAAAGAAAAGAAAGGATTGTAGTCACGTAACAATGGAAAAATAGGAGGAAACTCGTTCGTTTGGTTCGTTTTGTTGTTGTTGTTTAGTTTTTTTCTTTGCTGATATTGTTTGTTTGTTGCTGTTGTTTTTTGCTTTTTTGTTTCTTCATTTAATCCTTTCTTGGTAGCAGACATCTGTGATAGCTGATGCTCCCTAAAACGCAAAATTCAAGGATTCCTCTTTTCTTCGACTTCTGAGCTTTTAGTGACGGGGTGGAGGGGGGGGGGGGGGGGGGATGAGGCGGAATGAGGAATGGAATCGGGGAAGATTGTAACGGCAGACATGTTTACTCTTACGATTTTGCCGTAATTTTTTTTGTGGGGGAAAAAATTTAAAAAAAGAAAATTGTTGAACGCGAAGTTTTGTCTGCTACCGTTTCGGTCAAAAGCCGTAAGAAGACATTTCCCAGCGTGCCTTGGGTCTTTTACTTCTTCAAAGATGGCGACGAAGCGGTCTTACGCGCCAACGGCCGGCTCTTCCAAACCTTCGAAAGTTGCGAAAGTATTGCGATTATGAAAATTACAGGTTTTTTCTTTTTGACTACATAATTTTGTATGAGATATTACAGGTACACGAATTTGGGGTGAACAGGTGTGTAGTGGTAAGCTTACAGACCACACTGACGTCACAACATTTATTTGCGAAAGTAGGAACGCTGTGCGTATGCGAAGTGACACCAAAGAGAAATGCATTAACAACTGCAGTACAAAGAAAGGGTCCTGTTCGTAGCTGGACCGAAAACTGCACGATATACCACTGGATGCTCAGATTTTGGACATGTTGCAGCATGTTCAATGCAAGTTTCAATTTCTCTGTTCTCTCTCTTTGACCCCTTTCCCCCTTCCCGTTCAAGCTTTCTTTTTCTAACACAGGAAGCATCCCCTGGACCCCATGTAATACCAAATGTTTGGCCTTTTTTTCCTTAGTTGGAGGGAGCTGTGGACCTTTAACTTCAGTCGAATACGTCCAGATTATGTTTGATATACTTTGCGTCTACACCCATCTTACGGTAGTATATTCATTTATTCATTTATTTATTTATTTATTTTTGCCGATTCTACGAAGGACTGTTGGAGATCACATGAAAATTTCCCCACCCCATCTCGGGTTTCGATGGCTCATTCGGTAGGTAAGACGGCAAGCGATTCTTTTTTTTAAAACGCCTTTGGATTACGAGAGCGCGCGCGCGCGCGCGTGTGTGTGTGTGTATGTTAGAGAGAGAGAGAGAGAGAGAGAGAGAGAGAGAGAGGAGAGAGAGAGAGAGAGAGAGAGAGAGAGAAGGCGAGAGAGAAAGAGGCAGACAGACAGACAGAGAAAGAATAAGACAGAGAGAGAGAACACACACATGCACACATGCGCGCGCAGGCACGCATGTGCGCGCACGCACGCACGCACGCGCGCGCGCGCACCACACACACACACACACACACACACACACACACACACTCAAACACACACACACACACACACACACACACACACACACACACACACACACACACACACACACACACACACACACACACACACACACACACACATTCGCGCACGAGAGAGAGAGAATTTGAGCACGCGATTGTGAGTGAGTGAGTGAGTGAGTGTGTGTGTGTGTGTGTGTGTGTGTGTGTGTGTGTGTGTGTGTGTGTGTGTGTGTGTGTGTGTGTGTGTGTGATGAGAGAGAGAGAGAGAGAGGAGAGAGAGAGAGAGAGAGAGAGAGAGAGAGCTTTTACCGTAATATTTTGTTGGGCGCTATTTGGCATTTTCTGTTGAAATCACTTCCTTCCGAAATTGTGATTGATTCCACATGCAGATAACTTTTTTTCTGTTTTATTGTCAAATAGCTGGCTAATTCTGTTTGTACTCATTACAGCTGTTCAAAGACTGATAACAAAATATCCGCGCTGGAGTTCTCGCACTGACGGCTCTGGAACAGAGATACAGATACGGTTTTCTCCCCTTGTCATTGAAGGAGATTATTTATGTTTCTGTTTATTTACATGCGTCTTTCTTTATCTCTTTGTCTCTCTGTCTGTGTATTTCTCTGTCTTTCTCCCTGTGTGTGCGTGCGTGAGAGATAGAGAGAGAGAGAGAGAGAGAGGAGAGAGAGAGAGAGAGAGAGAGAGAGAGAGGGGGGGGGAGGAGGGGGGGGGAGATAGAGGGTGGAAATAAAAGAGAATATGATTGTTTATTCAGATGAAGACCAATGATTGTTTATTCAGATGAAGACCAGACCTGATCACCGAAGGATTCATACGTCACGAAATGAAGATAAACTGTTGTGCTAGGAATGAAGGGAGATACACACATAAAGAATACAATAACAAATAAAGAGAGCCGAACTAACATACAGACAGACAGCGCTTGATCAGACGCCGTTCGTCTGTTGAAGATCCTTCATGCTGATATTGATTCTACGGTCCTTGGAATGGAATGGCTTCTTTGTGTGGTGCTCTTATCATTCCAGGCTTAATTTGATTTTGCATGCCTTACAGCAGTTCGGATCATAATTTAGCAAAAGAATCTTTAGTTTATCCCACATGTTTCAGAATTCTTTCTCGCGCTGCGCTGAAGCAGACACGTTTCTTTTTTTTCTTTTCTTTTCTCGTTGAAGAAAGTTAGATTCTGCCGGTGTGCGTATGTCTCTCCCGGTGTCTGTGTGCTTCTGGATTCTCTGTTTCTCTTGGTGTTACTTCTGCGCAATGACACAAGAACACGATTTCTCGCCAGTTGAAAGAAAACTTTGGAGGCGCCTTCAAGACATGTGGCATTGCTTCTAAACGTGGAAAGTACAGTACAGGGTCTCCAAGTTTCCGTCACTGTTTGCAGTTAATCGTTGCGAGAACGCCATTTTAGTAAGTTCACACTCACACACGCACGCATGCACGCACGCACGCTCGCACGCACGCACGCACACTCGCACGCAACACACATATGTGTAATTATAAACAAAGCTTTCTCTTATGTCTTAGATTGAAGAAATAGGGGGAGATACGCATTCATATCTGCAGTGGTAGATGATTCTGCCTAACTAACAGTATGTGCTTGAGTGGGTGAATGGGGAAAAATAAAATAAATGCTTCTCAAAATGAGCCTTCAGCAAGCTTATATTCTCCAAGGGGGAGACATCCTCCAATAGGGAGGGAAACTCACTAACATATAACTCCTGGTCATATACCGATATTTCGAAACTTGGTGGTTTCTCCTCAGTGACCGCGGAAAGTGGTAATTTGACTCCTCTGCCTTTTCAGTTTTAAGAAGAATGCAATCCCAGAAAAGGTTGGTGTGCAATACCGTAGTATGTTTGTTGAGTTTTCAAAAAAACAACCAAAGGTGCCATCTAAGAAGGAAAAGAAAATCATAAAAGAGCAAAACAAACTACATTTTCTTGTGAAAAAATAGAAAATATAAACATACTACGGTATTGCACACCACCTTTTCTGGGATTGCATTCTTCTTAAAACTGAAAAAGGCAGAGGAGTCAAATTACCACTTTCCGCGGTCACTGAGGAGAAACCACCAAGTTTCGAAATATCGGTATATGACCAGAGTTATATGTTAGTGAGTTTCCCTCCCTATTGGAGGATGTCTCCCCCTTGGAGAATATAAGCTTGCTGAAGCTCATTTTGAAAGCATTTATTTTATTTTTTCCCCATTCACCCACTCAAGCACATACTGTTAGTTAGGCAGAATCATCTACCACTGCAGATATGAATGCGTACTCCCCCTATTTCTTCAATCTAAGACATAAGAGAAAGCTTTGTTTATAATTCAATATTTCTTGCAGTCATTGCAACACCAAGCTGCTCTGCAAGTTGCTGGAACGGTGCGGTACTTATCCTTGGAATTTATTAGTTTGTTGTATTTTAGTCCCTTGCGGATTCATTCCAAGAACTAGCCCTCAGCACTTGTGTCTTAGAGGATATCTTTTTATATTTTCTATTTTTCACAAGAAAATGTAGTTTGTTTTGCTCTTTTATGATTTTCTTTTCCTTCTTAGATGGCACCTTTGGTTGGTTTTTTGAAAACTCAACAAACATACTACGGTATTGCACACCAACCTTTTCTGGGATTGCATTCTTCTTAAAACTGAAAAGGCAGAGGAGTCAAATTACCACTTTCCGCGGTCACTGAGGAGAAACCACCAAGTTTCGAAATATCGGTATATGACCAGGAGTTATATGTTAGTGAGTTTCCCTCCTATTGGAGGATGTCCTCCCTTGGAGAATATAAGCTTGCTGAAGGCTCATTTTGAGAAGCATTTATTTTATTTTTCCCCATTCACCCACTCAAGCACATTACTGTTAGTTAGGCAGAATCATCTACCACTGCAGATATGAATGCGTATCTCCCCAATTTCTTCAATCTAAGACATAAGAGAAAGCTTTGTTTATAATTCAATATTTCTTGCAGTCATTGCAACACCAAGCTGCTCTGCAAGTTGCTGGAACGGTGCGGTACTTATCCTTGGAATTTATTAGTTTGTTATATATATATATTATATATATATATTATATATATATATAATTATATATAGAACTGGCCCTCAGCACTTGTGTCTTAAGAGGTTATCTTTTTATATTTTCTACTTTTCACAAGAAAATGTAGCTTGTTTTGCTCTTTCATGATTTTCTTTGCTTCTTAGGTGGCACCTTTGGTTGGGTTTTTGAAAACTCAACAAACATACTACAGTATTGCACACCAGCCTTTTCTGGGATAGCATTCTTCTTAAAACCGAAAAGGCAGAGGAATCAAATTACCACTTTCCGCGGTCACTGAGGAGAAACAATCAGGTTTCGAAATATCGGTATCTGACCAGGAGTTATATGTTAGTGAGTTTCCCTCCCTATTGGAGATTGTCTCTCCCTTTGAGACAAAAAGTTTGCTGGAGGCTCATTTTGAGAAGCATTTATTTTATTTTCCCCCATTTCACCCACTCAGCACATACTGTTAGTTAGGCAGAATTATTTACCACTGCAGATATGAATGCTTATCTCTCCCTATTTCTTCAATCTAAGACATAGAGCAAGCTTTGTTTATAATTCAATATTTTTTTCAGTCATTGCAACATCAAGCTGCTCTGTAAGTTGCTGGAATGGTGCTCGGTACTTATCCTTGGAATTTATTAGTTTGTTGTAATTTAGTCCCTTGCGGATTCATTCCAAGAACTGGCCCTCAGCACTTGTGTCTTAAGAGGTTATCTTTTTATATTTTCTACTTTTCACAAGAAAATGTAGCTTGTTTTGCTCTTTCATGATTTTCTTTTGCTTCTTAGGTGGCACCTTTGGTTGGTTTTTTGGAAACTCAACAAACATACTACGGTATTGCACACCAGCCTTTTCTGGGATAGCATTCTTCTTAAAACCGAAAAGGCAGAGGAGTCAAATTACCACTTTCCGCGGTCACTGAGGAGAAACAATCAGGTTTCGAAATATCGGTATCTGACTAGGAGTTATATGTTAGTGAGTTTCCCTCTCTATTGGAGATTGTCTCTCCCTTGGAGACAAAAAGCTTGCTGAGGGCTCATTTTGAGAAGCATTTATTTTTTTTTCCCCATTCACCCACTCAAGCACATACTGTTAGTTAGGCAGAATTATCTACCACTGCAGATATGAATGCTTATCTCTCCCAATTTCTTCAATCTAAGACATAAGAGCAAGCTTTGTTTATAATTCAATATATATATATGTATACACGCTCGCATCGATATCTACAGCCACAGGCTACTTTGCTCGGGTGAAGCAGACAGCCCAAACACATAGCTGAATATTAGGTCGGATATACTCTATCAGTGGTCAACTTCGACCGACGGAGTCCTAGGGATATAGATGTGTGTTACGAAAATGTCAGTGTCATCGCTCTTCACAATGTCCCAGGTTTTCAAGCAGATATGGTATGAAATATCACACCATTATGTCTATCAATTTTGCGTGACAGATCGTCTGCCACTTTTCCACTGCAGTGAAACAGTGTGAATTTCTGTCCATAACAGATCAAAAACTTAAACGTTATCTGGAATAGTAATCTTTTTCATTAATTGATGATATTGACCTTTGCAGACTTTTTGCCTTTGTACATCAATTAAAATGATGTGATGGCATTTGGATTAAGAGGAGCCCATGTAGAAACATCTGGCCATGTACGTTTGTTTGCCAGTGGTGCTCTAGATGGCTGTTGATTTTATTTGCTGTGTGTAAGAAAACAAATTAAAACATTATCATGAAACTGTCACAGTTCATTTCATTATGGTTTGGTACATAAACTGCACTCTTGCTCGCTTCATCTGTGCTTTTGTTTTTGATAGCTACTGGTCACTAGCTAGGCTCTGCATGTTTGCATCTCTCATGCTCTCGTCAAAAACAAGTATTGGATATTTTTGTATCGCATCTGTGCCAGCAATTTTATCGCATCTGTGCCAGCAATTTTATCACTTTATATAAACCAACGTCAATGGGAATGGTACGACTGTCACATATCATATCTCTTTCATTACACTGTGACCATGACCGTTGTTGTACATCAGGGTTTCATGCTAGTAGCTTTGATGTGAAATCAATGATCCGGTGCGTCCGCGGTACGAACCACGCCCCGTGTGTCCCCAGCCAATTCAGGACGTGGAACTAACAACATTTGTATTACGTCTGCGCCGTCGGGGCTATCGGTTTCATTTCCACTGATATACTTATGGAAATGAACCGACCTGCTTCATTATCTTTCGCCCATCAACTAGGGCCTCATTGCCCCAGAGGCTTGATGTTTATCTACTTCCTCGTCAGGCGAAAGATGGTATTCCACTTCGTCTGTATGCTGCGAGCCTGCCGGAGTTGGGCGTTTGTTTGGTTAGCTGGCAGGCTGGTTGTTCCTCATAATTCATAGATTCTTTCATCAAAATATGTTGGAATGCATTGTTGTTAACATTAGTTGTTTTTTTTTTTTTTACTTTGTTGTTTCATTTCATGACGTAAGGACAGAGCAGTGGATGATGTTTACCTACCTTGACCCACGTCTTATTATGCACGAGGGTTTCGTGGATTTGACAGTTATTCACAAGATTGATGTTCCCGTCGTATGTAATGAATAGACATGTTGCCTCACGTTTGAAGTCCAGTAACACTGCATCCGCTGTGTTCCGTGTAGCTCGGTAGATTGTGGTGTTAGTTTTAGGTTCCATTCAGCTTTAATGGAGACAGTTATCTCCAGTGATGTCACTGACCCAGATAATGACGGCGATTGTGCCTCAAGTGAATTACACACACCAACAGAGAAACTTTTTACAATGGGAAGCAAATACGCTTTAAGCTTAGTTTTTGTACTCCCAGTTCTTATAGAACAGGGAGTATTTTAGAATGGGAACTAAGAAATGCTGTCTGTCTGTGTTTCTGTGTGTGTGTGTGTGTGTGTGTGTGTGTGTGTGGTCAAAATGTGTTCCACTCGCTCCAGACAAAACTACTGGGCCGATCTTTCTGAAAAATTGTAGGTATGTTCACTATGGGTCAAGGATGATGCCCGATGTTTTAGTTTACCGTTACAGCCGTTACTAACGGCTGTAACGGCCTGTAATGCTTTTTCTTCTTTATGGAATATCTCAAAAGTACTTGGCCGATCTTTGTGAAAATTAGCAGGTATATTCATTATGGGTCACGGATGATGCCCGATGTTTTAGTTTACCCTGTTATAGCCGTTACTAACGGCTGTAACAGCCCGTAACGGTTTTTCTTCTTTATTTTGAATATCTCATGGGTCACGGATGATGCCCGATGTTTTAGTTTACCGTTATAGCCGTTACTAACGACTGTAACGGCCTGTAACGATTTTTCTTCTTTATAGAATATCTCAAAAAGTACTTGGCCGATCTTTCTGAAAATTTGTATGTATGTTCATTATGGGTCACGAATAATGCCCGATGTTTTAGTTTACCATATATACCGTTACTAACGGCTGTAACGGCCTGTAACGCTTTTTCTTCTTCATGGAATATCTCAGAAAGTACTTGGCTGATCTTTGTTAACATTAGCAGGTATGTTCATTATGGTCACGAATAATGCCCGATGTTTTAGTTTACCGTTATAGCTGTTACTAACGGCTGTAACGGCCTGTAACGGTTGTTTTTCTTTATGGAATATCTCAGAAAGTACTTGGCTGATCTTTGTGAACATCAGCAGGTATGTTCATTATGGGTTACGGATGAAGCCCGATGTTTTAGTTTACCGTTATACCGTTACTAACGGCTGTAACGGCCTGTAACAATTTTTCTTCTTTATAGAATATCTCAGAATGTACTTGGCCGATCTTTGTGAAAATTAGCATGTATGTTCATTATGGGTCACGGATGATGCCCAATGTTTTAGTTTACCGTTATAGCCGTTACTAACGGCTGTAACGGCCAACGGCCTGTAACGGTTTTTTTCTTTATGGAATATCTCAGAAAGTGCTTGGCCGATATTTCTGAAAATTTGAAGGTATGTTCATTATAGGTCACAGACGATGGCCGATGTTTACCAGAATAGCCATTACTAACGGTTACACCAGTCCAAGACGGTTTTTCCTGTTTATGGAATATCTCACGCGTATTCAGGATAAACTGGGAGTACGTTTATATGCTTTGCATCTTGTTGTTTCTAATTCTATTTTCATCTTATTTTGCATATTGTTATTACTATTTTCATTATTAAATCATTTATTTGCCGGACTCATGGAGGATCAAGCTCACAACCCATTACAATTGTACCAGCTGGGCTGACCAGACAACATGAAGTAGATTTAATGCCCTTCATAATTTACGGCAACATTAAGCGTTATTACCAGGGAATGCCCGTTTCTTGAGCCCGTGTCCATAAACTTGCTATCTCTTGTACCCCAGGGGTTAGAGTTGAACAGATGATGCATCAGTTGTAAGGTTCAAGTCTTGTGGTGTGTTTCCAGGCATACTGCGCCCACAGACAACATTTCTACAGCCAGGACGGTATGGTCTGCATTGCTTCTTTTCTACTGTTAGTGAAGACGTTATTTCACATGGGGATTTCTAAGCGGAATGAAACGCTGTCCCAGATGTAAAGTCTGTTTAATAACACGCCACCTCGATCATATCTTGATTCCTTGGCTGGGGTTCTGTTGTTTCAGCATTTGTTTAGCTGCTTATTTGAGCCATGGCAACATAGCCTGTTTTTTCGTCTCTGTGGAAAGGAAAGAAGGGAGAAAGAGATGGGAGAGAGACAGACGGCAAGACAGACTAATTAAGCGCACCCCACCCCCCCCTCCCGCCCCTTTTTTTTTATGGTGGTGGTGGTTTGTTTGTATGCTGAAGAAATTATAATTTGTTCAAGGAAAAGGGTTTCTTTATCTTGTGTGAACTGCTGCGATGTGTAGTATAACATGGGCTTGCGCGGATCAGATTAATATCGGAGACAGGATTAACACGGGTAGGACTGAATCCTGCTTTACCTTATTCAGCTTATCGGACACTTGAAAAGCATGCTTTGTATTGCATTGTTGCTTGTTCTGTGGACCACGTTGGTTCCCATGGGAATTCACGGATGGAAATAGAACACTAGAACACTCAGGAAATAAGATTGGATATTTTTTTTGTCCGTGGCGTATGACTCCTTTACTCCTTAATTTTGAGTTTTAAGGAGATGGGGGAACATTTTGCAGCTGAAGACTTTGAACTGAAGAATGTTGGAACACACGAGATCGACTTCGTTCGATTCGGAACGAATCTGTCGCAGAGGGGATCGAATCTTGCGAACTGCACTCTTCCTGATGTCAGCTCCTGACTGAATGTTCATGATTTCATTGTTGGTGCTTTATTTTTATAAATGGAGAATCTTTGTTCTGTCTTTCATTTGCTGTTATGGTATATTTCAAATCATCCCAAATACAAATAAACACACTGAACGCTAATTTAGTGTACAGTATAATGGGTGAATTGTCGACAGACGTGTTTTCCTCAGACGTCCTAGAGTTGAAAAAAAAGCACAAACAGTACTCCCCAGATAGCTGTCTGTGTTGAACAGATATAGGAGTAAGACGAAAAGTGTAGACGATTCGTGTGTGTCGTCTGCAAAATTTGTACAGCACGTCCGACTGTTTTAACCTGCTAACATAGTTTGCTTCCTTGGTAAAACTGATGTGCAAAAAGGCTATAACTATCAGACATACATGTATTTGCTGTTCATCAGCAGTCAAGGTAAGTTTTCTTTCTGTGTCTTACTCCCCCTCATTCCTTCTCCCACCCCACCCCCGTCTCTCTCTTCTCTCTCTCTCTCTCTCTCTCTCTCTCTCTCTTCTCTTCTCTCTCTCTCTCTCTCTGTCTCTTCTTTTCTGACTCAATTCCTCTCTCGCTCTCTCTCTCTCTCATGCTGCAAAGCTATCATCGACCACGTTGTTGGTAAAGCATCATTAACACCGATGCTTACATAACTGCTTGTGTGTGTGTGTGTGTGTGTGTGTGTGTGTGTGTGTGTGTGTGTACTTTTTTTTTCAAAGGTGAGGTGGAGACAGAGTAGATGTGCCTGTGCACACGCATGTGCGTGCGTGCAGTGTTTGTGCAGGTGAATGTGTTGCTATTTTGTGTGCACGTCATTTTCTCATTCTGGATAGTAAATGCGCTGATGATCACTAACTACCATTCGAATTGACAGGACTCTCAAACCAGACCGGCCAGATGCCTACCAATAATTGGTAATTGAAGGGAGGACGGGAAGGGAGCGGGTATTCAACAATACGGCCATCGTTTTGTCTTTGTCGTGGGTCAGTTCCTGGCGTAGGGAATTGGTGGGTTTGTGGAACACTTTGCATCCATGTTGTTGGAAGGTCCTGGCCAGACGCTCTGAAACTCCTTTAATGTAAGGGATCCCCACTTTCACACTGTCCATATCTGTAGAAGAAGGGTAGGGAACTCGAGGGTTGTCCCACATCCATGCAGGGTATCCATTAGCGGAAAGGGCAGTCTTGATGTGTTCTTCTTCTTTCAGCTCTTCCTCCTTAGTGGAACACAGTACAGAGGCTCTGTGCATAAAGGTGTTAACAACAGATCACTTGTGTTGGAGATGCAAAGTGTTCCACAAACCCACCAATTCCCTACGCCAGCAACTGACCCATGTCAAAGGCAAAACGGACCCCCTCAAGCGGTGTGGTGTTGTGTACCAGATAGGGTGTCAAGACTGTGCCAATACCTACATTGGCGAGACAGCAAAACCACTCACCACCCGTCTACAGGAACACCAAAACCGATCTACTTCTGCCATACACGAACACGTACAAGCCACTGGCCACAGTTTCAGCCCCCAAGAAACCAAGATCTTATCTACAGAGCCCTTCGTCACAAAAAGAAAAGTTAAAGAAGCCATCGAAATCGAGACTAGACGCCCCAGCCTGAACAGAGATCAAGGTTTTGAACTACCCCCCCATCTACAGTCAGATCCTGACAACCATTGATCAGTGTCTGGCCATGCAGAATCAAATATCTGTAGTCTGTCGCTCATCCTTTTTAGAGCTGAGACGTATTGCTTCCATCCGACGCTTTATATCCAGGGAAGTAGCTGTCAGGCTAGTCTGTGCCACGGTGATGTCAAGATTGGACTACTGCAACTCTGTTTATGCTGGGCTTCCCGCAGAACAGATTGCTCGGCTGCAGAGAGTTCAAAATAGCGCTGCACGACTTGTTTTGAAGAGGAGGAGGTGTGAGCACATCACTCCCATGCTGATCGAACTGCACTGGCTTCCATACAGTATCGGTGGCAATTTAAACTGGCAGTTCTTGCTTTCCGCCACTTCAGTGAATCTCTTCCTCACTATCCCTCTTCTTCTCTCTGCACCTACCAAAGCTCTCGTACCCTTCGCTCTTCTTCACAAAAACTTTTGAAAATCCCTAAGCGTTCTCTGAAATCTGTTGGCGAAAGAGCCTTCAGTTTTAGAGCACCTTCTATTTGGAACTCCCTCCCTGAAAACCTTCGTAATCAGCCTACTCTTTCTTCGTTTAAATCTCATCTCAAAACTTACCTCTTCAAAAAGGCCTATTCTCTTCTGTAGATGACTAGATCTCTCCTAAATTCCTCCACAACTAGTTCGGTGAGGCAGTTTATGCATGTAGGTGCGTCTGCCATTGTGTATTTTCTTTTTGCTGTGTGTATGAATATTGTATGAA
>CM031615.1:12622329-12683108 GCA_018398815.1 Conus ventricosus
TGACCGTTGTTGTACTCGGTTCATGTAGTAGTTTGATGTGAAACATGATCGGTGCGTCCGCGGTACGAACCACGCCCGTGTGTCCCCAGCCAATTCAGGACGTGGAACTAACAACATTTGTATTACGTCTGCGCCGTCGGGGCTATCGGTTTCATTTCCACTGATATACTTATGGGAAATGAACCGACCTGCTTCATTATCTTTCGCCCATCAACTAGGGCCTCATTGCCCCAGAGGCTTGATGTTTATCTACTTCCTCGTCAGGCGAAAGATGGTATTCCACTTCGTCTGTATGCTGCGAGCCTGCCGGAGTTGGGCGTTTGTTTGGTTAGCTGGCAGGCTGGTTGTTCCTCATAATTCATAGATTCTTTCATCAAAATATGTTGGAATGCATTGTTGTTAACATTAGTTGTTTTTTTTTTTTTACTTTGTTGTTTCATTTCATGACGTAAGGACAGAGCAGTGGATGATGTTTACCTACCATTGACCCACGTCTTATTATGCACGAGGGTTTCGTGGATTTGACAGTTATTCACAAGATTGATGTTCCCGTCGTATGTAATGAATAGACATGTTGCCTCACGTTTGAAGTCCAGTAACACTGCATCCGCTGTGTTCCGTGTAGCTCGGTAGATTGTGGTGTTAGTTTTAGGTTCCATTCAGCTTTAATGGAGACAGTTATCTCCAGTGATGTCACTGACCCAGATAATGACGGCGATTGTGCCTCAAGTGAATTACACACACCAACAGAGAAACTTTTTACAATGGGAAGCAAATACGCTTTAAGCTTAGTTTTTGTACTCCCAGTTCTTATAGAACAGGGAGTATTTTAGAATGGGAACTAAGAAATGCTGTCTGTCTGTGTTTCTGTGTGTGTGTGTGTGTGTGTGTGTGTGTGTGGTCAAAATGTGTTCCACTCGCTCCAGACAAAACTACTGGGCCGATCTTTCTGAAAAATTGTAGGTATGTTCACTATGGGTCAAGGATGATGCCCGATGTTTTAGTTTACGTTACAGCCGTTACTAACGGCTGTAACGGCCTGTAATGCTTTTTCTTCTTTATGGAATATCTCAAAAAGTACTTGGCCGATCTTTGTGAAAATTAGCAGGTATATTCATTATGGGTCACGGATGATGCCCGATGTTTTAGTTTACCCTGTTATAGCCGTTACTAACGGCTGTAACAGCCTGTAACGGTTTTTCTTCTTTATATGAATATCTCATGGGTCACGGATGATGCCCGATGTTTTAGTTTACCGTTATAGCCGTTACTAACGACTGTAACGGCCTGTAACGATTTTTCTTCTTTATAGAATATCTCAAAAAGTACTTGGCCGATCTTTCTGAAAATTTGTATGTATGTTCATTATGGGTCACGAATAATGCCCGATGTTTTAGTTTACCATATATACCGTTACTAACGGCTGTAACGGCCTGTAACGCTTTTTCTTCTTCATGGAATATCTCAGAAAGTACTTGGCTGATCTTTGTTAACATTAGCAGGTATGTTCATTATGGGTCACGAATAATGCCCGATGTTTTAGTTTACCGTTATAGCTGTTACTAACGGCTGTAACGGCCTGTAACGGTTGTTTTTCTTTATGGAATATCTCAGAAAGTACTTGGCTGATCTTTGTGAACATCAGCAGGTATGTTCATTATGGGTTACGGATGAAGCCCGATGTTTTAGTTTACCGTTATACCGTTACTAACGGCTGTAACGGCCTGTAACAATTTTTCTTCTTTATAGAATATCTCAGAATGTACTTGGCCGATCTTTGTGAAAATTAGCATGTATGTTCATTATGGGTCACGGATGATGCCCAATGTTTTAGTTTACCGTTATAGCCGTTACTAACGGCTGTAACGGCCAACGGCCTGTAACGGTTTTTCTTCTTTATGGAATATCTCAGAAAGTGCTTGGCCGATATTTCTGAAAATTTGAAGGTATGTTCATTATAGGTCACAGACGATGGCCGATGTTTACCAGAATAGCCATTACTAACGGTTACACCAGTCCAAGACGGTTTTTCCTGTTTATGGAATATCTCACGCGTATTCAGGATAAACTGGGAGTACGTTTATATGCTTTGCATCTTGTTGTTTCTAATTCTATTTTCATCTTATTTTGCATATTGTTATTACTATTTTCATTATTAATCATTTATTTGCCGGACTCATGGAGGATCAAGCTCACAACCCATTACAATTGTACCAGCTGGGCTGACCAGACAACATGAAGTAGATTTAATGCCCTTCATAATTTACGGCAACATTAAGCGTTATTACCAGGGAATGCCCGTTTCTTGAGCCCGTGTCCATAAACTTGCTATCTCTTGTACCCCAGGGGTTAGAGTTGAACAGATGATGCATCAGTTGTAAGGTTCAAGTCTTGTGGTGTGTTTCCAGGCATACTGCGCCCACAGACAACATTTCTACAGCCAGGACGGTATGGTCTGCATTGCTTCTTTTCTACTGTTAGTGAAGACGTTATTTCACATGGGGATTTCTAAGCGGAATGAAACGCTTGTCCAGATGTAAAGTCTGTTTAATAACACGCCACCTCGATCATATCTTGATTCCTTGGCTGGGGTTCTGTTGTTTCAGCATTTGTTTAGCTGCTTATTTGAGCCATGGCAACATAGCCTGTTTTTTTCGTCTCTGTGGAAAGGAAAGAAGGGAGAAAGAGATGGGAGAGAGACAGACGGCAAGACAGACTAATTTAAGCGCACCCCACCCCCCCTCCCGCCTTTTTTTTTATGGTGGTGGTGGTTTGTTTGTATGCTGAAGAAATTATAATTTGTTCAAGGAAAAGGGTTTCTTTATCTTGTGTGAACTGCTGCGATGTGTAGTATAACATGGGCTTGCGCGGATCAGATTAATATCGGAGACAGGATTAACACGGGTAGGACTGAATCCTGCTTTACCTTATTCAGCTTATCGGACACTTGAAAAGCATGCTTTGTATTGCATTGTTGCTTGTTCTGTGGACCACGTTGGTTCCCATGGGAATTCACGGATGGAAATAGAACACTAGAACACTCAGGAAATAAGATTGGATATTTTTTTTGTCCGTGGCGTATGACTCCTTTACTCCTTAATTTTGAGTTTTAAGGAGATGGGGGAACATTTTGCAGCTGAAGACTTTGAACTGAAGAATGTTGGAACACACGAGATCGACTTCGTTCGATTCGGAACGAATCTGTCGCAGAGGGGGATCGAATCTTGCGAACTGCACTCTTCCTGATGTCAGCTCCTGACTGAATGTTCATGATTTCATTGTTGGTGCTTTATTTTTATAAATGGAGAATCTTTGTTCTGTCTTTCATTTGCTGTTATGGTATAATTTCAAATCATCCCAAATACAAATAAACACACTGAACGCTTAATTTAGTGTCAGTAAATGGGTGAATTGTCGACAGACGTGTTTTTCCTCAGACGTCCTAGAGTTGAAAAAAAAGCACAAACAGTACTCCCCAGATAGCTGTCTGTGTTGAACAGATATAGGAGTAAGACGAAAAGTGTAGACGATTCGTGTGTGTCGTCTGCAAAATTTGTACAGCACGTCCGACTGTTTTAACCTGCTAACATAGTTTGCTTCCTTGGTAAAACTGATGTGCAAAAAGGCTATAACTATCAGACATACATGTATTTGCTGTTCATCAGCAGTCAAGGTAAGTTTTCTTTCTGTGTCTTACTCCCCCTCATTCCTTCTCCCACCCCACCCCCCGTCTCTCTCTCTCTCTCTCTCTCTCTCTCTCTCTCTCCTCTCTCTCTCTCCTCTCTCTCTCTCTCTCTTCTGTCTCTTCTTTTCTGACTCAATTCCTCTCTCGCTCTCTCTCTCTCTCATGCTGCAAAGCTATCATCGACCACGTTGTTGGTAAAGCATCATTAACACCGATGCTTACATAACTGCTTGTGTGTGTGTGTGTGTGTGTGTGTGTGTGTGTGTGTGTGTGTACTTTTTTTTTCAAAGGTGAGGTGGAGACAGAGTAGATGTGCCTGTGCACACGCATGTGCGTGCGTGCAGTGTTTGTGCAGGTGAATGTGTTGCTATTTTGTGTGCACGTCATTTTCTCATTCTGGATAGTAAATGCGCTGATGATCACTAACTACCATTCGAATTGACAGGACTCTCAAACCAGACCGGCCAGATGCCTACCAATAATTGGTAATTGAAGGAGGACGGGAAGGGAGCGGGTATTCAACAATACGGCCATCGTTTTGTCTTTGTCGTGGGTCAGTTCCTGGCGTAGGGAATTGGTGGGTTTGTGGAACACTTTGCATCCATGTTGTTGGAAGGTCCTGGCCAGACGCTCTGAAACTCCTTTAATGTAAGGGATCCCCACTTTCACACTGTCCATATCTGTAGAAGAAGGGTAGGGAACTCGAGGGTTGTCCCACATCCATGCAGGGTATCCATTAGCGGAAAGGGCAGTCTTGATGTGTTCTTCTTCTTTCAGCTCTTCCTCCTTAGTGGAACACAGTACAGAGGCTCTGTGCATAAAGGTGTTAACAACAGATCACTTGTGTTGGAGATGCAAAGTGTTCCACAAACCCACCAATTCCCTACGCCAGCAACTGACCCATGTCAAAGGCAAAACGGACCCCCTCAAGCGGTGTGGTGTTGTGTACCAGATAGGGTGTCAAGACTGTGCCAATACCTACATTGGCGAGACAGCAAAACCACTCACCACCCGTCTACAGGAACACCAAAACCGATCTACTTCTGCCATACACGAACACGTACAAGCCACTGGCCACAGTTTCAGCCCCCAAGAAACCAAGATCTTATCTACAGAGCCCTTCGTCACAAAAAGAAAAGTTAAAGAAGCCATCGAAATCGAGACTAGACGCCCCAGCCTGAACAGAGATCAAGGTTTTGAACTACCCCCCATCTACAGTCAGATCCTGACAACCATTGATCAGTGTCTGGCCATGCAGAATCAAATATCTGTAGTCTGTCGCTCATCCTTTTTAGAGCTGAGACGTATTGCTTCCATCCGACGCTTTATATCCAGGGAAGTAGCTGTCAGGCTAGTCTGTGCCACGGTGATGTCAAGATTGGACTACTGCAACTCTGTTTATGCTGGGCTTCCCGCAGAACAGATTGCTCGGCTGCAGAGAGTTCAAAATAGCGCTGCACGACTTGTTTTGAAGAGGAGGAGGTGTGAGCACATCACTCCCATGCTGATCGAACTGCACTGGCTTCCCATACAGTATCGGTGGCAATTTAAACTGGCAGTTCTTGCTTTCCGCCACTTCAGTGAATCTCTTCCTCACTATCCCTCTTCTTCTCTCTGCACCTACCAAAGCTCTCGTACCCTTCGCTCTTCTTCACAAAAACTTTTGAAAATCCCTAAGCGTTCTCTGAAATCTGTTGGCGAAAGAGCCTTCAGTTTTAGAGCACCTTCTATTTGGAACTCCCTCCCTGAAAACCTTCGTAATCAGCCTACTCTTTCTTCGTTTAAATCTCATCTCAAAACTTACCTCTTCAAAAAGGCCTATTCTCTTCTGTAGATGACTAGATCTCTCCTAAATTCCTCCACAACTAGTTCGGTGAGGCAGTTTATGCATGTAGGTGCGTCTGCCATTGTGTATTTTCTTTTTGCTGTGTGTATGAATATTGTATGAATAAGTGCAAATGGTGGATGTAAGCGCATTGAGTTGTACAACAAGAAATGCGCTATATAAGTATTATACATTATTATTATTATTATTACTATTATTATTATTATTATTATTATTATTCACCCGCACAACAGTCGCCCCACCAGGCCTCGCTGCCACAACAGCAACAGTGAGCTGAAGAAGACAGGGCGACCCTGTCGAAATATTCTCAAAGTAAGTCTTTGATTCTGAGTCTAAATACTTTTCTAATGTCGAATCCAGAATCCAGAAATCTATATTCCTATGCATTAAAATTGTTCTATCTTGTATCTTCTATTCAGCTGTTTTTGAAAGACAGTACGCATGGTGGGCATTTTTCTGTTTTACATTTATCTACATATTGTTTGGCACACTTTATGATAATGTTGAAAGTACTACCTGTAATAATGCGGTTGTCCACATTAAAAAAAGTACAAGTTCACATGAAATTCTTACATTGTAAGCAATTTCAAATTTTTCATTGTTTTTCTTTTTTTTCTTTTCAAACAGGTCTACAAACGCCTACATACTTACAAGTCCAGAAAGGGTGTTCAGTGGAGTCTCTTACATTACATGATGAACAGTATATTGTAGCAGACACCCCCCTGTTGACTTCATAATTTTGTAAAACAAGCAAATATTCTCTGCAATCCAAATCGTCAAAACCTTAAACATGAATTTTCAACCTAAAGGATCAAAAGCTATTTCAAAGTCAATGTTTAGCAGTAAACCTGGCAGATTCTTTAGTTTTAATTAAATCGTACATTAATCTAAAATTATCGCCTAAGTATCTGTTGGCAATAAATATAGAGTCATCTTCACTTATCAACTGAGATGAAACCATTTCGGTTCTGTTTTAAATGCATGACGAATCTAATCTGGGTACTTGGTCAAATGGTTAGGGCATAACTGTTGGGTCTTTTTATGACTTGTAAACTCTTTCTGTATACCCAACAGTAATTGGGTACCAGTTTCAGTTCACTGATTGGGAAGGTTAACGGGCTGGAAGATGAGGACTTGGCTCCGAGTTACGTAATGCTATGCGGTCGACATCACGGATTTCTAGTTCACTCCTCAACAGTTGTTAGGCTGTGCTCTCTCTCTCTCTCTCTCTCTCTCTCTCTCTCTCTCTCTCTCTCCTCTCTCTCTCTCTCTCTCTCTCTCTCTCTTCTCTCTCTTGCACACAATACCTATAACCTATGTATGTCTATGCGTTGTGTACCAATGATTGGTTCTCTCAGAATTTGATGTGCTGTCGCCAAACTCCCCAAGGCGTTCAGATGGACACAGATATATAACAATCTCAAGAAGATGTTATTAGGGAAAACTGCCAACAATGCAGCCAACACCAACAAGCTGATATTTTCTCCTCCCCTAGTTGTATTTCTATCAGGAACTGAAGAATGTTAATCAACTTTGGGTCTGGCTGGTTCACTTCACACGAGTGCAAGTCGGTGTCTTGTTTGTTTGATAAAAGCTGGCTCCATGGCTACTTTATTGAACCAATCAGAAAATCCTATGCGTCAAATGGATGGCTTTTTCTATTCTTCTTCTTCCTCGTTCGCTTCCCATTAGATGAGCAGCCCGGTGTCCTCGATGAAGGCTGCCGTCCACCGCAGCTCCTCCAGGGTGCCGTACAACTTGCTTCCACTGCGTCGTGTTGGCCAGTACTTCCTTCTGGATGCTGCATGCGTCATACAGTCTTGAAGGATGTGGTCTGTTGTCATTAGTCCCTCACCACAAGGGCACTCTCCACTCTGTCCAATGCCAAATTTTGTGTGCATGTGGTGGTGCAGGCGATTGTGTCCATCTCAGGCGGAAGATCTTGACCTGTTCCCGTCGTCCCAGCAAATGGTATTTGTCTTCTGGGTTGTGTTTGGGGTGCTGGAGGTGCCACTTTATTCCTTGTTGTGCCTTGATGATTGTCTTGATTTCATCATATGACACCAGTTGTTGGCCTGCTCCTTCTGTGCACCGTCTTTTGCCAGAATATCCGCTTTTTCGTTGCCTCTGATACCACAGTGTGCTGGTACCCATTGCATCACCACTTTCTCCACTCTGGCACTCAGGGCAACAAGGGCTGAAGTAAGATGGTTCTGTTCTTTGCAGCGGGAGTTCTTGAGGGCTTGGAGTACGAAGAGAGCGTCTGAGAACACCACCATCTGCCCTGTTGTTCTTATGGAGTTCTGCGAGACTGTTGTGGCTGCCTCACAGAGAGCTTCTCGCTCAGCTCGGAAGTTGGTGGAGTATTTTCCTGTTGGGATTGCAATTTCTTCATCTCCGTCTTTGTATTGGAGGAAGATTCCAGCTCCACCATCCCTCGTTGCTTCTGTGGCGGAGCCATCTGTAAAGACATGGGTCCAGTCTTCCTGGGGTACTGGTTGCAGATGTACTCCATGGCCAGGGCTTTCCTTTGGGTGTCTGACTGTGTTCCTCTCTTCTCCACTCCGGGAATGCTGGTGACGACTGTTGGGAACACCTGCCTCTTCCAAGACAGGTGGGTGACATTTGCTGCGATAGGCTTTGCTTCGTGTTCCATCAAGACTGGGATCTGTCTTTCAAGGCGTATTGACTGGTGGATGAAGCTGCCTCTTTTCAGCCGGCTCTTGGGGGGTCTGCTCATTCTGTCGTTCATTGGATGGTTTTCAAGGCGTTTGAATTTTGCTGCGTCGATGAGGATCTTTGTGTCCCTTCTGTCCTCCAGTGACTGCAGCCCAGTGGTCTCCTCCATCTTCAGAATTGGGTGGATCTCATGGCGCCAGTTATGACACGCTGAGCTTGGTTCTGTATCTTGTTGAGATGGTCAAGGTTTGACTTTGCAGCTGATGCCCATGCTGATGTCCCGTACTCTACTACAGGTCGGACTCTCCCTGTGTAGAGTCTCTTCAGGATACGTTCGCCAGCCCCCCAGTCCGTTCCTGCAAGTTTCCTCATGATCGCCAGTCTCAGCTTGGCCCTGCTACAGCATCTGGTGATCTGCTGTTTCCAAGTGAGCCTGCGGTCAAAGGTCACTTCCAGTAGGTAGGATTGGGTTCCTCTGCAAGTCTTTGGCTGTTCAGAGTCAGCTTCGCCTCCTGCTTCTTGCTGGATAGGCTGAAGACTGTGTAGGTTGTTTTGCTTGAGTTGACAGAGACAAGCCATTCCTTGTCCTGTCGCTGATCTTATTGAGCGCAGTTTGGAGGCGTACCTGTGCTGTAGTGGTGTACTCTTCGGAGCACCATAGCACCAGGTCATCTGCGTAGATCGCTCCTATGACCCCTCTTGGCAGATCTCTGACGATGTCATCTATAAAGATGAGGAACAGCGTTGGCGAAAGGACTCCACCTTGTGGTACTTCCTGTCTCAGCACCTTCTTCTTGCTCTTTTGGCCCAGAATCTTTACTCGGGCTTGGCGGTTGTGTAGGTACTGGCTGATCCAGGTGTGCATCCTCACAGACACACCACATCGCCGTATTTAAGCCTGAGTCCGTCCTTCCAGACTTTGTCGAACGCCTTCTCCATGTCAATCCAGACAGCAAGCGTGTTCTTCTTTTCTTGGAAGGCGTCCTCAATGCTTTGCGTGATGAATGTGATCTGGTCTTCAGTTGATCTGTGTTGGCGGAAGCCCGCCTGTTCAGGGCTCAGCAGCTGATGCTCCTCAAGGTGCCAGACAAGCCTTGTGTTGACAAGTCTCACCATCAGCTTTCCTAAGCAGCTTGAAAGGCTGATGGGTCTGTAGCTGTCAGCCTTCGACTTGTCCTTTCCCTTTTTGTGAATGGGGATCATGTCTGCTTCCCTCCAACACTGTGGTACTGATCCTGTCTTCCAGTTGGAGTTAAAAATTGTTAGAAGGACTGCCTTGCTCTTCATCCCAAGATGCAGAATCATTTCATTGGTGATTCCATCTGGCCCAGGTGACTTCTTCAGGTTGAGGCTCTGCAACGCTTCCTCCAGCTCTTTCTCTGTGAAAGCTGTGGTCATGACTTCCTCTTGGGGCTCTTTCTCATGAAGTTCACCTTGGGCCCTGTGCACTGCAGCTCTATGTTCAGGAGGGACTTCCAGATTGCTGATGTTTTCATAGACGTCTATGAAGTGGTCTGCTGCTTTCTTTCCAGAGAGGTAATCTCCATTTTCTTGTATTGTTATTGTGGACTGATTTGTTGTTTCGTTACTGAAGGTTCTAGCCAGTTTCCACAGCTTGCTGCCATCCTTGTCGAGATTCAGGCTTTCAGTTTTCTCTGCCAGCTTTTCCTTGCAGCTTGTGCGCAGACAGCTTGTATCTGGCAGTTAGTAGTTACTTCCTTCAGCGCTATGTTGTTCTCCAGTGATGGCTGCTTTTCTGCTCGGTCCCTGGCTTCCGTAACAGCATCTTCCAGATTCTGAAGTTCCTCTGTCCAGTAGGGCTTGTAGTTTTTGCGTGCTCCTCTTGGGATGGATTCTGTAGCAGCTTTCAAGACGGCCTTTGTGAAGTCTTGAACCATCTTGTTTGAGTCCTTCTGCCTGATGTTGATTGGCTTTGTGTATGTGTCTGTGAGGGTCTCGAAGAGAGTCCAATCCGACTTTTTATAATTCCAGCGGGGAAAACACTTTGCTTGAGGAGCCTGCAAGTTGAGGTTGATAGAGAGTTTTACGGGCTTATGGTCACTTCCTCCAAGCTGGTTGAGGACTGTTCTTTTGTTTCTGACGAACAAGTCATTGGTGGCAAACGCTAGATCTGGTGTTGATGTGGTCATCCAGCGTCTAGAGTAGAAGGTGGGTTCATCATCTTCTTGGTTGATGAGATGAAGATGTGTGTCAATCTCCCAATCCTCAACTTCTTCGCCTCTCTTGTCCGTCTCGTCATAGCCCCATCTCTCTGAGTGACTGTTAAAATCTCCCACCACCACACAGTTGTTGTCTGGGATGTTCATGTATGTGAGGGAAAGATCACGATCTTGAGGGCAATGGACATTGTAGATCCTGATGTGTCTTTAAGGACTATATCAACCCCTTGGATCTCTGCCTGTTGATTGGTGTTGATCTTGAGTTCTTGTGCGGCGATGGAATTCCGCACCAAGACAAGCACCCCTCCTTTGCTTCTTTCCTCACGGTCCAACCTGATGGTCTCGTAACCCCTCACTTGAAAGCGATGGTTTACGGTAAATGTGTCTCTTGGACACATGCAATATCAATATTTTCTTGTTGCATCCTTTCTGCCAGGCCAAGTTTCTTCTTATGCACACCTTCTGCATTCCACTGGAGAATGTTGAGCATTCTGGGTGATATTGTTTGCTTGGCACCAGCAGGAGGATGAGGTCTCCTTCTTCCTCGCATAGGCATGCGGAATTTCCTTGTCCGACCACCGACTGCTTGGGATGGGCCCCTTTGAGGCATAGGGCCCGGCTCCCGACCTCCCCGGCGGGTCTCCGAAGGTCGAGCGCCACATCGAATTTCTGTGGACTGCATCATCATGAAAGCGTAGATGCGTGGTATCGTGGTTTTAGTTGCGCCAGTGGCCCGATATCTATGTCTTCAGCTGGAGTTTTCTTTTGGGGTGCCTCACCCTTAGCTCATGGCCCGTACGTCCTACCCTGTGAGCACAGGGGGGATTTGTTTTTCCGGGGATCCCACCCCGTGGCTAGAGGTTATAACGCGCCTCTTGACCGCATGATGAGCCCGTTTTAGGACACATGGGGTATTTCAATGAGGACAACAGTGCCACCTGTTGACCCACCCCGTCCTGGTATGAACATCGCCAGTTGGTCCGGACTGCTTATTCGCAGCTAATCCCCATATCTGAGGGCCGTTCCCTTATCCGCCACCTGGGGACCCGCCGGGTTGGGATGGTTGCCCCACTACTGAATTGGAGGCAGTCTGTCCCGGCTTTTTCTATTATTTAATGTGAGTATTATGTTGGAGAGTGTGAGGAGAAATGGGTCATGCAGAGATAAGGCGCGTACGAGGGAGGGGAGAAAAAGGATGCGAGATGAGGTTTGGTGGAGATGGTGTGGTGGTTGGGCACTCATTTTCAAAGGAAGACCCTAAGTTATATCCTTGGCATTGGGAGGGGAACCTCTTCTCTTCTTCTTCTTCTTCAGCTCTCATCTCTCTCTCTCTCTCTCTCTCTCTCTCTCTCTCTCTCTCTCTCTCTCTCTCTCTCTCTCTCTCTCTCTCCCTCCCTCCCCACCCCTCTCTCTCTCTCTCGCTCCTTGCCTACCCTATCTTTTCTGTCTCCTCTGCGTTTTCTTACATGCATAGATATGTACAGGCATATGCATATACACTTTTATGCATTCGCATAATAATGCACACAAATAATGTGTGTAATTCATTGTTAAACTGTTGTTTCAAATCCGCAGCACGCAGAGATCCTATCAGCCACACGTTTACTGATGTGAAACTGAAATCCATCAACTCTCTCTCTCTCTCTCTCTCCCCTCTCTCTCTCTCTCTCTCTCTCTCTCTCTCTCTCTCTCTCTTGTTTTGTTTTTGGTTTTATTTAGTACACTTTCTTGCTCCACGCGATTCCGTGCTTCCTTTACGTTCATGTCGGAGTGCGTCAGCGACGGTTGGCGGGTAATCGTCATTTAAGTGTGTGGTGTGTGTGTGTGTGTGTGTGTGTGTGTGTGTGTGTGTGTGTGTGTGTGTTGTGTGTGTGTGCGTGCGTGCGTGCGTGCGTGCGTGTGTATGTGTGTGTGTACCAGGCTTCTTGCATGCTTTTTTGTGTGCTCCTAGTTTTTACCTTAGTGAATTGTTTTCAGTGGACAAGGCCTGGATATTGTTTATACCTTTTTAGTTTGTGATTGCAACTGTCTGTGGAAGTCCAAAAACAGGCGAAAATTTATGAAAAATAGAATGTTAGAATGCAGCCCAGTTCAAGTTTTATTATTTCTTTTAAGTGTATGCTGACTATTGTGAGCATTGTCTGCTTGAACGGATTCCTCGGTGGAGCGGTGCCTGAGTATGGAAATCTGAATCAATCAAAAACTATATATTATATATGTATATATATATATATATATAATATATATATATATATATAAATATAACTTTAAACGTGAGACAACCCAGGTTCTGTGCGTCATCTTCTCCTCCTCCTCCTTCTGTCTGTCTGTATATTTCTCTCTGTCTCTCTCTTTCTCCGCCCGTCTCTCTCTCCCCTCTCCACTATTTCTCTTACATGTATGGACGTTTGCGAGAATGCATAAGTACACATTGTATGGACACATATTTATAAACTCAATTTTTGCTCCCCTTGCAAATCCCAAAGGGGCTCCCGTCCACGCGACTTGGGGTTTACCAATTTTACGTAAACAGAATACCGTATAAACAATGTAACCGACACCATCGGTCTGGTTTTTCTTTCCTTTCCATTTTTCTCCTACACCTCTCTGGAGTGTCGTTCTATCAACTCGACCAGTACAAGCTGTTACGCTGTTTGGGGTTGTTGCTTCAGTTTAGCTGCACGCAATGCTGGGCTTCGTTCACGTTGAGTGGAATGAATCAATGAGTGTCGGGCGGAAACGATGGTTCTAGCGCTCACCGTACGTTGAAACCCTATCAGGAAATTCGATGAGCCGTGAAACCACCGCCTGTTTCTTATCAAACGTTGCTCGAGAAAAGAGTACGGAGGGAGTGGATTCCTGGGGGTGGAGTGGGGAGTGGTGGGGAGGGGGGTAGGGTGGTCGGACATGGCTGCTTGACGTGGAAAAATGGACATCAAGGATTCAGTTCCTCGTGGTGGGAGTTCTACTTCTTTCTTTTTTTTTTTGTCTTTTTCCTGTCTCACACCTCCCCCCTGGTCTGTCTGTCTCTGTCTGTCTGTCTGTCTGTCTGTCTGTCTCTCTCTCTCTCTCTCTCCTCTCTCTCTCTCTCTCTCTCTCTCTCTCTCTCTCTCTCAAGCCTTGTTGTTGTTGTTTTGTTTATTTATTTATTTTCATTTTCATTCACCAAAAATTATTCTCCTCCTCTTCTTCCTCCTCCTTCATGAATCTTCTTCATCCTGTTCTTCCACATCATTCTTCTTTTTCTTCTTTGCTTCTTTACCTTCGTTTTCTTGAAAAATCATGTTCATCATTGTCATCATCATCGTCATCATCATCATCATCATCATCATCATCATCTCATCTTCTTCTTTCTTCTTCTTCTTCTTCTTCTTCTCTTCCACCTCCTTCTCTCCCCCTCTCTTGTGGCCAAAGGAAGACGCAGTTTTCATGCTGTCCTCAAAAATATGACTGTTGTTCAACTTCCAGACTACATATGTATATAATTTTTTTGTAGGAAGTTGTGTGGAGGTATTGTCCAATAGTTGGTGTTACTAGTTGTTGCTGATCGTTTTTGAATTTTGTGTTAATTGCCGTTTCATTTTTAATACGTAGTTTAGAAGACGTGAACAATCAATCAATTCAAATTTCAAATCTCCGGCAAAAAAAAAGTGTGGGGCACGTGCAAAACTGAGAGGAAAGTATGCCCTGCCATGGCCTTGTCCATATGTAGAAGACTGTTCTATGAAGCCATGGCCTTGTCCATATGTAGAAGACTGTTCTATGAAAGCCATGGCCTTGTCCATATGTCGAAGACTGTTCTATGAAGCCATGGCCTTGTCCATATGTAGAAGACTGTTCTATGAAGCCATGGCCTTGTCCATATGTAGAAGACTGTTCTATGAAGCCATGGCCTTGTCCATATTAGAAGACTGTTCTATGAAGCCATGGCCTTGTCCATATTAGAAGACTGTTCTATGAAGCCATGGCCTTGTCCATATGTAGAAGACTGTTCTATGAAGCCATGGCCTTGTCCATATGTAGAAGACTGTTCTATGAAGCCATGGCCTTGTCCATATGTAGAAGAGTTCTATGAAGCCATGGGCCCTTGTCCATATGTAGAAGACTGTTCTATGAAGCCATGGCCTTGTCCATATGTAGAAGACTGTTCTATGAAGCCATGGCCTTGTCCATATGTAGAAGACTGTTCTATGAAGCCATGGCCTTGTCCATATGTAGAAGACTGTTCTATGAAGCCATGGCCTTGTCCACATGTAGAAGACTGTTCTATGAAGCCATGGCCTTGTCCATATGTAAAGACTGTTCTATGAAGCCATGGCCTTGTCCATATGTAGAAGACTGTTCTATGAAGCCATGGCCTTGTCCATATGTAGAAGACTGTTCTATGAAGCCATGGCCTTGTCCATATGTCGAAGACTTTTTCTATGAAGCCATGGCCTTGTCCATATGTAGAAGACTGTTCTATGAAGCCATGGCCTTGTCCATATGTAGAAGACTGTTCTATGAAGCCATGGCCTTGTCCATATGTCGAAGACTGTTCTATGAAGCCATGGCCTTGTCCATATGTCGAAGACTGTTCTATGAAGCCATGGCCTTGTCCATATGTAAGACTGTTCTATGAAGCCATGGCCTTGTCCATATGTAGAAGACTGTTCTATGAAGCCATGGCCTTGTCCACATGTAGAAGACTGTTCTATGAAGCCATGCCTTGTCCATATTTTAGAAGACTGTTCTATGAAGCCATGGCCTTGTCCATTATGTCCAGAATGAATTTGTCATAAATGCCTTAAATTTAAAAAAGAAGGGGGAAAAATTAATCATCAAGGATGATATCCATTGAATTTTGTAACAGATTTTCGCAAAGAAAGTCGAGAAAAGTTGAATTATTAAAGCTCATAACCACTGGACATTCTAAGAAACATTCGCAAATTAGGAGAAGAAAAGAATACTCATTTAACCCACCGAGAGGATATTGGAGTGGGTCCATTCTATAACCGCCAAACATGCTGTTAATTCCTTTGCCGTGGAACAGTGATTAAAGCGTGACTTGCATGCGCAGATGTACTAGTTTTACAGGATTTATTTCAACTGAATTTAAGCGCATTTATGTATTAAACCTCCAACATGTTTAGACAGACAAGCAAGTGATCACTTGATAGTATTGCTGGATCGATTCCCATTCTAAGCCAACATAGTTGTATTACTATTAGTATTACACTTTATTAAGAAGTTTCTGAAACTTTCATCTGATGCTTTGTGTATAATAGCATAGCATTCTGTTACAAAAATTAAAAAAAAATAGTGTATGCGTCTGCGTGTATGTATGCGTGTGCGAGCGCCCGTGTGTGTTTTGTGTGTGTGTGTGGGTGTGTGTGTTTTGTGTGTGTGTGTGTGTGTGTGTGTGTGTGTGCTGAACAATTTAGTAGTGGGGGAAAACAAATGTAGTCTAACAATTCTTCCGTCATTACTTAAATGACTTGGCAAATATTTAAATTTGAAAAAAAAAAGGGGGGGGGGGGGGGGGGGGGGGCAACGGGAGGGAGATGAAGAAAATGAGGACATAAATCCAGGGGGAAAACAGGGAAATATATCACATAACTTAAAGCCTTCACTAGCAGCATAGTCCATCATAATCCTTCCTCAAGACAGATCTATTCATATTGCTCGCTCCTAACCTTTCGTCCGCTGGATCGAACTCATCAGGGAGACATCGCTGGTAGTGTCTGTGCTCCCTTGACATCAAATGGAGATACACCAGTCTAGAATTCTGTGGTGTTCTCACCACCAAGCGTTGAAAAAAAAGAAGAATCTAACAGCACCCTAAAGCAGCTCTCGAAGGGTAGAAAAGTAAAACGAAAAGAAAGTGTGGTAAGGAAATAAGCAGGCTGTTGAATTACTTTGGAAATTGTTGCTTCGGATTGGCCTGCACGCAATTCCATGCTTCCTTGCCACTTTTTGCCACTCATATTAGATGGACTTTCGGTGGATCAAAAGTAAACTTGTCTTGCGTCAGTTGTGGGCAGGTAAGACGATGGCAGAGTAGGGTTTTGGTGGAAGAGTAAGCTGAGGGCGGTGGTGGTAATCTGGTAGGTGTAGAGCCTATCCATAAAAAGGAGACAACGTCTGATCAAGGGTTAGGTTCTAATAACTGTGTTGAAAGTCTCAATCTTCCACACTTTCTTTACTGTCGTTTTCATAATCATATCAAATCGTAATGGTTTTGCTAAGGTGTGTGTGTGTGTGTGTGTGCGTCGTGTGCGTGCGTGCGTGCGTGCGTGCGTGCGTGCGTGCGTGCGTGCGTGTGTGCGTGCGTGCGTGTTGTGTGTGTGTGTGGTGGGGTGTGTGTGCGTGTGTGTTGTGCGTGTGTGTGTTGCGAGCATTTGTGTGAGTGCTTGTGTGTGAGTGCCTGTGGGTGTGGTGGGGTAGTGGGTGTGCGTTTGTTGTGTTTTTGTGTGTGCGCGTTGGTGTGACTCCAGCCTATTGCTTCTGACAGACAGCACTGAAAATAGTTGAGTTTTACGTTCTCATAGCGGGAAAAGCTTTTAGGACATGTCTTTCATTCACGGTAGTCTTTTAGACCGCCCCCTCAAGGCCATTCTTAGAGGGCTGGGAAGGTCACCGATAGAATACAGACCTCTAAAAAGATTGGGAAAGGATTCGGGCAAGGGTCTGCGCCACATTTCATATGTTATCTGCCACCGAGGTCGTGAGAACCGTGTTTTTTAGTTTCTGAGGACGGTTGATGTGCGGCGTGCGTATGTATGGTGTGTCGGGGGGGGGGGGGGGGGGGGGGGGGGGGGGGGGGGGGGGGGGGGGGGGGGGGGGGGGGGGGGGGGGGGGGGGGGGGGGGGGGGGGGGGGGGGGGGGGGGGGGGGGGGGGGGGGGGGGGGGGAGGGGGGGGGGGGGGGGGGGGTTTTAAAAAGGTTTGAATAAAAGTGAATTTAATTTGAACTGAAAGGGGGAGTATTTTTTAAGGGCTTTTTTTTGGGGGACCCTTTCAGACCGGCCCTTTAATTTTCCCATAAAAAATTTAAAAAGGGGAAAATTTTAAATTTCTTTGTTTTTAAAGACTTGTTTAATCCCCCCCCCTATTTATCTTTTCGCTGCTTTTTCCCCTTACTTTTTTTGGGGCTTGCGAAAAATTTTTTTTTTTCTTTTTTTTTTCTTTTTGTTTTTTTTTTGATTTTGTTTTAACCCCCCTTTAAATTTTTTTTTTTTTTTTTTTTTGATTTTTTTTTTTTTTGTTTACCCCTCTTTCCACTCTCTGTCTCTCTCCCCTTCCCCTTCTATTTTCTTTCCCCCCCCCCCCTCTCTCTCCCCTTCTCTTTGCCCCTCCCCCCTTCCTATCTCTCTTTCTCCCTCTCCTCTTCTCCTGGCCTTTTTTTTTGTAAAAGGCGTGCATCCCCTTCCCCTTCTCTTCTCCCCCTCTTTTCTCTCTCTCTCCCCGTTTCTGCCCCCAAACCCATAGAAAATTCCCAAAAGGGGCCAAACGGGTGGGGGCCCCTTTGGGCAACTAGCAGAACAAAACAATAGACGTAAATGTTGGCGAGACTTCCCAAACTCGCGGGCGTTTATGGGTATTTAAATCAATCGCCCAGCGGGATAGGGGGGCTCTCTCTCTCTCTACTCCCCTCTCTCTCCCCTCTCTCTCTGTGGGGGGGGGAGAGAGAGAGAGAGAGAGAGAGAGGAGGAGGAGAGAGGAAAAGGGGGGGGGGGGGGGGAGGGGGAAAACGAGAAGAAAGAGCAAAGAAAAGTGGGGTTTCTGACCCGTACAAAATTTTAGGGTAAGTGGATGAGCTTTTGCATGGGTGTTTGGGCGGGCCCCCCCCTGTTTTTTTGGGTTTTTGTTTTGGGGGAGTGAAACTATTCTTGACTCAATAAAAAAACTGTGTAAACGCGGGGTGTTATGTATCGTGTGGGGCCCCTGAGAGGGGGGGGCTTTCCTTTTTGGGGGGGTTTTAGAATAAAAAGGCTCTGAAAAAATGAACCCTTTAAAAATCTAAAAGGGAAGGGAAAATTTTAGATGGTGCAAAAAAAACCCATATAAAAAGAAAACCGGGGCATAAAACAAGAATAAACCCCCAATTTCAAGGGCCACTTATAGAAATTTAATTAACAGCGGAACAACACCACACACAACCCCCAAACCACACACACCCCCAAAACACACACTAACCACCCACCACTAAAAACATTTAAAAAAACCCCCATGCACATGCATTTAACACAACACACTCATAGGGCTTACATCAAAAGGGCAATATAATAAATAAAATACACAACACACACAAGCACATTTAAAAGGGCAAAAAACACATATTTTCACAAAAGGGGAAAACCATCTTTAAACCCCACCCCCAAGCTCTCCTCTTTTCGAAACCTCCCCCCCCTCCCCCCCCTTCCCTTTCCCTTTCTCTCTCTCCCTCTTTTGCTTTTCCCACATGGGGCTAAGCATAAAAAAAGGTTTACAAAAGCAAAATAAAATTCGGAAGAGGGAAATCGCCCTGGGAAAATTTTTTTTGGGCGCCAAGTTTTTCTCAAAGGGGTCCTAAAAGGGGACTTCCAGAGGGTTTAAAATTCAAAAATTTTTTGGGGCAAAACATGGCTATCATCACGGGCCAATCTTTCTTGCTTTCCTTCCCCCTCGTCTGTCATACAATTTTTTGGCATTCCAACTTGCTTCCTTCCCAATCATTTTTGTACAACATTCCCCAATCATTCAATACTCGTTTTGCTTTCCCCCAAATTTCCCCTCCCAGCAAAAAAAGAAGCAGGGGCAATGATCAAAAACATTGTAAAAAGGGTTTGAAGATTACGGTTTACCCCAATTTTTCGTAGCTTTTGCAAACAAAATATTCTTGACGGGGCAATTTTTATGATTTAGTCATTTTTACAAAAACTATTTATCATCAACAATCATTCCAGATATTTATACTATTTCTTCAAAAAGCTTCCCCTTTAATTAAAAGGGTCGGGCACGGTTCCGGGTTCTTCCAAAAGCCCGATTAAATTTTTTTTGTTTTTTGCACTTTAGGAAAAAGAAAGTTGTTTTACACCAGCTCGAATTTTTTTGTTCCTAAAGTAAACTATCAGGTTTGAATATTAGAATAGCAAAAACATCAAAATATTTAACGGTGGATTTTTCTTGTCCCTCTCAGTCATTAGTATATAAAGAAAACAAAACGGGAGAAGAACGGGCCTTTGGGGGTGCACCAGTAAAAGTCGAGCGTTCAGGGAAAGTGCAGACTGAAAAAAAAACCAACGGGTTCTATTGCGCAAAAAACTGCAATCCTAAAGTGGTTTTGGGTCAAACCTAAGTAAAGCATTTCTAGTAACGATGTGTTGTAAGTTTTTAAAAGCAAGGAGAAATCAAAAAAAGAATACGCGCAAAAAACCTGGTTTGTTTAAATGGAAGAAACATTGTGAGCAGAGTTAGAAAGGCATATCTGTACCTCTAGGGGTTTTTATAAGCAAAACTAAAAGGGGGAAGGTACTCCCAAACAAAATTTAAACAATGACGGGAACTTTTTTTCAAAGCACTTCAAAACTAGGAGGTTAGAGCTACAGGGCGATACATTCAATGTTTGGGGTTTTTTTTCTTCGGGAAGGGGCAACGTGGAATTTTTCCAGATACTGGGTCCAAGCATGCCTTAAAGACCAATTTGAAAATCTTACAGAAAACTTTACAAAGTTCAGAAGCACAAAAATTTCAGAAATCCCCACTGATTTATTGGCCCCCATTATTTCCTATATTCATTTTCAAAAACTGCTTCCAACTCCCATGGATCTCAAAGTCTTGTTCATCTCCCTTGTCTTTGATCCTTTTGTTTAGCTCTTTTTCCACATTGTCTAGCCCCACCCAGATCATTCCTTTCAAAACGCCAATAAAAATCATTGAGTTTTTCAAAAAACGTTGGTCTTTAATTTCTTGGGCAAGATCTTGCTTTCTTTTTTGGCTTCACCCGTTGAATCTTTAACCCTCCCTGCATCCTTCATTCTTCCAAAGCTTCTACCTCAATGATGTGCTATTTTAGGGTATAGCCTCCTCTTCGCCAGATCTTTTTCCTTTTAGAGGAAGAGGGGGCCCTTTTTTTGGATGTCTTTAATTTTCTTATTGAAAATGCCAGAGAGGGAGAGGAGAGAGAGAGGGGAGAATGAGGAATTACGTCACGTCCAAAAAAAAATTTTTTCTGCACAACAGGTTCATACACGAGTAAAGAACACTGAATAGCGGGTACACACACACACCACCCCCACACACACACCACACACACACCCCAAACGCAGCACGCACGACGCCGACGCACGCTCACACACACCCAAAACACACACACCACACCACCCCAAAACCCCACACACCAAAATAGGAGAGAGAGAGAGAAAAAATTTGTTAAGGACTTGCTGCACCATGACAGTTATTTCCGACCTTTCGCCGAATGGCTTGTTCATTGATAATGGACAAAAAAAAAAAGAAAAAAAGAGGAAAAGTGATGAAAATAAATTTTAAAGATCCACATTGAAGAAGTTTCGCTGTATACAGCCTGCCTCCCCTTAAAAAAAACGTGTACATTGGGGGAACACTGATCATGGGGGTGTGTCATCTTCATTTGCAAATTCTTTTACTTGGAGTTTTTAAAAAAAAAAAGAAATTTTTAAGATAACCTTTCCCCCAAAGACCCTTTTCTTCCCTTGATTATGCCTGTCTGTCAAAAGGGGAGACGAGAAGGCAAGAAAATATACTTTTCGACACAAAAGCAATAGTCCTCCAAAGGGAAGAAAACAGTATAGAAAAATCCAATCCACTCATAAATTTTTGGCCACGTGGGGCCTTTTTAAGAGAAAAAAAAAAAAACAATGCAACATGTAATGTCCCTCTTCGGGGGGTGGTCAAAGGGGAAAGAAATTTACGTCATAAAAATTTTTTCGCAATTTTGACATCTAATGTTGATGTCATCAAAAAGGGCAAAAAAAAAGGGGGGTGGGGCGGGGGGGGGGGGGGAGGAAGGGGTGCAAGTTGTGTGTGTGTCTGTGTGTAGTTATACAGTAACCAATGTACTCCAAAAACATAACAACACGCTTCATAAATCACAATGAAACTGCGACCATAGTCCTGTCTGTGACTGTGCATGGCATACAGGAACTGTCACCTGAAAAATATATCTAAATTTCCTGCAATTCATCAATGTTGTTTACAGGTAAATCTGGATAGGGTTGTTACAAATTTGTCTTAACATTACATCCATTTGGCACCCTTGTATCCAATGTCCTTATCCATTTTTCTTCAGCAATAAGTCTGAAGCTTTTGCTTTCACTGTAAGCTTTTGCCAACACTGCAACAGCAAGGTTTCCCACTGAATGCTGAAGGAAATGTCGCATTATTGGCTTTTCTCTTTGGAATTTGATGTCACGTCTGTGTTCCGCTATTCTTTCTTTCAATGAACGTCCGGTTTCACCAACATAAACTGTCTTATTACACCGTTTACACAACAGAGCATATATCAAATTTCTATCCGCACATGTCACGTTACTCATAACATTGTGCGAAGATTTCTGCTTTGTGTCCAACACTGTTGAAGTTACTAGTGAAGAACAGGTGTCACAATCACAAATTTCTGCTTTTCCCTTCACTGCTCTTTCAGTTTTCTGGTGAACCAACGTATCACATAAATTTTTATCCCGTCTGTATGCAGGCATTGGTAGTCTATGGAATACTTTGCGCATGTATTCTGACTTATAGAGCGTATCACTATGTCTCTTTAGTACTATGTCTTCTTCTCACCATGTTTTGTAACCACTGACACTGTTTAGGATGTCAACAACACATCGCGCACACTTGTCATAGTCTTCTTTATCTTTTTCGAGTCTGTCGAGCTCTTCCGACATCTGCATTATTTGCTGTTCTAATCCGGACACTTTTGCCGGCAGATTCTGTGTCTCCTCCCTACCCTCTGCCATTCTGTCAAACAACTGATCCAGTTCATAGGACAAACTTTCCACAGCAACTGACAGCCTGTTTTGTTCTGCTTCCACTTGGGGGCACCGATCGTTGACCTCCTTACATTTGTCAGAAACTATCCAAGTTCTGATTTAATATCGAACAGTTCACTACGCATAAATGAAGTCTGTTCTCTCTGCTGTTCTCTGTCCTGTCTCATCTCTTCTCTTCGCTCTCTGAGAGCTGACAAGATTTCCGCTGCCATTTCAGGGCAAATGCACAGTTGTCTTTTGTCAATGTCTGGTCGATATTGTTATTATCCATGGTTTGTTCGTCACTGTTTCCATGGAAATTGGGGCCTGGATTCTCTTCTATGTCCCCACTCAGTAACAACTTGTGCAGCAGAAATCCAGTGTTGGCAACACAGCACTAAACAAGGATATCAGGCACATGCAGGCCACAGTGACCAGGTCTTTCAGTTTGACTTGAGTCGAATGAGTCAGTATCATCCATCACCATTCTTCTCTTCACATCTTGCAAAAAATCAGCATCAGTTGTTTCATGAACACACAGATTCTCACACAGTGCACAGAAAGCGTGAATCACAGCCAACACTGCCCAGAAGTACAGCACATCAGAGAGACCACTCCAGGTTGACAGTGTCGCACATACTTCGTCACCTTCCCGCACCGAACACAAACGTTGACACAGTTTGCCACATGTCAGTTTGCCACAGGAAGTGCCGATTCTTGCTCGCCACAGCGACAAGTCAATCATTTTTTTTTCAGCACTGAATTTCTCACTGATACACTTCACGTCGGTAGCTGACACTGGTAGGTTATCATGTCTCAATTCACTGCACTACCGAATCAAATAAGACGGAGAGCTTCATGAACACAGCCTTACCGCCACCATTCCCCCCCCCCTCCCCCCTCACACACACACACAGAACGAACGAAATGAACGAAAAATTTTAATCAGTGTAGGCCATGGCCCCTTCCAATGGGGGTACAGTATAAGAATCATACAACATGGCAATCTTACATCGTCTTCTTCTTCTTCTTCCTTGATAGCGACCACAATCAACTTGATTATTCTGTCACTTATGCAAGGGGTCCGAACAGAAGGAAGGAGGGGAAGAAAACAACAACTGAGCGTGGCTTTTAATGGAAACGGGAGGCCCTTGACTCAAAGGTGTCGATGGTCTTGGCCTCTACAACGTCCTGGGGCAGCTCGTTCCAGTCCTTAATGGTACGAGGAAGGAACGCCTGCTGTCTGTACTGCGTTCTGCACTGCGGAATGGTGAACCGCTGATCGTGACCGCGGCGTCGGCGCGGAGGTGCAGGGCGCAGGCTGGCTTTGATGCCTTCTGTGCTGTGCAGCATGGATAGGCGTGATGTGCGTCGTCTGTCCTGGAGGCTGGGCCACTTCAGTTCTTCAAGCATGGCGGTGGGGCTGGAGGTGTTGTGGTAGCGCCTCATCACGAAACGGGCTGCCCTGCGCTGCACCGCTTCAAGCTTACTGATGTTCTGCTCTGTGTGTGGATCTCAGATGCTGCTGGCGTACTCCAGGATTGGTCGCACAAAGGACATGTAGGCCATTTCCTTGATCTTCCTGGAGCTAACTTTGATACTACGACGCAGGACGCCTAGGGTCTTGTTGGCTTTGTTGCACAGGTGGTTGATGTGCGTGTCCCAGCTGAGATCGCTGCAGATGGTGACGCCTAGATACTTGGCGCTGATGACGGTCTCCAGGATATGGCCGTGCAGACAGTAGTCAAAGTGGAGGGGGTTCCTGCTGCGGTCACAGGCAGAGTGGTGCACTTTCCAGGATGAAAGGCCATGTCCCGTCTCTTCTCCCACGCAGCAAGCTGGTTGAGGTCTTGTTGTAGATGGGCCCGGGCTGTTGGAGAAGTGACCATGTTGTAGACCGCCGTGTCATCCGCAAACAGGCGTGACCTCGTAGTCAGGGTATCGGGCAGATCATTTACGTAGATCAAGAACAGACAAGGCCCCAAAACGGAGCCTTGTGGGACTCCGGACCTGACTGGGACGAAGCCAGAACGCTCTCCGCTGACGACCAGCGCCTGCTTTCTGTCTCTCAGGAAGTAGGCTACCCAGGTGTTGATTTCTCCTCGAACACCGTAGTAGTTGAGTTTGTGAGACAGGAGGCTATGGTTGACCTTAAGGGCCATCAGTTTCCAATCCCAACTGGGAAAATTAAGGTCACCGCCGATAAGGAGATGGGCGTTGGAAATCAGTGCGGCCCGCTCCAGTGTCGTGTTGAATTGGATCAGGCTGGCTTTATATCCGTCGTCTGGTCTGTAGTACGCGCAGACGTACAGGTACCTTCTAGCTTGGAGCTTCAGCCTCACCCAAACCAACTCACAGTCTACCTGCAACTCGCTGACTTCATAGCTCTCGATGGATGTATGCACCGCAACCAGGACGCCACCTCGTGACCAGTTCCTGTCCTTGCGGTACAACTTGTAGGTATCAGGGAAGATCTCCGAGTCACTGATGGCGGGGTCAAGCCAAGTTTCTGTGCCGATAACAATATCAGGGCGCACACTGTCTAAAAGGTTGAGAATGTCTGGTTTCTTTCCGTGGGCAGAGTGAACGTTGACGTTAATCAGGCGCAATGGTCTTCTTTTCCACCTGTCTTGCTGGCTTACACGTGATGGTGTGGAGGAATGCAGGGGGCGTTGCATGTGGGTTTCAGTCGTGGTAGTGCAATTTTCTGACACATCTGGCAGGGAGGGGATGCAGAGCTTAATCTAGAGCGCGGGATTGGTACAATCCCCCGAAAATCTGTTCCTTCCCGCAATTATCGAGTCTTAACGCGGGCAGGCTCCGCACATTTGCAGAACTGCCCGCCCTGTTCGCTGATCGTTGCGGGCGCTCGTTTGTCGTCTGCTTGAAAAACTGAAACTAGAACTGAGCAGGAGCGAACGATTTCTTGATATGTCATTGGCTGTTAGTGTAAATCAACCAATCGGCGGCGTTCATCTTCTCCATCTCGATCACCGACGAGAAGTTGCGAGAGTTTAAGGCGCCATATTGGATATTTTCCAAAATGAAGCGTGCACCCACCCTATTCGACTTCGACTTTCGTGGAGGAAAAGTGAAAAAAAAAAAAAAAAAGATTCTGTGCCATGCAAGGGTGGAGAAGATCATGAAGAAACCGCGACTACATCCAATAGATCGGAGAAGCTGCCCGAAAAGAGTGCCAGTGTAAGGGAACACCGGTTTCAAGACGATTGGCTGAAGATGTGGCCCTGTGGGGGGGGGGTGGGGGGGGGGGGGGGGGAGGGAGAGTGCCCCCCTTTTTTTGATATGGGGGGGGGGGACTGCCCCCCTTTTAAAAAATCCTAGATTAAGCTCTGGGGATGGATGAAACTGAGAGTTCAACACCATGTAGATCAAGGACGGTCTGACTATTAGGATTCCCACAAAAGCCACAATACCAGAGAACCTTCTCCCAAGATCTTCATGATGTTGATAGTGCTGGGTGTCATGATACCACTGCCCGCAGGTATTGCATGCTAAACCCCTCTCTCCCCAGTCTACAGTCTGGTCACAGGTTCCACAGAGCCATGAAGAATGGGATTCTGAAGAACTATTCGTAGGACCAGGGTTTGGCTCTGGGGCAAAAGAGTTGCTCAGTAGTAAGCTTGCTGAATACAGTAATACAAGCCTCTGTCGACAGTAGGAGGGGAAGGTTGCAGATTTTCGTGTTGACGAGCGTGCGATTGTATCAACAAGGAGACAGTAGTTAAGACCCGACGAGCGAAAAACAATTTTGCTAGAAAAAGTTACTGAGTCCAAACTAGGGACAGTCGGTGTGACAGCGTCACACTTGAAGATCTTGTGACAGAAGATGGTGATGACAAGGATCGACAGCGAGATGTTCGATGAAAACATGTCGAAAACATACCTTCTGTATTCCAGCGATCGAGACCGCAAGTAATGGTCTTGTAGAAGGTACTCACAACACGAAGTTCAGATCACCATTCCACAGTCCAGAAACGATGACAGATAATTTCAACTGCTTGGACAAAGTTCTAACATCTTAACTTACAGTCCTACTAGTGATTTAGGATAAGTGGAGCCAAAATACTATGAAAAATAAACTACAATTTCGACTATGGTCGGACGCTGAGATCGAAACACGTCCGACCAGCTGCGCATGCGGGGACTGTGACGGTACAAAGTGTCCGCAGAAACAAAGTGTCCGCATGCGGACACTTTGTTCCCGGCGGACACTTTGTACCGTGAACTGACATTAAAAGTGTCCGTAGAAATCCTGCGGACACTTTGTTCCGCGAGTTGACATATAACTTGCAAAATCGGAACAAAGTGTCCGCAGCCGTTTCAACCTCAGTGTGAGTGGGTGAATGTGCACGTACACTCCCATGCGCGTGCATGCGTGCGTGTGTACGCACGCGCGCGCACGTGTGTGTGTGTGTGTGTGTGTGTGTGTGTGTGTGTGTGTGTGTGTGTGTGTGTGTGTGTGTGTGTGTGTACATCTTAATTTTTTTTTAAATGTTTAAAATTTGTTGCCTACTTTTTTGTGCAACAGCGCACAAAGTTTAGATTACGCTCACGTGCGCGCACACACACACACACACACACACACACACACACACACACACACACACACACACACACACACACACACACGCACGCACGCACGCACGCACGCACGCATGCATGCACGCGCATGGGAGTGTACGTGCACATTCACCCACTCACACTGAGACTGAAACGGCTGCGGACACTTTGTTCCGTTTTTGTAAGTTATATGTCACCTCGCGGAACAAAGTGTCCGCAGGATTTCTGCGGACACTTTTAATGTCAGTTCACGGTACAAAGTGTCCGCCGGGAACAAAGTGTCCGCATGCGGACACTTTGTTTCTGCGGACACTTTGTACCGTCACAGACCCCCTCGTCTGACAAGAAGTAGCTGACAGAGAAGCATATCATTATATACAGGAACTGTAACAGATAAGTTCATTCAACTGAGAAAAATTGTGCACCTCTTAAAGGCTTTATGTAAGTACATGCAAAGTTCTTTAAAACTCCTTCATTTTTATTTGCTGTAAGTAAAGCAGCTCGAAATGAAGAAGGGTCTTCATAAAATTTCCTTGGAATATGTTCTCGCCGTAAATCTTGAAGTGCAGAACAACAAAGTTAAAAAAATGTAACTCATCTTCATTTGTCTCTTTGCTTAAGGAACAGAGCATATCAGTGTTTTGAGACTTTGTATATCGGTGCTGATGTTCTTTGATATCCATAATTCCGAATCTGAATCTTGTCAGATAACTTTAAAAATGGCTATCAATATTAATTGAGAGATATATCTCACAGCTATTTGATGTTTTAAAAGTTCTGTAAAGTGAATATCGATCACTACTCTGGATGTTTTCATGCCAGTTCTGCCATCGGTTACCTACCAGTCTTTGTCGTAGCTGCTTCAAAAATGCATTGCATTTACGTTTTCAGTGCCTTAACTCATCCAGACGAATCCAAATCCATTATGAAATAAAAAGTCCCGAATGGTTGAAACCCATGACTTTTTACCACGCGATTCTAATCCTATGAGCGTATTACATGCTTTAAGAGGTAATCTTTAATCATCCATTCGTAAAATTTTTAGACAGTATCTAATACACTGCACAGCTGAATTGAAATATATAGGATAAACATTTGTCTTCCCATAAACACATCCATTTGGTGTCTTCATATGAACGCCAAGAAATTTCTTCAGAGCAAACAAATGGACTTCTTTTTTTACAGTGGATTTATCTAAACCCCAAATCTCAGCACCATGTTGGGCAAGATGTTGAACTTGGGCATCAAAAAGTTTTAGACACACTGATATACAATTTTTGCAAGATATAGAGTAAGGCATTTTTTTGCCCTGCTTACTAGATCCTGGCATGCACCTGTGCACTCAAGCGTGTGGAGAAATATATACCAAGATATTTATAACAGTTCACAACGTCTGTCATTTGTCCATTTAAAAAAAAACTCATCTTTCTCTTGCTGCCAAATAAGCACCTTTTCTGAAAACCGCAATGTTGCTCTTCTTCATATTCACTCTCAGCTGAAGTCTAGTATTTCTAAAGCCAGTTCATTTATAAACAAGGAAAAAATAACAGGACTACAAGCATCTCCTTGTTTTACACCCTGTGTACATATGATATAGTCAGTAAATTTCCCCTTAGATCCGACCCTGGCTTTAACATTCTTGTACATACTTTTAATGCACTGAAATAATTTACCAGTGATGTCATTCTTTTTTAGTATTGGCCAAAGTAGTTTTCTAGAAACTGAGTCGAAAGCTTTCTCGAAATCAGTTATAGTTTCATATAACTTACGAATAAATGAAAACTGCTTTTGAATAACAGCTAAAAGCGTAAACATGTGATCGACGGTAAAATGATTCTTTTTGAAGCCAGCTCAATATTCACCAGTGATGTTATTATAATCGACCCATTTCTGTGACCTGTTGTTAATTATAGAACTGTACAATTGGCTACTTATATCTGAGAGTCAAATCCCTCTGTAATTACCGGGATCATTCACTGCACCTTTCTTAAATAGTGGAATGATGATAGATTCAGTCCAGTTTTCTGGAAATAGTCCTTTCTCAAAAAAGAGCATTAAAAACTTGACAAAGAAATCAATGACAGTGCCACCTCCATACTTAAAGAAGTCTCCAGTTAAATCACCAGGACCAGCAGATTTTCCATTCTATATTTTTTTATCGCTAACAATGCCTCCTCTTTTGAAATGGAACCGTCAAACATGTGTGGTTCGCCAACTGCTTCTGTATCTGTTTCAATGTCTACCTGTTTCCAGTAGATCCTTGAAATGCTGGTGCCACTCCTCCGTGTAAATGTTATTGGGTGCATAGGATGTCTTTGGAGAAATGTTTACATTTCGTCAAAATTGCTTTTGATTATGAACCGAAGTAATCAAGTTATTTAATAAAGATGTATTATGCTCTTTTCGTTTTCTTTGCAACAAATTTTTATATTCTAGTCGGGCCTTACAATATTCAAAACTGACTTCTTTTTCTAAGGTTTTGCGAAACACTCTTAAAAGTTTCCTCGTGTTTATTTTCGTCGCTCGACATTCTTGATCAAACCACGAATCGTTCCTATCACTTGTGTCTTTTCTTATTTTCTTTTTAATGCATTCTGCCCCCCCCCCCCCCCCCCCACACACACACAAAGAGGGAGAGAGAGACAGAGAGAGAGAGAGAGAGAGAGACAGAGAGAGAGAGAGAGAGAGAGAGAGAGAGAGAGAGAGAGAGAATTTATAAATTTGTATACATTTGGTTGTGTATGCGCACTCGCGCGTGCGTGTTTGTGTGTGTGTGTGTGTGTGGGGGGGGGGGGTCGTGCTGAATAATGCAACCAATATTCATTTAGTGGTTGAAAAAAGTTAATATCTGGATCGTGAGCCTACACAAAAGCAAAAGCTTTAAAAAAAAAAAAAAAACAAAAAAAAAAACAAACAAACAAACAAAAAAACACCACCACCGTCACCACCACCAACAACGAAACGAACATAGACCAGTTGAACTACAGCAACTTTTGTTACAAGCTCACAATAATTCTGTGTATAGAGGAACCGGACGGAGCAGACTTTTGGCAGTGCGTGGTATCTATTTTATTACTATGAAGTACCATTCTATCGCCCGTAAGGACCTTAATGTATCTTAATGCCTTTTTATGGCCATTGAGTCTATAATTGAGATTGTTCTCTGGGTGCTCATTCCGGCTACCCCATTCTCCGCCACACAAAGGACATTCTGACCGAGCACCAACAGAGAACAGTTGATTCACAGAAACCTGTTAGAAAGAGGTCGCCTTAAGGCACCCCACTAGCCGCTACAGTATTGCTGCCGAGTCACTGTTGTGATGTTGAGTAATGCCTGTTCTGATGAAGAACATTAAGCTACCACCTACTAACTTTCTGACCAGAGTATTTGCTCAGTGGCTGAGCCAGCGTGCGTGAGTCTGCCGATGTGAGCGATGCTTGCAGGTCAGCATGGATATCCCATCTTTTGACGCTGAGAGCGTACCATACCTTGTCCTGGATGACTGTCTGCCCATTGATTTGGTAGACTGTGACAGTATCCGCGGTGTTAATTGTTTTCGCAAGGCCTGGCGTCCTTTGTGTTGGGACCCATCAGTTGACTGTCTCTTTTCATTCTGGGACTTGTGTGACGAAAATGAAAATCGATGTTTTGTTTTGTTGTTTGCTTGTTTGTGAATTATTTCGCTCTTTTAGACAGTATTTTCCCTTTCGTTTGTTTCTTCTTTCTTTTCTTCTTCTTCAATTCTTCCCTTCTTTTCTTTCTTTCTAAAACTTAGATAACTAAAAGCAAAATATTGACTATGCACACCACACTTTCGGTTAATTTCAATTTTTTTTTTTTTTTTTTTGCTTGTTCCGTTTTCTTTTCTTTCCCTCTCCTTTCTTTTCTTTCTATATTTTATTTTTTTTTTTTTTTTTGTTAACCCCTTTTTTTCTTTCTTTCAAGTCTCTCTTCCGTTCTGCGCTTCTTAAAATATTCATTGAACCTTATCTAGCTTCCAGCGTTTCAGAAACCAGTCACACAAACTGTCACATGTTCAGAGTATGTTCTTCTCCCCGTAGCCATGAACAGCTAAAACCCGGGATCAGTAAAGTTTCAAAATGCATTTTTTTGTTCGTGAGACGGAGAGAAGAAGCTAAGTGGTTCCATGTTCTTCTTGTCACTGTCCTAAATGTTATTTGTTTTCGGCTGAAGAAGACCCAAGAGGTCGAAATGCATTGTGTCTAGTCCTGTACTCTGTTTGTCTGTGTCCTTGGCGGTAACTAACCCCCTCTCTTTCCAAATTTCCGAGATTCTCTCTCTCTCTCTCTCTCTCTCTCTCTCTCTCTCTCTCTCTCTCTCTCTCTGTGTGTGTGTGTGTGTGTGTGTGTGTGTGTGTGTGTGTGTTTTTCATGCATGCACGCTTACTTGCATATGCATAGAGCTTTTTTTTTAAAGCCTAGAATGTACTAGCATTGCTTCTTTATGTTAGATGGATGATAGTGTGAGGGCCGACACGCTCATCTCAGATGGGTTTCCCTTCATACCTAAAGACCTTCTGTCCGCTCCTCCCAAACGTTTCCTCCAGCTCACGTCCCAACGTCAGCCATCATTCTGGTAATAAAATACTGACGGATAAGAAAGCCATCGAGACTTAGTTTCACATCTGGAAAAGTTCCTGTTCACAAAAGTTTGTCCATCCAAAAATGTTGACAGAGATACTCAGCGTAGCATGAACTGAATATCTGGCATAAACTAGAGCATCGGGGGAGACGCACTGACATCGCAGTGGGGTGTGTGGGAGTGTGTGGGATGAGAGTGGAGGTTCAGGTGGGTGGGATGTGTGTGTAATACTCTCTCTCTCTCTCTCTCTCTCTCTCTGAACCGTGTTCACTAGGCAAGCAGCAGCACAACTTCTGACCTCTGTCAAAAAAGATATTTTTGTTAATTAGTATGTTTATTGACATCTTTTGACAATGCCAGCTGGCATGCAAAACCACCGATCAGCAATTGGCATTTTTGTGCCAAGGTTGATAAAACTGTTAAAGAGAAAAGCGTTGAATTTTGCAAAGAGTTCGAGGGTTCAAGATCTTCAACTTCGCTGCCCATTTTGCTGTCACAACGCTGTTCGCATTTCTCGTGATATCGGGCATCGAACTCAACCCTGGCCCAGTGGCCGGACAGAGCGCAAACAGCGTGGCTGAATCCAGTCAGAACGAATGGGAAACGGACACGGAACAGTCTCCTCTGCAACAACTTGTACGGTCAGTGCAAACACTTACAGAATCCGTGAAAAGAATACAAGGTCAACTGGCAAAAAAAAAACAAAAAAAAACCAAACAAACATACCAGAACATTTCATCTAAAAAGATAGCAGAAGTGGAGGCTAAACTTCACAATCGTTTAGACGAACTGTGTGAACAACAGAGAATAATTACAGATGATATTGATGCAATGTTTGAACACCATGAAAGACTTGAAGAAAGCCTGGATTCGCACCAAATACTTGTAGAAAAGCTTGAGGACAAAATTTATGACTTAGAAAATCGTTCCCGTCGAAACTTGATTTTTGGTGGACTGTCAACAGTTGAAAATGAACGCTGGGAACCGTGTGAGGCTAAAGTGCGCTCCATCATTAAAGGCAACATGAAAAAGGCACATGAAAATCGGAAAAGATGTAGGAATCGAACAAGCGCATCCCTTGGGGAAAACAGGGGTGATCTTCTTCTTCTTCTTCTTTCCTTTGGTGCCCACGATCATGAGGATGATCATTCTGGCACATAAAGGGGGGGGGGGGGGGGGGGGTTGTTACTTCTAGGCAGTCCATTTGCATGCTCTGATCACTGATCACGTTCACTGCGATTCTCATTGTCCTTAAACCATAGCCGGACCGTTACCGTAAGGGCCACATGTTATCAGTACGCTGTCACTGTTACGCAGAGGTTTGCGACACAAAAGCGTCGACTGTTGTTGCCTCTACTGTCTCACTGGGAAGATGGTTCCAGTCCCTAACAGTCCTGGTAGAAATGAGCCACCTCTGTACTGAGTTCTGGTGTTGATAAGGCAGAACTGCTGGTTGTGGGTACGGCGCTGTCGTGGTGGAGGTGGGACTAGTTTGCTCTTGATAACTGGGCACTGGATTAGTCCATGGTGGATCTTATAAAGGAGCCCCAGGCGTGAGGTTCTTCTACGCTGCTCAAGGGACGCCCAACCGAGTTGGTCGATCATCCGGCTCGCACTTGACGTGTTGTGGTAGCGGTTGAGCACAAAACGGGCGGCACGTCTTTGAACAGCCTCCAACTTGTCAATGCTCTTCTGTGTGTATGGGTCCCATACTGATGATGCATAGTCAAGAAGGGGTCTCATAAATGCCTTATATGCCTTCTCCTTGATGGAACTGGAGCTGATCTTTAAATTACGCCTGAGGAAGCCCAGCGTTCGGTTAGCCTTGTTTACTATGTCGTTGATGTGGGTGTGTCCCATGTCATTTCGCGTTGTAGCGTGACGCCCAGGTATTTGGCTGTGTGGACAGTGTCCAGATTGTGGCCATGCAGGACATAGGAGTGGTCCAGTGGGCTCCTGCTTCTGGTGACTGGCATACACACGCACTTTGCAGGGTGAAGCAGCATGTCCCAGCTCTTCTCCCATTTCGATAATCGATTGAGGTCTTGCTGTAGCTGGTCTTGTTGTTCACTGTTGGCTACTACCCTGTACACTGCTGTGTCGTCCGCAAACAATCGTGCCAGTGCCGTCAGCTTGTCCGGAAGGTCGTTGATATAGGCCAAGAATAAGCTGGGACCCAGTATGGAACCCTGAGGTACTCCTGACCTAACGCTGACGTAGGAGGAGTGGTGACCATCAACTACGACTGCTTGGCGTCGATCATTGAGGAAGCTGTTGATCCATGTGAGGGTGGGGCCTTGTATGCCATAGCGTTGGAGCTTGTGGATCAGCAGACTGTGGTTGACCCGGTCGAAGGCCTTTGCAAAGTCCATGATTAGGATGTCCGTCTGCTTCCCACTCTCCAAATTGGTGGTAAGCTCCTCTACAAACTCCAGGAGTTGGCTCTCACATGAACGTCCCCGTCGAAATCCGTGTTGACTGTCGTTGAGAATGGCGTGAGACTCGAAGTGCTGCATGACTGCGCTGACGATGATGTGCTCCATGATCTTGCATACGATACATGTCAGGGAGACTGGCCTGTAGTTGGCTGGGTTATACTGTTCTCCCTTCTTGAAAATTGGTGTAACGTATGCACACCTCCAGTCAGCTGGAACAACGCCTGAGAGAAACGATGACTGGAAGATGGTGGTCAGTGCCGGTGCTAATTCCTCTGCAAGCTCCCGCAACACTCTCGGGCTTATACCGTCAGGTCCACCTGCCTTGTGTGGGTTTAGGTTCTTCAAGAGTTTCTTCACTCCTTCACAGCTGATGATGATATTGTTCATAGCCGGTATAGTTGTGTCAGTCATTCCAGTCTTGAGCTCAAACTCCTCAGCCGTGTACTCATGACCATCCCCGAAAACTGACTGGAAGTGTTCGTTCAGCAACTCTGCTTGTTCCTGGGGATCAGAGGTAAGGCGGCCGTCTTTCTTGAGTGGGGCAACACCGACGTTACTTGAACGCTGGTTCTTACTATATGACCAGAACCTCTTGTTGCCTGCCTGGTAGGCGGTTACCTCTTCAATGAAGACAGAGTTGAGGTAGCTCCAGTAGCTTCGACGGGTCTGCCGTTGAATGGTACTCCGCAGGACATTCACCTCCTCTCTCAACACTACAGATCCTGTTTTCTTCATCATGCGGTATTTTCTATCCCGCCTGTTGATGAGCTTGCGTATCCCTGGTGTAATCCATGGTTGGCTGGTCTTAGTCCTAGCTGTCTTGTGTGGCACAAACTGCTTGATTGCTGACAAAAGGGAGTCTTTGAATGTTTTCCACAGTCCCTCTGCTGTATCCTGGTCGCACTTGTCTTGTAGATTTGCACTTAGTTCTGTAGCAGCTGTACTAAGACTATCCCAGTCCGCCTTGGCGTACAATGGAATAAGGCGCTGTGTCTGTTTCCTCCTCCAAACACTAGTGCTAATCTCACAATACGGCATGCAGTGATCAGAGAGACCTGGCATGACTTCAACTCGGGGGACCAAGTCTGGACAGTTTGTCAAGAACAGATCCAATGTATTAGTTTTCCTGGTTGGTTCCCTAACAAGTTGCTCCATACCGTTATCATGCAGCATGTTAAGGAAGTCATAGTGAAGTCGAGGGTACGATGACTTTGGTTTCAGCGTGGTTGTAGTCCAGTCCCAGTCTGGGAAGTTGAAGTCTCCTCCAATGAGCAGAAGTGAGTTCTGTATGCAGGTAGCTCTCTGGAGTGACGTACCAAGATGTCTCAAGCTAGGCTCATCGCCGACGTCAGGTCTGTAGAACGCACCGACATACAGTGCCCGCCTGCCTTGCAGTCTGATACGTACCCAAAGGGGTTCGCAGTTGTCAACCTCCAACTCCGGGGCTTTGAAGCTGTCAATATTGCTGCGAACAGCAATCAGAACACCCCCTCCCAAACCCCCTCTGTCTCTCCTGTAGACTTTATACAAGTCAGGGATAGTGAAGTTTCTATCCTTTAGAGATCCGGATCTGGTGATGTCACGGGTCGTGTACCTGAAAGGAAGAGACCCCAATCTGTATGTGAGAAAGAATGTGTCGGAAAAAGTCCGGAGTAAACAGAAAGGACTATTAGCGCTCAGAAAAGAAATGCGCGACAACAAGAGGGCTTTAATTAGATACGCCAGCTCCGAACGGGAGGTGGCGTCTTTACCTTTGACCTGAAGGGAAAAGAAGAAGTGAAGTTTCACGGCAACGCTCTTCGCTCACTCCCAGGTAGATTTCCAGCCCACCCCCAAGTCAAAACAGAGAGGCAGCGGCGGCAGGCGTGTCGGGAAAGGGAGATGGCAGATCTACTGGCAGTGGACACAACAGCAGCATGTCCGTTCACGACAGCACGGCCACAGATCATCGTACACGTACACAGCAAGTAGACGACAAGCTGTACTCTACCGTGTTGAGGAGGACAGCCACAGAGGACGGGGAAGACCACACCAGCTCTCCAGGTGTCATCCCGAGCAGTGCTGGGACAGGGTGGGGCTCACGGTACGCGGGGCAGAAGAGGATTTTGATCTCGCCCCCCCCCCCCCCCCCCCCCCCCCCCCCCCCCCCCCCTCCCCTGCATCGCACCACAACAGGCAAAACTCTGGTGTTACCAGCTTCGGGAGACGGCGGGACTGTAGGAAAGATTTCCGATTGACCACTACATCAAAATAGGGGTGTGGCTAAGTGCCCACAGACAATCAATGAAGGCAGGAAACTGAACATTGTTACATGGAATATGGAGGAGTTACTTCATCGTCTGGATTCTGATGATGTTATAAGCTTTCTTAAAACGTTTAATATTTTTTGTCTCACAGAAACATTCGTACATTTTAATTTCCAATCGCATAAATTTTCGGACTCTTGTTTGTTGTTGTTTTTTAAATCTTCTTTTGCAAGAAAATTAACGCGTAGGGAAAGAAAATCAGACGGGATTGTTTTTGGATACCTCCGCCGGGGCGTTTCGGTACAGGGGGATTTTTCCCTCGGAGTTAACATTGGTTCTGACTCCATTTCCCATACAGTCCTTCGAATGAGACTATAAACCGAGGTTCCGTGTGTGAACGCACGCATAACATCTTGCACACACGTCAAATACCATCACCAACTATCGGAAGAGTAGGCCAGTTTGGCCGTTGGTATGGATGACACGTTACACATAGCATGCACCCTGCGTGAGAAATGGAAAGAATGAAGGAAGTAAGGAAAATGAGTGATCTGTATTGAACGATACTGACTGGATGACACGGGAAACGACTGAATGAAGCGCCGGCTGGCAGCTCTTCAGTCGGCACTACCCAGGTAGGCAGCCCGTTGTGTAAACGAGTGTGGATTGTAAAGCGCTTAGAGCTTGGTCTCTAGCCGAGAATAGGCGCTATATAAGTATTCATTATTATTATTATTATATTGAGCGAGAGGATAAATGTGATCAAACTCGATTACGAAAACTTAGTTTGTCTGCAGTTAGACAGATCGTTGTTTGGGACATCCAAGGACAATGTTCATAGGAATCGTACATTCCTCCAAGTGATTCAGATGCATACAACGTTCTCCAAATTGGATTTGGAATTGAAACCCTTGAAAGTTGTGTCAATACCGTGGATGAAAGATTTGAAGACTTTCACTTGTTTATTTGTGGTGACTAAATGCACGAGCAGCTAATCTGAATGGGTTGACCCTTTTAGTCATAATGATGAAGGATTTGTATCAAGACTTCCTCAATATTCAACGGTTAATTTATTAGGGTGTCAACTGATTGAATTCTGTAGCATGTTTCAATGTTCTCTTCTCAACGGAATGTGTGAGAAAGATTTTGATGACGATTTTATGTACATTTGTCGCACAGGGGGCAGTGTTATTGACTACTTTATCATGTCTAATGAATTACATGACCATGATTTTGTTTGTTCTTTCAAGATAATCGATAAGGTCGAGCCTACTCATTCCAGTTTCAGCCACGTTTGGTAACTGTACTAGTACCCGTTCAGAAAACAAAAATGATAAAACAGGGTGCTTGGAAAGAAAAGTTATGTTGGGCAAAGGAGAAGCAAGAGGAGTTCCTTGTCAATTTTTCCTCTCCTGAGACAGAAGAGAAGCTTCACCGTGCTTTGAGTGGAATTGAGACAAACACTGAGTCAGCCTTGACAAATTTGTAGGATGTCTGTTGAATGCATCATCTTGTATGAAAAAGCGAGTCAGAACAGGTATCAAACTTGAAAATAAAGCGGCCCCTTGGTTTGATAAAGAATGCAAAGAAGCTAAGCGAAAAGCTTTTAAATATATACAGAAGATCTATGAAAAGGAAGGAAAAGTATTCAGATATAAAAGAACCACAAAATAATGAGGAAGTAGAAAATGGAAACGGTAATAATGACGACGAAGGTAGGGTAACCGCGAATAGACATCTAGTTGCCTTTGTAGAAGCAAGGAAGAATTACCGAAAGTTGAAACAAGCAAATTAAAATCAGCTTGTAGAAAGGAAAGAGCGAATAGACTGAATAATGCTATTCATGACGCTAGATTATTCTGGTCTGAAATAAGATTAAATACATGCACGTATGAAAAGAAGACAGGCAAAAAAATAACACTAGAACAAAGGTACCAACGTTTTAAAGCTGTTTTTAGGATGGAAGAGGCGGGGGGGGGGGGGGGGGGGGGGGGGCAGAGAATTATTGCCAACAGGTCTGTTGATGAGGATACAGTCGATGAACTAAATGTTCCTGTTACCGAGGAAGAAACTGGAAAGGCTATTTCTGGGCTGAAGAATGGCAAAGCGTGTAGCTGTGATGGAATAACCGCAGAAATGTTAAATGTTTCCGAGTTGAAATCAGTCTCATCCTTGACTTGTCTATTCAATAAAATTTTCAGAAATGGCAAATTCCCAGTACAGCGGTCACAGTCGATAATTGTACCATTTTTAAGAAGGGCGACACAGACGTGCCTGATAATTACAGAGGTATTTCCTTATGAAGTGACGTGAGTAAACTCTGTACACGTATACTCAGAATGAGGCTTACGAAATGGATGGGTGTAAATGGAAAAATCGTGAGGAGCAAGCAGGTTTCATTAAATCATATTCAACTACAGATCATATCTATACGCTAGCTTCTGTTATTGAGAAAACATTCAATAAAAAGGGGAAAAACTGTATGTAGCCTTCATAGATCTGAAAAAGGCTTTCGATTCATTTCATCGTGTTTCCCTCTTTGAAACTCTCATGAGAGCGGGTTTCTCTGGTCCATTTTTAATGGCCTTAAAAGGCATGTATTCATCAGCTGTATCATGTGTTTGTGTCAAGGAAACAATGACCGACTTGTTTAAATGCCCTGTTGGTGTCAGACAGGTTTGTATGTTGAGTCCTGCCCTTTTCTCTCTGTAAATGAAATAGCCATAGCCATGAAAGAAACCGGAAAACATGGATTACAGTTACATCCTGGTCTAGTTGAATTGTTCATTTTATTGTTTGCAGATGATCTAGCCCTTTTATCAAGAACACCAGCAGGACTACAAAATCAGTTGAACCACCTTAGTGCACTAAGCAAGGATACGTTCTTAGTTATTAATAGAGATAAATCAAAGGTTATGGTATTCAGAAAAGGGGGTTACTTGGACAGAAATGAAAAATGGTTTCTGGAAAGCAAGGAGCTGGGAGTTGTAAACAGTTATACATATTTAGGTTTTACATTTACTACAAGGTTAAGTTTCGTGCAAGGGGTCAGCCACATTGTAACGAAGGGAAAGAAAGCTGTCTTTGACTGTGTTCGAGTTCTCAAACTCAATGAAATTACAAGACTGACATACTTTAAAATCTTTGACGCCCAGGTCCAGCCAATCTTGTTGTATGGGTCAGAAATCTGGGGTCTGGATGCCATTGAAGTGATTGAAAAAGTGCATACCCAGGCGTGCAAGCGATTTTTCAACGTCTCCCCTAAAACCCCAAACACATGTATGTATGGAGCGCTAGGCAGATATCCCATATACGTCAATTCATGCTTGAGAGCAGTGAAATATTGGTTGCATCTAAACTAAGAAATGTGCTTTTACACTGCGGATTTGGTTTTGTTTCGCTGAACAAAGGCGTCGGAAATGAACGATCATTTCTGGCATTATTACGATTGCGTCTTTTAGCAAACTTCATTGATGACTAGTCCACTACAGTTAACAGCAGTTAGAGATTTTTTCTACATTCTTCTTTAAGTCAAATTTCCTCAGCGAACCTAGTGACAATGTGCAAAATTAAAAATTTTTTAAGTACGTTTAATTGAAAAAGGCCTCCCTTTGGGATGCAAACTTTTTTTGTTTTATCAAAAAAATACCCTGATGTATTTGTAGTTTTTGCAGAACTGGATAAAATAAAATAACTTTGCTTGAATGTCCATGCTACAAAGAACTACGCTTAAAGACTTGGCCAACCAAATTTAAATGAAAAAATTATTTGGTGATGAAGGAAATGTATGATTATATCCGTGCAAAACGTTCCCTCTTTTTGTGCATTAGTCTTTAAAAAGCGTGAAATACGATTGAAATATAAATTTGAAGTAGACTGCAACCCTGTTTTGAAAAATTTGCAAGAAAGTTGTGTGCCTTTGGCGAAATTGAAATGTAGTGTACGGATGGGGGAGGGGAGGGGGAGGGGAAAGGGTGGGGGTAAGGGGGGGGGGGGGGGGGGGTGAAAATTGCGTTGGTGATCGGTTTTAGGAAGGGGCCAGGGGGGGCTGGGTGGTGGGAAGGCGGGGCTGATTTTATTTCACCCTTGCGTGTGTTTAACTCTCAAAAAATAAAATTTTGGGTTTTTTGCAAGTCCATGCATGATGTATTTCGATTGTATTATTTTATTTAAGGAAAGTTAAGAGTTCATGACTTTTGAACATTAACCATCTCCTCTCTTTTTCTCTCTCTCTCTCTCTTCTCTCTCTCTCTTCTTCTCTTTCTCTCTCGTTTTTCGGGTGCGCAGCAAGATGGCGGAAAGGAAGTAAGGTGTGGTGGAGCTTTTAAATAAAATTAGTGTTTCTCTTTTAAGTGTTCAGCGTCTTTTAGTAATTGAGAACAGCAAATTTATATAAGTGAGGTGGGACAAGTATGGGGAACCCCCGAGGGGAGAGCCAAAGGCCTCTTTGGGGGGGTAAACAAAATTGAAAAAGAAAAAAAATGGCGACCGATCGAAATGTTGGGAGGGGAGTTCTGTTGGGTTTTCATCGGACTTGTTACTTCGTGCTGATATAAGATGTGCAGGAGATGACCATGTCGCTTTTGGGCCGGTACACAGCAGCGCGATACAAAAAAACAGCCCCCGGTACTTCGTACGGGTTCAAAAACGTAAACACACACGATTGATGACTCGGGGTTTGACGTAAAAACTTGCTACGGGTTAACATCAACACAAGTATATAAAAACGGCACCCAAGTCGATTATGTGTGTTTTGGGGACCATCCTGGGGGTAAACCTCTCATACCTAGGGAAAAATTACGCTGGAAACGATGTTGAAGGGAAACCCCGGCCCAAATCCTAGCCCAAAGTACAAAACTCAATGAGAGGTAAAGAAGGCTCAGAAGTTAAAAGATCCTAGCCCCTAATTAAAAATATGGAATCAAAAAGGGCACAGATACTCACATCCAAAAAAACCCTCCAGCACCAGAGAGCGCTCTCCGATTATTCAGCACCCAGCGCCACGAAAAACAGAAAGGGATCAAAAACAAACACAAAGGCAGATATTATCAACTACCAAAAAACTGGCAGAAACAAAAAGGAAACCCCGGAAAAATAGGGCAGCAGTAGAGCAGTTAGGAAGAAAATGGAGCACAGTGGGACAAATGGATAGCATCGACGTAAAATTGGATAGGTTTGAAATTTTTTCCAGGAGGAAAAAGTGAAAAGGGTTTTGGGAAATTAAGGAAACCCCCTTTGGTGGGACTGTAAAAAAACTAGTGAAAGAGTACTGCAAACATATATCCGGACGAGGAGTGGGCTAAAGATGTCGAGAGGGGGCCCCTAGATGGGAAGACCCAAATGAAAGCACAATCCGCGCCCCCTAAATTTAAAAACTGTGGAGGGGGAAAGACACGCCCGGGAAAATTTGCAGAACACCGAGCAAGAAGAGGTGAGGGAAAATGGAATCAGGGGGGCCCAAGATGAAAAAGGAGGAGGCAGCTTAAAAGCCAAAGAGAAGAAGGCAAAACGGTACTTACGGGGAAAAGGGCACGAAAAAAGGGAAAACCCCCAGAACCTTTTTTACCCAAGGGGGGCCCCAGTGCGCGGGGAAGACAGGAGGGAGGTTACTTCCGGAAATCAATAAGGCGAAGGGGGAAACGAGGACAACGGGAACAGACAGAGAGACAGGCCGTTGGGGGAGGATTCAAAGGGAAATGAGTTCAGGGACTTGGAAAGATGGAAAAGGGGAGAGAGAGGGGATGAGAGGGGGGAGGGGTGGGAAAAGGGGAGGGGGAAAAGAAAGATTAGGTGAGAAAAGGAAACAGAGTGAAAGAGAGAAGAAAAAGGATGGGGGGAAAATGGAAAGAGAAGCAGCAAAGGGGAAGCGAAGGGGGGGAGGGAACCATAGAGAATGAATGGCGAGAAAAAAAAAATTTGTTATATAAAGGTGGAAGAGAAAGAAGAAACTTGGGGTGAAAGGGGGAAAGGGGAAGTGAGCCTGAATGCACTGGTATGGAATTAAATTGTTAGGGATTTGGGGGGGGGGGGGGGGGGTTTTTTCAATGAGGAGCAGGAGATGGAAGAAGAAATCATTGAAAAAAAGGGGGAAAGGGAAGAATGAAGAAAGAGGGGCGGTCAGTGGGGATGAAAGAGAGAACAGTTTAGACAAAAAAGGGGGCGATATGAGGATGAACAGAAGAACGAAAAAAGGATTAGGCAAAAAAGGGGGACAAAGATAAAAAGATAACACGCACAGCAAGCAACCAAAACCAAAAACCTTCGCAAGCAATCCCCTAAACAAGTACAGAAACCCAAAACTAACCCCCCACAGGAAGGGAAAAAAAAAAAAAAATGAAGGGAAGGCCAAGGCCATTTACAAAAACAAGGTATTAATGAAACGAAGGAAGAAAAGAAGATTTCATTATGTATTGGAATGTTGAAGGGCTGTGGAGAAATTGTCAGATCCTGATTTTTTTTTTTCTTACTGCCTTGACATCTGGAATTCACTCTAGAACATTTTTATTTTGAGACAAAGTTCAAATTTTAAACTTTACTCCCCCCCAGAAAAAATTTCAAAAGGGCAGACCCCCTCGATGATAAAGTGTTTTTGAAGGATTATCGGGTATGTTTATTGATTAAATGCTAATAGAAATGTATATGTGTGAAGTTACAAAAAAACCTTTACAAAGCGATAAAGATGTATTATTTTTTGGTTTTTATGTACATCGGTTTTCACGTTTTTATGCAGAAAAGGGTTAAGTTGTACCTAGAAAAAGATGAACAATACATTTTTACACAAATTGAAAAAAGGGAAAAGAATATTTAAGTTTAAAAGGGGGAGACTTAAAGCCGATTGGGGAAAAGGGGGATTAAATTCGAGGATGAAAAAAGATAAATTCGACAGAGAACAGAATGTGTGGCCCCGAAAACAAAGGGTAACATCACAATGGATTCGGGAAAAAAAGGGGTTTTCGAACTTTGCGCAGTTTTTAAATTTAAATCCCTGAATGGGTTTAAAAAGAAAACTTTGACGGCTTCACTTCTTTCGGAAAGGGGAAATATGCTATAGATTTTTTTTGTTGCTCCATAGAATAAACGAAAAGTTGACAGTGTTTTGTGGATGAAAGAATTTAGTCCCCCCCATGCAATTAGAATGGGGTCCCGGCACAGTACAGGATACACAAAAGACAAACATAAGAGAACTTTACAAAGAAAATCAAATGGGGGCCCAGCCAAAGCCAAGTCTACATAAATTACATGGGAATCTGAAAAAGCACAAGAAACAGAAAAAAATCAAAGGAGGAAATTGTTTAAGAATTTGATACAAGTATTGTAAAATTTAAATTACTAAAGAAGCTGGGGAAGTTATGAGCAAAAAAAAAATTTCAGGAGGGGACTTAAACTCAAATGGGTGGTATGATAAAGTTCAAGGCGAAAAAGAAAAAAGCAAAACAAGCACAGTAGATTAATTTGATAATAAAAATTAAAAACCCTATTAAAAAATGTAAAAAAAGGAAATTTATAAAACAACCGAGCTTTAATCAAAAAATGATTAAAGGAAAAAAAAAAACAATACAGGAAGCAGATATATGAAAAACCCTTTTGCAAAATCGAAAGGGGAACCGAAATTTGGATTTAAAAAAAAACATTAGAATAAAGAAAAAAAAATTACCAGTTATTACCTGAACAATGGGGAAAAAACATTTTTAAAGCATATTTAACCCTAAATAACATAAAGAAAGGGCTATTGTAAGTGAACAGCAAGTGATTCGATGGATTCTGGTACAAAGAGTAGGTGAAGACATCACTGAAAAAGGAAATAGGTCAGCAATAAACAAACTGAAAACAGGGGAAAAAAAACCCCGGATGACAAATCCCCCGGTTTTTTAAAAAAAAATACAGCAAAAAAAACCCTATCTAACAAGTTATTTAAAAACTTTCCCAAAAAAGTTTTTCCCCTTGAATGGTCCGTGCAGTAATTGTCCCCTATACAAGAAAATGATAAGCAAAACCCCCGGAAATTATGGGGTTTCACTTTTATGCATATAAGTAAAATTTTTTTCAGCAAAAAACAACAAAAACTTTATATTGGGGAGGGTGAAAAAAAATTTGTAAGGAAAAAAGCAGGGGTTTTGAAGGTGATTTTTGACAATAGACCCATTTTCCATTAACAACTATGAAAAAAATTGCCTCTATGCAGACGTAGAACTAAATTTTATGTAGCTTTAAGATTACCAAAAGCATTTGTACTGTAAAAAAGAGACAAATTATGGAAGATACTACAGAAACTAAAATATCTACAAAAATCTCAAATGTTAAAAGGGAATATACAAAAAATACAAACTTGGTTAAAACGGAACTGAAATAACAGAATTTTTCGAAGCCCGGCAGGAGTGAAAAAAGGTTGTTTGTTATCCCCCTTTGATCTTTTCTTTATTACAATTTAGAAGTGGCGGGACATGTCACAAGTAAAGACAGACATGTTTATATTTTCTACAGGTTGCAGAAGAGATTACACATGCTTATTTGCAGATGACATAGCCCTGATATTCATTAAATCATCCAGAGGGCTTAAAAATTCAATTAAAAGAATCTACAACAAGCCTCGGATTCTATAGGATTATCAGTAATACCTAACAAAAAACAAAAAATAATGGTTTTTAGGGAAGAGAGTGGGGATTTGGGCATAGAAGGAGACATGGTACTACAAAGACAAGAATTGGAAGTAGTAAACGTTTTAAGTACTTAGTTTCACCTTGACAACTAAACTCTCAGTTGACATTTCACTTTTTCTGAATATGCAGGTTAGAGCGAAAGCGCAAATTTAGGGTAATATGAAAAACTATGTATAGTTTAGGACATATAGGATATTGCTATTCTATTCTTAAAACTCTGTTTGACACTCAAGTTAACCCTGACTTTTAATACGCAGCTGAAAGCTTGGGGCCTATCTAGATCATAAAGCTATAGAAAATATACATTTGTTCGCAATGTAAAAAATATTTGGGTCTGTGGGCAAGGGCCCCCCCCCCCCCCCCCCCCCCCCCAACCCAAATAATCTAATTTATGGAGTGTGGGTAGATACCCTATCTGCATAGACGCAAAATTAGGGCGATTAGGTATTGGTTTAAAATTATAAAAATGGGATAACAGACTCCTTACAAGCATATGAAGAGGTAAAGACCGAAAATAAACAAAACTCATAATTGGTGCACATTAGAATTAAAAACGCTGTTTTAGACATGCACGGCTTTTCAGAAGTATGGTTAAATGAAGGGGTAGGAGAGAGAACAGATTTAATTTCTGTATTAAAACAAAGATTGATAGATTGTCACAAGCAGAAACTGGCATGAATAAATTTAGTAAATAGAATGAAACGCTTTAATACCTACCGCTCATTCAAAATTGGTTACTCCAAACTGAAAAATATCTTTCACGACATCACCAATAGTGAAATTCAGTCAAGCATTATACTAGGGACTCACGTTTTAGGGTAAATGAATTACACATAAATAAAAAGTTACACAGACTTAGGTAGTGAAGTACAACATGTCCTTTTGTCCTAGCCAGAAGAAAGATACTTGATATTACCACTTTTTTTAGATATGCCCATGTTATAGACAAATTAAGGGAGAAATTTATTTTAAAACATTATAGAAATAAGGATTCAAGTACACTAAGGTAACCTTTTTACAAAAATGAAATTATGGAATTGACACGTGACATCTAGCTATGTTTTACCTTTTATGCATTATAAATACCAGAGAAAACACAATTATAAAACAAAGAAAGTGGCTTGGTTTTGCTCTCTGTGATTGATCAGCTGAATTTTAAACTATGTCTATTGTATAGATCTATTTATGTGTGTGATATATGAGTATGTGTAGGGTTATATTCTAAATATATAAATGGCAATATTACTGTCTGCGAGCGTGCGTGCGTGCGTGTGTGTGTCTGTGTACGCTATAGACTCAAAAACGGCTCAAACCGTTTGTAATGAAATTTGGCAGGTACGCTTCTGTTGTGACCCCAAAGAGAAGGGTTTTGGGCTAATCTCTAAAAAACTTAAAACCGTTTAAAAAACCGTTACAAAACTGTTATAACGCCTTTTCAAAGGAATCTTTTTCCTCTGCGTTTCATCATATGGCCGTTGTGACATGGCACAGGGTACATGGTACTACTTCTCTAAAATTGACAAGTTATTTGGCAGTTAAAAAACGATATTTATAAAGGGTTTAAAACGTTTAAAAACACCCAAAACCTATATAAATGAACTGTTTAGAAACCCTCCTCTTCTTGATTGAAATTTTGCAGGTACGGTCTGTTGTGACACAAGGATGGTTTGGGACTAATCTATAAAAAAATGTTATACCGTTAAAAACCGTTAAAAACGGTTATTACGGTTTCAAAAGACATCTTTTCCTCTGCTTGTCATCAAATGCGCTCGTTGTGACATTGCACAGGTACAATCGAACCTAGAGGGACATCGCCGAGTAACTAGGTCATTGGCGGTTTATAATCGACAGTTATTTTTGAAACCGTTTTTTATAAAACCGTTAACAACACGTACCCCTAAAAATACATAAAAAGCGATTCAAAAATAAATTCTTCTTCGGATGTTGGCCGGCAAAGGGTGGATTCGCTCGTCGGATCGCACATAATTGGCATGAGGTCTAGAGGGATCTATTACTGGGGGATAACCAAATCCCTGGGGTCATTCGTGAGCTCTTTTATGACCGTTATTTAGTACAGTTAAAAAGCGTTAATTTTCTAAATTTTAGGACCTTTCTTGATGTTATTTGGTTTAAGGTGTAGTTTTGAAATGTGAACAAGGATATATAACTTACCGAACCGAAACTTAAAATTGACGTTATAAGACCGTTAATACTTTAAATTTAGACCGTTCTTGATGAAATTCGGTTTATACAGATGCTGTTCTTACACGTATGAACTATCATATACATACTGACACGAACGGCAATCTTAAAATTGACGTTTTAAAAACCGTTATTATATCATATTTAGACCGTTATCCTGATCAAATTCGGCATAACAGATTGCTGTTTTACACGCTGTCCATAATGATATACAACATTACACGAACGGTAAACTTAAAATTGAGCGTAATAAACCGGTTAAGATCCGTTATTTTCTAATTTAGACCTTTCTTGATGAAATTTGGTATACAGGTGCAGTTTTCACGCAGGCAACATGATTAGACAGCTAATATGAACCGAAACTTAAAATAGGTCCGTTTAAAAGGACCGTTATGATATACAATTTAGCCGTTCATTTCTTGCTGAAATTCGGTATAAAGGTGTTGTTTAACATCGCTGAACAATGTTATGCAATGACACGCACGGAAATCTTAAAAATTGACCGTTTTAAAAAAACCGGTATTATATAAATTTAGACCGTTACTGTTGAAATTCAGTATACGAATGCTCAGTTTTTACACCGCTGAACAAGGATATGCAACTTACACGACGGAATCTTAAAAAATTGACCGTTTTAAAAACCGTTATTATATAAATTTAGACCGTTCCGTTTGAAATTCTGTATAACAGATGCAGTTTTTCACGTGAACAATTGCCCCCCCCCCCCCCCCCCCTCCCCCGATTATACAACTGTCACGTACGAATCTTAAAAATTGATGCGTAAAAAAAAACGTTTTAAGATCCCGTTATTTTCTAAATTTAGATCCTTTCATTGATATATTTGGTATACAGCGTGGAGTTTACATGCTGATCAATGATAGACAACTTATTTGAACAGAAAATTAAAAATTTGCCGTTACAATCCGGTTTTGTATAAATTTAGAGATGTAACTAGTCTGCAGAAAGGATTCAGTCAATACACCGAAGTATGATGCTCTCTTTCCCTCTGATTGTTGTCTGTCTACCAAGAGCCATGGTCAAGAATTTTCATCCCGTGGGGCAGATCTGACGTTCCGTGTTTTACCATGGAATTTTCCTACGTTGCAGCTTCAGAGATTGGAAGCGCAGATACTTGACTATACTTGCGCCAAACAGGGAGACCAGAAATGTCAACCACGGCCCTCCTTTTTGACATATTACATCGTGAAAATGCTATCTTTTTTTTCCACAGAGTTGTCATTTTTGAGTTGGGTTCAAGTCCGTGCCATAAATCAAGGTATGCAGACATGCTGGTCCGTCACATTAGCCTGGGGTCGACAACCTGCGGAGCCCAGAGTGCGAACCATCGGGGTGAACTATGGTTATTTTGAGCTGAAAACATTCCACGTGAAATTTTCAGAACAACCGGGATTGGAAAGCCACGACCTTTGGATTCATGAGTCCAGCGCCTTTATCTTCCCACTAGGTTATGGGCGGCCATTACAGAGTTGTCATTTTGGAGCACTTCAAATCGAGGAATTGAGAATGCTTCAGGTAAGTTCATGATGTACATCGCTTCGCTCTATCGATTGTGTATCGTATTTCCGAAAAAAAAATTGCTGAGGTAAAATTTGATGAGAGGCAAGAAGGGTCATAGAGCAGGGTGCGAGGGACAGCTACCCAAGCTACATGGAGACGCGAGGAGTCTGATGGAGGACATACTGGGACTGTGTCGTTGTGCAGAGAGAGAATCTTCGTCACCAACCAAGTGGGTTGTCCCATACACCTTACATCCTTCATTAGTTTTCAATCTGCCACCATTCAAGGTGGGAAATTGCAGAGTAGCATAAAATCAAATCAAGGTTCGTCTATGAAGTATTCCACAAGGGCACGACCTAGCTGTTCTTCCAACTCAAGACACTCTGGCAGGTGAAGGAAAGCTGCCTCAAACAACCTACAGTCGTTGATGAGATCCAAATGTGCCAGAATGCCCGCTACGGTGGCGCATCGAGGCGACCTGTAGACTCCTGGGATTTGACCTGCATTGAGCGCCACCCCTGGTGCTGAGACCTCAGCTTGTCCCATTTGGAGATTGGACTAGGTCTCTTCAATCCACACAACCACTGCGCTAAGAGCACAAGGCTCTCCCCCAGATGCAAAACTTAACGCCATTTTAGCATTTGCTTTCAAGCCCTCCTGCACGTGAGCTGTAGTACGTAGAAGTACCTGAGCAATTCACTTGGATGTCCACTCAGTATACGGTGGAAGAAACGACAATGGGAGGCATGCAATCCGGCGATTGTTACAGTATCAGTCCTCCGCCTGTGATGAGTCGCTACTTATTGAGGCTTATACTCAACGTTATGAAAGGACCCCGTTCTTTCGAGGCGTGAAGATTTCAAATGGGCTATGTCACACAACAGTTTTCGAGATTGCTTGCATATGCTCTTGGACTCTAGAAGTTGTCGGCTTCTACAACGTGCCTGGAGGTAGCCTCCTATCTCTCAGAGACCCAGGGACTGCTGTTGTGACTTCTGTTATTATCCTGATACTAGTATCCAGAATCAGGTACTAGAAAACACTGACATTTCTTGCGCAACACAGGCCCTCGAGGACCAGATATGTTGTCTGCCTGTAGTTTTCTGGTGCTGTTTTGATGTGTGATTTGGTGTATGTGTATCCTGCTGTTTGTTTGCTTTTTCTCTTTAAAAACAAACACTAAAAACAATAAACAACAACAACAGCAAAATCGATCATTTATTTTGGAGGGAAAGAATATTGTGACGTCAACGTAACACAAACACTTATTATGACGTCAAAGTATAAAAAATTAGGTATGACATTACGTAAAGAATTTAAAAAAAAAAACGGCGAGCGCGGTGAGGAAAGAAGAATCTGGACGGGAACTTGTGTCAGCCTGGAATTGTTTTTGTTTTCGGTTTTTTGGTATTGATTCATTCGTTGCAGTTTCCTTCGGGTGATTTCGATGTCAGTGTTGCGCGTCGTTTGCTGCCGTATCTGCGGAATTGTTTTATAACTGTTCTTCTTTTTGTGGCTTCTACGTGAATTACTGTGCGTTTCATTAGGTATCTGCGGTTCTTTTTCTATGGTTTGCTGGTGTTTTGTGAAGCTGCGATTTTCCTCTGCTTATGGATTACTGTGCTTTGTGAATCTGCGGTTCTTCTTCTGATAGTTCGACGTGATTTATTGTGCATTTGTGTGGGTGACCCTGTTTCTTCTCTCTTTATCGCTTGTGTTTGTGTCCAACTGGGTTTTTCTGGGGTTCGACGTTGGTTTAATGTGCCTTGTTGTATCCTGTGCTTCAGGCTGTGTTCTTCTGGGGGGTTCGACGTTGGTTTAATTGTGCCTTGTGTTCTGTGCTTCAGATCGTTGTCGGTGGTCGACGTTGGTTTATGTGCCTTTGTGTTTCTGTGCTTCTGCTGCGTTGTCGGTCTGGTTTCGGACGTTGGTTTATTGTGCCTTGTGATTCTGTGCTTTGTTGGTGTTCTTCTGGGGTTCGACGTTGGTTTTAATGTGCCTTGTGATTTTGCTTTCAGCTTTTGTGTCGGTGGTTCGACGTGTTACGGTGTTTTGTGGGACTCGAATTCAGCTGTGTCTGTTGGGCGCTTCGGTTTCGAGTGTGGGTTCCCTGGGTTGGTGTATATATATGCTGTATGTGGGTTCCCGGTTGGTGATTATGCTGTATGTGGGTTCCCGGTTGGGTGTTATATATGCTGCTATGTGGGGTTCCCGGTTGGTGATATATATGCTGTATGTGGGTTACCACGGTTGGTGATATATATGCTGTATGTGGGTTCCCGGGTTGGTGAGATGCTGTAACGTGGGGTCCTTGGTTAGTGATATATTGCTGTATGTGGGTTACCGGTTGGTGATATATATGCTGTATGTGGGTTCACAGTTGGTGATTTTTGTGTAGGTGGTTGGTTACCCAGGTTGGTGGCTATATATTGCTGTATGTGGGTTCCCGGTGGTGTTATATTTGCTGTATACGTGGGCTCGATGCTGCCAAGTATATGGACTGTTTCTTTGATTGATATGATTGTGTTAATTGTGTGATTTTTGAGTTTATTGCCTTGGTCATTTGTAATGTTGTGGTGTGTGTCTCCTGTCGGGTGATGAGTGTGCGGTTGGAGGTTGGGTGTATGAAAACTTTTATGCGTGTGGTGTGAAAGAAAATAGACCCTGTATAAACGTATTACCTTCGTTATGTGATGACTTCCATTGTGTGTCGGGAACAACAATTTAGCTAGGTCAGTCATTTCTGTTATCCCTCTCATTGTAGTTCCAGGTCTCCTCATGAATGCCACCGAAGCGCTCTTCTTTGGGCGCCAAACTTCTGGAGCAAAGCGGGCCAAACGTAACAGGTCCCAGGAGGAGCCAAGTCAAAAACACTTCTGCGGGCTGGAGGCAAATCGAGCGACGAGAAGCATCTTGAGGTGCTAGGGGAATGAAAATCCTGAGGAGAGGGGCCTGAGGCAGGCGGAAAATCGAGCGCGAGGAGAAGCATCTCGGCGTGCTAGGGAAGATCCAGAGGAAAGGGGCCAGAGGCAGGCGGGAAATTCGAGCGAGAGAAGTTTCTCGGCGTCTAGGGAATGAATCCAGAGGTAAGGGGTCCAGAGGGCCAGGCGCGGGAAAATCGAGCGAGAGACGGCATCTCGACGTGCTAGGGAAGATCCAGTGGTCTAAAAAAAGGGGCCAGAGGCAGGCGGAAAATCGAGCGGGTGACGCATCTCGACGTGCTAGGGAATGATCCAGAGGAAAGGGGCCAGAGGCAGGCGGAAAATCGAGCGGAGACCTTCCCCGTATCTCGACGTGCTAGGGAGATCCAGAGGAAAGGGGCCAGACGGCCAGGCAGGAAAATCGAGCAGAGACGCTTCCGACGTGCTAGGGAAGATCAGAGGAAAGGGGCCAGAGGCAGGCGGAAAATCGAGGCGAGAGAGAGACGCATCTCGACGAGCTTAGGGATGTTCTAGAGGAATGGACACAGAGACGGGAAAGCTGACCGTGTCCGGACTGCATTTCAGCGTGCCCGGGGAAGAATGAACCACATGAGACGCAAGCACTGGCCAGCAAGCAAACTGTGAGTCACGGAGCAATGCTAATACTGTAAAGTACATTGCGGGGCTTAAAGCAGCCTTTTCCTACCGTTATGTCCAAGGAATATGACCACTGACCCATAGTTTTCCATTGGTCAATTGGACTAAACGTTTGTATAGTATTGCATAATGCCATCAATAAAAAGTCGGCCGGGTTGATAGCTCTGGGAGTTTGTGCAATGGAGGCAAAGTGTTTGTTTTCTTGAAGCCATCCTTCAGCCACCTGTAGTTTGCAAAGCTGCTTACGGAAGACTCACCTGGTCTAAACGCTTCCAGAAGGACCCTTTGGAGGTACACAGCGCTTTCATGATGACCTCCTTTGGAGCCGATCAACATATGTCACAGATTCTTGGCTTCGTTACTACATATTTAATCCAGGGTTCAGGTCTATCACAAGCTTGGAAGCCTGTTTTTCCGTACCTAATGAAAAGCCATATATGTTCAAGCTGTACTTTATGAACACAGTGACGGTAAGATGCTCAGCGAAGGGTGCACTCTAAATGATGGGGAATTGATATAGACTTCATCCAGAAAAAAATTTGATCTTCAGGCTATGCTTACAACACAACCCGTACATAGAAAGTTTTCAAGTATGCGTTGGTGCAAATGGAAATACCTGATCACAATCGTAGTCATCAATGCTGACAAAGCGAACCGTGGGAGAAACATGCCAGGGGCGATTCAATGCTCCACTTGCAAATGAGGTAGGCAGTTCATTGGTCAAAGAGGAAACATCGGGCAACAGAGAACAGTGTACTCAAAAAAGCGGAGGACCAGCACATTTTACGGATCAGGGAAAACCACAACAGGCCTTTGATGCCTCAAGTTTCCACTCTTGTTTCCGTGAACGGTGAAGATGGCTACAATTTGCTCTCTACGCAAATTGAATCCCAATACAAAGGCCAAGACGTCCATGGTCTGTTTCTTGCAAGGAACCTTATTTTGCCTTACCGCATGATGGAAAGACCACAAGAGTTTAATCAGCTGTTTAGAGTTCAAGAGTTACCAGTCAGTTTTTGGTTGAACATTGTATGCCAAAGGTAGAAGCAGAGCGTCTCTAGCTATATCCGTTCGCATCAGGACAGAGTTGAGAGTGATCCAGTACATCAATCTGCACAGATGCCATCAATACAGAAGGCCATGCGCACACCGTCGGGGCAAAGATAATCCAGCCTTCTTCACACGTTGGCTCTCCACGATTACATGCCACGAAACGAACACAAGAATGCCATGGCCTATGTAGAAGTACGGCACACCTGACTTATTTATACTACGTTCACGTGCAACCCCATGTGGGAAGAAATCCAAAAAGAACTCTGTGTTAGGCCAAACCATTTATGGTACCGTCATGACCTACCATTGCCCGAGGTTTTCATGAAAAGAGAAAAAGATGCTCTGGTTGCTCTCAAAAGGAAACATATTTGGGAACTGCTTGCCACATGTCCACAATTGAATGGCAAAAACGTGGATTGCCTCACTCTCACTCACTCACCTGGTGCAAAGAGAGATTCGGCCACAGCTGAGTGAACAGATTATCTCTGCTGAAATACCCGACGCAACAGATGACAAAGAAACTTCCACATCATCTCAAGTAAAAACATGGTGCATGGACATGCGGCAGCACAACCCAAGTCTCTGCTTGCATGAAACTATAGGCTCAAGAGTCACCCTCGAAAGTTCACGACGTAACGCTCCAGGACTGGCCGGATGGCTCTTCTGTTTACCGCCCGTCGTAAAACAGGAAGATGGGGGGCATTCGTTCATCTCAGACAGGACGTGGGACGAGAGGACAAGTGTAACGAGTGGATTGTTCATACATCCTGTCCCTGTCCCGTATCTTTCAGACTAATCAATGTTGAATCATGCTCTTCGATTAAGAGCTTTCAAAATATGTATGTTAATTACATAAAACAAAGGCTCCAGACATGGCGTCCTCTTTCATGTAGGCGAAAAGAAGACAGAGACGAAGTAAAACAGTTCCAGTTGGACGCCTACATTATCAAACCAACGAGGCAGCCTGGCGCATGTTTGGCTTTGATCATTCATTGAACGACATCCCATGATGTTCGACTCGCAGTACACTCGAAAATGGACAGGGACGTGTACTTCATAAGAAAATGCCGGCATGCAGTAGAGCCATCCCTAGCAACAACTTGGACTGCCTTATTCTCACTCTGCCATTCAGATGAGTTTGCCAAAAACTCTCCTTGTACTTTGTATGTGCCAAGTATACTCATGGAACAGCATGAAGTGGCAGAAGAGAAAACAAGGAAAAGATTGTTGTTGAAAACTGGTCCAGGATCAAGGCGAGTGAAGCCATTACCAGAGTTTCACAGTAAGCCCCAAAGAAACCAGAGTGCTCTTCTCAGGCTGCTGACTCCATCACGTAAGAGGACCAACTTCATTTGAATGACTTGCGAACATTTGAGGGACACGTGTGCATCACCAACAGGGAGCTGTCTCTCCGTGGACTTCCTTGTGGTGATGAACTACTGGAATTGACTTCGGGAAGATGCAGCAGCAGCCACCCAAACATCTAAGCAGATGAGAAAACTTTTTGCGTCATGCTACACAATTGTGAAATGCGAATCCGTTGGTCTCTGGGAAACCCACAAGGAGAGGCCTTTCTGAGGCATTCATCGCACGATCCAATGCCAAACCCAGAGATGGCCGTTTCCTTCAATATACCGACATCTTCCAATCAGGCTCTGGTGGACCTTGAAGACAGGATGCTGGCACTTGGCGGATCTGATAATTGCTGGTCTATGGCCTTCCATCTCTCAACGCAATGAGGGGCTGCTCTTTCCGCTGAAGGTTGAGAGAGGACAAACTATAATTCAGAAGATCTGCTGCCTTTGTGGAAGAAAATGAGCCAGATGGTAACAGACCAAGAAGCTGCCTTCAACCTCATCATGGCCAAGGTGGAGGAAGATTGGAGGCCGGTTTCTTTCTCGATGCGCGGGGGGAACAGGCAAAAACATTTCTCCAAAACCTCATGCTTAGCCAAGGTTCAGACAGAAGAGGAAAATTGCCCTGGCTGTTGCGGTCAAGTGGCATTGCTGCCACACCTTCTTGAAGGAGGTAGAACTGCACACTAAGGCATTTCAGTTTACCTGGATTTTCCAGACAGGAGTCACCAACCTGCAACATCTCAAATGAGGTCGTCCAAAGCAAAAGGTGCTTCAGAGATGTAGAAGCTTCATCATATGGGATGAGGCGACCATGAGCAACAAGAGGGGCATTTGGAAGCTTTAGAATACACACTGAAGACCTGCGGCATTAACAAAAAACATATGGGTGGTGTGACAGTTTTCCTTTTTGGAGACTTTCGACAACTCTGCCTGTTATCACAAGGGCACAAGAGTGATGAAAGTCAATGCATGCATCTAAAGCTTCCTACCTGTGCGATTGTCCATCAGGCTTGGCCTTTTACCAACATGAGGGATCACTTACACGGACAGGAAATCCGCAGGACGGTTTGGCAAATCAACGTCTTCAGGTTGGAACTGACCAGATTCCATCATCCGTGGGATGTAACAATTCAAGCTCCCGTTTAGCCACATGCTTGAAAACAGAAGATGCCCTGCACAACAAGGTAATTCCCAATCTGGCCCAACACATCTCCATAACAAGAAACTGGCTCTGTGAGCGAGCTCATTTGGTCCAAAGAATGATGCTGTCAACAAGATCAATGACAAATCTTCTTGTTTAGGATTCAGCAGGCCATCCATAAACTACACGTCTATTGGACACTCTGCAGTTGCGATTCAAATCGGTCTCCAGCTACACTACCAACAGAAATTCTAAACAGCCTGAATCCACAGGTAATGCTCCACAAACTTAGAGTTGAAAGTGGGATGTCCTATCATGCTTTCTTAGAAACCTGGACACACCACAAACCTCTGCAACGGCACGAGGCTGACGTCAAGAAGATGATTTGCCGCGCCTGATAGAAGCAAACTATCATCACTGCAAAGGCTAGGGCCAAGATGTCTTCATTCCAGGAATAACCGCTTCGCCCATTCTGACAGCCCATTCGAATTTCAACGTCTTAACAGTTCCCTGTCGACACAGCTTTGCGATTTACCATTACAAAAGTCCGGGTCAGTCTCTCCAGGTTGTTGACTCGACACTACAGGGATCGGTTTTCTCTCATGGTCAGCTTTATCGTAGGGCTGCAGTCGATTCGAGTCTGTTGATGAGAAAGAACCTCTTTTGTCCTGTCAAACAATGAGTTGTCAAAATATGTTGCTGTACCATGAAGCACATTCATCTTAATAGCGGTCGGACGACAGGGAGAAGGACAATAACCAAGCTTTCTTGCTTCTACAAAAAAGGCATGCCTGGCCATTTCACATGTGGTCACATTCACGTCCAATGGTTGAAACATGCACTTTCAAACCATACATATTATTCCAAAGCTAATTGAAATCACTCATTTGTAAGTATCACACAGGTGCATTCTCAATATCCCAGTGCATCTTCATAAAAAATAAAATTGGTCAGAATCCATCTTGATCCCGTGGGTTTGGGGCATGCATCTGTGAAAACAAATTAGATTGTATGAGAGAGAGAGAGAGGAGAGGAGTGAGATGAGAGACGAGAGAGGAGAGTGAGAAAGAGAGAGAGAGAGGAGAGCAGTGAGAGACAGAGACAAAATGTGTTATGTGTGTGGGGGTGGTGGCAGTGGGAAATGGTTTGGCAACAGTGGGGGAACCGGGAAGTGGGTGGGGGGGGGGGGGCGGGGGGGGGGGATTGACTGTCATCAAAAACAATGTAAATTACATGTTTGCCGTCACGTGAGTATCGCAAAGATGTTCAAAGCCCATGGCATCGCGGGGTATTTACTTATTGGTTTGCTGTGCCTTGGATTCTGCAGTTCTACTTTGGCTTTTTATCTGTGCTTTATGTAATCTGCGGTTATTCTTCTATGGATTTCTGGGCTATAATGAATCTGCGGTTTTTCTGTGGCTTACTCCTGTGCTTTATGATTCTGCGGTTCTTCTTCTGTGAATTCGCTCTGTGCTTTGGCTGAATCTGCGGTTTCTTCTGCTATGGTTTGCTGATGCCTTGTGAATTTGCGGTTTCGTTCATTCTGATTGTTTGACGTGATTTAGTGTGCTTGATGTGTGGCAGACCCTGTTTCTTCTTTCTGCATCGCTTCTGTTTATGAACGGACTGTGCTTATCATGTGGGGAACCTTGGTTTTCACCTTATTTGCTTCTTTTAGTGTGTAGGACTGGTTGGGTACTGTGGAACCGAGTGTGTTGACTGCCTATGATGAGACACTGTGGACAGGCGCCAGTGAGATCTGTGAGTGATAACAAGATATGTATTAGATATGCTGGATATCTGATGTGATTGAAGTTCCTATGCTATTGATATCTTGATCTGTTTGCTATGTACGTGAACATGTATCGATTTGCCACCAATTAACATGTATGTAAGTTTGATGGTTCAGGCAGGATAATTATAATGATAAAAAATCTAAATCGTGTGTTGCCTGGGCATCCATGTGAGTATGGGTGTGGGTCTGGGCGTTAGGGTAGAATTATTACACACATCCAAATTTTTGAAGAGCGAAAAGTCAGACAGCAATACACGCACTGCACACCATCCGGAAACTGAAATACATAGATTGATGTGTGTGGGTGTGTGTGTGTGTGTGTGTGTGGTGTGTGTGTGTAGTGTGTGTGGGTGTGTAACGATTATAGAATTCATAAACGTTCACACCGGATTGTATGAAATGCCCCATCTCCCCCCCCCCCTGCAGGTTCGTCTGTAAGTAACCCGAGGATGTTCATATCCCGGGGCAATGCCGGGCGGGTGGGTACCTGCTACGTATATATATATATACATTGTGTGTGTATGGGTATGTGTGTTATATATGTATGTATATGTATATGTAATGTGTGTATATATATATGTATGTATGTATGTGTGTGTGTGTGTGTGTGTGTGTGTGTGTGTGTGTGTGTGTGTGTGTGTGCGTGCGTGTGTGTGTTGTGTGTGTGTGTGTATAGTGTGTATGTATGTGCATGCATGTGTACATGTGTGTATATGTATGCATGTGTATGTGTGTGTGTATGTGTATGTATATGTGTGTATACATATATATATGTGTTTATATGTATATATGTATGTGTGTGTGTGGTGTGTATTATATATTGTATATGTGTGTGTGGGTATATTACTATGTGAATGTTTGCGTAATAAAACATATGAACATGAGAGGCTATGTATAATAAACGAACATGACGTGTGGTGATAACATAATATAAAGATGGTTGAATCATGGATTTAACTTGGAAGGTGTTTCTGAGTATGGAAAGTAATATGTATACCTGAATGAGTATGAAATTGTGATTGGTGTGGTGAGATATGAACAGATTTATGAAAGGGAGATGTTATATGAACACAAATAAGATTATGCAAAGTATACTCGGGTTTGTGAAAAAGGAAAAGGATCATGTACATATATGCATGATGGAAAGATAATTATATAAAAGTGGATAAGGGTGTAATAAGAGGGAACGTGAATGCAATATAATATGAAGGTATGGAATTATGGAAATGAATATGTTTTGAGGAAAAATGTGTAATGAATGAATATGATTGGAATTGTACAAATATGAATGGAAATAAGAGAGAATGAGGCTATTTTAAATGGATGATGGAGTAGGAATACTTATAAGAACATGTACAAGGTTGTAAGATGTACACATTATATATGTATTTGTGTGTATGTATGTGTGTACATGTATGTGTGTATGTTATATAATGTGTGTGTATTTTGATTGTGAGGGCGCTGAGAGGGATTGAGTCTGATTGGATCAAGAGGTGTAGTAAAATAATTGTATAATTAATAATATGTAATTATGCAAGAGTATAGACAATTAAGGTAAATAACAGGATAAGTGTAATTATAATTTTAACAGATATGAATTAAGAATGTTTGTAAAAGGAGCGCGGAGGGAGGGGTCATGGAGGAAGCAACTGCGGTGACCGGTTAACACCATATGGGAATAAACATGGCAACCGTGGGGGGGGGGGGGGGGGGGGGGGGGGGTAGTCTAGGAATATGAATGGTTTAACTTAATGAGCATGGAAATGAGCATATATTTTCAAAAATCAACTGTTTTAAGGAACATGTTTGGAGAGGGAAGGTTAGAATTAGTATATACATACACATGCAAAATACTAAATTATTACAAAGGAAACATAGATAAACAATTGACCATGAAGTGATAAAGTATACAAATAAGAGCGTGGGGGATGGGGCGACAGGGACGGGGTGGAGGCTGGATCGTCTGCTAAGTAATGGCTGCCATATATCATATTATAGGAGTATGGTTTTGAGCTTTTTGATTAATGTTTGCTATATATGCATTTTGATTATTTTCCGGACGGTTGCTTCGAATTATTAAAGTTGAATTTTAGGGAGTCTACCTTTAAGAGATCCTCTGGCCAACAGCCAATTGAGGCACATGGTGTAAGAGTTTAAGTGTCAACAAAGCAAGACCCACGGTACAGGTTACGACAGGGTCACAGGTTGAAGTTAATAGGGAAAACAACAATTAAAGTGAAAATAAATTTATTGGAAAGTACTAACCTGATAAAGGGAAAGCGGCAAGGTTTTAGTAAGTTATCCATGGGCTGCTAATCCAACGAATATAAATAACACAAGTTCAGCACACACGAAAAGGACACAGAAGAACACACACTGAGTGTCAAAGGGTTAGCATGGCAGCTATCGTTATTCGGGACCCAAGATTCGGGGTTTTCCTTTTCTTTGCACGGTAGGGGGTGATAATTTGGCGCATGCGTAAACGTAATAAACAAAGATGCTTAAAATAGTACGGCTTTCCGGAGAATTATACGACGCAGGTGTAGTAAGGTTTCCATTTATACATGAAAATACGACGAGGGAATGAAATAGATAACATGTGTTCTGCATGCTACTATCAACAGTATTCATTTCATGAGTTCTAAAATTAAATAATTTATATACTTATATTATGTTCATAAGAAAAACGTACTAAGAAATATTTATGTATAATTAAGATAGAACTCTGCATGTACATACTGTCAAGGAAGATGTTCTGATACAGTCCTGGTAAATTTTGTTCTAACTATATAAATTGTTTTTTTTTTTTTTTTTGTTGCGTACTCATGTGAATAGGCTGATGGCCTCACATTAAAGTCACGAGTCTCTCTCTCTCTCTCTCTCTCTCTCTCTCTCTCTCTCTCTCTCTCTCTGTATGTGGACAAGTGGCATGGTTGATTTCATAAATGTTAGGTCAGATACGCTCTTGTATAGTCACCCGAAATATCGGCCATGTTTATGCCCACCAACGTGTTCACACTGGAACACGCGCGCGCGAGCATCCCCCCCCCCCCCCACCACACACACACACACACATGAAAGGAGAGACAGACAGACAGGCACAGAGAGAGAGAGAGAGAGAGAGAGAGGAGAGAGAGAGAGAGAGAGAGAGAGAGAAGAGAGAGAAGGCATGCCCCAACACATCGTGACTACTAGGTTCCCTGTGGCTGATAAACACTTGACACATTTGCCCGAATGGCGCACTGCGAGATC
>CM031615.1:12689742-12700906 GCA_018398815.1 Conus ventricosus
TCATATAACTTCGAAAAAATGAAAACTGCTTTTTAATAAAAGCTAAAAAAACGTTTAAAAAGTGATCGACGGTTTTAAAAGATTCTTTTTGAAGCCAGCTCAATATTACCCGGGTGTTATTATAATGACCCCTTTCTGTGACCCGTTGTTAAAATTTTAGAACTGTCAATGGCTACTTATATTTAGGTAAATCCCCCTTGTAATTTCCGGATCATTCACTGCACCTTTTTTAAATAGGGAATGATGATAGATTTAGTCCAGTTTTTGGAAAAAGTCCTTTCTCAAAAAGAGCTTAAAAATTGAAAAGAAAAAACAATGACAGTGCCCTCCATTCTTAAAAAGTTCCAGTTAAATCACCCGGCGCAGTTTTCCATTCTTTTTTTTTATCGCTAACAATGCCTCCTCTTTTGAAAAAGGGAACCCTCAAAAAAATGTGTGGTTCGCAACTGCTTCTTTTTCTGTTTCATGTTTACCTGTTTCCCCGAGATTTGAAATGCTGGGGGCCATCCTCGTGTAAATGTTATTGGGTGCATAGGTGTCTTTGGAGAAAGTTTACATTTCGTCAAAAATTTTCTTTGTTAGAAAAAGAGTAATCAGTTATTTAAAAAGATGTTTTTTGCTCTTTCGTTTTCTTTGCAAAAAATTTTTATATTCTGTGGGCCTTTTTAATTCAAAATGACTTCTTTTTCAAGGGTTTTGCGAAAACTCTTAAAAGTTTTTCGTGTTTATTTTTTCGCTCGACTTTTTTGATCAAACCCCAATCGTTCTATCACTTGTGTTTTTCTTATTTTCTTTTTTTTGGGTTCTGCCCCCCCCCCCCCCCCCCCCCCCCCCCCCCCCACACACACACAAAGAGGGAGAGAGAGACAGAGAGAGAGGAGAGAGAGAGACAAAAGAGAAAGGGAGAGAGAGAGAGAGAGAAGAGAGAGGAGAGAGAATTTATAAATTTTTGTATACATTTGGTTGTGTATGCGCACTCGCGCGTGCGTGTTTGTGTGTGTGTGTGTGTGTGTGGGGGGGGGGGTCGTGCTGAATAATTGCAACCAATATTCATTTTTAGTGGTTTGAAAAAGTTAATATCTGGATCGTGAGCCTCCCACAAAAGCAAAAGTTTTTAAAAAAAAAAAAAAAACAAAAAAAAAACAAACAAACAAACAAAAAAACACCACCACCGTCACCACCCCCAACAACGAACGAACATAGACCAGTTGAACTACGCAACTTTTGTTACAAGCTCACAATATTCTGTGTATAGAGGAACCGGACGGAGCAGACTTTTGGCAGTGCGTGGTATCTATTTTATTACTATGAAGTACCATTCTATCGCCGAAAAGGACCCTTAATGTTTCTTAATGCCTTTTTTTGGCCATTGAGTCTAAAATTGAGATTGTTCTCTGGGTGCTCATTCCGGCTACCCATTCCCCCGCCACACAAAAGGACATTCTGACCGAGCACCAACAGAGAACAGTTGATTCACAAAAACCCTGTTAGAAAGAGGTCGCCTTAAGGCACCCCACTAGCCGCTTACAGTATTGCTGCCGAGCCCATGTTGTGATGTTGAGTAATGCCTGTTTGATGAAGAACTTTAAGCTACCACTACAAACTTTCTGACCAGAGTATTTGCTCAGTGGCTGACCAGCGTGCGTGAGTCTGCCGATGTGAGCGATGCTTGCAGGTCAGCATGGATATCCATCTTTTCCCCCGACGCTGAGAGCGTACCATACCTTGTCCTGGGTGACTGTTCTGGCCCCTTGATTTGTAGACTGTGACAGTATCCGCGGGTGTTAATTGTTTTCGCAAGGCCTGGCGTCCTTTGTGTTGGGACCACAGTTGACTGTCTCTTTTCATTCTGGGACTTGTGTGACGAAAATGAAAATCGATGTTTTGTTTTTGTTTGCTTGTTTGTGAATTATTTCGCTCTTTAGACAGTAATTTTCCCTTTCGTTTGTTTCTTCTTCTTTCTTCTTCTTCAATTCTTCCCTTCTTTCTTTCTTTCTAAAACTTAGATAACTAAAAGCAAAATATTGACTATGCACACCACACTTTCGGTTAATTTCAATTTTTTTTTTTTTTTTTTGCTTGTTCGTTTTCTTTCTTCCTCTCCTTTCTTTTCTTTCTATATTTTATTTTTTTTTTTTTTTTTGTTAACCCCTTTTTTTCTTTCTTTCAAGTCTCTCTTCCGTCTGCGCTTCTTAAAATATTCATTGAACCTTATCTAGCTTCCAGCGTTTCAGAACCAGTCACACAAACTGTCACATGTTCAGAGTATGTTCTCTCCCCGTAGCCATGAACAGCTAAAACCCGGGATCAGTAAAGTTTTCAAAATGCATTTTTTTGTTCGTGAGACGGAGAGAAAGCTAAGTGGTTCCATGTTCTTCTTGTCACTGTCCTAAATGTTATTTGTTTTCGGCTGAAGAAGACCCAAGAGGTCGAAATGCATTGTGTCTAGTCCTGTACTCTGTTTGTCTGTGTCCTTGGCGGTAACTAACCCCCTCTCTTTCCAAATTTCCCGAGATCTCTCTCTCTCTCTCTCTCTCTCTCTCTCTCTCTCTCTCTCTCTCTCTCTCTCTGTGTTGTGTGTGTGTGTGTGTGTGTGTGTGTGTGTGTGTGTTTTCATGCATGCACGCTTACTTGCATATGCATAGAGCTTTTTTTTTAAAGCCTGAGAATGTACTAGCATTGCTTCTTTATGTTAGATGGATGATAGTGTGAGGCCGACACGCTCATCTCAGATGGGTTTCCTTCATACCTAAAGACCTTCTGTCCGCTCCTCCCAAACGTTTCCTCCAGCTCACGTCCCAACGTCAGCCATCATTCTGGTAATAAAATACTGACGGATAAGAAAGCCATCGAGACTTAGTTTCACATCTGGAAAAGTTCCTGTTCACAAAAGTTTGTCCATCCAAAAATGTGACAGAGATACTCAGCGTAGCATGAACTGAATATCTGGCATAAACTAGAGCATCGGGGAGACGCACTGACATCGCAGTGGGGTGTGTGGAGTGTGTGGGATGAGAGTGGAGGTTCAGGTGGGTGGGATGTGTGGTAATACTCTCTCTCTCTCTCTCTCTCTCTCTCTGAACCGTGTTCACTAGGCAAGCAGCAGCACAACTTCTGACCTCTGTCAAAAAGATATTTTTGTTAATTAGTATGTTTATTGACATCTTTTGACAATGCCAGCTGGCATGCAAAACCACCGATCAGCAATTGGCATTTTTGTGCCAAGGTTGATAAAACTGTTAAAGAGAAAAGCGTTGAATTTTGCAAAGAGTTCGAGGGTTCAAGATCTTCAACTTCGCTGCCCATTTGCTGTCACAACGCTGTTCGCATTTCTCGTGATATCGGGCATCGAACTCAACCCTGGCCCAGTGGCCGGAACAGAGCGAAACAGCGTGGCTGAATCCAGTCAGAACGAATGGGAAACGGACACGGAACAGTCTCCTCTGCAACAACTTGTACGGTCAGTGCAAACACTTACAGAATCCGTGAAAAGAATACAAGGTCAACTGGCAAAAAAAAAAACAAAAAAAAACCCCAAACAAACATACCAGAACATTTTCATCTAAAAAGATAGCAGAAGTGGAGGCTAAACTTCACAATCGTTTAGACGAACTGTGTGAACAACAGAGAATAATTACAGATGATATTGATGCAATGTTTGAACACCATGAAAGACTTGAAGAAAGCCTGGATTCGCACCAAATACTTGTAGAAAAGCTTGAGGACAAAATTTATGACTTAGAAAATCGTTCCGTCGAAACTTGATTTTTGGTGGACTGTCAACAGTTGAAAATGAACGCTGGGAACCGTGTGAGGCTAAAGTGCGCTCCATCATTAAAGGCAACATGAAAAAGGCACATGAAAATCGGAAAAGATGTAGGAATCGAACAAGCGCATCCCTTGGGGAAAACAGGGGTGATCTTCTTCTTCTTCTTCTTTCCTTTGGTGCCCACGATCATGAGGATGATCATTCTGGCACATTAAAGGGGGGGGGGGGGGGGGGTTGTTACTTCTAGGCAGTCCATTGCATGCTCTGATCACTGATCACGTTCACTGCGATTCTCATTGTCCTTAAACCATAGCCGGACCGTTACCGTAAGGGCCACATGTTATCAGTACGCTGTCACTGTTACGCAGAGGTTTGCGACACAAAAGCGTCGACTGTTGTTGCCTCTACTGTCTCACTGGAAGATGGTTCCAGTCCCTAACAGTCCTGGGTAGAAATGAGCCACCTCTGTACTGAGTTCTGGTGTTGATAAGGCAGAACTGCTGGTTGTGGGTACGGCGCTGTCGTGGTGGAGGTGGGACTAGTTTGCTCTTGATAACTGGGCACTGGATTAGTCCATGGTGGATCTTATAAAGGAGCCCAGGCGTGAGGTTCTTCTACGCTGCTCAAGGGACGCCCAACCGAGTTGGTCGATCATCCGGCTCGCACTTGACGTGTTGTGGTAGCGGTTGAGCACAAAAACGGGCGGCACGTCTTGAACAGCCTCCAACTTGTCAATGCTCTTCTGTGTGTATGGGTCCCATACTGATTGATGCATAGTCAAGAAGGGGTCTCATAAATGCCTTATATGCCTTCTCCTTGATGGAACTGAGCTGATCTTTAAATTACGCCTGAGGAAGCCCAGCGTTCGGTTAGCCTTGTTTTACTATGTCGTTGATGTGGGTGTTTCCATGTCATTTCGCGTTGTAGCGTGACGCCAGGTATTTGGCTGTGTGGACAGTGTCCAGATTGTGGCCATGCAGGACATAGGAGTGGTCCAGTGGGCTCCTGCTTCTGGTGACTGGCATACACACGCACTTTGCAGGGTGAAGCAGCATGTCCCAGCTCTTCTCCCATTTCGATAATCGATTGAGGTCTTGCTGTAGCTGGTCTTGTTGTTCACTGTTGGCTACTACCTGTACACTGCTGTGTCGTCCGCAAACAATCGTGCCAGTGCCGTCAGCTTGTCCGGAAGGTCGTTGATATAGGCCAAGAATAAGCTGGGACCCAGTATGGAACCCTGAGGTACTCCGGACCTAACGCTGACGTAGGAGGAGTGGTGACCATCAACTACGACTGCTTGGCGTCGATCATTGAGGAAGCTGTTGATCCATGTGAGGGTGGGGCCTTGTATGCCATAGCGTTGGAGCTTGTGGATCAGCGACTGTGGTTGACCGGTCGAAAGGCCTTTGCAAAGTCCATGATTAGGATGTCGTCTGCTTCCCACTCTCCAAATTGGTGGTAAGCTCCTCTACAAACTCCAGGAGTTGGCTCTCACATGAACGTCCCCGTCGAAATCCGTTTGACTGTCGTTGAGAATGGCGTGAGACTCGAAGTGCTGCATGACTGCGCTGACGATGATGTGCTCCATGATCTTGCATACGATACATGTCAGGGAGACTGGCCTGTAGTTGGCTGGGTTATACTGTTCTCCCTTCTTGAAAATTGGTGTAACGTATGCACACCTCCAGTCAGCTGGAACAACGCTGAGAGAAACGATGACTGGAAGATGGTGGTCAGTGCCGGTGCTAATTCCTCTGCAAGCTCCCGCAACACTCTCGGGCTTATACCGTCAGGTCCACCTGCCTTGTGTGGGTTTAGGTTCTTCAAGAGTTTCTTCACTCCTTCACAGCTGATGATGATATTGTTCATAGCCGGTATAGTTGTGTCAGTCATTCCAGTCTTGAGCTCAAACTCCTCAGCGTGTACTCATGACCATCCCCGAAAACTGGACTGGAAGTGTTCGTTCAGCAACTCTGCTTGTTCCTGGGGATCAGAGTAAGGCGGCCGTCTTTCTTGAGTGGGGCAACACCGACGTTACTTGAACGCTGGTTCTTACTATATGACCAGAACCTCTTGTTGCCTGCCTGGTAGGCGGTTACCTCTTCAATGAAGACAGAGTTGAGGTAGCTCCAGTAGCTTCGACGGGTCTGCCGTTGAATGGTACTCCGCAGGACATTCACCTCCTCTCTCAACACTACAGATCCTGTTTTCTTCATCATGCGGTATTTTCTATCCCGCCTGTTGATGAGCTTGCGTATCCCTGGTGTAATCCATGGTTGGCTGGTCTTAGTCCTAGCTGTCTTTTGTGGCACAAACTGCTTGATTGCTGACAAAAGGAGTCTTTGAATGTTTTCCACAGTCCCTCTGCTGTATCCTGGTCGCACTTGTCTTGTAGATTTGCACTTAGTTCTGTAGCAGCTGTACTAAGACTATCCCAGTCCGCTTGGCGTACAATGGAATAAGGCGCTGTGTCTGTTTCCTCCTCCAAACACTAGTGCTAATCTCACAATACGGCATGCAGTGATCAGAGAGACCTGGCATGACTTCAACTCGGGGGACCAAGTCTGGACAGTTTGTCAAGAACAGATCCAATGTATTGTTTCCTGGTTGGTTCCCTAACAAGTTGCTCCATACCGTTATCATGCAGCATGTTAAGGAAGTCATTATGTGAAGTTCGAGGTACGATGACTTTGGTTTCAGCGTGGTTGTAGTCCAGTCCCAGTCTGGGAAGTTGAAGTCTCCTCCAATGAGCAGAGTGAGTTCTGTATGCAGGTAGCTCTCTGGAGTGACGTACCAAGATGTCTCAAGCTAGGCTCATCGCCGACGTCAGGTCTGTAGAAACGCCCCCGACATACAGTGCCCGCCTGCCTTGCAGTCTGATACGTACCCAAAGGGGTTCGCAGTTGTCAACCTCCAACTCCGGGGCTTTGAAGCTGTCAATATTGCTGCGAACAGCAATCAGAACACCCCCTCCCAAACCCCCTCTGTCTCTCCTGTAGACTTTATACAAGTCAGGGATAGTGAAGTTTCTATCCTTTAGAGATCCGGATCTGGTGATGTCACGGGTCGTGTACCTGAAAGGAAGAGACCCCAATCTGTATGTGAGAAAGAATGTGTCGGAAAAAGTCCGGAGTAAACAGAAAGGACTATTAGCGCTCAGAAAAGAAATGCGCGACAACAAGAGGGCTTTAATTAGATACGCCAGCTCCGAACGGGAGGTGGCGTCTTTACCTTTGACCTGAAGGGAAAAGAAGAAGTGAAGTTTCACGGCAACGCTCTTCGCTCACTCCCAGGTAGATTCCAGCCCACCCCCAAGTCAAAACAGAGAGGCAGCGGCGGCAGGCGTGTCGGGAAAGGGAGATGGGCAGATCTACTGGCAGTGGCACAACAGCAGCATGTCCGTTCACGACAGCACGGCCACAGATCATCGTACACGTACACAGCAAGTAGACGACAAGCTGTACTCTACCGTGTTGAGGGAGGACAGCCACAGAGGACGGGGAAGACCACACCAGCTCTCCAGGTGTCATCCGAGCAGTGCTGGGACAGGGTGGGGCTCACGGTACGCGGGGCAGAAGAGGATTTTGATCTCGCCCCCCCCCCCCCCACCCCCCCCCCCCCCCCCCCCCCCCCTTCCCCTGCATCGCACCACAACAGGCAAAACTCTGGTGTTACCAGCTTCGGGAGACGGCGGGACTGTAGGAAAGATTTCCGATTGACCACTACATCAAAATAGGGTGTGGCTAAGTGCCCACAGACAATCAATGAAGGCAGGAAACTGAACATTGTTACATGGAATATGGAGGAGTTACTTCATCGTCTGGATTCTGATGATGTTATAAGCTTTCTTAAAACGTTTAATATTTTTTGTCTCACAGAAACATTCGTACATTTAATTTCCAATCGCATAAATTTTCGGGACTCTTGTTTGTTGTTGTTTTTTAAATCTTCTTTTGCAAGAAAATTAACGCGTAGGGAAAGAAAATCAGACGGGATTGTTTTTGGATACCTCCGCCGGGGCGTTTCGGTACAGGGGGATTTTTCCCTCGGAGTTAACATTGGTTCTGACTCCATTTCCCATACAGTCCTTCGAATGAGACATAAACCGAGGTTCCGTGTGTGAACGCACGCATAACATCTTGCACACCACGTCAAATACCATCACCAACTATCGGAAGAGTAGGCCAGTTGGCCGTTGGTATGGATGACACGTTACACATAGCATGCACCCTGCGTGAGAAATGGAAAGAATGAAGGAAGTAAGGAAAATGAGTGATCTGTATTGAACGATACTGACTGGATGACACGGGAAACGACTGAATGAAGCGCCGGCTGGCAGCTCTTCAGTCGGCACTACCCAGGTAGGCAGCCCGTTGTGTAAACGAGTGTGGATTGTAAAGCGCTTAGAGCTTGGTCTCTAGCCGAGAATAGGCGCTATATAAGTATTCATTATTATTATTATTATATGAGCGAGAGGATAAATGTGATCAAACTCGATTACGAAAACTTAGTTTGTCTGCAGTTAGACAGATTCGTTGTTTGGGACATCCAAGGACAATGTTCATAGGAATCGTACATTCCTCCAAGTGATTCAGATGCATACAACGTTCTCCAAATTGGATTTGGAATTGAAACCCTTGAAAGTTGTGTCAATACCGTGGATGAAAGATTTGAAGACTTTCACTTGTTTATTTGTGGTGACCTAAATGCACGAGCAGCTAATCTGAATGGGTTGACCTTTTAGTCATAATGATGAAGGATTTGTATCAAGACTTCCTCAATATTCAACGGTTAATTTATTAGGGTGTCAACTGATTGAATTCTGTAGCATGTTTCAATGTTCTCTTCTCAACGGAATGTGTGAGAAAGATTTTGATGACGATTTTATGTACATTTGTCGCACAGGGGGCAGTGTTATTGACTACTTTATCATGTCTAATGAATTACATGACCATGATTTTGTTTGTTCTTTCAAGATAATCGATAAGGTCGAGCCTACTCATTCCAGTTTCAGCCACGTTTGGTAACTGTACTAGTACCCGTTCAGAAAACAAAAATGATAAAACGAGGTGCTTGGAAAGAAAAAGTTATGTTGGGCAAAGGAGAAGCAAGAGGAGTTCCTTGTCAATTTTTCCTCTCCTGAGACAGAAGAGAAGCTTCACCGGCTTTGAGTGGAATTGAGACAAACACTGAGTCAGCCTTGACAAATTTGTAGGATGTCTGTTGAATGCATCATCTTGTATGAAAAAAGCGAGTCAGAACAGGTATCAAACTTGAAAATAAAGCGGGCCCCTTGGTTTGATAAAGAATGCAAAGAAGCTAAGCGAAAAGCTTTTAAATATATACAGAAAGATCTATGAAAAGGAAGGAAAAGTATTCAGATATAAAAGAACCACAAAATAATGAGGAAGTAGAAAATGGAAACGGTAATAATGACGACGAAGGTAGGGTAACCGCGAATAGACATCTAGTTGCCTTTGTAGAAGCAAGAAGAATTACCGAAAGTTGAAACAAGCAAATTAAAATCAGCTTGTAGAAAGGAAAGAGCGAATAGACTGAATAATGCTATTCATGACGCTAGATTATTCTGGTCTGAATTAAGATTAAATACATGCACGTATGAAAAGAAGACAGGCAAAAAATAACACTAGAACAAAGGTACCAACGTTTTAAAGCTGTTTTTAGGATGGAAGAGGGGGGGGGGGGGGGGGGGGGGGGGGGGGGGGGCAGAGAATTATTGCCAACAGGTCTGTTGATGAGGATACAGTCGATGAACTAAATGTTCCTGTTACCGAGGAAGAAACTGGAAAGGCTATTTTCTGGGCTGAAGAATGGCAAAGCGTGTAGCTGTGATGGAATAACCGCAGAAATGTTAAATGTTTCCGAGTTGAAATCAGTCTCATCTTGACTTGTCTATTCAATAAATTTTCAGAAATGGCAAATTCCCAGTACAGCGGTCCACAGTCGATAATTGTACCCATTTTTAAGAAGGGCGACACAGACGTGCCTGATAATACAGAGGTATTTCCTTATGAAGTGACGTGAGTAAACTCTGTACACGTATACTCAGAATGAGGCTTACGAAATGGATGGGTGTAAATGGAAAAATCGTGAGGAGCAAGCAGGTTTCATTAAATCATATTCACACTACAGATCATATCTATACGCTAGCTTCTGTTATTGAGAAAACATTCAATAAAAAGGGTAAAAAAAAAACTGTATGTAGCCTTCATAGATCTGAAAAAGGCTTTCGATTCATTTCATCGTGTTTCCCTCTTTGAAACTCTCATGAGAGCGGGTTTCTCTGGTCCATTTTAATGGCCTTAAAAGGCATGTTATTCATCAGCTGTATCATGTGTTTGTGTCAAGGAAACAATGACCGACTTGTTTAAATGCCCTGTTGGTGTCAGACAGGTTTGTATGTTGAGTCCTGCCCTTTTCTCTCTGTAATGAAATAGCCATAGCCATGAAAGAAAACCGGAAAACATGGATTACAGTTACATCCTGGTCTAGTTGAATTGTTCATTTTATTGTTTGCAGATGATCTAGCCCTTTTATCAAGAACACCAGCAGGACTACAAAATCAGTTGAACCACCTTAGTGCACTAAGCAAGGATACGTTCTTAGTTATTAATAGAGATAAATCCAAAGGTTATGGTATTCAGAAAAGGGGTGTTACTTGGACAGAAATGAAAATGGTTTCTGGAAAGCAAGGAGCTGGGAGTTTGTAAACAGTTATACATATTTTAGGTTTTACATTTACTACAAGGTTAAGTTTCGTGCAAGGGGTCAGCCACATTGTAACGAAGGGAAAGAAAGCTGTCTTTGACTGTGTTCGAGTTCTCAAACTCAATGAAATTACTAGACTGACATACTTTAAAATCTTTGACGCCCAGGTCCAGCCAATCTTGTTGTATAGGGGTCAGAATCTGGGGTCTGGATGCCATTGAAGTGATTGAAAAAGTGCATACCAGGCGTGCAAGCGATTTTCAACGTCTCTCCCTAAAACCCCAAACACATGTATGTAATGGAGCGCTAGGCAGATATCCATTACGTCAATTCATGCTTGAGAGCAGTGAAATATTGGTTGCATCTAAACTAAGAATGTGCTTTTACACTGCGGATTTGGTTTTGTTTCGCTGAACAAAGGCGTCGGAAATGACGATCATTTCTGGCATTATTACGATTGCGTCTTTTAGCAAACTTCATTGATGACTAGTCCACTACAGTTAACAGCAGTTAGAGATTTTTTTACATTCTTCTTTAAGTCAATTTCCTCAGCGAACCATATGCTGACAATGTGCGAATTAAACATTTTAGAGCTACTGCTTAATTGAGAATAGGTACCCTCCCATTGAATGCAAACGTTTTTTTGATTTACTCAAAAATAATACC
>CM031615.1:12701006-12706006 GCA_018398815.1 Conus ventricosus
TACCCCTCTCTTCCCTGCTTTCTGCACACCCCCTCCATTTCCTGTTTGTTTTACCCTCTCTCCCCGCTTTTGTACATTTTCCCTCCTTTCCTGATTGTTTTACTCCCCTCCCCTGCTTTCTGCACATTCCCCCTTTTCCAATTTTTTTTACCCCTTTTTCCCCCGTTTCGACATTTCCCCCATTTCCTGATTGTTTTACCCCTCTCCCCCCTGCTTTCTGCCACAGTTCCCCCATTTCCTGATTGTTTTACCCCCTCTCCCCCTGCTTTCTTACGCCCCCCCTTTTCCAAATTTTTTACCCCTCTCCCCCCGTTTTCTGCCCGTTTTTATTTCCTAATTGTTTTACTCCTCTTCCCCTGTTTTTCTGCAAGTTCCCCCATTTCCTGATTGTTTTATCCTTTTCCCCCCCTGCTTTCTGCCCCTTTCCTTCCTTTTCCTAATTGTTTTATCCTCTCTCCCTGTTTTCTGTACCTTTTTTATTTCCAAATTTTTTTAAAATCCTTTTCCCCGCTTTGCACATCCCTCCTTTTTCTGATTTTTTTACTCCTCCCCCCCTGCTTTTTGCACAGTTCCCCCCATTTTCGATTTTTTTACCCCTCTCCCCCCTGTTTGGGCACCTTTTCCCCCCCCATTTCCTACTGTTTTTACTCCTCTCTCCCCTGCTTTCTGCAGGGTTTCCCATTTCCAATTTTTTTTATCCTTTTCCCCCCTGCTTTCTGCACAGTTCCCCCCATTTCCTGTTTTTTTAAAACCCCTCTTCCCCCTTTCTGCCCGTTTCCTTTTTCCCTAAATTTTTTTACCCTCTCTCCCCCTGCTTCTGTCCCTTTTCCTTTTCCCTGTTTTACTCCCCTTCCCCTGCTTTCTCCCCGTTTCCCCCCATTCTGATCTTTTCACCCCCTTTCTGGCTTTCCTTACTTTCTGTCTTTTCATTGTCTTCCCTTCTTTTTTATTCATAACTTCTTACTTACTTGTCTATTTTCCTACTACTCGTTCTATTTCCTACTACTCGTCTCTACATTTTGCTCATCGTTTTTCCTGCATTTAATGCACTCAACTTTTTGTCTAGTTATAAAAACGTGTTAGGCAATTTTTCTACATTACCTTTGTCAAGGCTCTCTGCCCTACCTATGTTAATGTGTCTCTACTGTGTCAATCTAACTTCATAATTTCCGTACCCTTTTCTCTACCGTTTTATTGTGCTACTTTTGATGTCATCTTTGCTATATTTCTATGAAATGTTAGCCATCTTACATATTCCCCTGTCCTTATTAATCTGCCATCATTCTACAGCGCATTTACCGTTTCTCACATATCGTGACTTGTTTTTCTACCTCTGTATTTCCCTTTAATTTGTTTTGTTTTTGTTTTGTAACACTTTGACATTACTTGATTCCCTAACTTTTTTTCTATGGATTTTTCCTCCTACTTTTCTTACTTTCCCTACCATTTCTTCTTTTGTAATCAGGCCTACCTGTCCCTCTGTAGCACTAATATCTTTATCTTATCTTACCTGTCCCACATGTTCTCCATTTTCACTAGTTTCCCCTAAATTTTTTCCACTTTCATTAGCGTTTCCTGTTTTCCACTTTTCACTACCTTTCCCTACGTTTTTGCATTTTTCATTACCTTTCCTCCCACCTCCTTTTTTTTCCACCGCCTTTACCTACATTCGCCCTATTTCTGACTTTGTTACATTAGCTCTTCTGAATGCCTCCCTTTCCCTACAATTCTCCCTTTTCACTTCCTTTCCTGCTTCCTTTCTCCTTTCACTACCTTTTCCCTATTTCCCCCTTTTCATCAGACGATCCCTACATTTCCTCCTTTTCTCTACCTTTCCCTACATTGTTCACGACAGGTGCAATCCTGAATGGTATTTGCTTTAAGTGAACTAAGTTGATGGTATTTCATAGAGAACTAAGCTGATGGTATTGCATAGTGAACTAAGTCAGGCTCCCAACAGACCATTATATCTCTGCACTCATAACATGCATATGCTGCCACTCATAGCACCCCCCAAAAAACCCCCCTAACATTCACCTCTCTCAGGAATGGATGTCACGCATTCGTTTCTCTCATTGCAGACATGAACCCGAATACTGATCTAATGTTAATTATAATTACACATGAAAAAATCCAAAACACACAACGAGAATAATCAAAGCATAAAAGAATAAAACTTCTTAATCCCGGGTTCTAAACGAAAGGCTCCTTAAACCTTGGCCCGGTTTCTCACACACATACACGCCTTGCACACACACACAGTTCTCGAGAAAAAGTCACTTCAAGTATTATTCAGCACTTGGTGATGGTGACGCCCTAGGATGAACTGGCACCATGACTCAGGACTGGTCACCGGGTCGCCTCTGAGAACTCAAAGTAGGAAATCTTCCTTCTTGTCTCTCTAACTACGGCCTCTTGGGATTCAACTCAGTCCTTTCTTTGAGAAGCTTGTCTTTTACACCACGATCTTGTATGCTTTGTGCCCCTTTCGTGAGACTGTCCGATCGCACTCTCTGTGCACACACATTGCCAAGCCCGCGGCTTGTGTTGCAATGTGCACAGAAACGCCTGCCATCACCTAGGATTGCCAGTAGTACTCCCGCGTCACTTTCTTTTGTGTGCCGTCTTCCCGAGAAGGCCCGAGGCTGACGTCACATGTTTTCTTGACATCACCGCTTTCCTGTGTTGCACAAGAGCGACAATCTGCTTTTTCGTCTTTCCCGAAGTCCAATGCATAATAGTTCGATACAATAATTATTTCATCCTCTCTCTCTCTCTCTCCTCTCTCTCCTCTCTCTCTCTCTCTCTCGTAGTGTTCATCTCGATGTTGTTCTTCCTCAGTTTATATAGGGATGGACACAAAGGATTTCCATTTGGGCCATGCCTTTGTCCAGGTTGCTTCTCTACCACCTTGTTCACACGTAAACTAAATTCCACTCTTGCTTCATTCTCCACACATCAGCATTTACACATATCCCTACCAAATTGCTTAGCAAACAACCACTTCACACCAAATGGACATCCAAAATTCCCGCCGACTCAGGGAGCCACTTCCACACAGTACTTATCCTATAGAAGCTACGACAATGACGTCCGCACGCATTTAACCAACCTGACAAAGCATCAACACAGTGCCCAACAGCAATACCATCTGAACAAGCCCAAGACTCCTGTTCTTAAACGTCTGTTTACAAAACAACTTCAGCTGACTGTCTTTAGCGCCCTCTTGATGATCTGAGGTCCTAGTGGATACATTTTCCTCCCTTTCGCTATCAGGAAGGTTCGAACTCGCTAACTACCTTAGGTGCCATCTATCACCTGACCACTTCAACCTCCTAGACACAGTTCGACCGTATGCGCTAGGTGAGGGTGTACTGCTAATCGGTCGATTACCTGTCTTTCCACTACGCGCAGCAGTCTTGTTGTCTGAAAGGCTTAAAGCCCTTTGTGAGAGGTTTCGCTCTCTTGACATACTTCTTCCTTTTCATAATATTTCCCAACCTTTCCCTCTTTTTGTCCATCTCTCCCCAATTTCCAACTTGTTCACTACCTGTCCCTGTTTCTCTCCCTTATCACTCCCTGTTTCTCTCCCTTTTCACTCCCTTTGCCTGGCCCTTTGCACTAGCGTCTCTCTACTTTCTCATTTTCCCTACTGTTTCTTACTTTTCTCCCATTTCACTACCTCCCCCCCCCCCCTCCCCCGCACTCCTCCTCCCCCCCCCCCCCCCCCTTTTTTTTTTTTTTCTATTACTCCTAACCTTTTCTACATTTTCCCTTTTCAGTACCTTCCCGTACTCCCGTCCCCACTCCCCTCTGAAGCTTTTCTGAACATCTATCTTTTTCCTAGCTTTTCCCTATTTACTTGTGCTTATCTCTCCCTCCCCCCCCCCCTCCCCCCATTAGATTTCCCTGCTTTCCTTTTTTTCACTGTCTTTCTGTACCTGTCGCCCTTTCCACTAACTTCCCCCATTTTTCCCTTTATCTCTAGCTTTCCTATTTCCCCACTCACTCATTAGCTCTAACGACTTTTCTTCCTTTTCGGTAACTTTCCTTACTTTTCCTTTCTTTCACTAGTTTTTCCCTGTTCGTCTCCATTTTCACTAGCTTTCCCTTCTTCACCCCCTTTCACTGGAATTTTCCAACATTATGCTGCGTCTATTGTTACTATCTTTTCCTACCTTTCCGTATTGTTCCGTTCTGTTTCCTACCAGTTCGATTTTTTTCTGCTTCTGCTTTTTCCAACTCTCCCATACTTTTTGGGGGGTGGCAAATTTGCCTCATTACTCTTTCTTTTCTTTTTTTCTTTCATTTTTCCTCAACACAGGTCTACCTGAAGGAGGAACAAACATCAAATTTTGATGGCGCACATGCGCTACACGAGCAGCCATCGATGCGATTAGACTCCGACACTGGACATTTTTTTTTCTTTCTAACTGCAAGCTGACGTTTAACTACATAAATCCTAAATAAAAATAAAAAGAAGTTCCGGAACGCACGCACGCACACATATACACGTGCGCGCGCACATGTATATATTCAACAAAAAGTTGTGTTGACAGAATGATGTAAGCATGCAGCAAAACGTACGATGCAAGTACGCAACAGCGCGGTTGTGGACGTGACGATAAAAGCATAGCTGGTGTTCACGCTGTGTTGTGGACGTGACGATAAAAGCATAGCTGGTGTTCACGCTGTGTTGTGGACGTGACGATAAAAGCATAGCTGGTGTCCACACTGTGTTGTGGACGTGACGATAAAAGCATAGCTGGTGTCCACGCTGTGTAGTGGACGTGACGATAAAAGCATAGCTGGTGTTCACGCTGTGTTGTGGACGTGACGATAAAAGCATAGCTGGTGTCCACGCTGTGTTGTGGACTTGACGATAAAAGCATAGCTGGTGTCCACGCTGTGTTGTGGACTTGACGATAAAAGCATAGCTGGTGTCCACGCTGTGTTGTGGACGTGACGATAAAAGCATAGCTGGTGTCCACGCTGTGTTG
>CM031615.1:12711006-12741006 GCA_018398815.1 Conus ventricosus
GCGCCGAGCGGCAGACAGATTCACACGGAAACAGAAAACAAAACCGAGAGATACAGAGAACAGGTAGAGGAGAGACAGACGAGAATTACAGATCGGAAGACATGCATTGGTTGTGACAGTCAACAGACACAGAGAAGGAGACAGGCAGAGGAATGACGGCGGCCCAGTCACAGCCAACGAAGCCAGTTAGCAGCCCACCAATCCCTGGGAGCTTGGGCAGCTTAGTGTCAATGCTAGTGACAGTGACAATGGTCATCTCACCAATCCCCGGGAGCTTGGGCAGCTTAGTGTCAATGCTAGTGACAGTGACAATGGTCTTCTCACCAATCCCCGGGAGCTGGGGCAGCTTAGTGTCAATGCTAGCGACAGTGACAATGGTCATCTCACCAATCCCCGGGAGCTGGGGCAGCTTAGTGTCCATGCTAGTGACAGTGACAATGGTCATCTCACCAATCCCCGGGAGCTGGGGCAGCTTAGTGTCAATGCTAGTGACAGTGACAATGGTCTTCTCACCAATCCCCGGGAGCTGGGGCAGCTTAGTGTCAATGCTAGTGAGAGTGACAATGGTCTTCTCACCAATCCCGGAGCTGGGGCAGCTTAGTGTCAATGCTAGTGACAGTGACAATGGTCATCTCACCAATCCCCGGGAGCTGGAGTAGCTTAGTGTCAATGCTAGTGACAGTGACAATGGTCATCTCACCAATCCCCTGGAGCTGGGGCAGCTAAGTGTCAATGCTAGCGACAGTGACAATGGTCATCTCACCAATCCCCGGAGCTGGGGCAGCTTAATGTCCATGCTAGTGACAGTGGCAATGGTCATCTCACCAATCCCCGGGAGCTGGGGCAGCTTAGTGTCCATGCTAGTGACAGTGACATGGTCATCTCACCAATCCCCGGAGCTGGGCGCTTAGTGTCCATGCTAGTGACAGTGACAATGGTCATCTCACCAATCCCCGGAAGCTGGGGCAACTTAGTGTCAATGCTAGTGACAGTGACAATGGTCATCGCACTAATCCCCGGAGCTGGGGCAGCTTAGTGTCAATGCTCGTGACAGTGACAATGTCATCTCACCAATTCCCTGGAGCTGGGCAGCTTAGTGTCAATGCTAGTGACAGTGACAATGGTCATCTCACTAATCCCCGGAGCTGGGGCAGCTAGTGTCCATGCTAGTGACAGTAACAATGGTCATCTCACCAATCCCCGGGAGCTGGGGCAGCTTAGTGTCCATGCTAGTGACAGTGACAATGGTCATCTCACCAATCCCCGGGAGCTGGGGCAGCTTAGTGTCCATGCTAGTGACAGTGACAATGGTCATCTCACCAATCCCGGGAGCTGGGGCAGCTTAGTGTCAATGCTAGTGACAGTGACAATGGTCATCTCACTAATCCCCGGGAGCTGGGGCAGCTTATTGTCAATGTTAGTGACAGTGACAATGGTCATCTCACGAATTCCCGGGAGCTGGGGCAGCTTAGTGTCAATGCTAGTGACAGTGACAATGGTCATCTCACCAATCCCCGGGAGCTTGGGCAGCTTAGTGTCAATGCTAGTGACAGTGACAATGGTCTTCTCACCAATCCCGGGAGCTGGGGCAGCTTTAGTGTCAATGCTAGCGACAGTGACAATGGTCATCTCACCAATCCCCGGGAGCTGGGGCAGCTTAGTGTCCATGCTAGTGACAGTGACAATGGTCATCTCACCAATCCCCGGGAGCTGGGGCAGCTTAGTGTCAATGCTAGTGACAGTGACAATGGTCTTCTCACCAATCCCCGGGAGCTGGGGCAGCTTAGTGTCAATGCTAGTGAGAGTGACAATGGTCTTCTCACCAATCCCCGGGAGCTGGGGCAGCTTAGTGTCAATGCTAGTGACAGTGACAATGGTCATCTCACCAATCCCCGGGAGCTGGGGTAGCTTAGTGTCAATGCTAGTGACAGTGACAATGGTCATCTCACCAATCCCCTGGAGCTGGGGCAGCTAAGTGTCAATGCTAGCGACAGTGACAATGGTCATCTCACCAATCCCCGGGAGCTGGGGCAGCTTAATGTCCATGCTAGTGACAGTGGCAATGGTCATCTCACCAATCCCCGGGAGCTGGGGCAGCTTAGTGTCCATGCTAGTGACAGTGACAATGGTCATCTCACCAATCCCCGGGAGCTGGGGCAGCTTAGTGTCCATGCTAGTGACAGTGACAATGGTCATCTCACCAATCCCCGGAAGCTGGGGCAACTTAGTGTCAATGCTAGTGACAGTGACAATGGTCATCGCACTAATCCCCGGGAGCTGGGCAGCTTAGTGTCAATGCTCGTGACAGTGACAATGGTCATCTCACCAATTCCCTGGAGCTGGGGCAGCTTAGTGTCAATGCTAGTGACAGTGACAATGGTCATCTCACTAATCCCCGGGAGCTGGGGCAGCTTAGTGTCCATGCTAGTGACAGTGACAATGGTCATCTCACCAATCCCCGGGAGCTGGGGCAGCTTAGTGTCCATGCTAGTGACAGTGACAATGGTCATCTCACCAATCCCCGGGAGCTGGGGCAGCTTAGTGTCCATGCTAGTGACAGTGACAATGGTCATCTCACCAATCCCCGGGAGCTGGGGCAGCTTAGTGTCAATGCTAGTGACAGTGACAATGGTCATCTCACTAATCCCCGGGAGCTGGGGCAGCTTATTGTCAATGTTAGTGACAGTGACAATGGTCATCTCACGAATTCCCGGGAGCTGGGGCAGCTTAGTGTCAATGCTAGTGACAGTGACAATGGTCATCTCACCAATCCCTGGGAGCTGAGGCAGCTTAGTGTCCATGCTAGTGACAATGACAATGGTCATCTCACCAATCTCCGGGAGCTGGGGCAGCTTAGTGTCCATGCTAGTGACAGTGACAATGGTCATCTCACCAATCTCCGGGAGCTGGGGCAGCTTAGTGTCAATGCTAGTGACAGTGACAATGGTCATCTCACCAATCCCCGGGAGCTGGGGCAGCTTAGTGTCAATGCTAGTGACAGTGACAATGGTCATCTCACCAATCCCCGGGAGCTGGGGCAGCTTAGTGTCAATGCTAGTGACAGTGACAATGGTCGTTTTATGGGCGGTTTTGACACAGAGAGCAAAAACTGCTAGAATGCGTTTTCGTGGTTTCAGAATAAAAACGTATTCGGCTGCATTGCAATCGGCACTCTGCTCGCTCTGTTGATTGATGGGTGAAGCCAAACCCAGGGCCCAGTAACAAGCAACAAAATACGCGTCAGACAAGACTGACTAGCAGTGCCAACGTACTGACATCCCCCTCAAGGAAAGCTGGCACCAACGTATGGACACACCCCTCAAGGAAAGCTGGCACCAACGTATGGACACACCCCTCAAGGAAAGCTGGCACCAACGTATGGACACACCCCTCAAGGAAAGCTGGCAGTGCCAACGTATGGACACACCCTCAAGGAAAGCTGGCACCAACGTATGGACACACCCCTCAAGGAAAGCTGGCACCAACATATGGACACATCCCTCAAGGAAAGCTGGCACCAACGGATGGACACACCTCTCAAGGAAAGCTGGCAGTGCCAACGTATGGACACACCCCTCAAGGAAAGCTGGCACCAACGTATGGACACACCCCTCAAGGAAAGCTGGCAGTGCCAACGTATGGACACACCCTCAAGGAAAGCTGGCAGTGCCAACGTATGGACACACCCCTCAAGGAAAGCTGGCACCACCGAAGAACGGATCACCGGCAAAGACAAAGGTAGCATTTCTGCTGTTATGAAAATGCTCAGAGATATGACAGAAAAACAAATCAATTCTATGGACCGTAAAATGGATGCTCTGAACAGTAAAGTCAATGATCAAATCGAATCAATTGTAAGAGAAAACAAGGAAATGAAAGAAAAAATCACAAAGATCGAAGAAAAAAACTGATGGTCTCGAGGGAGAAGCAGACGAAATAACTTGTTGTTTCATAGTATCGCGCCTTCAGCCGGATGTACCGAAACTTAGAATGAATGTGAGAGGGCAGTAAAGGAAATAATCGGAGACAAAATGGGAATCGATGAGGAAATGGAAATCAAACGGGCTCATCGTTTGAGAGGTGGCAAATCTCCACACCCGATCATTGTTCTCTTCAGTCGTTTCAAACGAAAAGAAACGGGGCAGACTCAAAGACTGTTCCGGTGTATTTGTGTCTCAAGACTTTACTCCCAGGGTAAGAGAGCGGCGCCGTTAACTTCAGCCTTTCCTTAAAAAGGCCATACTAGAAGGAAAAACAGCGCAACTTGAGATTCGACACTCTGGTTGTGGAGGGAAAGACTTGGCGTGTTTGACACTACCACTCAACAACTGAACGACAGACAGGAGCAGAAATGATGGGCCGGCCGATAGCACGTGCATGGCTGAGGACAGAAACTTCACCTAACTTTGAAGTGTTTTTCCCATATTGAAATACATTCTAAAGAAAGCTGAAGTGTTTTTCCATACTGAAATACATTTTAAAGAAAGCTGAAGTGTGTTTTTCCCATATTGAAATACATTTTAAAGAAAGCTGAAGTATTTTTCCCATACTGAAATACATTTTAAAGAAAGCTGAAGTGTCTTTTTCCCATACTAAAATACATTTTAAAGAAAGCTGAAGTGTGTTTTACCCACATTGAAATACATTTTAAAGAAAGCTGAAATGTGTTTTCCCACATTGAAATACATTTTAAAGAAAGCTGAAGTGTGTTTTTCCCATACTGAAATACATTTTAAAGAAAGCTGAAGTGTGTTTTCTCATATTGAAATACATTTTAAAGAAATCTGAAGTGTGTTTTTCCTATATTGAAATACATTTTAAAGAAAGCTGAAGTGTGTTTTTCCCATATTGAAATACATTTTAAAGAAAGCTTAAGTGTGTTTTTTCCCATATTAAAATACATTCTAAAGAAAGCTGAAGTGTGTTTTCCCATATTGAAATACATTTTAAAGAAAACTGAAGTGTGTTTTTCCCATATTGAAATACATTCTAAAGAAAGCTGAAGTGTGTTTTTCCCATATCGAAATACATTTTAAAGAAAGCTGAAGTGTTTTCCCCATTTTGAAATACATTTTAAAGAAAGCTGAAGTGTGTTTTCCCATACTGAAATACATTTTAAAGAAAGCTGAAGTGTGTTTTTCCCATATTGAAATACATTTTAAAGAAAGCTGAAGTGTGTTTTTCCCATATTGAAATACATTTTAAATAAAGAGCTACAGTACATGATCAAACTAACAAAAATATTATTTCTACTAACAACGTAAACTTACCTTCTGTGACTTCTGAGACCAAACAGAGACAAGATGAATTTTCAAACGAACTCTTTAAAAACCCTGGTGTAAACTCTGATAAAAATGTACCTTTTGTGGTTTGCAATATTAGTAGCAATTTCATGTGTTCATATAAAAATGAAACAAATTCAGGGTCTGTTTTTGAGAATACTAGAACTGAAACTGTAAATGATGGAAATCATTTGTCGACCAGTTGCATGCTAACAAATACTGTACAAACAGTAATACAAGAGAGAACAGTCAAACTACGTGTGTCAAAAATGATAAACCACAAGCTTGGAATGTTCAAGGACTAAAAAGTAGACTTAGAGATAAATCATTTATATCTTTTTGTCAACAATTCAAAGTTTTCTCATTATCTGAAAACTGGTCATGCAAAAACGATGAAATTGAAAATGCCTTTCCTTATTATAAAGTCTATTTTTCACCTCGCCATAACCGTTTTGAAGGCGATGTTGTCGTTTGTGTCGACAAAGAAATTGATTTTGGTGTTGAATGTTTACTTGAACGGGTTGAAGACAAAATCTTTCTGAAATTTGATAAATCCGTATTTAACTGTTCTTATGACTTCATTGCAGGTTTTGGGTACATTGTGCATGAAAATTCTGTGATATATAGCGAAGATAACATAAAAGTATTTGAAAACAACTTAGTTGATATTGAATGTACATTTCCCAACTAATATTTGATCATATGTGGAGATTTCAATGCTCGCACTGGTGGTCTATATGATACTGGGATTTCCAATAATAGACATGTGCCTCAACTACAAGAAATTGATGAATTTTATACCGGAAGAAAGGAGATCCAAAGAACCAAAATCGAATAAATGTGGACACAAACTTGTAGAAATGTCAAAGAACATGACCTCTACATTACAAATGGACGGAAAGAAGGCGATAAGTAAGGGGAAATAACCTGTGTGGCAAACAGGGGTATGAGCACTGCAGACTATTTTATTTGTTCAGCTTCTTTATTTCATCATATTAATGATATGTTTGTCGTAAATTGAAGTGAGTCGGATCTTTTTCTTTTGGTTTCCATATTTGACTTCTTCTTTTTAAATAACGATGTGATCAAGGAAGAGGATGTTTTACTTGAAGACATGGTACGGTTTATTTATATTGAAAAATTCCATAGTCGGTATACTCTAACTGTCACGGAAAAGGAATCAGAATGGACAAATTTCATGTCTGCAGTAGATACAGGGGTGAAAGGTGGAGCAGACTGGATTGTATCATTTATACAAATGGTGGCAGAACGAATGGGATCAAAATTCAGAGAAAATGAACCAAGCACGCAGCTGGCTTGGTGGGATGAAGAATGTGAACAGTCAAAGCAGGATAAATACACGACTTTGAATCAGTTCCGTAGGACATGCGGACATTCCAATCATAATGAATATTTCAATTTGAAAAAAGACTTTAAGGCCATGTGTAAACGCAAATAAGAAGAAGAGAACAACAAAACTGTTAATGAACTGAATGCAGCATGTAATGACACAAATTCTAAATGTTTCTGGAAGAAACTTAAATCGTTTACTAATCAAACAAATAATGCAGTTAGCTCTATTTCCCCATGATCATGGTTTCAGTACGTCAGAGATTTGCTTAACACAGAAACAGCCGAACACACTGAAGTTTTAAACGAAGTTAAGAACACTCTTATTGAACAGAACTCATAAACCTGTCACAAATGTTTAAACTTTAGCATCGATGTTGAAATTTCTTAAACCAAAATTTATGATGCTATCGATAGAATGAAACGAGGAAAAGCCCCAGGACCTGATGGCTTGCCTACTGACTTCTATTTCCATGCAAAAGATACGTTGGCAACATTTCTGCACCCGCTCTTTAACAAAGTATTCAAAACTGGGGAATATCCCGAAAGAAAGACAGAAGCGATCATTTTTCCATTACACAGAAAAGGAAACCGAAATAGTGTCAATAATGACAGGGATATTTCACTTATAAACGTAATCAGCAAACTTTACAGTTCTGTCATAAACAGAATGTCATGTGACGTAGCCTCACATCAAGGCATGTGACGCTCCATCACATGTAGTTAGTGATATGAATCATTTCCCCATGCCACTACTAAAAAGGAAGAATATTCATGTGGCTTGACTAGTGTAGCGGGCGTCCCCAAATAATGGTGAGAATGACTCATTAAAGAAAGAAGGGTGGTCATTGGGTGAAAGTGACCACTGAGAGATAGTTTAATAAGGGCTGGTAAGGTGCTGGTCATGTGTTTTGAACACTGAGTATGCACTCACTAGGAGGAGGGAGGAAAGAATCAGTTTTAGCCCAGCAGATGGCCTAGAGACTCGAACCTGTCAGGACGCTGGTCCTCACTGCTGACCAGTCATTACCAGCCCTTCGCCCTTCACCCTTCACCTTTCACCCCGTGAGGTGGTTAAAGATGGCCATGGTGTGGGGAACACACCGGTAGTTCAGCCCAGCAATTAAAGACTCCAGGGAGAGGAGTTGGAACTCATCATCTCTCCAGTGACAGGAGAAGTCAAGGGAGAGGAGTCGGAACTCATATCTCCAGTGACGGGAGAACTCAAGGGGGCGACACGATTTCTGTGAGAGACAGGGAATCATGACAGTATGGGGGCGAGTCTCATCTCTGATGCGGCTATGGCATCAATGATTACAGGAGTTATTTATTCTCCTGGTCTGGATTTTGGGCTAATGTAATGTGAAGGCCATGACTTTATAGAATCTTGAATTAATTAGTTTATCTCTCGGTGGAAAGAGAGATACATGTATAAAATCTGTTTATAAATTGTTTGATGTGATTTAGTAAAGTGTTTTTCCCCGAAGGAGAGGGGGAGAAGAAAAAACATTCGGTAGTGCACCTTTTGGTTGATTGGAAAGATTGCGTGTGCGTAAGAGAATGTAAATATGTTTGTTCAAGACCACCCATCTTATTTTGCACGAAAACCCCCCTTTTCACATACAAATCACGTCCTTCTCATGCTACTTGTGGCTAAAATTAACACCTGTTTTACAACTAAAATTAACATGCAAAAACTAAAAATCGACGTAATTAGTACTTTAAAATGGGGGTTTCCGTGCAAAATAAGATTTGGTGATCGTGAACAAAGATAATTACATTCTCTCCAGGGATATAAAAATTAAGGGTTTACAGTACGTTCTTCTACTTCCAGCGCTATTAACGCCCGCGGGACTGAGCCCTTACTACTTTTCTAATATTCTCTTCTACTTCTAGCACTATTAATAAATCAGAACAAACAACTAGCCTTCCATCTTGATTAGTTATTCTTACATTAAATGAATTTATGGCCCCCTCAATTAATTCTTTAAATTGACTGTTTCCGTCAAACCTGTATAACTGATAATCGCAAAACCCTGCCTTAATTGACGGCAGTGCTCGTAGAACTGTAGATGGATAGCCATTAAACAAATTAACATTTGTTTTTAACTGTTGTAAATGGACATACAAAATTGGGTTTACGAGAAAATCAGGTTTATTACCTTCAAATTGATAAGCATCTTCTCTTGTACTAAATTTATAAGATCTGTCACTATTGTGGAAGCCCAAGATTTTAGCCAGGCCTTTAGGGAAAGTGTACTCTCTTCTTTCTTCTAGTGGGAAATGTATAGTAATTCTGAGGTTTGCTTCGTTAATTTTTAACAATATGCCAAATTCGTTAAGTACTTCTTTTAAAGAACAAAAGTTGTAATAACCTTCTGGTATTTGTATATGACTTATTTGACTGCCTTGTTCGTCATTAACATTAATCCAGTTATTTTGAGCTCCTTCAGTTATGTTAACCCACATAACTTTAAAGCCAATTTCTTTAAGGGCAATCCTACAACTCCCGCGCCAATTGACAATTGGGCACGTTAAGAACACACGCTCGTTTTGCTTGGTTATAGTGATGTACATCTTTTTTATAACTATTTAAAAAACTAATTTAAAAAATGGAGCCATTTAAATATAACGAAAGTGCTACCTACGATGCAGGAGCGTTTTATAACCCCAAATCTTTGGACTTCAGTTTACTAACCATTGCAGTAGACGAATCATATGGCTTTCAAGTAAGACTTGTAAACCACTAACTAAATATTTAAATCCTCCAATAAATAGTGATAGAGTGCCATCAGCATGGGCATCTCGCCCTATGACGTTTTACCAGAATCAGTTAAATTTTGCCATTTACTGCGCAACTACTGGCTGCGGTGTTTCACATGCAAACCATTTAAACCACCCCAATCTTTTAGTAAGGTCAGTATATAACTTTCATGTTTATTCCCAGTACAGACGAATACTAACTGAACTACAAGTCCCCTTCCAAGCGACAACGGTTTAATCTTTTAAAACCCCAATGGACAATAATGCAATGAAAAAATCGCACGAATTTAAAAAATCCTTCAACTGTTTTAGACAAATTTTAGCCAAATCTGGTTAGGCACATTGTTTTGTGGGGTGCAAAAAGAAAATATAATAAATTGGCCGGCCACCCCTTTTTTAAAAACCAACAAAAAAGTCGATTAGGGTCAATTGAACAAAAACATCCAAATGTTTGGGGCAAAAATTTCTTAGATGAAATAAAGGCCCAAAAAACCCCAGGATGCAAAGATTTAAGACCCTAGGGACTCGTTTGTCCCTATAAGGACACAAGCACAGACCAAAGTCTAGCATAGTGATCAACTACAGGTTTTGATCTGAAAAAAATTTTTCTGGCCAAATTTAAAGGCTTTAAAACTCTGCTTTTGTTTTGCGCCACATACAAAGTATAAGACGTTCTTCCAAAAGCAGGAAAAAGGGTTGACTTTTTTGTGGTCATGGATTTAAAAGCTACCCCTGCCCTTAGGCAAGTTTGGGCATGATCCGAATATAACATGAATCCCATAGTGGAGACGACCAAAATTTGGGCACAATAAGGTTTAAACAAAAGGCCGCCCACCATTTTAAGAAAAGTACCTACCCGAAGAAAGCGATCCAGTTATAAGCGCCCCACAGCCGAAAGCACCCCAAAACCCAGAACGCACGCCCCCCTTTTAATTTCCTCCATGAAGCCATCTACGAAAAGCACCCCCTTGTTTTTTTTAAAAATTTTTGGGGATTCCCCATATTTTATTTCACTAAAATTAATCACAGCTAGCACTCCTAACCCCAAAATGGCAGCCATAAACCAGCCCCTTACCTATAGTAAAAAAACCCCAACTAACACTCCCTATTTCCCGGGCAAGCATCAAGCCGGGGCACAAACTTTTTTAATAAGTTTGCAAATGATGAATTTTTTTCTACCCAACTTTTCCCCGGCGAGCTTTGGTGGGGGTACGGACCCTTTTGGGCGCACTACCTTTTAAAGCTAAAATTTTAGAGATGCAAACCCAACACCGTTAATAAACAACATAAAACCCCCGTTCCGAACATGCCTTATTTTTTCAGCTAGCTATTTTTTCAAAAAGTATTTTTTTTAAGTTTCTCTATTCTGCTTTTTTTTGGATGCAGCGGTTCTGTTAGTAGACGCGCTTCTAACCTGGCCCCCCTTTCTCCTTTAAACCCTGAATTTTCTGGGTATCTCCTTTTTCCGCCCTAATTTTTTTTATATCTGCACAGCGATTTATTTTTTTTCTTCTTCTTTTCTTTTATCCACTCACCAATTTTTCCCAAATTTTTTCTATTTCGCCCCCAATGACTTTAGACGTCATTAAGCCCCGATTTCCCGCCTAGGAAAATGGAAAATCGTCAATGTTTCCAATTTTTTTCTGACTGTTCCTCTTAAAATCGCCCCAAAATTTCTGTTGCGCTCTTTTACCCGGGTCCTAAATTTTGAAAAGGGGTCATTCTTTTAGATCGTTTTGGGCAACTCTTCCCCAAGTTTTAAAAGACTAACACCTCAGCCTAAATTTTAAAAAAGTTTAACCCCTTTTGGTCGGCAACAGGAATCCTCGTCTTTTGGGGTTTATTTAAAAAAAAACTTAGTTGGGTCGGCTTTGTATTAACTTTAAAAAAATTTCCCTCTGCTACTCTTAAAAAACAGAGGTAGCTTTAACCTCAAAAAAACAAAAGGACAAGGCCTTCGGGCTCTAGTCCAAAGCTTAGGGAAATGATTAATTCTATTTGTTAATATTTGCACGGATGCGCTAACTGAAAGGTTGTTTTTGCTTCTTCTAATAAAAGGCCTGGCAGATCCTTTCTCTTCAGAAGGACGGGCACCCCAAAATTTTCAGACTTTTTTTTTTTAAAATTTTTTTTTGTTTTTAAAAAAAAGAACTCTATGGTTGTGACCTCAACCATCGAAAAAAAAACCCCCCTGGTTTTTAAAATTTAAGGGACTGTAAAATTTGGTAAAAACCCCCCTCAAAGTTCCCTGAAAACCCTTTTTAAAAGTTAAGTTCCCGATCTTTGGCGCGGCATGTTTTAAAAGCCAGGAACGCTAATACATTTAAAATGATTTAAAAACGACAGATTCTAATCTACTTTGTTGCAATTTTGGTAGGGCCTCGTTTACTATGGTAATCAAACTGGGGGGCAGAGAAATTTTTTTACTAAGCGAGGGGAACAAATTTTTTCCCTCATTCGACCTAGGCTGCCCAAAAAAGAAAGAAAAGAGAAAGTTTATCAGGGAATACAAACCCAAAAGGGTCTCAAGCACAGGCTTAAAACGGGGATCAAAGGTTGGGAAAGTGAGGGAGAGCAGAAGCTTTTTGGGAAAAGATTTTGCATTCCTCAGATTTTGAACGTTAAAGACCATTGCCAATTACCCCAAAGGGGCCTAAAAAAAAAACTTACTTATAACGACATTTAACCAGGATTCTGCCGTTCTTTTGAAGACCCCCAAGAAAAACGCAGTCAGCGACATTTTTCTTGAGTTTATATTGTTACTAACCCCAACTGGGCCAAACAATTAACCCAGAAAAAAAATAAAAAAGGGTTATTTATTTTGAAAGATTTAAAACACTCCACTACAGAAAAAGAAACAAGCGAGACACTCTTTGGGAAAAACATCAAAACAGTCTTTTAAATCTTTTAAAAAAAATTGTTCTGTTTTTCTGAGAAACAACTCCTTTTTTCATAGGAATCAAAGTTTTTATAATCCAAAAAAGAGAAGGTTGATGCAAAAAAGGCAATTCTGGTTTTTATTTGGGCGCGGATTTTACCTCACCCAAAACCCTTTGATTAAAAAAAGTTGTTCGCTGGAGGGGGCAAAGAGTCCCGCATTGATCGGTAGAAAAAACTTTTGCCTTTATGATGTAAAATCGAAGATACTTAATAACCAAATTGGGGTGGTGGATTTAGATCCAATTTTTACAAAAGATTGTTTGGAAGGGGGAAAGGGGTTTGGGGAAAGGTAAAAAAATAAATATTCACAAGAAAGCAACGGGAAAAGCCCCCCCAAAAAAATGCATTTTTTTAGGTTTTTGGGTCGCAGAAAAACATGAAGAAAAAACAAAAGATTGGGGTTTTTAAAATAAAAGAAAAACAACCTAATTAAAAACAGATGGAAATTTAAGTTCTGCCCAAAAAATCCCCACTGTTCTCTTATCTCGGGGTTACTGGGGGTGGGGGAAAACGTCTTCGACTTTAATTGTTTCAAACAATATACGGGTTTATTACAGCACTTTTTTTTTAAATTCGCACAAAAATTAAGCACAAAATCTTAAAAGAAGGGAAATTTTTTGGGGCAACGATAAAAATTTTATTGCCTGCGACAAACGAGCGACGTTTAGAACATTACTATAGATATTTGAGGAACTGAAAACGTTTTTTTGATGACTGTCACTAACGAGAATTGAAAAAAAAAGAAAAGCTCTGTCAAAAGCAACCTTTTGTGGCCCACGCCTTTTTCTGTGTGGTATTAAATCAAAAAAACAATCTGTCTTAAAAGACTTTAGATCGCAGTTAAAATCGGTTGTATTATTTTACACTAAGGACAAAGATAGTTTTGAAGAATGTTTAAGTGAAAATTATATAATAAGGGACAAAGATGAGCTAAAAAAAAATAAAAGAGCAGTTAGAAAAATCTAAGCACGCTAAGCTATGCTTACGGACTGACCCCCCAGTTCAATACGTTTGTTTATTATAATTTTTATATCATAAAAAGAATGTCTCGGGGGCCAGAATCAAAAGCGCAGCTAGCTCCTAAATGCACTGCAGTAGAGCTAAAAGACCTAGCAGATACAACTGAGTTTGATTTAATAGGAGTGCCTGAAATGTTTATGGATTTGAATACACAAATGATGGGGTTTACAAACGAACAGAAATTGAAGACAAAAAACGACAGCAATATCCTAAACTAGAACAAATAAGAAATCTAGAAACAACTGATTACAGCAAATATGAATACAGGCTTTATAGACAAGACAATAACTGGTCTTGCGTCCTGAAATAAACTGGGATTTTAAATTTGACTTGTGAAGTCCCAATGTATACTTTGATAAAAAAAAAATTTCAGAAAGGCTTTGAATGCCGGTCCCTTTCTTGCTAGTCTTGTCCCAGGAACACAACAGAAAAAGCAGATTGTAATAGATAAATATAAGAGTGAATATGTGCTGAGCAGAAAGAAGTCCTTAGTTGAAGTGGGGGATGACACAGTAAACCCTAGAATTTATCCCAAAACCACCATGCCTAACACTGCTACTTTGATTTTGTTTTATTAATTACACCTGGGAGTCTAAATTCTAGTTTGCCAGAACATGTGTTAGCAAGGGGGGTAAAATTATCGTCTGGAAACTTGGATGGTTCTCTTAGGCTCGCTATTGTTATTACTAAAAACGGAGATGAAAATAAACACTTTTTCATCATCTGACAAGGTTACTGTGAATGTTGACAAAGACAAGCTAACAGTACTCGACTTTATTTTCATTAAGTATGTTGATTTTATTGCGTTTTACTCTGTTGATGAAGTGCTGCCAGAAGGATTAATAAGAAGATATGTATAAGATTAATTTAAAAAATAAATCTTAATTAAAAAAATGGAAGTTCAACAGTTTAGGGTATAGCAAATAACTGAACTTCAAAAGGAAATAGAAAGTGACTTGGATAAGTATAGGGTTACTAGAAAGAAATATGCTAAAGCTTTAAATACTCTTTCTTATGTAATTACTGGCTCATCAGCTGTAGCTAGCGTAAGTGCTGGGTCTAGTGTTGCTCTTTTAGCTACTGGGGTTGGAGCGCCAGTCTCTTTAGCATTAGGAGCCTTGGTTTAGGTTTAGCGCCATGTCTATGATTGTAAGTGCTGTTTTAAAAAAAATTAACTCCTAAATTACAAAAGCACACTGCCATTGTTGCCCTAGCATCAGCAAAACTTTGTTCATTAAGATTAAGAATAAGCACATCATACAGGATGAAAACATTACAGACGAAGAATTTCAGAAGCTTATGCTGACGATGAGGATTACAGACGACAAAAAATTGAACTTCAAAAAGAGTGGAGAAAGACGTTTACTTCACGACAGGTAGACACTGATGCAATTAAACAGAACATTGAAAAACAAACACATGATCGGTTAAACCCAAAATAGGTCAAAAAAATAAGTTTAGCAAAAAATAAGTTTAGCAAAAATAAATACTTTTTTTTTTAACTCACTGTGTTTGGCGGGACAACTTGCAGCTCTTCACGAACAAAGGATCTTTAGGTGCAGGCTTTTTAGAAGAAGAGTCTCTCTTAAATAATATACAGGAGGGGTTGTTTTCATGATTCTTTCAACTTCATATACATCTACGCTCCATATGGGATCTGTAGCTCTAATTCTAACATCACCTTCTGCCTCTCCAGGAGCATACAAGTATCTTACTTTTAGTCCAAACGGCAAGAGTTTTTGATTACCTTGGATGTCTTCAGTAATGCAAATATTTTTTAATTTGATTGCGTTTACTGGTTTAAGGCCTGTTGCTTTAAATTCTTCATTGTTCATGGCACGTAAGACTGCTGGCAATCTCCTAACCCATTCTGTGTTGCGTGCTCTGTACTTCGTAGTGTCCATAATTTCTTCAGCTAGATCTTATTAAAGTTTTCTACTAGGGCTTGTGATCGATGGTTGCCTGGGATCTTAACTGTAACATGATGTTTTTAAAAACAGTTGGTTTACAGAACCTTAAACTCTTTTCCATCATCAACCTGAATCATCCTAGGATACTTTAATGGCCCCGCATGTATATTTGTTGTAAAGCCACAGCCACAGCATCGCGTTTTTATCTGTTAAAGGTTCAGCGTCTTTGTAATCTTGAAGCCATGTCAACAACTGTCAGAGCATACTTAAACTTTTTTCTTCTAACTTTGTCATGTGGAAGATACAACAAGTCCATCTGGTGGTGTCATTTGGAACTGAGTTAACAAATCTAGGCCTTATTATTCTTTGGGGGCAGGTAATTTATTTGCCAAATTGCCAGTTTTTGAAAGCCAGTCTTTCGCATCTGATTCAGACACTCTAGCAGCTTTACTCAGTTTTCAATAGCAGTCTTTCCTTTCCAATACCCTTTAGGAGAATAATATATTTTGTACTTCGTATTGTCCATATTTTAAATGCATTTTATTTTACACAAGGAAATGAGCAACAAGATAGACTGAGGTCATGCCAACTGCAATAAAAACTGCAGTCTTCTGTTCCTCAGATGGTTCATAAAAGTCAGACAGTTCTGGCGGCGGCAATGTTAGAAACTTCTTTCCTGTCACTAAGTAATACTCATTCATTGCGTCATCAACGTCTGTAAAAGTGTGCTCTGCATGGCCCTGTTCTCTTAAATCTTTTATTAATAAAGTCTAAGTGAGCAATTCGCCTTTTCTCGTAAGCGTCTCTTGCCTTAGCTAAATCTTCCATTGCCTTGTTATGACGTTCTCTCTCTTCATCGGACCGCAATTTACTAAACATAAAATTGCTGCCAGAAAAGCTAAAGCATTAACAATAGCTCCTCCCACCATTAGAACCAGTCCAGACATCTTTTATAAATCAATATTTTCTAGATTAATCTTTCTATCATTAATATTTTCTGGGATAATCCCCTGTGTAATAAGAAAATCTTTTGATGCAATCCCTGCAGTAATTACAACAATAACCTTAACAACGTCCTCAATGTCTAACCTTCCTAGATCCGCCGGCTTCATTTTAAACATGTTTTTTGCTAACACGCTATAGCCTATACTAAGTCCGCCAATTACAGCAGAATGGTAAATCGTATTGATAATCTTTTTTTCACTCATCTTTTTTATTAACTAAAAAAATAATTAAAATAATCATAATACGAAAGACTGTCTATGTGCTTTTTAATCAAATAATCTTTTTTGTTAAAGCTAAAAAAAAGGTTTGCAACTTGTTTTGGCGAATCTTCTATCTTTCCCATGTTTGGCGGTTTTATTCCTAGCAAACATTTTGCAAGGGTTGAATAAACTATAACACCAACGATAGGCACTGCATAATTAACCAGCTTTAAACTCATGGTTTTAAAAGTATTATATTATTTTTTATTGTTTTAAAAATGGATTGTGACGAACTATTAAAGTGTGAGGAGCAAGCAGAGTACTCCGTAGGCTACTCAGCAGACCACTGCCATAAAGAAAGATTATACTCTCTGGCCGCGTGTGTAAAAACTAGACAGTATTTAGGCACTGAACTAAGTGTCGAACAGATTCAACAATTGTCTACATCAGACGTTGAGAAGTACTACGCTAGGTACGAAGCACAGCTAGGGTCAAAAATGGTTAGATCGGTGGGGCAGACAATGATTAGCCCATATGCTAAGTTAGTAAGTAAGATGGCGCCAGTTGATTCAGAAGATTTAAAATATGACTTATCACAAGATCCGGTTTTAAACAAGTCCCTAGAAACTCTTGCATTGACATGTATTACAGATTTGGGACGATGTTATGCCCATTCATCATGGGATTAATTACTTTTAATCATATTAATTTTGATCATATTAAATTCAATCGCAATAAAAAAAATGAGCGATCAGGAGAAGAAGACGCCGCAGGACCCTCCGCAGGAGCAGAATGTACCGCAAGTGAATGTACCACAAGTGAATGTACCGCAAGTGAGTATGTTACTAAGTCTAAAAGTCCTGGACGTGTCGCGCTGGCCATAGGCTATCTGAATGGAACAGACTAAAAAAAGCAAACCAATCAGCAAAACAAAAATTGTTAGATAGTAATATAACATCGCCGCCGCCAACAACAACCCAATTAACAACAACACAATCACAATCAAACGATAAGATGTATCATTATGTATTGGGAGCTGCTGCTGTTGTTGGCGGGTTTCTAGCATACAAATACCTAACACCATACTTAGCAGCAAAGTCACAAACCCCCACAAAAACAGTAAAAGAAGAAGAACCAGCTTCTGCAAAAAAAGTGCAACCTCCTGCAGTAGACCCATTTTCTATGGAATAGTTTTTTAAGAACTAGATAAAAACTAGATACGTACAAGTTAAGTTAGTTATAGAAAGTACTTTTTAAGTTAAGTGCAAGTAAATTACAAGTTAAGCGCAAAAAAATTAAGTTCTAGTTTTAAGTTCTTGTTAAGTTCTTAAGTAAGTACTAGTTAGGTTTCTTAAGTTAAGTACTAGTTAGGTTCTTAAGTAAGTACTAGTTAGGTTCTTAAGTTAAGTACAAGCCAAGTCAGTCAAGTTAATCTTTTAAAGTTCTCCAATGCCCTACAGCATATGAAAACTCAGGATTGACGTAAGTTCTCTTGTTATTGTTAGAGACTAGCAATTTTCTTGTTAACAGCAGTTGTGTTTACTTGATGAAGAGTAGAGCGCAGATTAACATTGTGTGATAAAATACTTTGTTCTCAAAGAGAGCTTGCTTGTAGTTATCGTGAGTTATATTTTTTTGACAACTTCTTTACTTAGCCCTTAGCCTTCTCATTACAGAAGTCTGGCTGGCAACGCTATACATCTTTGATCGTAAGCCAACATATTCTTTTATAACTGTCCCATTAAGTTCATCCTTCATCTTTCCAATCACTTTCTTGTTCATGGTTGAATGTAAAGGCGAATCTTTTGGATAGTCGCATTTGTCGTACCACCCACAACTCCTTTAGCCACCTCAGTTTCTAAATCCTTATAGAAGTCTTCAGTGGGACGTCTAGAATAAAACTATCTGTGTCTGTGTAAAGGACTCTTGCTTCTGGGTAAAGTGGTTTAAAGTAGTCGTACAGAAATTCAACATCAATAACTTTGACAACTCTAATACGTAAAGCCGATAAACACCGGCTTGTCTAACTTAACATCCTTTTTCTTCATCATAATGCCAACCAGGCTGTCGTTAAAATCTTCTAAAGTCTTGATAGTTAGTTTAGAGGCAAACTTAATTGCTTGGTTTTCTTTTGTAACTAATTTCACATCTTTACGATTGTGTGGATTTTCCATAGTTTTACCAAAACAACTGTTGTTCATCAGTTAAAGAAGTCTTTTTCTGAAGCATCAGTGGCTTGAGTTCTAAGATCAGTATCTTCTTGATGTATGCCTCATGAAAGGCTCTTGGTCAAAAGCAATGATTCTATGAACAGCTGTCAGCTTTAATCCATGCTTTAAGTAAAACTGTAGGAGTCTGTAATGGCACACATATTTAGTTTTATGTCTAAGATTAGGCACAAGTTTAGGAGGTTCGATGGGGCTCATCTTAATCTTTCTGCGGCTAGGGGTAATCGTTGTGGAGATCGTGTAATTCTTTAGGATATTCTAAGTCTACTTCCAAGATTAACACAGTGTTAACATTAATGAGTCCTTTTATCATTGTAAAGTTTCTCAGTGGAAGCGGTTGACTCATGGCCCATCCATACAGATTGTTGGCGTCTAAGTACATTAGATAGTTGGACGGTTTAGTGGATCATAGTCGTCTAAATATTTGTGTTGGCTTTGCAGTAAGGATGTGAGGCCATGCTAATACCTCCCCTCAGCCCATCTTCAATCATCTGAAGTGTGGGTAGATCAGAAATTAAGTCAATCTGGATGTTTGTAGACTTTAAGAAAGCATCCCAAGAAAGGCCTGGGGCAGAGATGTAATGTGATGAGTCTAAGCTGTAATGTTTCATGCATGTAGATCTGTAATTCTGAAAGACGTCTGCCAATAAACACACGTCAGCCAATAAATATTGATCATGATAATCGCCCATTGTTTGACAGTGTAATTCTGTCCAGGCTTTCTGTGCGTATTCATAGTCAGCATCAGTTATGTCTTTGCCTCTAAGACTAGAAAAGAAAGCACCTTTAGGGGAAGTGAGTCTTCATCAAACCTGTCCCACGAGTTCATGTATTCATAAGGATAAACTCCTTTGCGCACTAAAGATGGTCAAAGTATCCATTGCGCACTAAAGATGGGTCAAAGTATTGTTTTGTGATTGGAAGTCTTGTAGAGATCTGCTAGTTTATCCAAACTCCCCATCAGATGTTGGGCTGAGTCACAAAAGGATAAACAGTCGAGAGTAAAAGTCATGTACTTTTCTGAAGATTGTGCAATGCAGGTAACCCTCTTATATTCAGAAGTTACTGCTTGCATGATGAAATGAGAATCGTAGCCTCGTAAGTTATGAAAGAAGATGGGTAATTTCCATTTTTTGGGGTCAACCTTAAGTTGAAGATTACAACTGTTGTGCGCGGCCCCTCTGAACTTTCCAGTAATGTGATCGTGGTTGTCATATGACGTAGCCTCACATCAAGGCATGTGACGCTCCATCACATGTAGTTAGTGATATGAATCTTCCCCATGCCACTACTAAAAAGGAAGAATATTCATGTGGCTTGACTAGTGTAGCGGCGTCCCCAAATAATGGTGAGAATGACTCATGAAATAAACAAGGGTGGTCATTGGGTGAAAGTGACCACTGAGAGATAGTTTAATAAGGGCTGGTAAGGTGCTGGTCATGTGTTTTGAACACTGAGTATGCACTCACTAGGAGGAGGGAGGAAAGAATCAGTTTTAGTCCAGCAGATGGCCTAGAGACTCGAACCTGTCAGGACGCTGGTCCTCACTGCTGACCAGTCATTACCAGGTGAGCCATAGATAGTTGGGAAAGCTACAGGGGAAAACCTAAAGAAAAGAGAAAGAAAGAATTCATAATTAAATTGGGAAGCAGGTTACTTACACGAACCTTATTCGTGTTTCAGCCCTTCACCCTTCGCCCTTCGCCCTTCACCTTTCACCCCGTGAGGTGGTTAAAGATGGCCATGGTGTGGGAACACACCGGTAGTTCAGCCCCAGCAATTTAAGACTCCAGGGAGAGGAGTTGGAACTCGTCATCTCTCCAGTGACAGGAGAAGTCGAGGAGAGGAGTTGGAACTCAACATCTCTCCAGTGACAGGAGAAGTCGAGGGAGAGGAGTCGGAAATCTTATCTCCAGTGACGGGAGAAATCAAGGGGCGATACGATGTCTGAGAGAGACAGGGAATCATGACAGTATGGAGTCTTATATCTGATGCAGGCATGGCATCAATGATTTCAGGAGTTATTTATTCTCCTGGTCTGGATTTTGGGCTAATGTGATGTGAAGGCCATGAATTTATAGAATCTTGAATTAATTAGTTTATCTCTCGGTGGAAAGAGAGATACATGTATAAAATCTGTTTATAAGTTGTTTGATGTGATTTAGTAAAGTGTTTTTCCCGAAGGAGAGGGGAGAAGAAAAAACATTCGGTAGTGCGCCTTTTGGTTGATTGGAAGGATTGCATGTGCGTATGGAGTAAATGCTGTCATGAATGCATGTGTGCAAAAGTGACAGTGTGACAGTGGTGACCCCGACGTAGCTGCCATTTTGTTTCCCCTGGAAGAGGAAAAAAAAAGATATATTTTCATTAAAAAAAAAGATTTTGATTTGTACCCTCAAGGGTTTGAGGGAAGGAAAAAAGAGGAAAGATTTGTGTTTGTACCCTCGGGTCCTGAAAAAAAAAGATTTTGATTTGTACCCTCAAGGGTTTGAGGGAAGGAAAAAAGAAAAAGTTCGTCAAATTATTTATTAAGTATAATATTCGCATTTGTTTTCTTTTCTGTTTGTGTGTGTGAGTGAATTTATTTTCAGTGCGAGTGAGGACTTCTCTCTTAATTCTGACTCTCAGTTTTGCTAGTGTTTTTTTTGTTTGTCAGTCCCTATTTTGTCCTTTTCCCCGATCGGTGAGCCCCACCGCTTCTCGCTACACTGAGCGGTTAGTTCAAGAGTGGGAGCAGCCGTGATCGCCCTTTTTAGGTTTATTTTGTTGTTTTTGTCTTTCTCTGTCCTATCGTTTCATTTCAAATAGTCCCCTTTTCCAGAGTTTGAACCGACCTTGTCTCCTTCAACAGGACAGAGGTTGGCAAGTGCGGGGAAGACTCCTAATAAATTTTTTTTTTTTTTTGTGTTGTGATTTCTTCTTTGCGTTTGGGTGAATGTGCATTTATTGATTGATTGTTAATCATTTTGTATATTACTGTAGTGTTGTGTATATTGTGCATGATTTGTTTTTCCCGTCTCCAGTTTCACGGGAGACAGTGACCACTAGGGTGCTGTCTGAGGGCTTCTTTTGCTGTTCTTGATTCTTCTTACTGTTCCGATCCTGTGTATCCTTTCATTTCCTTTTCACCCCCTTTTTCAAAATCTCTACACTTCTTTACAATAAGCTCCTGTCTAGTTTCTTTTCAACATTTTCATCTTTTAGGTAGGATTTCCGCTAGTTTGTGTTTCTTCCCCTCTTTTTAATTGTTTGTGCTTCCATTTGTTTTGTAAATTTATATTCATTTTTGTATAAGGCGATACATCTATTTTGTAAATTCATTTGAAATTAAGTAAGAAAGACTGACAACAAGAACATTTAAGAACTAAAACTTTATAAAGAATTTATTTTCATAAAATTTTTTTGCGTTTTTTCCTTTCTTAGGGAAAACAGATTAGCATTGAACGTCATTTTTTTAAAATTACAAATTGATACCTGTTCTTGAGAACAAAATTCTTGGAAAAATACATTCCTTGTGTTTCATATCTACCTTGTTTTAGTAAGCTGTTTTCTGTTTATACCGGAAATTGAATTCTTTATTTGTATATACTATAATTACGTTTTGTGAAACATAAAACGCCATCATATATCGCCTTATTTTTTTATTCATACTTAGAAATTGTTTTGTGTTTATATCTGTTGACGGTTCATTTGGATGATTTTGATAAATATGTTCAACAAGCGGAACGCTTGGGTTTTGATGGAGAAAAACTTACTATGTGCAACAATGCACAGATAGGGCAGACAGGCTAAGAGAGAGAGAAGAAAGGAAACTAGAAAGTGAAGAAAATCAAAGGGAAAATAGAAAGTGAAGAAAATCTAAGGAAACTAGAGATTGAAGAAAAAAGACTACAGAGGGAATCTGAAATTGAAGAAAAAAGACTACAGAGGGAAGCTAAATCTGAGAAAAAAGACTACAGAGGGAATCTGAAATTGAAGAAAAAAGACTACAGAGGGAAGCTGAAGAAAAAAGACTACAGAGGGAAGCTGAAATTGAAGAAAAAAGACTACAGAGGGAAGCTGAAGATAAAGAACGTCAATTTAAGTTGAGGCAGTTAGAACTAGAGACTGATGCTGAAATTAAAAGATTACAGGCATCGAGAGAACCTCCACCAGCTCCACCAGTCGGTTCCGCAAGTGCGCCTCAACCAAAAACGGCATATATTCCAAAGTTACCGCCTTTCGAGGAAAAAACGGATGACATCGATAGTTTTCTTTTCCGATTTGAAAGTCACGCAACGTCTTGTGGTTGGCCAAAGGAAAAGTGGACATTGTATATTGCGTCGTTGTTTAAGGGTAGCGCTTTGACACTATACCACACACTCGCGGCGAAACAAAATTTAACTTGGGATCAGTTGAAAGAAGAACTCCTCAAGAAATTTCAATGTTCTGCCGATCGTGTTCGCGAACGTTTCCGTTCTGTGCGCCTGACAAAGGAGAATCATTTCCGTCGTTTTTAATTCGTATGAGTCATTGTTTAGATCGATGGATCGATTTATCAAAAACGAACAAGACTTTTCAATCACTGCGAGATCTCCTTCTTAGAGAACAACTTTTCCAGAGCGTGAGCAAAGATCTGGCCACTTTCCTTAAAGAAAGGCAATTTGAAAACGTTGAGGAAATGTGTCAGATGCTGATCAGTATTGTATCGCTCACCCAGATAAGGGCATAGCTAGGAAAGGAGAATTTTCCATCTTTGAGTCTCATGCGTCATGTACTATCCCATTGGGACAGGGAAGTTACAGGAAAGGAAATCGTGGTCATTTCTGAGTCCTCAAGGATATACCTATCCTAGGAACGGACAGGGATCTTTCCGCGGTTCGAGTGACTTTCGTCAGTACCAGTACTCACCGCCGGAAAAACCCGTTGCTCCTCAGCAAACGTTCCGAGGTCGTGGACAACGACTACCGCGTAGACCTTTTGGGCCAGTTTGTGGACAGAACCGAAGTTCACAAAATCAGTCAGCTGCCGATCAGACAATGCGATGTTTCTTTTGTGATGGCAAGTTCCATTTGAAAAAGAATTGCCCTTTCAAACCAAATGTTTCAAAATCCGCATTAGTCTCCACTGATTGTGAAGAAGGCCTTGTTTTGGCACCAGATCAATCGGTTGATGGACTGGTGTAGAAATACGGAGCTATCAACGGATTGCAGGCTTTGGTTTTGCGAGACACTGGGTGCACCACCGCTGGTGTAAGAAAATCTTTCGTACTTCAAAACCAGTATCTCAACACTGTCCAAAAGTGTAGGTCGTTTGGAGGCAAGATTGAAACGTTTCCGCTGGCGAAAATTTCGGTCGATACACCATACTACTCCGGATTTCTTACCGCCTGTGTTATCGATAACCCAGTCTGCGACTTGATCTTGGGCAATTTGCCAGGTGTCGCTACAGTACATGGTGGGGCTGGAGGATCGTTCGTTCCTTGTCTTGTGAGTACTATATCAGACATCATAGAGCAGGGAAAAGCTAAAAAGCCGCTAAAAGTCTCGAAACTAGATGAACTCCAGATTACCCCAGATGATCTAAAAGAAATGCAGGGAAAAGACGAGACGCTGACGACAATACTTCTGCTGCTAAACAGACTGTCACTGACATACCAACGGACAAACCAACGTACATACTGACTCTGACATTCTCTACAGGTGTGTACCTGGACAGGAAAACAAACAAGTTGTCGTTCCAAGGCCACTTAGAGAGACAGTACTACACACGGCTCATGATGCATTGTTCGCTGGTCATTGTGGAATCAAAAGAACATTAAAGAGAGTTCTTGATTCTTTTCATTGGCCAGGTTTCACAAAGGAAGTTACAGAATACTGCCGCTCATGTGACATCTGCCAAAAGACATCTCAGAAAGGGCGCGTCCCATGTGCACCTTTGCACAAAATGCCTCTCATTTCCGTTCCATTTCGGAAGGTAGCTATTGATCTTGTTGGGCCTTTACCACTTTCTTCTTCCGGATATCGCTATATCTTAACTTTGGTGGATACAGCGACAAGGTATCCAGAAGCGATTCCACTGAAGAAAATTGATACAGTGTCTGTTGCTGAAGCCTTACTTGCGATTTTTCCAGAGTGGGTCTTCCAGACGAAATTCTCTCGGATTGTGAACGCAATTCATTTCCGATCTCATGAGAGAAATTTACAGACTGTTGTCAATCTCTTCCATTTCAACAACGCCATATCATCCCCAATCGAAATGGCATGGTTGAACGTTTCAATGGAACGTTAAAGTCCATGTTGAGAAAGGTTGCAAGGCAAGAACCCCATGAATGGGATCGTTTCATACCTTCTTTGCTTTTCGCATACAGGGAAATGCCGAACGAAACGCTGGGATTCTCACGATTTGAGCTTCTTTTCGGACACTCACCAAGGGGTCCTTTGGATCTACTGATGACACAATGGACTAAAAAGACGGACATACCTGACAGTAAAATTGTTTACCAATACGTTTATGAACTGCATAATCGTTTGAAGGATGCATGTGAGCTTGCTCAACAGTCAGCTCATAGAAAAACAGATGTGTACAAGGTCTTTGCAGACAGAAAAGCAAAGGCACGTTCCTTCAGTGTAGGGGATAAAGTCCTTGTACTACTCACTGATGAACATAACAAGCTTCGTGTTATGTGGAAGGGTCCTTTTCAGGTGGTCGAAAAACTTTCTGCAGTTAATTATAAGATCAAAATGGCAAACACTGAGAAGGTATTTCACGTGAACATGTTGAAGAAGTATGTTGAACGTGCAAATGTTGGCCATCAACGAGTCAGTTGAGTGGATATGTTTCCTATGCCAGAAACTGATGTCAACATGACAGATATTATCAGTGATGATTTTGTACCCAATGTAACGTACAGGGAAAAGTCAAAGGTTGTGAAATCAGCAAACGTAGGAGTGTTAACATCTACCAGTGCAGATGATGTTGTACCCCTTCCTACTCTGTCTATCAAAGGTGAAACCTATGATGATGTGATTCTGTCGAATGATTTGTCTGCAAGTCAAACAGAACAGCTCAAAGACATTTTGAAAGACTTTCAGGATGTGTTGACAGATACCCCATAGTATTCAGTTAACTACTCAAATACCAGTGCGAACCAGACCATACCCCCTCCCGTTTGCAAAAAAAGAGGTTGTCGAGAGAGAAATCAAAGTAATGCTGGATTTAAAGGTCATAGAACCTTCTACATCTCCGTACAGCTCACCAGTTGTATTGGTGGACAAACCTGATGGCTCGGTGCGGTTCTGTATCGATTACAGGAAATTAAATAAGATCACTGTGTTCGATGCCGAGTCCATCCCAGACATTGAAGAACTTCTGTGTCAGCTCTCAGAAGGAAATTATTTTGTGAAAGTATACTTGACTAAAGGAATTCCAGTTTTCTATTGAACCAGTGCCTGGAACACAAAATGTCATGGCAGATTTATTGTCACGTGTATGAACATTCATGGACAAATGTAACTGTCTTCAAGGGAAAGACTATTCCTGTTTTTTGTCTTTCTTTATGATTACGGTGTGCTCACATTTGACAGTGCATTGTATGCTACTGACTATTTAAATCAAGTGGTATTTATGCTTAATTTGCTTGTTGAAGTGACTATGTTTTACAAGCAAAAAACTACTTGATGTTGATGTAATACATATCTATTCTTTGCTTTATTCTTTCGTAAACAATGGAAAAAATCATGTACTATTTATGTCTAACTTGCTTGTGAAGATGAATATATATGTATGTGTGATGAGCAAATAACTCTAAAAATGTATATACACATGTTTTGATTGTGCAGTGAGACAAACCTATTGTTTTCATTAGTTAATTGTCAACAATGGAAAATATGTTTCACTTTTCAATGGACTATAACATTACATGTGGGAAAAAAACTATGTTTAAACTATGTTTATTTTGTTTACATGTCTATTGAGAAACATTTACACTTAGAAATATTCTCATTTTCATGAGGGTTTTGAAACATATGATGTAAGACAAAGATCAAGGGGAAAAATGTGCTTCACATCTTAATATATAAACACAATTTGTAATTTGAATTGTTAATATCCCTAATTGCTTTATCCATGTAATTTGTGAAATGTATTTTGTGAGATGTGTTGATCAATTATGAATTTCGTTTTTTTTGAAGGACTGAAAGTTTGAAATATGCTATTTATGGTGGATCATGATGATTGATTCTATGCGTTGATTATTAATTTGGTGAATCATGTGTGATGGATACACATTTTGAGATTCATGGCTGAAGATGTGTTTTAAGTGAAGTTGTATATCCTTTAAAAAAAAAATTCTGGGGAAAATTTTTTCACCCCAGGATGGGGGGTGTCATGTGACGTAGCCTCACATCAAGGCATGTGACGCTCCATCACATGTAGTTAGTGATATGAATCATTCCCCCATGCCACTACTAAAAAGGAAGAATATTCATGTGGCTTGACTAGTGTAGCGGGCGTCGCCAAATAATAGTGAGAATGACTCATGAAATAAACAACGGTGGTCATTGGGTGAAATTGACCACTGAGAGATAGTTTAATAAGGGCTGGTAAGGTGCTGGTCATGTGTTTTGAACACTGAGTATGCACTCACTAGGACTTTCAGGATGTGTTGACAGATACCCCAGGTACAGTGACTGGTATTGAACCCCATAGTATTCAGTTAACTACTGAAATACCAGTGCGAACCAGACCATACCCCTCCCGTTTGCAAAACAAGAGGTTGTCGAGAGAGAAATCAAAGTAATGCTGGATTTAAAGGTCATAGAACCTTCTACATCTCCGTACAGCTCACCAGTTGTATTGGTGGACAAACCTGATGGCTCGGTGCGGTTCTGCATCGATTACAGGAAATTAAATAAGATCACTGTGTTCGATGCCGAGCCCATCCCAGACATTGAAGAACTTCTGTGTCAGCTCTCAGAAGGAAATTATTTTGTGAAAGTATACTTGACTAAAGGAATTTCAATTTACCATTGAACCAGTGCCTGGAACACAAAATGTCATGGCAGATTTATTGTCATGTGTATGAATATTCATGGACAAATGTAACTGTCTTCAAGGGAAAGACTATTCCTGTTTTTTGTCTTTCTTTATAATTACGGTGTGCTCACATTTGACAGTGCATTGTATGTTACTGACTATGTACATCAAGTGGTATTTATGCTTAATTTGCTTGTTGATGTGACTATATGTTTTACAAGCAAAAAACTACTTGATGTTGATGTAATACATATTTATTCTTTGCTTTATTCTTTAGTAAACAATCAAAAAATCATCATGTACTATTTATGTCTAACTTGCTTGTGAAGATGAATATATATGTATGTGTCATGAGCAAATAACTCTAGGAGGAGGGAGGAAAGAATCAGTTTTAGCCAGCAGATGGCCTAGAGACTCGAACCTGTCAGGACGCTGGTCCTCACTGCTGACCAGTCATTACCAGCCCTTCGCCCTTCACCCTTTACCTTTCACCCCGTGAGGTGGTTAAAGATGGCCATGGTGTGGGGAACACACCGGTAGTTTAGCCCCAGCAATTAAAGACTCCAGGGAGAGGAGTTGGAACTCATCATCTCTCCAGTGACAGGAGAAGTCAAGGGAGAGGAGTCGGAACTCATATCTCCAGTGACGGGAGAATCAAGGGAGCGACACGATTTCTGTGAGAGACAGGGAATCATGACAGTATGGGGGCGAGTCTCATCTCTGATGCGGCTATGGCATCAATGATTACAGGAGTTATTTATTCTCCTGGTCTGGATTTTGGGCTAATGTAATGTGAAGGCCATGAATTTATAGAATCTTGAATTAATTAGTTTATCTCTCGGTGGAAAGAGAGATACATGTATAAAATCTGTTTATAAATTGTTTGATGTGATTTAGTAAAGTGTTTTTCCCCAAAGGAGAGGGGGAGAAGAAAAAACATTCGGTAGTGCACCTTTTGGTTGATTGGAAAGATTGCGTGTGCGTATGGAGTAAATGCTGTCATGAATGCGTGTGTGCAAAAGTGACAGTGTGACACAGAAGACTCGAACAAAGTAATATAGTACCGGAAACACAAGCTGGTTTTCGTAAAGAATATTCCACAACAGAGAATATATTTACACTTCAATCAATAATACAAAAGTACCTGACAAAACAAGGAGGCCGTTCTTATGCACTGTATGTGGACTTTCCAAATGTATTTAATTGTATTCACAGGGAAAAATTACTTTATTAATCGTTATCAAAAGGTTGCATGGAAAAATGTTTAATACTTTACAAGGAATGTGCAAGAAAGTTAAGGCAGCAGTGTGTGTTAGGCAATAAGATAACAGAATGTTTCGAATATGGCACCGGTGTAAAACAAGGGTGTATTTTATGTCCTCTTCTGTTTTCTGTTTCTGTCTGAGCTTCACCACAATTTAACACACTGTGGTACACATGGGGTAAATGTTTTCACAGATTCACTTAATATTTTCTCATTGATGTATGCCGATGATATTGTTTTAGTATCAGATTCTGTTATTGATCTTCAAAAGAAAATAGACTGTTTAGAAAACTATTGCAAAAAATGACGTCTCTCAATAAATACGAATAAAACGAAGACTGTCGTCTTCAAAAACGGTGGCTTTATCAAAAAGTCTGAAAGATGGTATTTTAACGGTCAGGAAATAGAGACCGTGTCTTCATATAACTATCTTGGTGTAATATTCTCTTCAACCTTTAATTGGACCAGATGTGTTGAGAATTTAAGTGATAAGCCATTCGAGCACGCACAGGAGTTAAAGACTACATCTGAAATTGAAAACTGTTCCCGCCAGTACTATCTTCATATTTTTTATTACGAAAACTCAAGCCTCTTTTGTTACACAAAAATGAAACGATTGAGCAAGTGCAGATGAAGGTGTTTTTTTTTATTTTTTATATTAGGGGTTGAAAGGACCGTCAGAAACAGAAATAAACTTGCAAAATGTGGCAGATTTCCTACTTGTATAGATACAAACACTAGTCTTGTGAAATACTGATGTTGAGTTCTAGTTTAGCAAATGAGAGATACTTAAACAGTGTTAACACATGTTGTATATGCAAGATAGGTCAGGAAGAAAGAACTGGGTACAACTTAAGAACCATTTTATGTACTTACAGTTTGGGACGTGTTTGGAAGATGCAGGACCCAGGCCATGTACAGATATTTCTATCATCACTTAAAACTAGACTCTGGGTTGTTATCGTCAAACTTGGCATGACTCTTTGTCAATAGCACAAGTACCTTGTATACATCCTGATTTTA
>CM031615.1:12746006-12765561 GCA_018398815.1 Conus ventricosus
TTACTAGAAAATCAGCTGGTCTACTGCCTAAATACTCATAAAGACCGCTTTTTAAGTGCATATGTGTTTTAATATGACATGTTTCACCACTATCATAAAAGCCTAAAATTTGAGCAAGGCTTCTGGGAAAAACGTACTCCATTTTTTCTTGAAGTTTTGGAAAATTCATAGTAACTATAAGATTTGCCTCATTAATTTTTAACTCGATGCCAAATCTGATAAATACTTCTCTTAAAGAACAAAAGCTGTAGTAGCCATCGGGTATTTTTAAATGTTTTAATAGATTGCCTTGTTCGTCCTTAACATCCACCCAGTTATTCTTATCTTTTTCAGATATGTTAATCCATTTTACTTTAAAGCCAATTTCTTTAAGAGCAATCCTACAACTCCCGCGCCTATTGTCAATTTCATGCGTTAAGAACACACGTTCGTTTTGCTTGGTTATATAGATGTACATCTTTTTTATAACTATTTTAAAAACCATTTTAAAAAATGGAACCTTTTAAATATAACGAAAGTGCCACTTTCAATGTAGGAGCGTTTTATATCCCCAAATCTTTGGACTTCAGCAATCTAACCATTGCAGTAGATGAATCATATGGCTTCCAGGTCAGACTTGTAAACCCACTAACTAGATATTTAAATCCGCCAATAAAAAGTGACAGAGAGTCATCACCATGGTCATCTCGCCTATGACGTTTTACCAGAATCAGTTAAATTTTGTCGTTTACTGCGCAACTACTGGCTGCGGTGTTTCATATGCAAACCATTTAAACCATCCTAATCTTTTAGTAAGGGCAGTATATAACTTTCATGTTTATTACCAGTACAGACGAATACTAACTGAACTACAAGTGCCCCTTCCAAGCGACACGCGTTTAATCCATTTAAAAGTCCAATGGACAATAATGCATATGAAAGAATCTGCAACGAATTTAACATTAATCCTTCACTGACTTTAGACAAAAGTTAGATCGGAATCATGGGTTAGGCACATTGTATTTGTGGGGTGCAAAAAGAGAATATGCTTATGACTACTGGCCCGGCCACACTCTTTTCAAACAGGCAAACAAGTTCGATTAGGATCCATAGAACAAAAACATCCTAATGCTTGGGCAACATTTATCTTAGATGAAAGTGAAGGCCTACAATGCCAGGAGTGCAAAGGCTTAATGACTCCATACGGACATACGTTTGGTGTTTTTTAGGAGCACAAGCACAGACTAAGTCTAGCATAGTTGATCTGTCTACAGGCTTTGATGCCAGAAAACAATTTCTAGCCAATTTAGAAGTGCTATTAACTCAGCTGTTGATTTGCCTGCAAGCATACATAAGGTACCAAGACGTTCTTGCACATGCTAGGTCAAAGGTTTTGACTTTGTTGTAGGCCATGGATTATACATGCTGCCCTCTGACCTTAGACTACAGATTGGCATGATACAGATTTATAACAATGAAATCCTCATAGTGGTGACGACCAAAACTTAGGGCACAATCAAAGCTTAAACACAAGGCCTGCTCCATCTATTTTAAAAAAGTACCTAGCCCTGAAGAAAGCGATCCAGTTATAAGCGTCCACAACCTGAAAGCAGCCCAGAAAGCACGCCACCTGTTGATCTACCTCAGACTGACAGTCATACTAGTGAAAAGACAGCCCTTGTTGTATTTTTAACTTTTACTGGATTAGCCATACTTTATTTCACTAAAATTAATCCAACAGCTAGCACTCTATACGCCCACAGATGGTCAGCCATATAACCAGCAACTTTGCCTATAGTAGACAAAACCCAACTAACAACACTACCTATTATGCCAGGCAGAACATCAAGCGCTTTGGCTGCTAACTTCTTAATAAGTTTGCTAGATGATGCAATTGTTTTCTAATCAACTTTTACCAGGCTGAGGCGTTGGGGGCGCTACTGGCCCTGTTGGTGCACTGCCGGTTTAAAGCATAACGAGTGTAGAGAATAGCAAACCAAACGCCGTTAAATTACTAACTATTGTAATCCCCTGTTCCCTGAACAGAGTCCTTATTCTTTCAGCTAGCTAGTGTTTTCATAAAGTATTCTGTTTATGTTTCTCTTATTCTGCTTGTTTGTGATGCTAACTGCTCTCTGTTAGTAGACAAACACTTCTAACCTGGCCGCCCTTTGTAACCTTAAATCCTGTATTTTCTGCTGTTATTCTAACCTTTTCTTCTCGACCTAAATTGTTATCATCTGCATCAGCTTGTTTATTTTTTTCTTCTTCTATCTCTCTATCCAGCTCGCCAAGTTTTGCAAATTGTTTGTTAGTTCACCCCTTATTGTCCGTAAAGCCTCATTAAGCCCCAGGACTTCACGCAAAGGTAATGGAGAATCTTCAATTGTTTTTAAACTGCGTCTCCTCATTAAAACTCGTTTCAATTTCTGCTATTAGTTCATCTGCTGTTCGATTTAATTCTTGAGAGGTATGTTTTGTATTTTAGATTGTGTTGGCAATCTCTTGCCCCAAGTTCTGTAAAAGACTAACAGCCTCAGTCCTTAAATTGTCAATAAAGTTTAATTGCCTTTGGTCAACAACAGGGAGATCTCTAAGAATTGTGGCCTGCTTAAAAACTGGGTTGGGTCTGGTTTTGCAGTAAGCCGCACACGCTTTCCTTTACTGGTTCTTACATAAAAATGATTTTATTTTTATCTGTTGAAAAATCAGAAGCCCTAAGTGCTCCCGGCTGCTCTCGCCCCATATGGCTTATATATGATTCAATTCTATCTAGCAATCGTATTTGGCTTAATCCTTACTCCTTGGCCTGCTGCTGCTCCTTCAAGCTTTTTGCAATGAGGGGCCTAGTTCTTCATCTTCTTCTTCTTCACCAACAGGATCAATTGCGTCAAAATCTTCAGCCATATTTTTTATTTATATTCTTTTTTGTTTTATAAAAATGAAACTCATATGGTTGTGACCTCGATCCATACAGAAAAGAGAAGGAACCCATGGCGTAAAAGGTATAAGGCAGACTGTAATTAGTGTAAATACTCCATCAACAGTTCAGCTGAGAAAGTTTTAATAGTTAAGTTTCCGGATCTTGGCGCTGACGATGTTATAATGCCAGGCACTGCTAAACTGTCATTGAAAATAGATATTAAATCGACAGATCTAATGCTACTGTGGTTGCTAATTTAGGCAGGGCAATCGTTAAACATATGGCAATTAAACTGGAGGGCAGAGAAGTTTTTGTACTAAGCGAGGCAGACATTTTTGCTCTCTATTCTGATCTATGGCTGCCTAAAAAGAAAGAAAAGAGGAAAGTTTATCAGGGAATACAAAGCCCAAACGGTCTCAAGCACAGGCTTAAAGCGGAGGATGCAAAGGATGATGTTAAAGATGAGGCAGTAGCAGAAGCATTTGGCAACAGATTCTGCATCCCTCTAGATTTTGAACTGTTAAAGACGCATATGCCATATTACAAGGTGCACTAAAGGAAAAACTTACTTATGAACTGACATTCAATCCTAGCGATTCTGTTGTTCTGTCTGAAGACCTTTAGCTAAATACACAGTCAGCGACATTTCTCTTGAGTTTGATGTTATTACTAACCCCGAACTGGCCAGTAACAATCTTAACCCAATATAAAAATAAAACAGTTATGTATTATGAAAGAGTTATATACTCTACTACAGAAAATAGAAACAAGCGAGACACTCTTTGGAACATACATCTAAATCAGTCTCTGAAGTCTTAAAAGGAATTTTGTTCTTGTTTTACTGAAGGAACAACTCCTTTTCATAGAGAATCAGAAGCGTTTTATAATCCAAAAATTGAGAAGGTTGACTGTGCAATAAATGGCAAGTTGATCAGTTGTATTGGGGGCGGGGATTTTTTACCTCACCAACACTTTGATAAAAATAAGAAAGTTGTTGCTGGGGGTAGGAAAAGGGATCCACGTTGTCGTGTTGTAAAAAAACTTCGCCTTTATGATGTAAGAATCGAAGAACTTAAAAACCCAAAATAGGGGTTTGTGGCTGGATTTTAGATTCATTTGAAAACAATTTTTTGGGAAAGGGGAAAAAGGGTTTTAGGACAAGTGGTAAAAAAATTTAAATATTCAAAAGAAAGCAGAGGAAACGACCAAAAAAATGCTTTTTTTTTGGGTTTTGTGATGCTCATTAAACATTAAAGAAAACAGGTTAAAAGACGCGGCTTTTTTAAAATGCACAAGAAATTTCAAAAAAACAGATGGAGTTTGAAGTTTCTCCAAAAGATCCGCACTTTTCTCTTTTTTGCGGGATTACGGGTGGGGAAAACGTCTTCGTTTGATTTGTTAAAAACAATATACAGGTTTCATTCGAGCACATTGTTATTCGCAAAACCCCTTTAAGCACAAAAGTCTTAAAAAGAAAAAAAGTTTTATTTGGACAGAGTAAAAAATTTTTTTAGTTGACCCTAGCGACAAACGGCGACTGTTTAGAAATTACTAAAGATATTGGGGGGAATAAAACATGTTTATTTTGGGATGTTAGGGGAAAAAGCTTTGTTAAAAAAAGAAAAGCTCTGTCAAAGCTCCTTTACGGCCGCCACGCCTTAGTTTCTGGTGGGGTTTTAACTCAGAAAATACAATGCTGTCTTAAAAGACTTTCGATCACAGTTAAAAACGGGTTTTATTATTTTACACTAAAGGGCAAAGATAGTTTTGAAGAATTTTTAAATGAAAATTCTTTTAAAAAGGGACAAAGATTAGCTAAAAAAAATTAAAAAGGGGGCAGTTAAAAATTAAGCACGCTAAGCTATCTTACATGACCCCCCAGTTCAATACGTTTGTTTATTATAATTTTAATATTAAAACAGAAAGCTGGGGCCAGAGTCAAAAACGAGCTAGTCCCAAAAGCCTGCAGAAAAAGCTAAAAGACCTAGAGACACAACTGAGTTTGACAAAAAGGGGTGCCAGGAAATGTTTTTTGGATTTAGTCCAGTGACGGGGTTTACAAAAAGAACGAAATTGAAAACAAAAACGACAGAAAAATCCCACCCCAAAGGATAAAAAAATTTTAAGGGCAAACGATTTTGGCAAACATGAATACAGGCTTCATAAAGAGAGAATGCTTGGGCGTTGCTTCCTGAAATTGATTGGAATTTAAAGTTTGAATTACGAAGCCCTAATGTATACTATTGATAAGAACAACAATTTTAGAAAAGCTTAAATGCAGGCCACTTTCTTGTTAGCTTAGTTCCAGGAACACAACAGAAAAAAACAGATTGAAATAACTAAGCGGGGTTCTGAATATATGCTACAGAGAAAGAAGACCTTAGCTGAAGTGGGGGGTGACACCGTCGGTTTAGAATTTGCCCCAACGCTACAGTCACTACCTAGGCAAATGACGATGCTTTTTCGCTTATTTATTACTCTTAGGGAGGGCGATACTAGTTTGCCAGAACATACGTTTATTAGAGGTATACAAATAAAGGCTGAAAACTTGGATGCGCCTCTTAGGCTCGCTATTGCCTTACTAAAAACGGAGACAATAATAACACCCTTGTATCATCTGACAAGGTTACTGTGATGGTTGACAAAGACAAACTAACAGTACTCGACTTTATTTTCATTAAGTATGTTGATTTTATTGCGTTTTACTCTGTTGATGAAGTGCTGCCAGAAGGATTAATAAGAAGATATGTATAAGATTAATTAAAAAATAATCTTGATAAAAAATGCATGTTCAACAATTTAGATTAAAGCAAATAACTGAACTTCAAAAGGAAATAGAAAGCGACTTGGATAAGTATAGGGTTACTAGAAAGAAATATGCTAAAGCTTTAAATACTCTTTCTTATGTAATTACTGGTTCATCAGCCGTAGCTAGCGTAAGTGCTGGGTCTAGTGTTGCTCTTTTAGCTACTGGGGCTGGGGCGCCAGCCTCTTTAGCATTAGGAGGCCTTGGTTTAGGGTTAGGCGCCCATGTCTATGATTGTAAGTGCTGTTTTAAAAAATTAACTCCTAAATTACAAAAGCACACTGCCATTGTGGCCTTAGCATCAGCAAACTTTGTTCATTAAGATTAAGAATAAGCAAATCATTACAGGATGAAAACATTACAGATGAAGAATTTCAGAAGCTTATGGCCGATGGTGAGGATTACAGACGACAAAAAATTGAACTTCAAAAGGAGTGGAGAAAGACTTTTACCTCACGACAGGTAGACACTGATGCAATTAAAACAGAACATTGAAAAACAAACAAATGATCGGTTTAAACCCAATAATAGGCCAAAAAAATAAGTTTAACAAAAAAATAAGTTTAACAAAAAATAAATACTATTTTTTTTGTTAACTCACTGTGTTTGGCGGGACAACTTGCAACTCTTCACGAACAAAGGATCTTTTAGGGGCGGGCTTTTTAGACGTAGTAGCACCGCTAGAAGAGAGGAGTTTCTCTTAAATAATATACGGGAGGGGTTGTTTTCATGATTCTTTCAACTTATATACGTCTACGCTCCATATGGGGTCTGTGGCTCTAATTCTAACATCGCCCTCTGCCTCTCCAGGAGCATACAAGTATTTTTAAACCAAACGGCAAGAGTTTTTGAGTACCCTGCACATCTTCAGTAATGCTAATTTTTTTAATTTGATTGCGTTTACTGGTTAAGGCTGTTGCTTTAAATTCTTCATTGTTCATGGCGCGGTAAGACTGCTGGCAATCTCCTAACCCATTCTGTGTTGCGTTCTCTATCCATAATTTCTCTGTGATATTGGTAGGTAAACAGGCGTTCAGCTAGATTCTTATTAAAGTTTTCTACTAGGGCTTGTGATCGATGGTTTGCCTGGGATCCCTCTCTTAACTGTAACATGATGTTTTAAAAACAGTTGGTTTACAGAGCCTTTAAACTCTTTCCATCATCAACCTGGATCATCCTAGGATACTTTAATGGGCCTCGCATGTATATTTGTTGTAAAGCCACAGCCAGCAGTTGAGCTTTTATCCGTTAAAGGCTCAGCGTCTTTGTATCTTGAAGCCATGTCAACAACTGTCAGAGCATACTTAAACTTTTTTCTTCTAACTTTGTCATGTGGAAGATACAGCAAGTCCATCTGGTGGGTATCATTTGGAAACGAGTTAACAAATCTAGGTCTTATTATTCTCTTTGGAGCAGGCAGATATATTTGCCAAATTGCCTGTTTGAAAGCCAGTCTTTCGCATCTGATTCAGACACTCTAGCAGCTTTACTCAGTTTTTCAATAGCAGTCTTTCCCTTCCAATACCCTTTAGGAGAATAATATATTTTGTACATCGTATTGTCCATATTTTAAATGCATTTTATTTACACAAGAAAGTGAGCAACAAGATAGACTGAGGTCATGCCAACTGCAATAAAAACTATCTCTGCAGTCTTCTGTTCCTCAGATGGTTCAATAAAGTCAGACAGTTCTGGCGGTGGCGATGTTAGAAACTTCTTTCCTGTCACTAAGTAATACTCATTCATTGCGTCATCAATGTCTGTAAATGTGTGCTCTGCATGCCCTGTTCTCTTAACTTTTTATTAATAAAGTCTAAGTGAGCAATTCGCATTTTCTCGTAAGCGTCTCTTGCCTTAGCTAAATCTTCCATTGCCTTATTATGGCGTTCTCTCTCTTCATCAGACCGCAGTTTACTAAACATATAATTGCTTCCAGAGAAGGCTAAAGCATTAACAATAGCTCCTCCACCATCAGAACTAATCCAGACATCTTTTATAAATCAATATTTTCTAGATTAATCTTTCTATGAACTAATATTTTTGGGATAATCCCCTGTGTAACAAGAAAGTCTTTTGACGCAATCCCTGCAGTAATTACAACTATAACCTTAACACATCCTCAATGTCTAACCTTCCTAGGTCGGCTGGCTTCAATTTTAAACATGTTTTTTGATAACACGCTATAGCCTATACTAAGACCGCTAATTACAGCAGAAATGGTAAATCGTATTGATAATCTTTTTTTCACTCATTCTTTTTATTAACTAAAAAAAATAATTAAAATAATCATAATACGAAAGGCTGTCTATGTGCTTTTTAATCAAATATCTTTTGTGTTAAAGCTAAAAATAAGGCTGCAACTAGTTTTGGTGAATCTTCTATCTTTCCCATGTTGGGCGGTTTTATTCCTATCAAACATTTTGCAAGGGTTGAATAGACTATAACACCAACGATAGGCACTGCATAATTAACCAGCGTTAAACTCATGGTTTTATTTAAAAGTATTATTATTTATTTTTTATTGCTTTTTAAAATGGATTGTGACGAACTGTTTAAAGTGTGAGGAGCATGCAGACTACTCCGTAGACCACTGCCATAAAGAAAGATTATACTCTCTGGCTGCGTGTGGGAAAACTAAACAGTATTTAGGTGTTGAATAAGTATTGAACAGATCCAACAACTGTGTACATCAGACGTTGAGAAGTACTACGCTAGGTACGAAGCACAGCTAGGGTCAAAAATGGTTAGATCGGTGGGGCAGACAATGATAGTCTATATGCTAAGTAGTAAGTAAGATGGCACCAGTTGATTCAGAGAAGATTTAAAATATGACTTATCACAAGATCCGGTTTTAAACAAGTCACTAGAAACTCTCGCATGTGACATGTATTACAGATTTGGGACGATGTTATGTCCATTCATCATGGGATTAATTACTTTTAATCATATTAATTTTGATCATATTAAATTTAATCGCAATAAAAAATGAGCGATCAGGAGAAGAGACGCCGCAGGACAATCTGCAGGACCCTCCGCAGGAGCAGAATGTGCCACAGGTGAATGTACCGCAAGTGAGTAGTGTTACTAAGCCTAAAAATCTGGACGTGTTTGCGGCTGGTCATAGACTATCTGAATGGAACAGACTGCAAAAAGCAAACCAATCAACAAAACAAAAAATTGTTAGATAGTAATACAACATCGCCGCCAACACAACACAAATTAACAACAACACAATCACAATCAAACAATAAGATGTATCATTATGTATTGGGTGCTGTTGTTGTGGGTGGGGGAGTTTTAGCATACAAATACTTAACACCTACTTATCAGCAAAGTTACAAATCCCACAAAACAGTTAAAAGAAGAAGAACCAGATTCTGCAAAAAAAGTGCAACCTCTGCAGTAGACCCATTTTCTATGGAATGTTTTTAAGAACTAAATAAAGTACAAGTTAAGAACTGGATAAGTACAAGTTAAGAATAGATAGTACAAGCTAAGTTAGTTATAGAAAGTACTTTTTAAGTTAAGTGCAAGTAAATTACAAGTTAAGTGCAAAAAAAAATTATAAGTTCTTGTTAAGTAATAGTTAAGTACTAGTTAGGTTCTTAAGTAAGTACTAGTTAAGTTCTAAGTTATGTTATTGTTAAGTTCTTAAGTTAAGTTATTGTTAAGTTCTTAAGTAAGTTCTTGTTAAGTTCTTAAGTAAGTCAAGTTATCTTTTAAAGTTCTCCAATGCCCTACAGCATATGAAAACTCAGGACTGACGTAAGTTCTCTTGTTATTGTTAGAGACTAGTGATTTTTTGTTAACAGCAGTTGTGTTTACTTGATGAAGAGTAGAGCGCAGATTAACATTTGTGTGATAAAATACTTTTCAAGAGAGCTTGCTTGTAGTTGTCGTGAGTTATATTTTTTTTGACAACTTCTTTACTTATGCCTTTAGCCTTCTTCATTACAGAAGTCTGGCTGGCAACGCTATACATCTTCGACCGCAAACCAACATATTCTTTGATAACTGTCCCATTAAGTTCATCCTTCATCTTTCCAATCACTTTCTTGTTTACAGTTGAATGTAAAGGACTGTCTTTAGGATAGTCACATGTGTCGTACCACCCATCAACTCCTTTAGCCACTTCTTTTTCTAAGTCCTTTTAAAAATCTTCTTGTGGGGAGTCTAGAAATAAATGATGGTCAGTGTCTGGTAAAGGACTCTTGCTTCTGGGTACAGAGGTTATCTTTTTTAAAGTAGGTCGTACAGCAAATTCTAACATCATATCTTTGACACCTCTAATACAGTTTTAAGCGATATCTAACACGTTTGTCCAATGTTAAATCCTTTTTTCTTCATCATAATCCAACCAGACTGTCGTAAAATCTTTAAAGTCATTGATAGTTAGGTTGGAGGCAAACTTAATTGCTTGGTTTTCTTTGTAATAATTTTACAACTTTACGATTTGTGTACATTTTTCCATCGTCTTACCAAAAGCTGGTTTGTTCCTCAGTTAAGAAGTCTTTTTCGGAAAGCATCAGTGGCTAGGGTTCTAAGATCAGTATTCTTCTTGATGTATGGCTTATAAAGGGCTCTTGGTTCAAAAGCAATGATTTCTATTGAAAGCGTCGTTTCAGTCCATTGTTTAAGTAAAACTGTAGGAGACTGTAATGACAGACATATTTTTGTTTTATGTCTAAGATTAGGCCACAAGTTTTTTTAGGTAGGAGGTTCTGTGGGGGTTCATTTTTAATCTTTCTGCGGGGCCCAGAGGATAATCGTTGTGGAGGTCCTGCAGTTCACAAGAATATTCTAAGTCTATTCTGAATAAAACATACTGGTTGATTGGCTCGTCAAAAATGTCCAGCCACTTTAATGCCTTGATATTATTTGTACCATGTCAGTTTGTTACATCCTTGGAGTTACGTTAATGGAGCGGCTGGTCATGGCCCACCCATTACAGATTGTTGGCGTTTAGTACTTTAGTTGGTTGGAGGGTTTAGTAGGGATCATAATTCATCTAAAATACTGTTGTTGGCTTTCTTTGCGTAAGGATAGTGAGGGGATGTAATAATACCTCCCTTTAAAACGTCTTCAATCATCTGAAGTAGTGGGAGATCAGAAATTAAGTCATCTTGATGTTTGTAGACTTTTAAGAATGCATTCCAGAAAGGACCTGGCGCCGAGATATAATGTGATGAGGTTAGACAGAATGTTTCCTGATGTAGATCTGTAATTCTGAAAGAGTTGCCAATAAACAACGTCAGCCATTGAATAGATCGTGATAATTCGCCGCCATCGTTTCACAGTGTAATTTGTCCAGGCTTTCTGTGCGTAATTCATAGTCTGAGTCAGTTATGTCTTTTCCCGGTTAAGCCTTTAGAGTAAAAATGTCTTTCTGCAGGGTAGCGCGGTCGTCAAACTATCACGAGTTCATTGTATTCATAAGGATAGGACGCCTTTAGCTCCTTAAAGATGGATTCAAAGTATTGTTGTAGGTATTGGGAAAGTCTTTGTAGCGATCCTGTAACTTATCCAAATCCATCAGATGTTGGGAGAGTATAAAAGGTTAAACAGTCAAGAGTAAAAGTTCATGTACTTCTTCTGAAGATTGTGCAATGCAGGTACCTCTTATAATCAAGAAGTCACTGCTTGCATGATAAAATGAGAATCGTAACCTCGTAAGTTATGAAAGAAGATAGGCAGTTTCCATTTTTTGGGGTCAACCTTAAGTTGAAGATTACAATTGTTGTGCGCGGTCCCTCTAAACTTTCCAGTAATGTGATCGTGGTCTCTTACTGTCACGTCTTTACTGTTAGGTGTTAGCTCTAAGCCGCAAATCCAGCAGTGTGTAGATGAGTCATAACGTTCTTGGTCTTCAGGAGTCATAACAATGTCTGAAATATTTAGTTGGTTGGATAACTGATTGCGAAGTTGTTTCATCTGCTCTAAAAATCTACTAGCTGCATTAGGGCCTCTGTAAATCTCAGGTGTTGTGTGTTGACCGTCTGACCGAACAACAATAAACGCATAAGAACAGATCTGATGGTGGGTTAATAAGGATGTTTTTTGTTCTTGCTGTTGTGGACCGTAGTACTGTGGCAAGAGCGATTCAAAGTCGGCATAAACCACGTACGGGCTCATTTGCATTTTGTGTAAATTCTTAAAACTAACTTTAGAGCCTGGTTTAGGTGTGAGGAGTTTGGTTTCACAGTCTACAAAACTTTTACAATGAGTTCTATGACTGGCAGCTGCTTCTATAGTTGGGATTCTGACCAGACACCTTCTACAAAGCTCTTGTTTAGCAGGGTACTTTGTGTATAGGCTAACAGTCTGCTTATTGTTCTGATAATATATAATGACTCTTTGTACTATCTGCAAACAGTATCAAGTCTACATGCTTGTTAAGCAGTTCGCCTAAAGTAGGGGCGTTGGGAGAAACCCTTAGAGGCACTAGATTGCCTTTTACAGACCATGTGTATACGTTTACAGTGATTGGCTTGTTTTGTTCTTCAAACTGAGATATACTTTCTATACTCACTGGGAAAGGTATGTTATCAAAGTTCAGCTCTTGCTTATATTGTTCATAATTAGATACTCTGTTTGCATGATTTTTGACAGGATGTAAATGCGCTAAAACACACCACATAAAACACATGTTGTCAGAATTATGTATGTTTAAGACTGCCGTTTTAACTCTAACGCTTTTGGAGAGAAATGTAAGAATTGCCAACTATAGGATAAAACTTTGTTTGTCTCAATCTGATTTCAAGGACTGTCCCTTCAGACCAGCCAGAACCCCTTAACTTTGCCTCCTCACTTGCATGGTTAAACTGTGTAAGCATGTAGTCAGCCCAGTTAGAGTTAAAGTCATGATAGCTGATTACTTCTTTCTGTTTAGTTGAAACCCAGACTGGCATGTTACTATCATCAGGCGTTATATAATCAATCAGAACGGCCAACAGCACTTTTACTGGCGGTTCGCGTTGAAGAAACTCTGGGATTTTAGAGATAGCATGTGCCACGCTTTCGTGAACGTTTGTGGGTTAATGATGTCCATGTCTACTTCACTAAACATATTGCTTAATTGTTTGTCACTGCTAAATATTTCTTCCATCGTATATAGTTTTTTATCCTCGAATTTACTTGTGGCCGTCATTTTTAAAGCCACAATATTTACGTAAATCAAAAAAAGAAATGTAAATAAAAGTAAGTAAACACGCTTTTATTCTTCACCCAAGCGTTGCAACACTTCAAGCCACGTTAACCTTACAATAACGCCTGCTAATATTTTAGCTTTTTCTAAATCACTACAGTCAATGTTCATCACTTTGGTTGCTTCGTTAAATAGTTCACTATGATCTTTTATTATATTTTTACATCATTCTCAAACCAAAATTCACTAAAATCAATGTTTAATGCTTTCATTGTTTCGTCAAATTGTTCATTACAATTCTTTAAATCAGATTCACTAAGTTCGGCAGCCATTTTTAAATCTAAAATAAATAAAAAAAAATAATTGTAAATTCAGTTATTACTCAGTCTTTTTCTAATCGTAAAAACTGATCAGGTTTAAAGGTAACAGTTACTCCTTCAAGGTCATCAGACACATGCAGGTCAGCATCTTCGGGGCAATATTATCAAGTAAAATAGCAAAAAGCTTTATAATTGGATTAGGCCAAGACTTTGGGATTTTACTAACAGCTTTCAATACGCTTTCTCGCATAGTTAAGCTTTCAAAAAGTTCTGTTATAAATTCATCAAACATGTCCTTTAACACTTCTTTATCAACTCCAGCATTAATCGCCCACAACAAAACTAAAAATTTTTTCTGTAAGCTTTAAAAACAACCGGGGGTTCATTTTAAACCAAATAAAAAACAAAATTTAAAAAAATAATTAAGCTGCGGAAATGGCCCCTTTTAACGCACACCCCCCAAACAACCCCCCCACCAAACGATCAATAACGGCACGACAAATTTAACGCTTGGGGTTTGCCCTGGGGGGTTTTTTTGGCCCACTCAGGTTCCCGCGGCTGTTAGCAATTTTTAAAAAAAAAAAAATCTATTGTCGAAAATCTTTTTTCCCTGTGGTGAAACCCCAATAGGTGGCGGGGGCGTGAACAATCTTTCCAAAAAAAACATTGTCCAATGCCTGGCTGGGGGTATGGGGAAAAATTCCCCCTTTCTCCCCCACGACTGCCGTGCGAAAAGGGTTTTTTTTTTGGACGGCTCAAAACCGACTACGGGTTTTTGGCTGTGTTTTTTAAATTTAAAAATTTGGCAAACCCGGGTTTACCGAAGAACGGGCTGCGCTTTTCCCAAGATAAAAATTTTTTTCCCTTTTTAACGCATTTTTAAAGTATTTGTCAAAAAAGGAACTGGGGCGAAGAAATTTTCCAAACCAAAAAAAACCGAAAAAACATTTTTTGGGTGCCCAAAAGGTTCCCCCGGCCCCAAATATGGTCCCCGGGGCAAACCAAAGGGGCAGGGGATGGGCCCAAAAGGCCCCGGGCCCCAAAAGGGTCGCCGGCGACCATTTTGGGCAGGGACTTCGGTGCCCGTGGGTCCCCAGCTGCCCAAAAGGTCCCCGGGCGACCGTACGGGCACTGAGTGTAGAAAATTTTCTGCATGTAAATACAAACGTGAACGTTTTAATAAATAAAATTTAATGCCCTGTAATAGGGAAAGTGCTTTTCTCTCTCTCCTCCCTTCTCCCTCTCCTCCTCTTCTCCTTTTCCTCTCCCTCCTTTTCCCCTCCTCCTCTCCTCCGTGTGTTTGTGTGTGTGTTGTGTGTGTGTGTGTGTGTGTGGGTGGTGTGTTGTGGGGTGTTTTGTGGGGTGGTGTGTGTGTTTTCGCGAAATGGGGGGAGGGGAGGGGGAAAGGGGAGATTTAGTAAAGTGCCCTCCCCTCTGTCTCTCCTGCCCTCTGCCCTCTTTCTCTCTCGCTGCCCTCGCTCTCTCTCTGTCCTCCCCTGCCCTTGTCTTGTCCCCTCTCTCTGTCTCTGTCCTCTTTTCTGTCCTGCGTCTCTCTCTGTCTCTGTGTCTCTCTGTCTCTGCCCTCTCTCTGTCTCTCTCCTCTGTTTTCTCCCCTGTCTCTGTCCTGTCTCCTCGTCCTCTCTCCCCTGCCCTCTGTCCCCTCTGTCTCTCTCTCTGTCTCTCTCTCTCTCGCCCTCTCTGCCTGTCTCTCTCCGTCCGGGGTCTTAAAACCCCTTTTTGGGGTCTCTTCCATCTCTTCTGTTTTGTCCCCTGTCCCTGCCCTCTGTCTCTTCTCCTTGTCTCTTCCCCTCCCCCTGCCCTCTCTCTGTCCTCTGTTTTCTCTCGTCTCGTCTCTGTCTCTCTCGGGCTCTGTCTCTTTCTTCTCTGCCTCTTCTCTCTGTCTCTCTCTCTCTGCCCTCGGGCCTCTCTCTCGGGCCCCCTCTGTCTCTCTCTCTGTTTTCCCTCGGGCTCTCCCCTCTGTCAAATGTCTTTTCTCCTCTCTGCCGCTTTTCTGTCTCTCTCTTCTCTCTCTCCCCTCTGCCCTCTCTCTCTCTCCCCTGTCTCTCTCTCTCCTCTCGGGTTTCTCTCCCCTCTGTCTCTCTCTCTCTCTCTCGCCTCCCTCCTTCTGTCCTCCCCTACTCTCTCCTCTCCCCTTCTCTCTCCTGTCTCTTTTCCTGTCTCTCGCCCCTCTCTGTCTCGGGCTCTCTCTGTCTCTGTCCTGTCTCTGCTCCCCCTGTCTCTGTCTCCCTGGTCTGTCTCTCTTTTTTTCTCTTTTTCCCTGTCTCTCGGTGTCTGTCTCAGGGGCCCGCCCTCTCTGTCTCTCTGTGTCGGGTTCTCTCTGTCTCTCGGTGCCTGTCTCTTTTGGTCTCTCTTTCTCTTATGTCTGCCCTCTCGTGTCGGGTCTCTCTGTCTCTGTCCTCTCTGTCTCTTTTCCTGTCTCTCTCTGCCCTCTTCTCTCTCTGGCTCTGCCCTCTCTCGGGCTCTCTCTGTCTCTCCTCTGTCCTCTGTCCCCTCTGACTCTGTCTCGGGCTCCCCTTTCTCTGTGTTTTCTGTCTCTGCTCTCTGTCTTTCTCTCTGTCCCCTCTCTCCGTCTCTCTCTTCTGTCTCTGTCTCGGGCTCTCTTCTCTCTCTCTCTTCTCTCTCTCTGTCTCGTCTCCTGTCTCCTCTCTGTCCGGTGTCTCTGTCCCCTCTCTTTTCTTTTTTTTTTTTGGCTCGGGCTCTGTCCCCTCTCTCTGTCCCCTCTGTCCTCTCCTTTTCTCGGTCCTGTCCCTCGTCTGTCTCTCTCTCTCTTCTGCCTCTGCCCTCTCCTCTCTGTCTGTCTCTGTATCTCTCTTCTGTCTGTTGCCCCTCTGTCTCTCTCTTTTCCGTCCTCCTCTCTCCTCTCCCCTCTTTTCTCCTTTTGCCCTCTCCTTTTCTGTCTTCCGTCTTCTCTCTGCGTCTCGGTCTCCTCTCTCTGTCGTCCCTCTCTCTCTCTCTCGTCTGTCTTGCCCTCTCTCCTCTCTCTTCTGTCGGCCCTCTGTCCTCTCTCTCTCTCTCTGTCTGTCTGTCCCCTGCCCTCTCTGTCTGCCCTGTTTTTTCTCTCTCGGGCCCTTCTGTCTTTTTTCTCCCCTGTCTGTCTGCCCTCTGTCTCCCTCTCTCTGTCGTCTTCTCTGTCTCCTCTCTCCCTGTCGTTTTCTGTCTCTCTTCTGTCTGTCTCTCCTCTCTCTGCCCCGTCTGTCCTCTCTGTCGGCCCTGTCTCTCTGTCTTCGGGTCGGGCCGCCCGGGTCTCTTTTTTGTCTCCCTGCCCTGCCCTCCTTGCTCTGTCTCTCCTGTCCCCTTCTCTCTCTGCTCTCTGTGCTCTGTCCTCTCTGCTCAGAAAACCCAGACAGACAAAGAGACAGACAAAACCAGACAGAGACAGCAGACAGAGACAGACAGAAAGACGGGACAAAAGGACAGACAACAACAAAACAGACAAGAGAGACAACAGACAGACAACAACAGAACAGAAAGACAGCCCAGACAGAAAAACAGAAGAGACAGACAGACAGACAGAGGGGAAGACAGACAGACAGACAGACACACAGACAGATAGAAAAGAGACAGACAGACTGAGAAGAGACAGAAAAAAAAAAGAAAGAAGAGAAAGACAGACAGAAACAGAGGAGACAGACAACAGACGACAGACAGAACGGGCCCGACAGAGAGAAAACAGAGACAGACAGAGAGACAGAGCCCGACAACAGACAGGAGAACAAAACAGACAGAGACAGAAAACAAAACAAGAGAGACAACAGACAAAAGAGAGACAGACAGAGAGAACTACAGCCCAGAGAGAGACAGACAGACAGAAAGACAGGGGAGACAGAGAACAGACAGAGGAGACAGCCCGACAGACAGACAGAGAGGGGACAGACAGAGACAAAAGAGAGACAAGACAACAGAGACAGAAAGAGACAGAAAAACCCAAGACAGACAGAGACAGAGACAGACGGGCACAACAGAAACAGACAGAGACAGGGGACACAGAGCCCAGAACAGCCCAGAGACAGACAAAGGAAAAGGACAACAAAAAGGAGGAACAGACAAACAGACAAAGATACGAGAGAGACAGACAAGACAGACAGACAGAGCCCGACAGACAGAGAAGACAGAGAAGAGAGACAGAGAAGACAGACAGACAGACAGAGAGACAACAGACCAGCCCAACAAACAGAAACAGACAGACGACAAAAACAGAAAACCCAACAGACAGACAGACGAGCGATAGACAGGGGGACAGACAAGAGAGACAGACAGACACACAGACAAGAGAGACAGATAAAACAGACAACAAGACAGACGACAGACAAAGAAAAACAAGACAGACAGACAGAGACAGACAACAGACAACAGACAAAACAGAGACAACAGAAAAGCAACAGACAGCCCAACAGATAGAGAGAGACAGACAACAGACAGACAGAAAAGAGACAGACAAAACAGACAGAGAAAAACAGACAGCCCAGAGACAGACAGACCAGAAGAGACAGAAAAGAAAAGAGAGAGAGAGAGAGACAGACAGACAGCCCGAGAGAAAGAAGAGACAGAAGACAGACGAGAGAGAGAGAGACAGAGAAAACCCGAAAAAAGAAAAAGAGAACAGAGACAGACAGAGAGAGGAAACAAGAGAGACAAGAGAGAAGAGACAGAGCCCGAGACAAACAGAGAGAAGACAGAGACGAGAAGACAAGAGAGAGACACAGAGAGAGACAGAGAGAGAGCCAGGGGACAGAGAGAGAAGACAAGAGAAGACAAAAGAACAGAACAGGGGACAGAGAGAGGGGACAGAGAACAGAGAGAGAACAGAGAGAGGGGACAGAGAGAAAACCCGAGAGAGAGACAAAGAGAGACAGAGAAGAGAGAGACAACCAGAGAGACAACACAGAAAAGCCCAGACAGAGAGAGAAAACAGAGAAAACAGAGAGAGCCAGAGAGAGAGAGACACACAGAGAGAGAAAAGACAGAGAGAACACAAGAGAGACAGAGACAGAGAGAGCCCACAGAAGAGACAGAGACAGAGAGAACACAGAGAGAACAGAGACAGAGAGAAGAGACAGAGACAGAGACAGAGAACACGGAGAGAAAACAGAGCGAGAGACAAGAAAGACGAGACAGAGAAGACGGGGAAAAGACAGAGAGCCCAGGGAGACAGAGACAGAGAGAAAAAGAGACAGACAGAGAGAGACAAAACCCGGGGGGAACAGAGACGAGAAAAACAAACAAGAAGACAGAGAGAGACAGAGACAGAAGGGACAGAGAGAGAAGAGAGAGACAGAGAGAGACAGAGAGAGACAGAGAGAGACAGAGAGAGAGACAAGAGAGAGAGACAGAGGAGAGAGACAGAGGAGAGAGACAGAGAGAGAGACAGAGAGACAGAGAGAGGGGACAGAGAGACAGAGAGAGACAGAGAGACAGAGAGAGAGACAGAGACAGAGACAGAGAGAGCCCAGAGAGAGAGAGACAGAGACAGAGAGAGAGAGACAGAGAGAGACAGAGACAGAGAACAGAGAGAGACAGAGACAGAGAGAGACAGAGACAGAGAGAGACAGAGACAGAGAGAGACAGAGAGAGAGAGAGACGGGAGAAAAGCAGAGACAGACAGAGAGAGAGACAGAGACAGAGACAGACAGAGAGAGAGAGAGAGAGACAGAGAGAGAGACAGAGACAGAGAGAGAGACAGCGAGAGAGAGACAGAGAGACAGAGAGAGAGACAGAGACAGAGACAGAGAGAGACAGAGACAGAGAGAGAGAGAGACAAGAGAGACAGAGACAGAGAGAGAAGAGACAGAGACAGACAGAGAGAGACAGAACAGAGACAGAGAGAGACAGAGACAGAGAGAGACAGAGAGAGACAGGGGACAGAGAGAGAGACAGAGAAAGAGACAGAGAGAGAGACAGAGACAGAGAGAGAGACAGAAGAGAGACAGAGACAGAGAGAGACAGAGACAGAGAGAGACAGAGACACTTTACTAAGTCTCCCTCTCCTCCTCCCCTCTCCCCTATACGGGGCACACACACACACAACACACACACACACACACACCACACACACCACAAAACACACACAACGAGAGAGAGAGAGAGAGAGAGAGAGAGAAGAGAGGAGAGAGAGAGAGAGAGAGAAAAGAGAGAGAGAGAGAAAAGCACTTCATTTTACAGGTCAAAATTTAAATATTTACTAAGTCGTTCAGTCTGTATTTTCACTGCAGAAAATATGTACACTCAGTGCCCGTACGGTCGCCGGCGATCGTATGGGCAGCTGGCGACCGTACGGGCACCGAAGTCCCTGCCATATGGTCGCCGGCGACCATATGGGCCGGCGACCATATGGGCACCAACAGCATTGCTTTTCTAGAAGGTGG